>OX333077.1:6821853-7421853 GCA_946863875.1 Alloplasta piceator | reverse complement strand
CGAAGACCACCGATGAAAACCGCTGAAAGGTTAAAATATTCGTGAGTCGCGAGTTATTCGCAATGCTGCGTGGTTTGCCTTAACGGGGTGTCCTGAATTAAAATTTCAAAAAAAAAATCCCCCTTTTTTTTACAAGCTTTTATTTAGTTTCACCTGTCCCGGTGTCTGTAATCAAATCTTGCCAGTTAAGTTTGACCCACTCCCCGGTTTCCGATTGAGTTGAAATTTGTCATGCATATGTAAATCGGATGACAATGCAATATTATCACAAAAAATTTGCAAATTTTTTGCAAAAAAATTGATTTGCTAAATTTTTATAAAAAAATTTGCTTGAAAATTGTTTTGTAAAAAAATTTTACGTATAATTTTTTGCAAAAAAATTGTTTTAAGCAATTGATTGTCAACATTTATCTACGAAAATTTTGCGCAAGTCTTTTTCCAAAAAATGTTGTGAACAAATTTTGCAGAAAAATGTTGCAAATTAATTGTCTGAAATAATTTTGTCTAACAAAGTTTGCAAAATAATTTTTATGCAAAAAATTTTGGGAAACAAGATATAAATTACTAAACTAGTTATTTAACATCATAAATACTAAATAGTAAAAAATAAATGAACGAAAAAAAAATTTGTATAAAAACAAGCTTTTATTAGTTAATAAAAAATAACTAAAAAGTTAAAAATAATTTTATTCCGATTGGAAATAAGTTTTCAAATAAAAGCGTGTTACATTTTAGCAGAAGAGGAAGAAAAGAGGATGTAACACGTTTTTTTTTGAAAACTAATTTCTAATCGGAATAAAATTATTTTTAACTTTTTAGTTATTTTTTATTAACTGATAAAAGCTTGTTTTTTTTTTGTTTTTTTAAGTTTCGTTTGTTTTTTATGGTTCAAATCGATAGATAAACTATGTAAGAATATGTTTACAAAGTAACAGAGGTAACTAAAAATTCATATTTTTTCCTATTCAAAACTTTGAAACGTCATAGCTAAAAAACTAAACGACCTATTTAATTGAACCAAAGTTTTTTATATTCAGTATTAAATTCTCTTCTTAGTGAACTAAAAAAGTTCGTCAAGTAGTTTACTTACATAATTGCTATAGCACCTTAAAGTTGGATTTTTTTTTTACAACGCATTTTTTTTTGTAAACTCGCCCAAATTTTTTATCTCACAGTTTTTTCTGCCTTTTTTTAATTCACCCAGAAGAAAAACTTATAATAAAATTGATCCTTTTTTAGTTTTTTGTTTCAGTAAAAAATTACGAGGTGGATCTTTCCCGACGATTGAAGACTACAGCCCATGAAATAGAAATCTTTTACAATTTTTTTTTACTATAAAAAAGTTTTTTTGTATTCGTTAAATATGTATAAAACCATACCTCAAAATTCAATACCTTCATTTATTTTTTTCCCTTCTAAAAAAAATCACAAAAAAAAGAGGTTTTAGAATATTCTAATTCAGAACACGCCCTTAAGGGGTTACTTGAGAATTTTTCGACAAATACAGCTTGATTATACAGTCTTTCCATTGTACTCACAATATATCGTTCCTATCGTACGATTGAAAAGAAAATGGATGTTATGAATATTTAGCCAATGATAAGGTAAAAAAATTGCTGAATTACCGAAATGAACAAAAAAAATTTTACCTCCATCGTCGACGGGCGTCGGCGTGATGGGAATCGTCATTTCAGACGGCGTTGACGCTATCGGCAATGAATTGTCCAGCATTATCGGTGACGCTTTTGTCTTCGGCAAAAGTGTCTTTATTTTCTTAGGCCCTTCACCCGGAGTATCCATCTTGACACGCGCGACCGCTCCTTTGCTCTTGCGCCGACGTATGCAAAAATCAAACATCTCCGAGTCAAATTCAAAACCTTGACTCTCCATGAACGTTCTAATGTCGCTTCTCGAGCGAAATTTCTTTCCACTAGGCTTACTGAAAAAAAAGGTAAAATGATATAAATGAGGAAAAATTCTTCTAAAAATTATGGAGAATTGTCTTTATTGATTTCAAACTTACTGGACGAAAAGAACGTCCCACTTTCCAGCAGATGTACCGGCCTTCCGTTGGGTAAAGTGTTTTTGCCATGTAGACGGCAATCTTCTATCCGCGACTATGATCGAACGACGCGCTCCTGCAACTTGAAGAGAAAAATGAGAAAAAAGATCTTAAAAATTTTCCCTGATTCGATATAAAAAATACTGAACGTTGTCTCGCCGAAAGAGGGATAAAGAAGGATATTTTCACGCCTCATATATTTTTTTAATCAATTATTCTTTTATGTTTTTTTTTAAATAATGAGGCATTCCACGTCAAGTCAGCCACCCCATTTTTTGAAATCACCATGAATCGCATACAAATTTTTAGAAAGTAGTAGTTCTAACTATCAAGAAAATTTATAATTTTTTTCAGATTTTCGAATTACATTTTTTAGCCGGAAAAAAATACAAACAATTTTTTTGTCCCATTTTGTAACTCGAAAATTATTTATCGTACGAAAAAAAAGTAGAACATAAAATTTAGAATTTTCAACGTGCTTTTCACTGAAATTTTTTACTAACTCCTCCGAAAGCTCTATATGCCATTTTCGGAGCAAATAATGTTTTGATTTTTTTTTCCTCAGAATTGACATCTCCGATTCGTCTGTAGTTCTAACAGTTTTTTACTTGATATATTCACAGACTATAAAAAAATTGGCGTAGTGGAGAATCCATTATTTCAAATGCATTTTTTTGATACAATCTATCATTATAGAGTGATTTAACGAAATAGTGTAGATATTGATATTTTATCATTATTAACCGTAGACAGGAAAAAAATAATAAAATAATCTCATTTTGATACTGCGAAGACGATTCCAGGAACAAAGCAGTATCATTGCTTCATTCTCAAAAATCATGCCCAAATCGAACTAAAAAAGTACTCATTGGCCATAGAAACGTCGGTGTATCCGAAGAGGGTAAATTAATTCTTTTTTGCAATCGAGAGACGTGAGTAGCCTTTGACATTAATTTGAATAGACTTTATCGGTATCCATGGGTCCATTGATAAAGTTTATTAAAATGTACAAAAAGATGTTTAAAAAAATAAAAATAAACAAAGTTAAAAAAATTGAAAAAATACAAAAAATAAACAAAAATGCGGGCTTTAGAAAATATCTTTAGAAAGTCTAAACCCTGTTAATGCATAGAAAAAATTTGTGTATTCGTTTGGGATGAAAAACGCATAGGAAGGAATAGATTCTCCACTGATCCAATTTTTTTGTAGTCTGTAAATATATCGAGTAAAAAACTGTTAGAACTACAGACAAATCGAGGATGTCAATTCTGAGAAAAAAAATATCAAAACATTATTTGCTCCGAAAGTGGCATATAGAGCTTTTGGAGGAGTTTGTAAAAAATTTCAGAAAAAAGAACGTTGAAAATCCAAAATTTTATGTTGTACTTTTTTTGTCGCACGATGAATAATTATTGAGTTACGAAATGGAACAAGAAAATTTTTTGTATTTTTTTCCAGCTAAAATGTGTAAAATAAAAATCTGGAAAAAGTCACGAATTTTCTCACAGCTAGAACTACTTTATAAAAATTTATATCCGATTTTTGGTGATTTCAAAAAATGGGGAGGCCGACTTGACGTGGAATGCCTCAGTATTTAGTTTTGGTTTTTAATATTCCTGTACTTGTAGAGAACCGTTTTTCATTACAACGAGGAAGTAGAATGTTAATTCGCTTTTTTCGGTATTTCGAATTATTAAAAAACAAATTACCATCGTTTCCTTCGACGATGAAAGCCTCGACTCCGAGAGGCTCACCGTCTTTCCATTCTGGCCCAGGATCGTCTTCCTGATCGGTATCATTTCTCGTCCCGTCGCGCTTGATCTTCTTCGAGAAGCTCTTTACCTTTGTTTTGGCATTCTCAAAGCCCCTCAGCAATTCAGCGCCGGAATCGTAATAAACTCCGACCGTACCGGAACCATCGAGATCTGTGCTGCTGTCCAGGCTGTAATTAGTAGCGTCGTCCGCCGCTAATAAAATTTCTTCCTTCTTCGTTGATTTCTCGAGCTCCGCTTTGTTGCGCTTTCTGGGATGCGTCTGAAAGAGTTCCATAACCGTGTGCTTGCGCTTTTTGTCCCTTCGTTCCTGTTTGCTGCCGATGTAAGAATCACCTTCCATGGCTTTCTGCAATGACAAAGAATAAAAAACCACAAAAATTAGGCGAGAACCCAATTTTAAAAATTGCCTGATATTTGGTTGGGCAAAATTGGCGAAATTGATCTAGCGTGAAATTCCTTCGCTAAAAAATTCTACCGCAAAACATCTGTTCTCGATAAAAGCGTGACTGGTAGATCTGCAAGGAAATTTCGAAATTTCCAAAAATCGCGCTAAAATCGGCGTGAATTCTTGTACCAAGTGTCAATCGTGCGTTTTGACCATGATTTTGACACTTACGGAATAATCGGAATGTCGCGAGACTCAAAGAACAACAACATAACCTAGAAACGAGACAACGGAGGGGGGAGGGAAAAAAGATGGAAAACTTGCCTTTTCCGTGGTCGACGCGATCTTGGTCATTTTCGATGATCTCACGATTTTTGCGTATCCATCGTCGAAAAGTACGTCGTATCTGTCTGAAAGTTTACGAGCAAAAAAAAACAGATTTATCAATAATAATCACGAATTCGTCTGGTCGATGAATTTTCCCATCTCAGGGACGAAACGTCAAGTGATCTGTGCGATCGGACTTGTATGCGTTTCTCTTTCTCTCTCTCTCTTTCTCTTGCACACGAAGGCGCGCCTAGCAGCGTGCGCACGCACGGAGAGAGGGAGAGAGAGAGATAGGAAGAAACTCAACACACGGATAAAGCTGAAAAACAGAGTTAAGGCTAGGTAGAAACTCACCGTTTCCCAACACGGCGTTCACTTTTGCTGGATATTTTCTTCCGTCCGCCCACGTAGCAAGAATTCTCTCGCCAACATCGAAATCTCTCATTTTAATCGTGTCCCTGGATTTACGAGATCCATGCATTATTCAAATGTTACCGTTTATTGCTTCAATTAATCATAGATATTTTTTTTCACAAAAACAAAAAGCGAGTCGAGGAAGAAAATAAAGGTCTCTCGCACACCGCGATTTTTATCTAACAAGCAAAGCTATCCCTTTTTTTGGGCTACCCTCTCGCTCTAACACTAACGCTCGACCATACGCTCTCTCTGACACTGACTCGCCTGCCACGAAACTACTCGGGGCAAACAAGCGAGAAAACGTATCATGTTTTTTTTTCATTCTCTCTCTCTTTCTACCCCTCTGACGGTATCGCGGTGGCAACCGAATGCACTTTCGCGGGCACTTTCAAACTCGTCAATCGTTATCGGACGTAACCTTCGAATTGACGATTTGTTTCATTTTATATCGATTGCTCCATTTGTTATCACGAGAGGGAAATTTTCGCTCAATTGAAAAATAGTTTTTTAGGTTAATATTTAGAAATGCTTTTCCAAACAAGGAGGCAAAATTTTGTTTTCCATAAATTGTTTTATTTGGGTCACCAATGTGATATTCCGTCTGGAGAGGCTGACATTTAAATGTTTTTTTTTAGCACATAATATTTTGGTAATTATTGGGAAGTGCAACTAATCGGAAAGGCACATTCCAACTATTTTTTAAAATTATATTCTTTTAGATAATGATAAAAAAATAAAAATTATCTCAGGGGAGGCCAACTTTTTATTATTTTTTAATTTTTTTTCTTTCAAGGATTCACAATTTTTTTAAGGAAAAAAGGAATTTGGCTACTAGAAAAAATATCCCCGTTGCAGAGTTTTTGTCGTTTTTCTGGGTTTGATGAAAAAACGTTGGATAAAAAAAATTATAAAAGGTTGGTTCTATGATTTTTTTGTTTAACTAACGTTTCTTTATCAAACCTAAAAAAACAACGGAAACTCTGCAACGGGGATATCTATTCTATTAGCTGAATTCCTTTATTTTATTTAAAAAAAAAAAATAATAATAATAATAATAATAATAATAAAAAGTTGGTCTCCCCCGAGCTAATATTTATTTTTTTATCATTATCTAATAGAAAATAATCAAAAACAAATTTTGGGATGCACCTTTCCGATAATAAAAAATTTCAGCCTTCCCTGATGGAATATCATTATTGGTGACCCAATAAAACGATTTATGGAAAAAAAATCTCCCATCCTTTTTTGGAAAAGCTGCACTTCTAAATATTTATCGTTTTTTATTAATTTGAAACGGTTTAAAATAATTCGAGAAAAAGCCTTGATTTATAGATTAAGGTTCACAAGTTGGGTCGACATGCAGATTTCTGTTTTGAATTCTGAATTTTTGAAATTTTGTATTTTATTCAAAATTTAAATAATTTCTTATACAGCAAGGAATAAAAGAAATTGTTTCGAAATTCGAAACATAATGTAAAATATGAATATGAACGAATATTGCTTCGAAAGCAACGGATTATTTTTTCCTCCAATAATTATTTTATTTGTAATTGTGAAAGGGATTTTTTTTAATTAGTATTTTTGAGTAAATGGCGAATTTTTTATATTGAGCAAAGAAGCATGCCAATCGGCATTCGAATAAAAAAAGATACTTTAAAATTATATATTATATACCAACGAAGATTATCAATACAATCTGAATGGAAATTCGTAGTTGAAATCATAGTTCGTTAACTTGAAAATTAATTATAGAACAATTATGAACAGGCAAATCCTCTTCACATTTTTTCCAATTATTATTTTTCTAATTATTTTTCCTTCGAATATTTGAATTGCGATTCAATTAGCAGAACACGATGCAACATGAAATCATCGTAATCGAAGAAAGTGTAACGAAAATTGAAAAAAATAGGTCAAAGAATGTTCTGTGATAATAATGCAATGATGAAACTTACGATGGAGTCGGAAGCACCCAAACTTGCTCACTTGAGTGAAAAAAAGAAAAAAATTACTTATATTGCAACGATTTCGAACAATCCGATTTTTTTACATATTCGAAAATCCGAACATTCAGCCGAACGAAAAATCGACATATTCTTTTATCGAATAATTGAAAAACTAAATACTTGATTGATAGACATTAAAATTTTACCCAAAGTCAAAAATAATTATTTTCCAAGTACAGTCAGAGATTTAAAAAAATTTCATCGACGAAGCATTAATAAATGTTTAAATGAGCTGAACTTTCGGAATTTCAAGTACATTTTTTTTTATCATCGACGATTATGAATATGTGTGCAATGAGCATAATCTCTAAACATTTTTCTATTTTTTATCAAACATTTTAATAGTAATGACGATATTAAAGTTTGCATCGATGAAACACACCGAAAATCTTTCTTTTTGAATACTTCTTCCCTCAGGATGGATTTTTAATGCGCGAAATCTCCGATAGGCTTTTTAGGCTCCAAACATGAGAATATCTGAGAACTATGCAAAAAACTTTGTGATGCTGGCATTGTTTTAATGCAATGTAAATAGTTGATTTTTCAATCAAATTCATTCTTCTCAAGAAATTTTCACAGTGAAAAATTGTTGAAACGTATTTTGGCATTTTTCTTGAGGATTTTCAAATGCACGAGCAAACCGTAATTCTCATTAAAAATAAATGATATATTAATTTTCGTTGGATCGTAACGATGCAAATTTCAACATGATAAAACTTTGTCATCATAGCTAATGCTCGAAGCGTACCTTGGTTGTATCTGCAGTACTCTGAGCCTTGAACTATCCATCGGTATCCATTCGTCAAATCTCGAGCCCCATTTATCAAAATGTATCAAAACTTCTCTCTCTGCCCAGTCGGTTTCGACCACACGTGCCGAATACCTACAAACCCACGTGCGTTACAGTCTCGTTGTCGCGTTATTTTCGAGCACACTTAAAAATCGTTTCTAATCACTCGTCTCTTTTTTTTTTTCGTTTCTTCCTCAATCGAACATAGAGTTCGATATGTTTCTCTCTCGTTCGTCTAATTCTCAATAACTTAACTTTAAGTTTCAACACTTGCCATTTGTCATTGAAATCTTTGGCTTCCAATCTCTCGCCTGGAAAAAACTTCAATGATCCACGATTTATCGGTTTTGGCTTAGGCTCCTCAGTTTTAACGATTAATTTCTCGTCCATTTCATTAATTCCCTCGGACTCTTGTTTCATGACCTTAGCATCGTCCTGGCCAATGTCCATTTTAATCGGTGACTCGTCGAGCGCGATCCCAATTTTTTCATCGACGCCAATTTCGAGCTTGTACGACATTTTGTCATCCGACATTTCCATTATTCTTGGAACTTCGTCGTTCTCACCGGCAGATTTGAAACCCGTGTCTGTAGCGTCCGTCATTTCCGATGGATTCAACGAATCCGCCGAGGATCCAGGACGCGAATTACAAGCTTCGCCGCAACTGTCGTATCTCGGTGTTCTGATCTCTGTGAAAATCGACATTTCACCCGTTGTTCCACTGTCCATGTTTAATATTTCAGAATTTATCAGATCCAGATCCTCCTGGGGATAGGACGTGCTCGTTTTCACGGGCATCGTTAATGGATCTGTTTTGAAAAAAAAAAATTTGATTAATAAACCACAATCTCTACGTTGAGAAATTTTTTTTCCTTAACAGCTAAAATATTTATTAAATCATTTTATTCCACGATTCTGTCATCTGCTTTTTGTTTGATTTTTTTTCAGCAGTACATACATGTGGGGCATTCCACGTCAAGGCGGTCACCCCATTTTTTGAAATCTCCAAAAATCGCATACAAATTTTTATAAAGTAGTTATAACTGTCAAGAAAATTCGTGATTTTGTCAGAATTTTATATTACATATTTTAGCCGGAAAAAAATACAAAAAAAGTTCTTGTTCCATTTCGTAACTCGAAGATTATTCATCGTATGAAAAAAAAGTACAATATGAAGTTTAGGATTTTCAACGTACTTTTCACTGAAATTTTTTACGAACTCCTTTGAAAGCTCTATATGCCATTTTCGGAGCAAATGTTTTGATATTTTTTTTCTCAGAATTGACATCTTTGATTTGTCTGTAGTTTTAACAGTTTTTTACTTGATATATTTACAGACTATAAAAAAATTGGCTCAGTGGACAATCCATTCCTTCCCATGCGTTTTTCATCCCAAACGAATACACAAATTTCTCTGTGCATTGACAGGGTTGAGACTCTATAGATATTTTTTAGAGCCCGCATTTTTGTTTATTTTTTGTACTTTTTCAATTTTTTTAACTTTTTTCATTTTTATTTTTTTAAATACCTTTTTGTATATTTTAATAAACTTTATCAATGGACCCATGTACACCGATAAAATCTATTCAAATTAGAGTCAAAGGCTACTCACGACCCTCGATTGCAAAAAAAAATTAATTTACTTTCTTTGGATACACCGACGTTTCTATGGCCAATGAGTACTTTTTAGTTCGATTTGGGCATGATTTTTGGGAATGAAGCAATGATACTGCTTTGTTCCTGGAATCGTCTTTGCAGTATCAAAACGAGATTATTTGAATATTTTTCCCTGTCTACGATTAATAATGATAAAATATCAATATCTACACTATTTCGTTAAATCACTCTATAATGACAGATTGTATCAATAAAAAAATAAAAATGCATTTGATATAATGGATTCTCCACTATGCCAATTTTTTATAGTCTGTAAATATATCAAATAAAAAACTGTTTGAACTACAGACGAATCGAAGATGTCTGTAGTTTCGGAAGAGTTTCGGACTTTCGGAAGAGTTTCTAAAAAATTTCAGTGAAAAGCACGTTGACGATCCTGAATTTTATGATTTACTTTATTTTTCGTATGATGAATAATTTTCGAGTTACAAAATAGGACAAACAAATGTTTTGTATTTTTTTCGGCTAAAAAATGTAATTAAAAATCTGAAAAAAATCACAAATTTTCTCAATAGTTGGAACTACTTTCTAAAAATTTGTATGCGATTTTTCGCGATTTCAAAAAATGGGGTGGCTGACTAAAATTTTACACAATTTTAACCCTTTGATGAATTTTTTCTTTAACAGTTAAAATATTCATTAAATAATTTTATTTGATTATTTCTTCGGCCGTAGACATATTCATAAAAAGTCATAGTTTCAGCTTTTTTTTAGTTCGAAACGTAAAAGCCAATTATTCAGTATTATCTGACTGAATCAGGCTTCACAGCATGTTGAAAACAATTTTGTAGAATGGAAGAATTTATTTTTCAAAAAAAAATTGATCAAACCGTTCTTTTGAAGGGCAACGCAAGTTATAATTTTTTTCAACGGTCCAACATTTTAACATTTTTCTATGAAGAAATTTTTCAGATGTAAATAGTATTTTCTTTTCAATAGACAGAATTAAGAAACAAGCGATACATCAGCCACTTTTTATATGGAGGAAAACTCAACCACTGAGACTAACTACGAGGAAATATTTTTTCAAATTTTAAAAATATTTTAGCAATTATTTTCCAGGTATTAACAGGTAATTTTACTTTTTCATCTAAAGAACCATTTTGAAAAAAAAAGAGAAAAAAATTTGTCTTTCACTCTGACAAAATGTTAATTTTAAGTTTAAAAAACGACACTGTATTTCCCAAATGAAATAACATTTCGAATAGACCGCGCGCATTTCAATTGCGCCCAAAAATTGACATTACAGCATACAAACAAAAACTATTACAACTATTATAGTATAAATACTAAACTATGCCAAATGTTGAAAACTATTGAAATTAAGGAGCGGAAAATTTCGACAAATATGTAGGACATTCGGAGTGAGAATGGTTAAATAGTCAACTGACTATTCACGTTTATTTCCTCCCTCTTCATTATATATGACCTACTGCTCGTTGCACCTGGGAGAGCGCGCGAGATGACGAAATCTCGTCGATAGGATCGAACCAAAAAAAAAATCGCAACATCAATTGTGAACGAGAAAAAAATCCAATCGGAGTGCAGAAATAAAACTCAGCAAATGAAAAATTGGGAAGATCGCTCGATCATCTTTTTCCATTGTTTGATGACTCGTAAAGCATCTTTTATGAGAAAGTAGGAGGTCAATTTCTGGCTTTCTGAAAAAGGACATCAGCAATGGAAAAAGATGAGCCAGCAATGTGATGTCTAAACTCACCAGGTTGACAAATATTATGTCTTTAATATTAATATATTCACATCTTTGACATTGATAGGGTTACGATGTATGCTGCATTTAAAATAAACAATTGAATTTTTGTATTTTAATACTTTAACCGATTTTTCCGAAAAGGAGTAGTAAAAAATGTGTAAAACGTGTAAAAAATTGCAGTGCCATACCTTGAATATTGATAAAGTTACGACAAATAAAACATTCTTGAATTCAATTTTTTTTTTTTTAATTGATCCTTCCATCGATTTTTTGGAAAGTCAGTATTTAACATCATTGGTCACTGAAACAAATGTGTGGAAGATCGCAGTGTAACATCTTGTATATTGATAAAGTTATAATTCATGGAGCATTTTTCTTCAATTCAGAATTTTACAAAATTTTAACCCTTTAATGAATTTCTATGAAATTCAATATCAAACATCTTTGGTCACTGAATCAATTGTTCGATAAATTTCAGTGCATTATTTTGAATATTCGAAAAGTTACAATGCATTCAGCATTTTTTTTTTAAATTCAAAATTTTACAAAATTTCGATGCTCTCATAATAACTGTGTAAAAAATTCAGTGCCATATCTTGAATATTGATAAAGTTACAACAAATAAAACATTCTTGAATTCAATTTTTGTTTAAATTTAATCCTTCTATCGATTTTTTGGGGAGTCAGTATTGAACATGTTTAGTCACTGAAAAAACTGTGTGGAAATTTGCAGTAATACCTTGTACATTGATAAAGTTATAATTTATGGAGCATTTTTTATAAATTCAAAATTTTACAAAATTTCGATGCTCCCATCGTTTTTTTTCTAAATTCAATACAAGAGAATATTGACCAATTTATTAATTGTGTAAAATGTGTAAAAAATGTCAGTGCCATATCTTAAATATTGATAAAGTTACAACAAATAAAACATTCCTGAATTCAAATTTTGATAGGAATTTCATCCTTCTATCGATTTTTCGAAAGTTAGTATTTAACATCATTGGTTACTGAGTAATATCTCGTATATTGATAAAGTTATAAATTATGGAATTTTCTTGAATTCAAAATTTTACAAAATTTGAAACATTTGACGAATGTTTATGAAATTCAATATTAAACATTTTTGGTAACTGAATCAACTGTACGAAAAATTTCAGTGCATTATTTTGAATATTCATAAAGTTACAATGCATTGGGCATTCTTTGTAAATTCAAAATGTTCCAAAATTTCGATGCTCTCATCGCTTTTTTTTTTTATAAATTCAATACAAAACAATCTTCAGTTCAATATTTTGAAGTTGTCAAAAATAAGAGTGCTCACGAAATTTTTGCAAAAATGAGAAGAGTCGTTAAACTCTGGAACACCCTTTAGAATTCGAGCCACATTTTTTCGCAATGAAGAGCAATTGGCGTTGAACATGTGTGTCAAATTTTATTCTGATAGCTTAAAACGGTCTCGAGTCATGAGGGCTTCATATCAAGCACTCTGGTAAAAAACACACACACGCGCGCACGCACGCACACACACACACACACACACGCACACACACACACGCGCACATTCATCCGGACATTTATTTCCAAATAGGATTTCTGAAAGCTTTTGCAAGTATTCGAACCCATTGTCACGTAAAATTCGAAAACAAAGGCGAAATCTATGATCAAGAGGGATGAATTAAGAGAGTCAACGTTTAATTAAGACGTACCCGGATGATTGTCATAATCCGAAAAGATCGTCGGTACAGAGCCTCTGCGTAGAACGAATTTTTGACCCCTGATTATTTCGTAGTCGGCTCTTTTGAAGTGCCTGTGACAAACGAATTGACCGGGCGTAGGTTTGAAGTTGGCGTCGAAAGATCCATTCGCGAGCCACCTGCTTCGCAATCCGGCGTCTTTCGGAAATTTGTGCAAGGGCAGTCCCTTTATTCTCACTTCGTGTCCGTCGTTCTCGCAATTCTTGACGCAACATTTGCGCGCCATTCCCAAACGCCCCGTGGCCGATTAACACTCGCGTTTGCAATGGAAAACACGCGTTAAACGTCGCTTTCGTCGTGGATTAAACGACGTCGCTTCATTTGCCGAAGAAAACATGTACGGCAACGATCCCCGATAGCGCAATTCGCATGTACGGCACATTATACGTCGCTTCTTATATCCGGCATTTATTGCGAACCGCGATTGTAATATTATTTTGGTACGTGGACGCCGCAGCGCGCGAACAAAAAGATTCACGGATTATAACAATCCGAACGTCCTCTCTCTCACCTCGTCTCCCGCCCCACCCCCCCCTTTTTTATGTACAAGCACGACGAGACGGGAATAAACCGCACACACGCTTCAACGTATTTTCACACGAGCGACGTAATGCGCACACCGCGCGAAACAACGAGACACGCAACACTGATCGATCCTCGCGCACGCCGCCGCTGGCCGCCGCGGCCGTTCCTGCACTAACTATACAGTGCGGTATATAAAGTGTTCCTCTCAAGAGATATCAACGGTCGCTGCGCGATCGACTTTACCAACGCGCCGACGCTGCGCGCGCATCAAAAAAATTTCCACGAGCCTACGCAGCACTATACATACATACGTGTATACATATATTTTCATATATATATATATATATGATACGGCAGATGGATATTACGGCGCTGCTCTCCTCCCGACCCGGCGCGCACTGCGCATCAAACGCGAACACTGAAACTTCCTTATCCGAGTCGAGAATTCGCGCAAAAAAAAAACATGAACAATTAGAAACGCTCGATTGTTTTCATAAGCTGTCCGCGATGCTGCAACATCGAAACGTTGAATATTCCAGGTTATGCAATGACCTTGCCGGATCGTCCAATAGAGGCGTTTAAGCTTCCTTTCCACGCGAATGTCGCTTCTACGTGGCCGCGGATTTTTTTTTGTTTTTTTCCATGCAGCGTTTCTTCGCAAATAGACGAATGATTATCTCCGTGTAATCTCCTCCGATGTATCCGGATAGCAATGGTTCTTCGGGCATTCGTTTAATCGTATTTTACGCAATGATCGTAATGAAAATTTACAAACCTTCATGGTGCGATTGAAACGAGGAGGAAACTCGTGTTAAAAAATACTCGGACGCCGGTCGCGTAGTTGAGAACTGCGGGACGGATCCGGCGCAATCCGGCGTGTGTGAGCGTCGAGATTCCATTGTTGCTTCCCGCGCGCCAAGTGGGGAAAAACGCGCATGCGCACTGACGAGTTTTCGATTTTTTTGTTTCGAAGGGTGGGAGATACGCGCGCGAGAGGGCGCCACCGTAGCTTCCGTTTGGATTCGCGGCTTCCGCTTCTCTTTCGTGCTCGAGCTTTTGACGCGCGTGTGCTTGTTCTCTCTTTTGAGCTAAGGCCAACATATCGGCGACTTGCACCTTCCTCGAGTACCATCGGTCAACGAAAAGTTATATAAAACAACGATAAGATGTCCACGAAGGCCGAGCTAGCTTGCGTTTACTCCGCACTTATCCTCGTCGACGACGATGTCGCCGTAACCGTGAGTCCAAATATTTCACACGTTTTTTCCACGCTCAGCGCTAAAATAGATTGCCTCTCTCATACTGAGTCGGCGATCGAACTTCCGTACACGCATTTTCGTTATTGCATTTCGATGAGGAGTTTTCGTTCATATATTTTGCTCAGGCATGAAGGAAAAAGTTTTTGTCCGTGTATAACCTCAATTCGGGCATGTAAATACAACGCAATTCGATCACGTGATCGCTTCTGCTCGATTGAGACGCAAAAAACAAGACTTGCCGCAATGTCGAACTATTCTTGCAGGGTGAAAAAATTCAGACTATCTTGAAAGCCGCCAACGTTGATGTCGAGCCTTACTGGCCCGGTCTCTTCGCCAAGGCTCTCGAAGGTGTCAATGTGAAAGATCTCATCACGAATATCGGTTCAGGAGTCGGCGCAGCACCGGCAGGTGGTAAGTATCTTGACACAGCATTCGTAAACACAAATACTTTTCATTGATCCGGAAAAAATATCAAATAATAATAATAATAGAAATGAACTCGAACACAAAATTATGGAGCATTTAAGGGGAGACTTCAGTTGGTCCCCTTGCATTTTCCTATTTGTGAATGGGAGAGTTAACTGATGATTCGAACAATAGAGTTAGCGGATAATTCCCATCTTGAAAAAGAGAATGGTGGAGAGTTTTTTTCAAGTCCACAATTTATATTTAGCTTCTAAATTTTCCTCCTTTCATCCACCAGACTGGTAAATCATAGTGCTAGTTTGGTCAGCGATAGCGAGGACATTGAAAGAAGGAGAAAGTTTGCCGGGGCCAATTTTTTTTGACAAATTGGACCTAGATTTTCACTGACGACAATCATTTTCAAAAAATGCCAGTAGATAAAATTTTCAAAGAAGGATTTTGAACGATCATTTTGGTTTTTTTTTATAGCACCAGCTGCAGCTGCCGTTGCCAGTTCCGAAGCGGCACCGGCTAAGAAAGAGGAGAAGAAGGAGGAACCTGAAGAGGAGTCTGACGAAGACATGGGCTTCGGTAACGAAATTTTCTAGAATTATAAAAAAAAAATATTTCCGCTTACAGCGAATGTCCACATTCGTTTTATTTACCAAGAAAATTCAATGATTATTCAAGCATGTATTAGCTACTGAGAAATCGTGTGAAGACACAATTCTTAAATGAGATAATAATCCCTCTTAACTTTGTCCTTGCATGATCATTTTGTCAGTGCTTAACGAGAATATTACTCTTCTGTTTCAGGTCTCTTCAACTAAACTCAGGTATCGCCGTTTGTTTCATTTTTACAGTGTACAATGACGAAAAAATAAAAAAAAAATGAAAAAACAACAAGACATTCCGAACATCGATCATTTTAGAGCACACACTTCCTCTCTGGTCCCGCAACTCTTTCCAGTCTTGCGTTAATGGATATGAGCTTTTTTACAAATTCTCTAATTACAATGAATTATGTTGAATTTTTCATCCTTGAAATGCAACGGTAAAATAGATTTCTTATATTAAAATTATTCTCCCGAGAAGTTTTGAGATTATTAATTTGCTATTTACGAGGTTTCTATCATGATCCTGGAGCCTAAAGGTGCGAAAACTGCGTGTAAAACGATACAAAAAAAAAATTGTATTAGTTATTGAAATATTTTTTACATTTTCGAAATTTCGAGATTATCAATAACCATGATTTGTTGTTACAAGTTTATGGACGATCATTCATCCAATTTACATTCTTAATCATGCACTTGAAGCCCCTCAAGTTTAGTTTGTAAAAAATCGAAAAATGTGATAATTCAAAAAAATTTTTAAAAAAACCCGCTACAACGGGCTAAATAGTTTTCAAAATTTCATTCGATATTTGAAAGCATTATTTCCCAAGAGCTGTACGGATCTTGTAATTTTGCATCAAAGTATTGCTTGTAAATTTTTCGGTTTATCCGAAGGCTTCGAACTCCAAGTGCATTATTCACTTTTTTCGTTCTTAATATAGATTTCCATAAAAATGATTAAGTTTGCAACATTGGGAAGGACAAATTTTATTTTTTTATTTTTATAACTGCTACACTTGTGCATTTAGGATTCAAAGTCTTGAATGGAGAACCCAAAAAACGTTTGAACGGAATTTCACTTTAAAAATTGGGAAGTTACAAATTTTTCATAGTAAATTAAAATGTAAAATATTTCTACGTTGCATTTCAACGATGCAAACTTCAACATCGTGTCTTAAAATTATTCACAACAGGATTTTACGAGTGCTCATCTCTAACGTCCAAAATAAATATTGTAGGTCAAGAGGGAAGGTCGGAGAGTCGGAAAAAACTTTTCTCGTTCATTTCACTCAAAAAACGTGAACGAGAATGCTCTCTTCATGATGCAAACAAAAAAAAGCTCTGAGATTGAGGTTGAGATTTCAAAAGGTGCAAGAATTCTCTGGAACTTTCTTTCTTTGTAAGAAACAAAAGGTGCATCGCCGTAAATTTTCTTTTGAGCCAGACAAAAAGTGGCGGCCCCTTAAAGTCACTCTTGCGACAAGCGCACTCCGTACACGTACATTAATTATCAACATATAATTACATAATGACAAATATACGACGATTAAGTATTTTTTCTGCAGGTCTCTGATAGTGCAAGAATGCGTTTTCGAATGATGTTGAAGTTTGCATCGTTGCAATGCAACGAAAATAATTGTTTTCAATTCATTTTTCACTTGGAAAATTTCTCAGGAAGAATGAATTTTGTGAAAAAATAAACTGTCACCGTTGCATTCAAACGATGCAAACTTCATCAGCATCTCTTCGAATTCGTCAATAGTTTTCTTATACGATTATCAGAGCAAATATTTGTGTTTACTTTTTATTCTTCGATTGATTTTGTCTTCGAGGGACGAAGGATTAAGAAGAGGAGGAAGAAGCTGGAAACGTTGATTCACCGCGACGAAATTTCACATTCGTCCTTGTGACGCTTCCACAACGGATATCCGCGCGGACAACGTCGTCTCGCCAATTGGGAAGATCGAATTTATCGCCACTTACCCAACGAGATTAGTCGTTTTCGTGATTTTCTTTTTTTTTTCTTTACAAACCGGATTCTCATTCAACATCAAATTTCTCGATTTTCATCGTCATATTCTCGGATGAAAAATTATCCGCCTCGTTTTTCGGGCCCGGTCAACGGAATCCACTGCACAGAGGCACCCTTACCAGCGAGAACACGCTGGAATAAATCTTTTCGAATTTTCGCGGAGACCTCGCAACGCGCTATGAGATCACCGCTTGTCTTAACGACGCTGAATTCCAAGCTGCAATTCGCGAATACGTCCTCACCAAGATCGAAGGTCAACACGTCGTTCCACACAGGACTGCTGGCTTCGCGGCAAATAGACGTTCTCTTTCTCTTCAGACCTTTGCCATCTTTGAATATCGTTACCTGCAAAAAAACGTTTATTCATTTTTTTTTTATTCAAATTTTTTTTTCGTTCTCCAGATTCGATAAGAAACCTGATCAGTGAATCAGGTCTTGACCGCACCTTCACGTACGCGTCCGAGGGTGTTCCCGTCTCGTCGGTGTTCGACAGATTTATCGCTCTTACGACAATGACCGTGAGTTTGGCAGCGGATGGATCGTAAAAAAGGGACACCATTATTTCACCGAGTGGATCCGAACGATAAACGCTGCCCTCGGCGCCATAACGCAGTATCGGCTTCGTCAAAACGACCGGCTTTTTGTCCAGAAGCTCCGGACCGAGGGGAAGTCTCACTCTCGCGTATCCGATTCCACGATGCTTCGATACTGGATCGAAATCGTAGATTAAAATTTCCAGTGTCATGCCGGTCAGTGTTGTTGCCTCGAAGACGAAATCCTCGTTGAAAACTGCGTTAAATACATTGAAAATAATATTTAATATTGATTTATCTTTGTAGCAATATTTGGGATGGAAGGTTTATTTGCTGAAATCTCGAATTTCCCATTTAAAGCAATTTTAAATTCAATATACAGGCAAATACGTCTGGATATCTTTTTCTTAATGTGGAATTTAGACATTTACGTAAAAACCTTTTTTTTTTGAGTGAGCAAAAGTTGACTACCGGCGAAAAGTTTCCGGACAAAACTTCAAAAATGTCTCAAACGTTTTTTTGAATGCCATTTCGCCGGATGTCAACGTAAACTAATTTAACAAGCGGCATTTTAAAGGGGATGAATTCGGCTTCATTTCTTGTATTTTTTAATTGTTTTTACAATTTTTTTTTAGATTTGGACTCTATTTTGAAAACAGCTTTTGCCTTTTTCCCCTCTTCCGCTGCACCATCTTCTAGGGGAATTTTTTTTTGTACATTTTTACGATTGGATTCATAAAGGGAAAAGTTTGAGCTTCAATTTTCTTTTTTTTTTTAACTTTGAGCGATTTTTTTTCCCAAAGTTACTCTGTTTTTTGTGAAAAAGGAGGAAATTTGAAAAATCCTGTATAACATGAAAACAAACAGGATTCATGAAAAACTTCGAGAAACCAAAAAGTTGCGCCTATTTTTGTTGAGTGCAGAAGAATTTTTTCAGACTTTTTCCCCAATTTTTTTTTCTCATTTTCTGGATCGAAGCTCAGATCATTCAATTACCACAACTTGAGAACTATGGGATTATTGATAAAATTTCGAGAGGAGAAAATACTTTATTTCACCATTTTCAACACATTGGAATTTTGTTTCAAATTTGTTTCCCTAATTTTTTTTTCAGCCTCAACATAAGGAAACAAAATTTTGGAAAAAAAATCTGAAAAAATTCCTCTGAACTCAACGAAAACAGACGCAACTTTTTGCTTTTTTCCTTGAGATGCAAATGTCGTCTCGAAAACGAAATCCCCGTCAAAAAGTATTGGAAAAAATTTCACGGGAGGATTTATCACCAGATATGAAATTAAGATTTCATTCGCTGGGATTTAAAATTTCCACTTGAACTTTTTAAGGTACATACAAAAACAATCACGTTCAGTTATTTTTTTCTGAATATTATTTCTCAACATTGACCAAAGTTTTGTCATTTTTTTATCCTAAAAACTGTTCCAAAGAAGCAACTACAATTTAATTATACAATTTATTTTAATAGAAAATATTAAATATTAAAAAAATTAATATTTTGATAGAAAATTCTTATTCCAATCGTTGGACACTTTTATTTGTAATAATGCTTCGAATACGTGTACCCCCGGACTATACTTAGCAAATATTGCAACATATATATACTTGTAATGGGAAGTGGTGCTTTATAGATCGCTTACCAGGGTTCAAGGTGCGCCTGTGTACTCGAGTTTGCCAGGTGTTGCTTCGATCCGGCAACAGGCGTATCTTGGCGTAGGGATCAGCCGTCCCGCTCAATTCTCGCGCACGAAGGTCGTGAGCCTTAAAAAAAAAAATAATTTAATATAGAAATTGTTGGTTACATTTTTTTTCAGCCAAAAAATCCACCCTGGAGTAATTAAAGGAAATTCGGATTTTCACCTCGAGCAATCGAACGGTGAGAATCCCGGCCGACGAATCGTAAGCAATGCTGAGTTGAATTTCGCCTCCAACCTCGTCCAGCGACGATGCAGACGACCACGAGGATTGCTGAGATAATTTTTTTTCATTTTATCACTTTTCATTTCCAAAAGATATCGCAAAATGATTTTTTAATGACCAGCGACTCGAGGCCTTTTCTCCATTTCAAACGTTGCAGCATAAGTAATAATTGAAATACTAATAATAGTATAATTTAATAAAATATAAAAATAAATAAATAAAAATTAGATTTTTTTTTACTAAATTTTTTGGATTCAATGTTTGGTACCAGGGTTGCAAGTAATGCATTACTTTTTTTAATGCATTGCCATTTTCATTACTCATTATAATGTAGTGTGTAATGGAAAAAAATTCCATTACCCATTAAACTGTAGTGAGTAATAGAAAAAATGTTCATTACCCATTACAATGTAGTGTGTAATGGAAAAAATTTTCATTACTCATTACAATGTAGTTTGTAATGGAAAAAATTTCCATTACCCATTATAATGTACTGTGTAATGAAAAAAAAATCCATTACCCATTACAATGTAGTGTGTAATAGAAAAAATTTCCCTTGCAATGTAATGTGTAATGGACAAAACTTTGATTGCAATTTTGGGAATGGAAAAATATAAATGAATAAATTATTGCAATTTTGCATTACATTTTATTGACTTAGGACTTAGATTTTTAGAAAATTTCATGATCCATTACAATATGTAGTGTGTAATAGAAAAAATTTCCATTACCATTAAGGTACCTAAAAATCGAAGTCCTAAGTCAATAAAATGTAATGCAAAATTGCAATAATTTATTCATTTACATTTTTCCATTCCCAAAATTGCAATCAAAGTTTTGTCCATTACACACTAAATTGTAATGGGTCATGAAATTTTCGTCCATTACAGACTACATTATAATGAGTAATGAAAAATTTTTCCATTACACACTACATTGTAATGGGTAATGGATTTTTTTTTCATTACACACTACATTGCAATGGGTAATGTAAATTTGTTCCATTATACACTACATTGTAATGGGTAATGAAAATTTTTTCCATTATACACTACATTTTAATGGGCAATGGAATTTTTTTACATTACACACTACATTGTAATGGGTAGTGCATTTTTTTTTCATTTCACACTAAATTTTAATGTGTAATGGAATTTTTTTCCACTACACACTACATTGTAATGGGTAATGGAAATTTTTTCCATTACACATTCTAAAAGTAATGAATAATGCATTACTTTTACATTACAAATTTTGCTATCCTGTTTGGTACAGAGAAAGGAGAAATATTGATGATACTTGAGAATATGCTTTTTGTAATGGAGAAGACTTCGTTGAAAAAATTTCTGCAGATCTTCTCACAACAGAAATTCGATTCCATTGACTGAAAGATTTCATGTACCTTTTGAAAAGCCGCTGTTTCACTCTCGACGCTGCTCAATCTCGATCCCGTTGATGTTCTAGGTTGAGGCTTTACGATTACCATACGATCGTCCGATGCGACAACAGCGCCATCGGGAAGCGGCGGAGCGATGGGACTGATCGGCGATCTCGGTGGATCATCATCACCGCCCTCGGATAGTCGTTGAATGACTGTAGAAAATTTGTCGTTTTCAAAAATCATTTGCGTAATTAATGGTATCTAGCTATTTTTATTTTTATTTTTAATTTTTTCAGAAAATTCAAGGTCGAACCTTCACGAGAATCAAGAATGCTCGTGTCGTATGGCGGATCTCTTCGTTGCCACTCGACCTCATCGATGATACTTTCATTGTTTTCGTTCTGACTCTTGTTATCAAAAACGAGACCGGCACTCGCCACATTTCCCAGCTCGATGAATTCCTCCTTTGACGTCTTCGCCGCTTCCTTCGCTCTGTCCAGCAAGTCTCTCTCGAACCTTTGGTAAAAAATTTCATATTTTTAAAGCAATTTTCAATGTTCATTTAAGAAACTTCAAGATTCAAAGCTAAATGTTTGCCATTGTAAGATTTGAAAAAAAATGGTTTTTTGCAAGTTTCAAGTTTGAAAATCGAAGCTGCGCAGTTATTCAAATTATGGGATTTTAAGGATATATTTTTTCACGGCTTTTTTACCGGATATGAAAAACAAGGGAAATCTGGAAAACTTTGGGAACACTTCCGGATCACTAATCAATGAATGTTCCAAAATGGAATAGACATTTTATTGATAAAATGCAGCGTACCAATTCAGAGGTCCTCCACCGGTTGTGAATATTTGAAATCTTCGTCGACGAACGCACATTGCGTAAACCAACATGGCCGATATGGCACCAGTCGCTGCTCCGACAGTTCCAAGAACAGCGACGGTACCGGCGCTGTGTCCGTCCATCTTGGTTCCCGATCTGACAAACGAATAAACGGAAAATAGGAATAAAGAGATTTCTTCCGAAGGTTTTCCAATAATGCCGATTAGTCGGAGAGAGGAGACGTTATTTGGTCGCTGATAATGATTAACAAACTTGGCTGCGTTAATTCCACATGAAAAAAACGACAGTCATTATTTATGGATAATTCAGTAGGAAGACATTCTGAGCCGCAAATCCAGGGATATTTCATGCAGAGCTGTCCCAAAAAATTCCTGGTGTAATCCATGAATTATAAACGGGAAATAACTTGTAATAGGATAATCAGTTCAGTAATTTTCAATTTCAATGCAACTAAAATATAAATCAAGAGCCAAAAATTTGTCAGGATAAAAAATAATATAAATTAATGTATTTATATAATTTATTTATATGTTTTATATTAATATATTAATTGATAATCATATTTAAGGGGTTGTACGCAGTCAGGAGGTCGAAAAAAGCGATTTTTCAAGGATTTTTTGTGGAAAGAAATTTTACTCTATATAATAACGAAAAAATTTATATAAATGTTTGTAACTTTTAACTTCATTTTGAAATTTATCTTTAAAAAAAATAATTATTCCTGAAGTCGCTGTAGCTGATCTCCGGGAGGTCCTCTAAGAAAGGCGTCTTGCGGTGAGCAAACAAAAATTTTTTACCAAAATACTGTTGCTTTTATACTTTTTTGTGCTGATCAAAATTACAAAACTACATGATTGCTTCTAAATGAAAATTCTAAAATTTATATTTTAGAAACAAAAAAACACCATCCTGAAAAATTCAGGATCTTTTAAGGTCAGTACAAGGTATTATAAAAAAAAATTTAACCAAAAATTTAATGTTGAACGTGGATTTACACGATTTTTAAAAATTCAAAAATTTATATTTTTGAAAAAATAAGAAACACCTTTCTGAAAATTTGAGGATCTTTGAAGGTCAGTACAATGTATTACATAAAAAAATATTGAACCAAAAATTTAATGTCCAACTTGGATTTTCACGATTTTTGAAAATTCAAAATTCTCCAAATTCATCATTTTTCAAATTTTTTTTTCGGAATATTTTTTTTTCATAGTCCCAAGTATACTCTTTAAGACGAATTCAGAACGATTTTTCGCAACTATAATAGTTTCCGAGATATTAAAAAAAAACTTGAAAGATTTGATAAATTGTGAAATTTGGATAACTCTTGAAAAAAATTTTTTTAATTTTTTTCCTTTGGTAGAACTTTTTTTTGTTAGAAACGAAAACTTCTGACCAAATTTCATCGAAATTGGAAGGGGTCGAATCTAACTCTTGGTCGATTCGACATGGAATGACCCATATAATTATTTTCTGTTTATACAATTATCACTGTTGTTGTCTATGAGTTATTACTCTTATTTTCTTTCGTGCATCCAACGGTTACTCACCCTGAGCACGCAATTATTCTCAGGGAGATTGGCCGTTGTATGGAACACTTCAAACAATGAATAATCGATCAATTGTCCCTCAATAAGGGGCTTCATAATTGTAAAGAGGCGCGGAAGTCCTAGTGTTCGGATCGATAAAATCTCGTTTTACTCTATTATTATGTAGCAATTGAAAAGCGAAGGGACAGTATGTGGGCGTTGACAATAATTAACGAAGCCAAGTTTGTTGATTCCTTATAATGAATCGGTAATTAATTTCCTCTCTCTCCCTTTCGCCACAGTTTTTCATGTTTGTAAAGAAAAGTGCGGAAGTCTCAGAAGTCGTATCGATAATATGTAACCCCTTTCACTCCATTATTACATACTCATAATATAACAATTGAAAAATTATGCAATTTTCATTAAACAAATTGTTTTTTAATTAAACCCCGTGAACTATGATTTTTTTTTTAACGTAATCTTCCGTAAATAATTATTTTGAATAATGAAAGAAGCTTTAAGAATCGATTACCAAGTATTTGTGGGGCGATTGAGCTTTTCATTGGAAAATTACATTTGTTCATTTTTCGTGGAGCCGAATAACGTTTGGATCTTCAAGTACAGAAAGATTTTTTTTTGAATTAGGGAAATATAATAATAATAGTAATTAATGAATCAATGACTCACCGTTTCGACGACGAATTTTTCACCAGGCATTACATATTATTTCCAGACATTCAGCCAGTCTTCTCGATCCTGAGGACAAACAGAAAGCTAGAGGTGAGATCGTCGAGTAACAACGGATGAAATAAGAACCTTCGGATGGAGAGAATTTCTTTCACGCAAGCGTCGACTATACAAAATTCGTCTGCATCGTCAATCCCGCAACGTTTATTTTTTTGCATGTGCTCTGGTGTCTTTATCCATATTTTTATATATATATCGAAAGCTTTTACACATACAAAACGTATAGTCAAATATAGAAGGGGACTCGTATATGGGACATTTCACACCGATTCGACCTGGGTCTGACCCTTCACCTCTCCCATTTTGTCCGCAATTTTTCATGGTTTTGCAGTAGCTCTGAAAAGCACTCAGGACTTTTTTCAGATTTTTTTGGAGCGATTTGACTTGACTATAGTTTTATAAACAAATTATTTTTAGCCCAAACTTGAAAATGTGAAAAGAATCACAAATATCACTTTTTTTATATGAAAAATTTCAACCGCCAAGCCAAAGTTGGCAGAGGTTTCCTTCTGTTCATAACAAGCTTTTTCGATTTTTTTTTTTTTTTATAGAAAGAGAAACCTGAATTGAGTGGGCCCTTATCCAAACATTTTTCTAAACATCTTCAATCCATACAAAAATGTTTGGATATCGGTCCACTCAATTCAGGTTCCTCCTTCGGGATTTTTGTGATTAAAAAAAAAAATTAATTTGGGCTAAAAATAATTTGTTTATAAAATTATAGTCAAGTCAAATCGCTCCAAAAAAATCTGAAAAAAATCCTAAGTGCTCTTCGGAGGTACTACAAAACCATAAAAAATTGCGGACAAAGTCGGAGACAAAGTCGATTCCAAGAATCGGTGTGAAATGCCTCATATATATTGTGGGGTGAATCGTTAAAAGAAACACATTTCATTCCGATTGAGCTTCACATCGAGATTGTAACTTTTCTATGAAAAATATATATCACACAAACTGACGCCTGTACAAATTTTTCATGATATTTCAATTTGTATCGTTCGCATGCGACGGAAATAGTTCAACTTTCAATCAAATGCATCCTCTCTACAAAGTTTTCTAAATCAATCGTTGAAATAATTTTTAGGTCTTTATTTAGGAACGCTAAATTCACAAGCAAGGCTTAAATATGACTGAAAATGAATTTCGAAAATTATTCTCGTTGCGTTGCAACAACTTCTTCAACATTACGGTTTTTTTGAATCTCAAAAATCGAATATTCCAAAATCATTTTTTGGAAACAGAATTTGGCACTTTGACTTTGAACTTATAAATAATGCATATTCCTTAATATCCGTGTGATTTATCGGTTCCTTCAGAGAAACCAAAATAATAGACAGAAGATAATTTGAAAAATACATTATCAAAAATTAAACAATTGAGACTAGGAAAATTTCAACAGAAATAACTCTGTAGAAAAAAAATGCGAAGCATTTAGGATTGACAAAAACTTCAATTTTTTTTTCAATCAATAGATGGACCAAAGGATTTCACAATATCTGAATTTCGAAATTCCAAGAAAGCTGTTTTTGCCAAATTTCTACTTTCAACAGTAAGTAAAAATAATCGGGCAAACCTTTACACGTGCGAGATCTATATTTTACAAAATAGTCAAGCATCTTTAGGGGGCACAATTTTTAAGGAAACGCGTTTTTTTGTTTATACGCCCTAATATATAGTGATAGGCATCTAGGATAGACATGCATATGGGGTATTCCATACCAAGTCGACCTGAGTGTGACCCTCGATCTCGCTGATTTCGTTTACGATTTTTTATATGATTCTTCCAACTCAAAATAGCATTCAGAATTTTTGTCAGATTTTTCAAACCAAATTTGAGTACGTTATGATTTTTTGAACATTTTTTTCGAAAACCCTCGAGGGCCGTAATTAAAAAATCTGAAAAAATTCTCAAAAATCCGGCGTCAAAAATGTAAATTTTTGACCAAAAATGTAAATTTTTGACCAAAAATTCATGATGTCTAGGCTTTCGCTTCCACCTGGATTTTAGGTTTTTATGAAGAAAACGTAAAAAAAAATAGATACAGAAATCGATCTACCGTGAAAAATGGCTTGAATATCTTTATCGTTAACCAACTATTTTTGGAAATTTTTGTACTTTTTTCAAAAAATAGTTGGTTAATTTCTGCATCTATTTTTTTACGAATTCTTCATAAAAACCTAAAATCGAGGTGGAAGCGAAAGCCTGGACATCATGAATTTTACGTCAAAAATGTTCATTTTTGACACCAGGTTTTTGAGTATTTTTTCAGATTTTTAAATGACGGCCCTCGAAAAAAATGTTCAAAAAATCATAACGTACTCAAATTTGATTTTAAAAACCTGAAAAAAATTCTTAATGCTATTTTGAGTTGGAAGAATCATATAAAAAATCGTAAACGAAATCAGCGAGGTCGAGGGTCACACTCAGGTCGACTTGGTATGGAATGCCCCATATACACGTTGCATGGACCAGTTGATCCAGCCAGAGAATTCCTGCCTGGAGCATCCGATTCTCTTGATATATATCTATATATACCCTCTCTCGAACTATCGCCCTTGAACTTTACGACGAAATATCGCCCCGACATTACCCTCCATGAAAAATAAGATCTTGATGTAGTAAAGAATCGTTTAAGACGCTATTTCCTAGCCGGAAGTAAAATATTTTCATAGGGAATGAAATTATGCTACGAGATCTTTTTTTTTTATGGCGTTGAAGCTTGCGCCGTTTGATTATACAACGGAAATAGTTTATTTCCTGACGAAATTCACACTTCCTGAGGGATTTTCAAAGTGAAAAATCGTTGAAATCGTTTATGGGATCTCCATTAAGGGGAAAAGCCACTGTAAGGGGTGAAAAAAAAGTCAATGTTTGAGAATATTTTTTTACAGACATAACGAATTATTAAAGGATCGGATTATTGTTGCTTTATTAATATTCATCATATTTCATAGAAATTCTTATTAAAGAATCTCAAAAATTGATGGGAATACAGATATTATTTTAAAGACAAATAAAAATTTCCTCTCAAGTTCAAGAAAAGTTTGAGACCTTTTTTCCTTCTCCCTCCATTTTCTAGTGACCGATATTTTTAGAAAATTTTCAAATTCCGAATTAAGGGTGGTTTTTTCGTATAAAAAATTTCTCAGAATATCGCACTCCAAAACAGTAATATAACGGATTCGTTGTTGATGAACTATTTTGTTCAGTTTACATGAAAATTCGTTGTAAAAGTTTGTTTCGAAAATATTGCTTCAATAGCAAACTGTATTTGTCAAGATATGATCTCTGAGAGACGAATATTCATGAACCTCAAAATTCATTTAAAAACAAAAATTTCAACTTTTTCCTTGCTTTTTCTGATGGATTATTTTTTTTCGACAAAAATTCCACCTTATTTGCAATCAACGATGAATTTCCCATTAAAATACGGTTTGAAAACGATTTTTAAAAAAATAGTGCTTATTTTTGCAGCGACTTTTTGAAAACCTCAAAAAAGCGGAGGAGTTTTAAATATTATTTTTAAGAAAATCAGAAATTTTGAAGATTATTAAAAGTTTACCTACATGTTCTTCAAAATGAAATGCATTTAAAAAAATTATTTTCGTTGCATTGCAGCGATGCAGACTTCAACATATCATATTTTGTTATATCAACATTTTCCATGCTCGTTCCAGTGTAAAAATAGTTTTTTTACGAGCTTTCGTAATAGAAAAATAAGTATGACATCATCGGATTTATCGAGAAAAGAGACTTCACGAATAGCAATATTAGTAAATCCGCACAGGTTCCAGACTCTGAAGGATACGGTGTAAGATAGATCCGTATAAAAGCTTCGACATATTGTTGTTTTTTTTTTATTCTTATCTTCGAAAGATCCGGGGATTCGAGAGATTTTGGGGTAGAAAACGACTATAAAGGATGTCGAGACGATATTACACACTCTCTCCTCTCTCTTTATTTCTCTCTCGCCATATCTCCCTTCTCTGCATCCTTTTTCCCTTTTCTCATCTGAGAGGCTCGTGAACCGCTCGATATCTCAAGGGGACTTTTTTCACCCCTGGAATTAGCTTCGTATAAATGTGTATATATATATATATATATATATTAGGGCGATTTTTTTTTTTTACTGTTTTTTTCATTCCCCACCGAAAACTTTGTTGCATATGTCTGAAATAACATTCCCTGAAAGTGACAGCCCTTAATATTAATATTAACTACTCTCCCTTCGCGTGAGAAGATTTCCAATCTAAAATACACGTTAATCAAAAACTTTTTTCTTAAAAAAATTACAATTCCACGGTATTTTACACTATCACAATGTACGTGGTCGCAATTTACGCAGAATTGAACGATCTTCAAGAGTGTCTGAAACAGCGAAAGTGTAACTTACACTGGTGGGATGGAATGGGTCACTAAAGTTGATTTTGACCCAACATTCTCGTTTTTTGCTGTTATTTTCAAAATGATCATTGTTACCGAAAAATCGTAAAGGAAAGTTATGTTGAAAATTTAATTTTCTACAAAAAAGGCCCTTTAGACCTAACTGCTAAAAGTAATATTTCGTGAGATATTGAACCTTAACTTATTTATGGTATAAAATTTGTATAGTTTATCGAACCAAAAGTTTTTGATTGTTGATATTCCATATCATATCACCATATCACATATCATATCACCAGTGGTTATATGATATGAAATATCAACAATTTGAAACTTTTGGTTCGAAAATCCATAAAAAATTTCTTATTCCAAATAAGTTAAGGTTCAATATCTCACGAAATATTGACTTTAGCAATTGGGTCAACAGGGCCTTTTTGTAGGAAATTAAATTTCCAACATAATTTTCCTTTACGATTTTTCGGTAAAATTGATCATTTCGAAGATAACAGCAAAAAACAAAAATTTTGGCTCAAAATCAACTTTAGTGACCCCTACCATCTCACCAGTGTAAGTTACACTTTCGCTGTTCAGGACACTTTTGAAGATCGTTCAATTCTGCGTAAATTGCGACCACGTACAATGTGATAGCATAAAATGCCGCGGAATGGTAATTTTTTTAAGAAAAAAGTGTTTGATTTACGTGTATTTTAGATGGGAAATCTTCTCACGCCAAGGAAGAGTACTTAATATTAATATTGAGGAGTGTAACTTTCAGGGAATGTTATTTCAGATATATGCAACAAAGTTTTCGGTGGGGAGTAAAAAAAAGTCCAAAAAAATCACCCCAATATATATATACATATATGGGTCCTGTGATATCGACAAAAGTCAGTCGATTAATCTTCATCACTAAACACTGAAAGGTGCTTTTTTCATCCCCCCAGCATCGCTACCACAAGATAATTATTTCAAAATACCTCGCACGCAATATTGCCTCGCTTTCAGCATTCAATTTTTTATTTTTTTTATTTTTCATATACGGCGTGAATAAGCAAAAAGTTGAATGCCGTTGATTTAAAAAAATTGGAAAAAGGGAAATAAAAAGAGGATAAAAAAATAAAAATAAAAAGAGGAGGAAATAAAAGGGGAATAAAGTTGCATATTAATTATAACAAATGCGGTTCCTCCGTGACGAAGCGTAAATTTTAAAATAGAAAAAAACTGAAAGGCAAGAAATTTGTTATTCAAATAGCTGTTATTGAGAAAAATCAAGAAGTTGGTTTCTACATGCAAAACAAATTTTTGTTTTCCCAATTGTCTTCCTTATCCAGATTTGGCCAATTTTTCTCCAGAGGAGAATTTTGTTTGGCTCCTAACGCAACGTTGAAATTGGCGTTTTTGAAAAGACAAAAAAAAAATATAATAGAGATGCAGTTTATCGTATAAAATTTATCATAAAGCAGCAAGTTTTTGTCAATACTAAAATTTTTAAATGTTGAAACACCCCGTTTTTTAAATTTTACCGTTGACACGACAATAGGAAAAAAATAATAGACCTTGGGTTGAGTTACATCTATTTTTTTAAGGGGGAAAGAGAAACATTTCCATGAGAAGCTACAAAAATGAATGCAAAAAGTAATGTAGAACATTTTGGCGCGAAAAACGAGGCCTTAATATTACACCAAATCACTCAAACTTTGGAAATGAAAAAAAAATAAATGAAAACTGAAAAATGGACCAGCCTACTATTATACTCAACGCATAAATAGGAATCAACGCAACGCAAACGCATGGAATCAAAAAACTAACTCCGAAAATTCAAAAACGCACAGATCTATATACAAAACCCTGAATGTAATATGAAAAAAAAGAATTTTGAATAAAAACAAATAAGTCTAAATCGAATTTCAAAAGAATTATGCGATCAACATAAAAGAATTCAATCTCAGATCGGCAGAAACATCAAAAATCGCAATCAAATACAGAAAATAATGTTAAATTCCAAAGTAGCCAAAACAAACAAAAAATTAAATTTTTTTATACAAAAAAAAATGTCGTTTATCACATCCATATCTTCTGCATCAATTTCGCCGGTATAAATTTCCATACAAACGAAAAATAGGATAATGTCATATAAGACAACGATATAACCACCATTCGTACTCTCACCATAATTCCCAATTAATTATTCAACGATGCAACATATGAATAATAATCGGATCAAAGTTCACCGCCGGATATGCACTTTGAATCGACCCCCTCCCGCCCCGATATAATCCGGATGAAATTATTATTCCAGCAATAGAATCCGCTCAACACCGCATATATTCATTCGTCATTCGTTCTTTTATTTCCCAGCTGTGTTATCCGAGATATTTATCCCTTTCCGCGGACATATGGTCGATAAAAGCTTGCCGAGCTTAATCCCTGCGAATAGCAACCTTAATCCCAACAAATGTATGTATCTATAAATATATACATAGTGATATACGCCTTCGCGAAAATAAAAACAAGTCCCAACAATCCGTGGGAAAAAGCCGCCTACGCAGACAAATGTCAATTTCCCTAATTAAACAGCTGGGCACGATCGTGCCGCAGGTCTAAGAAATTTCTATTCTTTGAAATTACATTCCCTGCAGCGACGGTTACGCGATTATTAAATTCCTCAAACCGGATATGGATCGAGGGAGAGATTCATAAAATATTTTCGTGTCCCTCTTGACGTCATCGAAAACCTTTGCCAATATGACCATCTCTCTCTCTCTCTCTCTCCCCATCTCAATCTCTTTCGGGATTCTCGCTTTATTTCGCCCACTCCGATACTCAACATAATAATACAGACAGGACATTTCGAGTCTACGCAATCTCGCAGTGCCATCTCTCATGAACATTACGATAACACAAGAATTAAATACACAGAGGGACACACTGTATCGTGAGTATGCAAACACACGATACTGTTATTATTATTTCTCTCGATTTGCGTTGAGAGAAGGTAATAACGTGCTCGTGGCTTTCTTATTGCTTCTCGTTCTGCTGAAACTTTGATTAAACACACATACACAGAGGAAAAACCGTGATATGTTGTCGATTCACTGGCGCCACGGTTGTCAAACCGGGTATAAAATGAGCCGATAATATTTGACGTATCACTATGATTGCTAAATATTCGATATTCCAGTCGCTTTAATATTAATCAACGATAAATATAGATAAAAAATGAGCATGGAAAAACGTTCAATGGGTTTTTACCGGCACAGATTCATCTGGAAACGTAGAAATCCGATTTTACCGAATAGATCCTACTTTTTTGGGGTTATAATTGTTTATCGGGGGAATAAGTTCACACACGCATAACCAAATAAATATAACGAGGTATTTTTCGAGTTACCTTGCTCGAGATATATATATGTATGTGAATATTGTATATGTAAGAGCGTGGTGGCCGTTTCGTCACGCGCACACCCCTGTACTGCCGGTTATATTAATGCTATAATACGACTGGGGCATTTTCCTCCTCTCGATGAGAAAACGCTGTAGTTCTGTTCGCGAGGGGAGCTTGCGGTGGAAAAAAGGAGGGTGGGTCCGGCGCGCCGGGACGAGACTAAACGCGCATGCGTTGCTCCTCTCTCTCACTCTCCCTTTTTCCCTCTTGGCGTCTCTTCACCTTCGAGCGTCCTCTCTGCCAAATAAACAATCCCGTGGCCTTCAGCCTACACTCGCCTGTTTTTTTTTCTAGCCATCCCCCTACTTTGCTGTCCCGCCGGGCTAGGCGCGGGGATTACACAGCCAAAAACGCGGGTCGCTCGACACCTATCGTCGACACTCAAGATTGCGACCACGTAGCTTTGCCATTTTTTTTGTATCACTCTCGGGCAAGAAAAGTTCAGATTTTTTTTCACAACCGTCGCAGTTTCGAGCCTTCGTGGGCGGTATTTACTTTTATGATGTGTTTTTTTGAAAATATCACTGTTATTATTTTCTCAAATTTTCGTCGATTTTATTATCTCTGATTTTTTAATACTCACAGCTCCTCCTTTTTACAAGGAAAAATATATATTCTCAATTTTGAGCATTTTAATGATGTATGAATTTTCAAAAATCAATTTCTAAAGAACTCCCTTTTCTCAATAAAAAAAAACGAGTCTAATATTTATGGGGAGATTCTGGTACACTGAACTCCCGGTATAACGCTGGCGTCGGGAATTTGAACGTTAAACCGGGAGGCATATATATAGATATAGTGGGCGGGCTCCAAAGGAGTCAATGTAAACACCACACACAAAATGCGCTACATATTTACGATTTAAGCAGCATGCATCCGCGTCTGAGTTTTTCTCGGAACGGAGTGTTAAATCGGGAGGAACTATACCGGGAGTTCATTGTAGTATATATATGTTAGCTGTATATATATATTACCCAATTAAGCTGGAACACTTCCATCGGAGCCTTTTTGGCTTCGGTAACTTCCCCATCGAATTGCCGAGAAACTCATTGTGTGGATTCCTCGATTACACAATGAAATCGAACACCCACGTGCCATGTATTATTGATACGCTCCGGCGTCGAGCTTTAAACCGCATGATAAATTCTCTCATTTCTACCCGATGTGATCCTCATGCGTATTTAGTCAAAGCTTGTTTTTTTCAACTCGCGCAACAATGAAAAAGATTAACCTTGAAATATAAAGCCGCGGTTCTCTGAGAAGGGGGGAGAGCTACTGTTCAATTTAATCTCCAGGAATTGCTGATTTAATTTCTGGCATAATTACACTTCCCCTTTAATAAAAATCCTTCATATAATACCATTATAAGAATCAATTATACATTTGGGCTAATTTCTCACGGAACTACTTGTATCTTTGTATAACGAAAACTGCAATAACGAGTAACACTTTTCACACACATGGAAGAAATATATGTGAAATTGGGAGTTTTTTTAAATGATTTACGACAAACAAAATAGATTCCTTTTGTCATGTAATAAGAGTTTAGGAAAGAAAAAATCTCATGCAGCTTATGGAAACATGTTCTTTAAATTTTTACCTGAATAAATACAATTTATAAAACACTTAATATCATAATAATAAATATGAATATCATTATTGAACATTTCTCGACTCACCGAAAATTGTTGTTCTCCACGTCATCTTGCGACGTTTCCAGAAAGCTCATTGAGCGTTTTTGCCTTGCTCGACACCGAAAGATGGCGCCACATGATTGAAAAAAAAAATAATAATAATAATCTGAGGTTCAAGTTTTTGCTCCGTTCTGCTCCGTTCCTCGCAAACATGGCGAGCCAAAAGATTTGTTGTTTGCTCTGTAATGCTAGCAAATTATTTCCAATACGCGCAACGTCGTTGAGCGTAATTGTTCGTGGAACCGGTTCGTGGGAGACTGGAATGATTCCTACTCACACCGGACAGGTATTGTCAATGTTTATTCGCTATTTTTTGGTTAATCCCACCAATGGTGCAGTTACGTCAGTTCACTGTGAACAATTTTTCGTTCGGTAAATATTTTATTTGACACAGAAATACGATCCTGATGACAGGCGTCTCGTGAGATTTACCAATCGAAAGAAGGAAGTTAATCCCAATTGGGCGATTAAATTGATCGAGGAAGTGCCGCCGAAGGCTACGAAAGATCGTGTTGTTGCTTGTGACGGCGGTGGCGGACCTCTGGGACATCCAAAAGTTTACATAAATCTAGTCAGTTCATTTTATGTTCGACAGCAATTTTTCAAACATGTATAGTGTACCCGAGAATTAAAAAATTAGAGAATTTTTCAAAGATCTACAATTTTGGTAAAAATTAAGATTAAGGAAAAACTCTGCTAAGATCATATGCATTTAAAAAAAACAGAATTATAATGATTAAATAGCACTTTACTTGCGATAAACTGTAATTAATAAGTATAAGCGAATTGATAAATTCCATATTGATAATTTTTATAAATACTTGCAGATTCTTGAAAATCTATTGACATTTTTTAATTTGCCTATGTTGGATGCAATCAAAATAATAACGAACCGTTTGCCGATAGACAAAATACATATTGTTAGTGCCTTTTTGCCTCTACGATTTTTCAGAGAATTATTAATAGAAGTCACAAATATGAGAGTTGAACTTTGAACACAAATGTACGTTTTCTTTTGCAGGACAAACCTGGCAATCACAGCTGTGGTTACTGCGGCTTGCGATTCCACAAAGAGGATCATCATCATTGATTTTTCATTGAATATTTTGCTGCACTCGTAGTTGAATTATACCATTAGTTTTAAGCTGTTTCTCGAGTAATAAATTAAGACGAAAAGTCCTTGTTATCTGAACACTATCCATTTCCATTAGCAAAGTAGGTGAAAAGTACCCGGAAGAACAGAACATTCCTACACTTGGCTAAAAAAAATGATTAAATAATTTTATTATCGATACATGTACATTGATATTTGTTTTTTTTTTCATCGAATTATAAGGCCGTTTTTTGATTGTTCATGCCGAGTGGAATGGCCTTCAATTCGGTTCTCATACACAAAAATTCGCCGCAAACGCACATTATACTCAGGGAAACAGTGTTCAAGCACCACCAGCTGAACGTCGTGGGAAAACTCGAATTGTAGATCCAGCAGCAAAGAAGATGTACGAGATGAGCGGTGCAAGCAAAATCCATGCACTGTTTGGTTCTCTGCACGAGCCACCAAAGTGCCAGAGAACCGATCAGCGAATTTAGCACGAATACGGTGATAACGAGACGACCGCCGAAATCACGAACGTGAATTTCTTTGTACTGAAAAACGTAATCCAGGGATCTCGTAGAGCCGAGTAGAGTCGCCACGATCCAGATCCAAGCGCCGAGAAAAAAATACATAACAGTCTGTACGGCTACGATCTGTGACACGATGAGAAACGGATCCCACGTGGTCTTGCGGAATTGTCCCGTTATATTGTTCATTTTTTGGCGTTTTCTTTCTACCGTACGACAAAGGTCTTTTCAAGGTCGGATCACCGTGATCTCATGTTCTTATCCTTTCCTCCCGTTGCTCGCGAGTGCCGATCATATTCGAGATGGAATTCAATTTCATGGCAATTTTCATCGTTTTTGGTTCATCATCTGTCTGCGAATGTTCGATCGCTCAATAACGCCACGTTGGACACATGTATTTCACCTAAAAACAAAAATGACGTCATTAAGTCGATCGGTGAGGAATTAGTGGAAGGTTAAAGTGAACATAACCTCGAATATATATTTATATATTTTGCTCCCAGATGGTTCGGATAAAGGATTAAAAAACGAAGCCGTCCGTGAAGGGTACAATTAATACTCGTTTTCTGTTTCAGTCATTTTGGAGAAACATATAGGTTAAAAATGTCAGCTGTTCTCGCAGTCGGGCAAATTCGCGAATGCGGATTATAATAACAATGCGTGACACACGTACCAGTCCTTAACATGCCAATTTCACTGAAACTTTTTTTCACGATCGAACTATTTATCTGGAGACTTTGAATTCGACATGGAGCGGAATTTTATTTCGTGTTTTAACGCGTATTAATTTGACACTGCTGTCGAGGAAAAGTTGAGGTTATACGTTTGTGAGTGTTTTTGCTTCTGCGAGGTGAACGTCGAGTTCGATGGAGGGGGTAAGTTTCGGTGGACGTTGCTCGGTCGGTGAGGCAGATCTACAGAGTCGCAGTAGCAGTTGCGCGGCATACAGCGATGTCTTGGGGGTAGCAGTTCGTCAGGCGCTAACATATTTCGAAAATGCCTATTCGAACGAAAATTGCTAGGGAAACATGACAATCGTTCTCATTTATCGAAAAAGTATGTATATTGTTTCTAAATTTCTCAGTTCCTCAAAGGAATGCGTAAATTGGGGTCCCGAAATAAAAAAATCAATTTTTGTGTCACCTACACTGCAGATTGGGAGGTATCCGTTTTCAACCTGCCATACCGACGGAGATTTTGCACATAACCTGAAAAAATTGGCACATTACATAACATAATGGAAAGGTGTATATATTGAACATTGTATATATATATATAATCATTTGCGGGTTCCGCTTCGATGGTAATGGCGGTCGTTATAAATTCGTTCGATTCTTGGTTGACCAAGAAATTACAATCTTTGAATACGGACGAGAGTGTATTTGGTTCTTACATAAAGGGAATATTGGAGGGCGACGAGAGTGACGATGAGAAGACCGAGGCACTCGAAGGCATACTTGCCGGGATAACGGTGAGGACCGTTTGGAATGTGAGGTTAGAATGCACTCGGCGTACGCTGAATGTTATTCGAAAGGAAAGAAAAGAGAAAACTATGAAAATTCACAATGATCGATGTCACGATTATCCTCGACACACGGATTTCCTCTCCCATTCTATTCTCGTAAACGTTCGCAGCTCAGTGCTCCATTTTTTTCAAACTGCTCCAAAAAAACAAAGCTCCGTTTTCTTTTTAAATATTAATATTTTTTAAATTCTTTTCAAATATTTGAAGGAATGCAAGTTAGTAATATAAAGCACGGACCCGATGCATTCGCTTGCGTAACGCTGTAAAAATTTTATTCGCTGCTTTTATGCCCATGCACCACTACTGTGAGCCAATTTTTTTTTGTATTTATTTGCTATTTTTTTGTCAACAAACTTTTTGTAATTGCCTTCTGTATAACGGCAATGGCCAAATGGACCTTGCATGTAACATGTAATCCAAGCTAATAAATTGAATATATATATATATTCTCGTAAACAATGGATATGTTACGAATGACACTTTGTGAAATTGATTGGCAGGAGGACAATATTGGTAAACACGTAGCAGAGATACTCGCGGCCTGGGTAGAATGGCTACCGAGCGAGAATACAGCAGGAGCAGCAGGACCGACGGAAGACGTGGACGTACGATTAGCCAGAATGCTGGAATCGCGCACTCTTCCCACAACCGCCCAAAGAAGTTACACCGACGATGAGAGACGAATTCGCGATGCCATTCTCGCTCAGTACAGTGAAATGGCCGACGAAGAAGGCAGCGAGGAGGAAGGCGAAGAGGAAGTAGCCGGTGCTGATTGCGGCATCGAGAAGAACATGAATGCAGCTACGATAGCTCATCAGGAGAGGGAGAAGAGAGAGAGGGCCAAACAGGAGAGTCTGAAGAAAAAAGAGAAAGACAAGGAGGATCGGTAAGGACAAGTTTTCTCCAAGAAAGCTACCTATTCTCAAAAAAAAAATACTCATTATTTATTTTGGCTTGCGCATTAATCTGTTCATACTAAAAGCAGCAATGTACCAGAGTTGTAAATAATGCATTACTTTGATAATGCATTACTGTATTTATTACCCATAACACTGCATAATGTGAAATGGATAAGTGTACCATTACAAAATACAAAAGTAATGTGTAATGGATGCATGTGTCATTACAAATAAAAAAGTAATGTATAATGGATGCATGTGCCATTACAAATAAAAAAGTAATGTGTAATGGATGCGTGTTCCATTACAATTAAAAAAAGTAATGTGGATGCATGTCTCATTACAAATATAAAAAAGTAATGTGTAATGGATGCATGTGCCATTACAAATAAAAAAGTAATGTGTAATGTATGCATGTTCCATTACAAATAAAAAAGTAATGTGTAATGGATGCATGTCCCATTACAAATACAAAAGTAATGTGTAATGGATGCATGTCCCATTACAAATAAAAAACGTAATGTGTAATGGATGCATGTCCCATTACAAATTAAAACAGTAATGTGTAATGGATGCATGTCCCATTACAAATAAAAAAGTAATTTGCAGTGGAGAATATTCCATTGCAAATAGAAAAATTGCCGTGTTCGTATTAGAAACTTGCACATTGCTGTCTCATTATTTTATTTCGCTCACTAAAAGTTCATCCACTATTATCACAAATGATCCATAAAGTTGAAAAATAGAAACAAAAAAACAGACAGTTCATCGTTAAATATGAAGTGCGAAAATGTACTCAACCCCAAAAATTATCCAACTTTATATTGAACTTGCTGTTACCCGCTGTTACCCATAATTATAAGCAATCTAATAAAAATTACAAGTTCTTGATACAAAATTTGTCGCTTCATTGAATCCCTAAATAATGTGCATGTTCTTTTTTTTTAACTTTATGGATCATTTGTGATAATTGCAATTTTTCTATTTGTAATGGAATATTCTTCACTGCAAATTACTTTTTTTTTAAATTGTAATTTGTAATGGAACGTGCATATATTATACATTACTTTTTTTATTTGTAATGGAACACGCATCCATTAGACATTTCCTTATTTATTTGTAATGGAACGTGCATACATTACACATTACTTTTTTATTTGTAATGGAACACGCATCCATTACACATTACTTTTTTGATTTGTAATGGCGCATGCATCCATTACACATTACTTTTTTGATTTGTAATGGCACATGCATCCATTACACATTACTCTTTTAATTTGTAATGGGACATGCATCCATTACACATTACTTTTTTTATTTGTAAAGGAACATGCATGCATTACACATTACTTTTTTTATTTGTAATGGAACACCCATCCTTTACACATTGCTTTTGTAATTAGTAATGGAAAACTTGTCCAATACACATTGTTTAAAGTAATGGGTGATGCATTACTTTTACATTACTATTTTTACAACTCTGAAATGTACACTGCAATTCTTTGAGCATCGATAATTTATCGGCCCAAATAGTACCTTGATTTTTGGCAAAAAAGGTCTCATTTCTTTTTTAGCGAGAAACAAAAACAACTGAAGGAAGAAAAGAAGGAAAAGCGTAAAACACAGAAGGGCGAGAGAAGGAGGTAGCATCGAGGAGACGAAAATCTTCAATTAAACGCCCAAGATCTGTGCGATGAATTATTCAGGTGCGATGAAGAATCGTGCTTGAGCTACAGAGACGCATTTTCTCATCCGTGTAGCGTGTATTTATTTTTGTGCATGTAATATATAAATATATATATATCTATACATATATATGTATGTATACATATATATTGCAATCGTCTCCAATGTCAAAGGAAGAGAAACAAATCAAACCTCATTATTTTCCACGTTGATTGTCGTAAGGATAAAAATTGGACTACATCAAGATGCTGATTATTTTTTTGTTAAAAAACACAAGACTTTGTGGAGGAAGAAAAATATTCGGAATCTTGTTGCAGCGAAAAATGGTGATAAACGTACGACAAATCGTGTGAATTTTCTTTCTCGTTAGAAATCCGCCAACGATTGTATGGATGAACAAAAAAAAAGTTATTCAAGATTTAATGAAACAATTGTCAATAATTTCCGATGTGTTATTCATCACAAAAGAATAATATTTTCTAATAGACTGTGCTTTTTTTAAAGATGCAACTTGATTTCGCAATTGTATTAATAATTATTGTATTTACATGATCAATTTTGCGTGGTTTTCATTACTTACCTCGGTGAAAAAATATTTTCAATTTTTTTTTCCATTTAAATCTTATTCATCATCGACGGTTTTGAATGGAAAATCGATGGAGAATATTATTTATCTCCCTTCCTAGATGAATCAATTTCTGTATTTAATACCAATGTGTATGTTGAATATAACTGTACGATTAACTCCAGCAAATTCCATCAATAATTTCTCACTTTCGTCTCTCTTTGTTCCATAATTTTTTATATCGGTTATAATAATTCGATTCCATTATCTTTCGAGTTTCTCTGGAATTTTGCATACGATTTTTCATTGATGAGTCGAAATTGACGATCCTTTTGTTTTGCTGTTGTTTCTCGATTTCATTTTATTATCAAAGAAAAAAGAAAAATACATGCGTTGCCGCGTATGAGAAACAAACATAAAAATAGATATCGTTCGTAAAAACAAGGACACCGCACGGAGATCCAAAAAAATGTGGATCACAACCGAAAAAAATACAACAAACGGAGTTTACCTGAAATCACAGGAGAAAACGAATATGGATGGCGAATAATTCCCGATATTTTGCAACGATCGATTCATCAGTGATGAAAAAAACAGCACATTCATCAAACAACGAGATTCATGTCTTCAGCACGATTGTGACCGAAAATGAATGGCCAATTTCGTCGGGATATCCTCTCGAGTTCACCGTCCAACAGATTCAGAAGATCATCCAGGTAACGCATTTCGTTTGTGTCTCGACGAAGAGCGATCGTTGCCTCCGTCAGATCGTCGATTTTGCTCTCGTTGCACTGAAATCACGAATCTCTGATAAATAAATTTGAAGAAACCTCGACCATATTTTTTCTTCAATGAGTTTAAATTTCTATTGGAATTCTGTAGAAGTTTGAAAAAGAAATCGTGGTGATTTTTTTAGAACAATTGTTAAATTTGGGTTTGAAAATTGAAAAGTGCATTTTTATTGTTTATATTTGATTTAAAAATTGACCGATATGTTATAAATCACAGCTTTATTTTTTTTTTCAGGTAATGAAGATGAAGGAAAATTCAAGCAAACCTCAAAGTCTTCACGCAGAACGACGATGTCTCTGAGAATGTTTCTCGTTGTTTCTTGAAGCTTTTCGACTTTATGGCGAAGCTCGTTGACGATATTTTCCGGATCACCTTTGACCGATGGTACAGCGCCATCCGGTTCGATCGCGAGGGCCAGCCTCGTCAAGTGATCGTGACCGGAAGTGATGTCGCAAAAACGATCCTCCTCGAGCAATAACGCTGCACGATCAGGATCTTTTTCCAGACTCTCGAGTATCGAAACAACCTCGTTTATGGCCGTTGTTCGACTCTGCCAATTACAGAGGGAAAGAAAATTCAGATTTTGCATTTTCTCAAATCGAGAGTCAAAAAGCTCGTAGAATGGAATGGCATCTTGTACAAGCTTAGGGAAGGGGTAGCGCGAAGCCACTGCGAAAGTCGAAAGAATTTTTTTTTGCATTTCTTCAAAGTATATATTTTAAAAAATATGTAGGTAAAACTTTAAGGCGGTAGTCTGGTCTAGAATTTTGGAAAAAATCATTTTTTTAAATCAATTTTTTTTACTATTGTAAAAAAATTAAAAGCTATGGAAAAAAAGAGTCGAAAAACACCTTTTTTGTTCAGGAAGCCGCAATTTTGCGAATTTTTTTCCCGTTTTCTCTGAGGTAGGGGTTATAATGACATTTTTACTAATTGAGAATTTTTTTTTTTAATTTTGTATCAGATGACTAGAAAAATTGCAATCGTGTCCAGCACACGCTTTTTTTTACCCCAAACTTTACCAGCTTATAACCTATTTAATTTTCATTGTTTTTTTCTAAATTTTTTTTGTTTGTCGTCAAAATATTAATAAATATGTTGTACAAAAATAATGGTAAAAATATTTTTTGTTTTTTTTGCATCGAGCTCGACAAAACGTCTCAAAATGTAGATGTCTAGACCAGAATACCGCCTTAATTTAAAATTCTGAAAATTGATTAACTTATAGTCATTTTAGTGAGAGCAGGTAGCGCGATCGGTTAGAACTTCTTCTCTTTTTTGCTACCTTTTTTTCCCTTTAAAAGCTTCTTTCAAAATATCTTTTAAATGCTCTAGTGCGAAAGAAATTCAAATAACATGCCAAAAATCGTAGATTGAAAAAAATCAAATCCATTAAAAATATACCATCGTTTAAAATGTTGCACTTCTCGATTCGAAGATTTTTTCACAAGATACGAAAAAATGTCTGTTTCGAAATTTTTGATACTGTTTTTTTATAAACAAAAATACTTATTCAAATTTTTCTGTGCCTCAAAAATGAGATTGACTGTCTAGGATTGAAAAGTTTATTAGAATTTGCTAATGAATAACTGAGATGTTGAGATCTGTAATTTAAGGATGTTGAGTCCCAAATCGCAAATGATGAGCAAATTGTGAAAATTTGGTATGTTTTTGGATGAAGTATTTAAGAGGTCGTGTAAAAATTTCACGACGATTAGGAAGCTCGTTATCGAACAATTGACATTAACAAATTAAATTAAATTAAATGTAGTCTCATGGAAACTGATATAACATTGCGATAAGTTTTTTTTTTTTGACCTCTCAATTTTTCTATATCTACAATATATTGAAAGCAACGGAAACAAAACAAAGTTTATTGATAAATATTTTTTATTTGTTTAAAAAATTGTTCTTATCAAAACGTTAATATTTTAATAACGAGCTTCCTAATCGTCGTGAAATTTTTACACGACCTCTTAAATACTTCATACAAAAACATACCAAATTTTCAGAATTTTTTCATCATTTTTCATTTTAACCCTTAAGGAGGTTGAAGTAGTGATGATCGAATTCTGAAAATTTGGTATGTTTTTACATGAAGTATTCAGGAGGTCGTGTAAAAATTTCACGACGATTAAGAAGCTATTTATTGAGCAATCAACATTAACAAGTTTCATAGGGACTAAACATCCTTAACTCTTTTTTTGGGTGACATTTTGGGCGATCGAAAAGGGCAAATATTTTTTATTTATTTTTTACCCTTAAGGAGGTTGAAGTAATGATGATAGAATTCTGAAAATTCGGTATGTTTTTGCATGAAGTATTCAGGAGGTCGTGTAAAAATTTCACGACGATTAAGAAACTATTTATTGAGCAATCAACATTAACAAGTTTCATAGGGACTCAACATCCTTAACTTTTTTTTTGAGTGACATTTTGGGCGATTGAAGAAGGACCAATATTTTTTATTTTTTTTACCCTCGATTCGGTGATTTTCACGAAACTTCTCGACGCCGAGGCAAGTTCGTCACATAAACAGGCAGGCGTTTGGATATCACTCGGAGTATCGTTGCTCCAGTCGTTGCTGTGAATACCGGAAGTGTCGTCCTGCGACGATCTCCGAATAATTTTGTCTCTCTCTTCCCAGCTGCTAGCGAGCCTCTCGTAACTCGATCTACTGCTGGCTAAATCCGGCGTCTCAAAAGCCTCCGGACTGTCACGATTCGCTATATCGAGTGGATCGATCAATTCGCTCGACGAATCTGCGTTAATATTTTTTTTTAGAGCCAAACGATCTCGCAAATTTATCCTTCGACGATTGCACGTCACAGGCAAACGTATTTCCGAAGCTCCTGGATCGAGCAGAGCCTCCAAATGCGAAGCTCCTGCTTGTACGTCAAAGATAAGATTTTTTTAAAAATGATTTTATCACAGATTTTTTTAATCCCTCAATTCAAAATTCCAAAGTATTTGGGTTGAAGAAACTGCTGAAGGATTTATTACACGTTGCAAAGTTTGGTAAAATAATTATGAACAATTATTGATGTAATTATAATTTGAATTTTAATTACATGAACAAATCGTGATTTAATTAAAAATAGGATCTTTGCGAGTGATTGTATTTTTATAAAATCGTAAAACTATTAGCTGATAAATGAAATTTTATTTAATTTTTTTTAAGACAATTTTGTAATCAGACCCATTTTGAGAAAGGAAAAATTATTAGCTTCTTAGGACATTTTCACTGTGAGAAAATTGGCGAATAGTCATAGTATTTCAAAATCCTTTTTGGATTCAAAATTGCCTTTCTCAAAATTAAAAAATAATTTTTCAGCCTCTCGGCTGGAAGATTTATTGTTTCAATTTTTTAAAAACTCTTTTAAGGTACGAGTCTACTTTAGAAGGCCAAAAAGGCAAATTTAAAGATTTTTTTTCTCAGCACCTTTATCAGATATGGCTATAAAACTGTTTTTACAACATCTTTTCTATCCTTCCAAAACACAAAAAAAATTATTTTTTATTTTGATTCTTTGAATAATTTATAGAAGGGGCCAAGTCGAGTCTTCGAAAATCTCTTGTCGCATGGCCGACGATTAATCTCTGGATTGGCAAGTCTGAAACAAAAAAATAAAAAGGCATTTTAAAGCAGAAGGTTTCTTACACAACAATTTACCACTATTAATGAGAAATCGATTTTTAAAAAAACATGGCGGATGTTTGAAATAAATTGTGAAAAATTCAAATATTCATTTTAAAAAATCCGCCATGTTTTTAAAATCGATTTTTCATGAACGATGGTTAATTGTTGAGTAAGAAACCTTCCTCTTTAAGATGCTTTTTTATTATTTTTTATTTCAGACTCGCCAATCCTGAGATTAACTGTCTGGTTATGGGACAAGACGTTTTCGACTTTGGCACCTTCTATAAATTATTCAAAGAATGAAAATAAAAAAACAAATTTTTGTTTTGTACTTTCGGGGGATGAAACAATGTTGTGATAACAGTTTTATAGCCATATCTGATAAAGGAGCTGAGAAAAAAAATCCTAAATTTTTTGTTTGACCTTCTAAATGTTCAATGACCTTCAATGAGTTCTTCATTAGATATTTATCAGGTATGAGGGAAAAAATATGAGAATGAACTCACCGAATTGTTTGGAATCGATGAGATCGCCTATTTTTCTACGATGTCCTGTATATCTTCTTGGAGTGATGTTCTCAATTTGATTCGATTGATTTGTTGGCAAATTCAAATATCTCGGCGAGGGAGTGAGTATTCTGTACTTTTGCGATCTGACTAATCTCTCTGGAGTGTAGCAAATTCCACGAGGATCATCATTGAGCTTTTCTTCGTCGTCGTCATTGGCGAGATTTTCCGTTTCGCCGTTCGATATAATCGTCGACGAGAATACAGAATGATCGGCATCATTCTCGATCATTTCGAGATCGATACCGTGATTTTCGTTCGATCGTTTGTACGAATTTGACGGAATTTCTCCCATCTCAATAGCATCGCTATTGTCATTTTCACATTTTTCAGGATAACGATTTTTCCCGCTTCGATCTTTCTGATCGTTGCAATGAAAAATCGTGATTACGGAATTCAACGAGGACGTTCCATTGGCATGATCGAAGCCAGAAATCCTCTTGAAGGATCGTTGATTTTGCGATGAATTTTCGTAAATTTTTTTCTCGATTATCTCACGATCTTCAAGATACCAGCCAAACTCGTCCTCGTTATCAGTCTTTGGATTGCCCGGGAGATTGCCACGTCCGCTTAGGTAGAACATATTTATATATGACCCTGAAATCAAGGGAAAAAAGTCTGCTTGGAAATCATACTCCTAAAAAATTAGCAGAGACGATCGAGTGTCAAAAATTAGTTGATAATTTTTGAGGTAAAATTTGGTACAATTTAAATTCGTTTTGGAGACTTGTCGCTGCTGACTTGGCAGATGTGAAAATTATTCACGGATTTTACAATCAACAAAATACTATTTAATCATAATTTATTTATATTTTAACTAATAACAGAAACTATATTCGTGAGCTATTGTTTTTTTAGGTAGACTTGAAAAAAGCCTTCTTCAGAGGGAAACCAATGTTTATAATTAGAAATTAATTAGAGAGGACTGAAGGAAGATGGAGAAAATGAGGGATTTCCAATTTATCTACAATTTTCTTATTTTCATGAGGAATAATGGGGAATTTCTAATTTTCACGATTTTTTAAAATTCAGTTAAAAAATTAACGAATGAAAAATAGTTGTATCGTTGTGTCTATAAACTCAGAGCATTTCGTATAAAATAAAATGCGATAAAAACAATAATTTAGGTTCTTATAAGTGATAAGAACCGTGATAAGGAAAGCCTAATCGAATATCCACTATAAAAGCATTCAGATTCAAAAATCATGTTTTGAGCGATTGATCAATTACAATCTCATAATAAGACGATGTCGCGAGTTTTAATCTCTATTTTCACACTCTCGTGCAACTTCGCAATTTGTCCATCGCAACGTTTTGCCACGGAGATTCTCGTATTTCACTAGCACAAGCGGTCAGCAAAATATACATGTGTAATTTTATTTTATCGCAGAAACAGGAAATATGGATGATAATTACGATATTTGAGCAATGACGAGAAACTGCGGTGAACAGTCGTATGTTTTAGTCAGCTGAGGATGCAAAAATTCAAGTAAACACTCACCTGAGTGATTATTTATTTAATTATCAATCGCAGATAATGATTTTTTGATACTCGATTCAAGCAAGAATCCGAGAAAAGTTTAGTGAATGAGACAATATTTTTGTTATTGTGAAAATATATTAAGTTTGGTAGATAAGCTTTTTGAATATTCGTTCAGGCACGAAAATATCTCTCTTCCCTTGAAATTTTGTTATGTAGGTTGAACGTATTATAAATCATCTAAATTGACGGGAAATCATGTCTCGCTATCGTGGATAAATTTATATTTATTTTTCAAATACTAAAAATTTATCGTTATATAAATTTAGATTTATTTTTTCAAATATAATACGATCTACATGATTTTTACTTCGTGAAAAGCTAAGAATTTTTCCTCTCTTGAAATCTATTCGATTACGAGTTTACCACTGTTTCAATGATTCGTTAATAATTTTACAATTGTATAAAAATACAATTATTCTGAACCATGCTATTTCTTATTAAATCACGATTATTCCAAGTGATTACATTTAAGGGGGGAAACCCATATAAATGGTCGAAGATGACGAGGAATTTCGGGATTTTTTTTCAACGCAACTACTGGACCAATCGTTTTCAACTTTGGAGGTTATTTTATTGTACATTCGAAGACTTGAAAAACATTTTTTTAAGGTACCAGAGACTTTGATTAACTCTTAAACGCGATTTACTCGAAACTACATTTTTGCAATTTGCGGCAGGGATAAAAAAAAACTATTCATCCGATTCATTTCAACCAAATATTTTTAGACACATAATTGCAAACCCTCGTCGAAAAACCTCTATTTAAAAAAAAAATTAATTTAACAATCATTTATTGCATAAAAATATTCGGTGAAAATTTGATCTTTTTTCTCTGAGTGCCGCTATTATTACCATATTTAACTTTTGAAACTTTTTCTTGGTTTATCGACAGCGTACCTTTATATGGAATGTAATGGTTTCTGATTTTTTCATTTGGGATGAAAAATAAAAAAAACTACAGCTGCCGCAATTCGACATCGCGGGAAAAATGCGTTCAGCAACGATTGGTTGCAGGCTGCTGATGAATACTTATTTTCGATTAAAAAAATGTTTTTCAAGTCTTCGAATATACAATAAAATACCCTCCAAAGTTGAAAACGATTGGTCCAGTAGTTGCGCTGGAAAAAAATCCCGAAATTCCTCGTCATCTTCGACCATTTATATGGATTTCCCCCCTTAAAATGATAATTACATCAATAATTTTGCTGCTCGATTGTGCTCGACGATTTCCTCGTCGTTTTTAAACACTTTGAGAACGTAAACTATTTATTTACCTTCACTCTAGCGATATTAATAAAATTTGGTATAGATAGATCAACAAATATAAATAAATAATTGAAAATAATGTGTACCTTTTAGGTTTCCAGCAATAATATTGAGTTTGTGTCCAAAGTTGGTGAGATTTCCTCACAAAGCGATAAAAATACTCGACAATTATTTGCACGAATATTTAACACGAATTGCAAAGAAAAGTTTCAAACCCCAATATTTTTAAATCCGCACTGAACCAACAAAACGATCACAGAGTCTCACATTTGAAAATGAGCAAAATGTCTCTCACGATACTTTCGATTGACGCCGCTTTTGAATCGTATTTATCATTTGTCAAGAGGAGAAATTTTGCTCTCACGACAGTTTCAACCTCGACGAGTTTTCTCTCGTAATTTCCCGCGACCTTTTGAATGAATTAATCATGATTCTGAAAAGGCATTGACGTTAAAAACTCGTTCTGTCATTCTCGATCTCGTTCGACACGAGTCTCGGCTTTCACGTGAAAAATGTCTTTTATTTCTCGACGCCAAACGACGAAGACATCGCATCCGGATAGGGATATTATTGAAACCGCGATTCAGACAGTTTTCTTGATTTTCTTTTTTTCAACGCACATATCGACACACGCGGTTACCTCTCGGTCACTCTCGATCATCGACAGTCTATCTCGACTGTCCAAACACGACCGCACTGTTCGATCGACTAATCTCTCGATGCTCCTATCACTGCTATTTATAAGCTAATTATTATAGATTACTCTTTGTAAAAGTTCAATGAAACCGGCGACTCGTATTATCGATCTATTCGAGCGATTCTTGATGATCCAAGACCAAGTTTGATAGATTCCATTGAATCGATAATTACATCATATATACGAATATAGCTTTAATCGTCGGCTGTTGGCACTCTCTTATTCCTTTTAAGAGCGATTATGGTGAATTATGGTGAACTCTCGTCGAAGCCTCGATTCCTACTGAGACGAATTATTGCGAGCAAAGCTCGTGAAACAGATGAGCAGAAATTTTTGGCAAATAGAGGGGCGATGACGAATTTTACTTTCATTCGTTTCAGAGTCGTATTTCACGATTTTTTCTTATCAGCTATAGTTATCTCATTTGGCGAAAATATTTTATTTACATTGAGAACAAAATGGGTTTCACTGTTTATCAATTTATTGCCAGTTATTTGGGATTTGGTCACGTTTGTTTAACCAAAGGATCACGAAAATGAGCAACGTCTTATCGTGCTACAAAGTTGGGCCTTCCCAAACATGCTAACTCGGTCACAGCAGAGCTGATACTATTTACAAAAGGCATATCAGCGTATCTTGAGAGAAGGAGAAATTATCGCATCGAGCTCTAGCAAACGCTAATTTAATTATCTTACCGGCGTTTTACATTGTCGAGTCGACGAACTTAACGTTCCCACTCTCAGGCAAAATGAACTCAATCTGGGCTCTTCATTGGATTATATTCATCCATCGTTAGTGCATTCATTTTTGTACAATTTTGTTTGGGGAATTTAGGAACATTATCCGATGATTCCTGGTCATTTTTAATTATTTACATTATTTTGAATTCAAAATAGTTTTTGAATTTAAATAGTCAAATTCAAATAGTTTTAAAATAGAATTCAAATAATCAAATTCAAATAGAATTTGAATAATCATAGTTTTTTACAAATCAAATGAGGCATCCTTTGTAAAATATTTACTTTTAAACGAGGCAAAATTGTATTAAAAAATTCGAAGTTTCATTTGGAAAATGTGCTTGTTTTTTTTTCCAATTCTGACACCATTCGCATTCTCGCACCATTTGCAGAAAATATTGTTGTTGATTGGTATATTTCTATATTTGGTTACCAAATTAATTCTTTCATTTGGTAATAATTTATTAATTATTAAATAGAAATAAAAAATATTTAAAATATTTAAAAAATAATATTATTCGCACATACATTTGATTCATCGTTTTTTTTTTTTTAATTTACACAGAATATTTCCAAATAAATGACTCGATGGAACTTGGATTTTAGCATAGATCTTCATAGTTTCGGCAAGAAAATATCGATTAAGGATATTGAGTCCCAAATCGCAAATGATGAGAAAATTCTGAAAATTTTGTATGTTTTGGATGAATTATTTAATAAATTATTGGATTATTTAATTAAATTTCACGACGATTAGGAAGCTCGTTATCGAACAATTAACATTAACAAATTAAATTAAATTAAATGTAGTCTTATGGAAACTGATATAACTTTGCGAAAAGTTTTTTTTTGACCTCTCAATTTTTTAATATCTACACTATATTGAAAGCAACGGAAACAAAACGAAGTTTATTGATAAATATTTTTTATTTGTTTAAAAAATTGTTCTTATCAAAAAGTTAATATTTTAATAACGAGCTTCCTAATCGTCGTGAAATTTTTACACGACCTCTTAGATACTTCATACAAAAACATACCAAATTTTCAGAATTTTCTCATCATTTTTCATTTTAACCCTTAAGAAGGTTGAAGTAATGATGATAGAATTTTGAAAATTTAATATGCTGTTTTTACATGAAGTATTCGGGAGGTCGTGTAAACATTTCACGACGATTAAGAAGCTATTTATTGAACAATTAACATTATAAGATTTCATAGGGACTCAACATCCTTAAGGGCAGGCTAAACACCCTCCCCTCCCCCCCCCCGCCTTTCCGCTCTTGCGAGTGCGAGAGAGAACGCCTATAGGGGTCGTGTGAGAGCGAGAGAGAGGGTCTTTAGCCTGCCCTTAATAACAATTTGTTCTGCAAGTTTTGATCGATAATCGGGTATTTTTTTTGGCATCATCCTAATACGTCTATTTCGTGAAATTTACAAAATTGAAATAAAATCCTTTTCCAATTGAACTGTGAAAGCTCCGCGTCACCTCACTCGCATCGACGATTGAGCTTTTCTTTTTTTTACTCGACATGAGACACACGATAATCCAATTGCTCTCAATCCGCGGTTTGCCCGACAATCGCGAGATCCTGCTACACTCGAAACTGTCAACACTCTTTTTTATATTTATATTTTTAATCACGGTTGAACTTTGAGCAACGGCGAAATGTAATTAAGTAAACCAACACATAAATGAGACATATTAAAAAATGTATCGCGGGTTGATAAATTGTCATAAAATACCAGGATTGATATTTATTAATTGAAGATTACGAATCCAAGAATATTGGATTTTAAATAAAATAATTTATCCCACGTTGAGAAGGCAAAAAATTCGTTTTCAAGGATGAATCGAGCGTTACTCATTACAATCGTTTGGTTACTTTGCAATTTCACGATTATCGAAGGTTTCGAAACTTTTCCCCGGGTCAACACTGATTTCGTCGATGAAATTTCGGTATTTTTTTTATCAGGAGCGACGAATGTCCTTGAGAAATATTTGATAATTTTTTAAAAATATTTTATACCGAGGCTCGCGAGAAAAAGTAAATGTTCGGTCAGCGAACGACGACGACAGAATGAAGACTTCCCTTCGTTTTGCCACCGTCAGCCTTTGATGCGATAACACGTTGACCCGTTTCAATCGGCAATAAAAACAATGCTAAATATACTTATAAATATATTTATAGGCGTATCCGTATTGTTTTTTGATTCTTTTGCATATTAAATTTCTTGCCGTTGAAAATCGTTAAATTTTCTAAAGCTCAATTGATAGTCGAGGCTGATTTTTTTTCTCTACTGTATTACGTTTCTGTTATTTTCGCGATGATACCTCGTAGGTGGAAACCTCAAGACTGACTGACGATGCATGAAAACATACGCACGAAGACAAACGAACAACAAGAACTCGCAAGCAGCAAGCAATAATTATTTCCACACAATCGAGGTATTATGCATACATATAAAGCATTCCAGGACAATCTAGCGTCAGCCTAGACCGCAGTTCCGACGATTTTGAGATGATTTTCAGAAGAGGTTTGAGTTAAAATCAAAGTTATCAAATTTTGTCAGATTTCGAAGCCTTCTGTCCCAGCGGACAATTTTTAAAAAAGTTTATTTATTTTTGAAATTTTATTGTTTATGATTAAAGTTCTTCATTTTTTATGTATGATGTTTTAATTTGTTTGATCTACTCAGAAAAACTATATTACTTTTGTCCTCCAGAAGGAATTTTGAGCTTGAAGAAACATTAAAAATCGAAGATTTCAATTTGTAGAAAATTGTAGAATTTTTTAAAAACGTGCCTCAGTTTTTCACCAGAAAGCTGGAAAAGTGGGCAAATTTTGAGAGAGTTTTCCTTTCGATCGCACGAATATTTACCGCACCAATTTCGAAAATTAAAGACATCGATGAGAAACTGGTCACATTAACCTGGAACGCTTCATATGAATACATGTGTCGTTTCATTGTGAATTCTTTGTATGTTTCAGTCGACCTCCGGTCCGTAAAATGTGATGTAACGAATGATAATAATATTAATAATATTTACAATTTATAGATGAGCCAAAAATATTGTTGTAAAAAAAATTTATCATTAAAACATACTATTTTTAATCCCAAAAAGTCATAAAGTAGCGAGAGGTTTCCCTTCATCGATAAGAATGAATAGAAAAAGTACTTTCAAACAATCTATAATTTTTAATTAATTTTTTAGCAAGTCTTAATGCTAAATCCAGTAATTGTTCATCATTTTTAGGATTACAAAGGCTTTAGAATTTTTAGGCTTTAGAAGTTTTAGTGGTTTTAATGGTTTTAGAGTCAGTAGAGTAGATGATGTAGTCCAAACTTTGCTAGAAATGACCGTCTTCCCTGATCTCATAAATTTTCTGAACCTAAAATTTAGTTTCCAAATTTCTAGAGCTAAAATTTAGATTTTAATACAGTTAGTAGATGAAAAATCTTAAGTTAAATTTTTTTTTAAATTAATATATAGTGTGGGGTATCATTTGAAAGAGCTATCTTTAAGGGTTCTAAAAATATTTTTTTCATAAATTTTGGTGCACATCTCTCAATGATATAGATCAAAATTCGCCAGTGAAGACCGTTCCCATTGATCTCCTAGGTTTCTAAAGCTAAAATTTAGATTTTAAGAGGGTTGCTAAATATGAAATCATAGATTACCAGAAAACTACTCGTTTTCTCGACAGTTTGATAGTTGCTAAAAAAAACATTTTATATAAATAGATAAAATAATTCAATTAAGATATCATGGGAGATCCAAAATTTAGATTTTAGTAGGGTCAATAGATATTTAGTCATAGATTCCCGGAAAACGATTGGTTTATTCTTCAATGCTTAATAGTTACTGGAGAAAAAAAAAATTCAATAAAAATAGGTGTATTCTATTATTGGTAAGAAACCTTAATTATGCCAACCTTAATTAGGCCAACTCGTTCTTGGCCGGTTTTTTATTTTATGGAGAATGGTAAAATTTTGGAAAGCCACAGATTCTGCGATATCGGAAGAAGGAATACGTTAAGAAACGATTTTGTTTTCAAATAATTGGGTTAAAAGGAATCTTCACCACGAGTAGATATCGAGGCAAATTAAATTGGCAAACGGATTGTGAGCGATGCACCTGCATGAAACGCACGTGTGATATTAGAAGTGTGTGGCTAGCATTCGATAATTCGCAATAGATATATAGCGGTGAAGAATGTCGCGTCTATTTTAACAGTTTTCTATCAGTCAGCTTGTGGTCTAGGTGATACGATCATCAACTGGATCACGGCATATGCGTGTACCTATAGGTATTCGAGACTACAAGCTGACTTTCATTTTTTCCACGACATTTTTTCGTGTCATAGGTCACGTTGCGCTACGATTTTTCGTCATTTTAGCGCTAATTATCGAGCCAATTTAAGCAGGAATATTCATGAATCCGTGACGTAAATCGACGCGTTGACATCGATAGATATCTGGGTGATATTATCGATGAAAAAAGTGCAGCGATATCGATGATAAGGCGTCGTGACGCGTCCAATCGCCGATAAACTGCACTGAAATGCACATTTACTGGAAAATTTTATTTTGTGACTAATATCTGTATAGTTTTGTCACCGAGTTTGGCTGCAAAATGATTGCAGATGCTTTTCGATTACCAGTCGATTCCTTTGCCTCGCTCGATGCGGATTGATCGCAGCGAAGAAATCATCCAAAGTAACTTTTACGTTGGCCAGATAAAATATAGCAAAGAAGAGGAAATGGGGAAATCAACTTTCGAAAATCATGGATTTCGCCGGATATTATGTGAATTGCAAACTGGGGATTTATGGCACGATATAAATTGCACGAGCAGATGGGAAAAAGGCTGCTTGAGGTCGTTGAATTTTCGGCATAAATTCTCTTAATATTGCTGAAAACTAGAAAAAGTGGATTTCCCGTTTCGTTTCTTTGATTTTGAACCCACTAGACATGGTAATTTTGGATAAACAGTTTTCATTATCTGGAAAAATTACTATAATTAAATAATCAAATAATTATGTACTATGTAATTTTTCAGCGATTTTTTTTGGCGACGGGAATAATCAAAATATCGAAACGAATCAAAACGCATTCTTTGAGTTAGCGGCGTGTCGATTGGAAAAAAATTAACCTTCACCAGTTAAACAGAATGAAGTTAAGGTGTTTCAAAATATCGATTTTTTTTACATTTTCGATTTTAATGAAATTTTGAGATACACGGCGATCGCAAATTTTCTGCTGATTGCCAATATTTATTATTCGTTATTAAATTATGAAGAAACTCGTGTTTTGAAATGTTTTTGCGTTTTTTACTGCCAAACGATTGAAATTGGCTCAAGAGATTTTTGTTTATCCGCGAATAAAGTAACATCGAAATTTGTTTTTCCAATAGCATATCCATCAATATTGCGTGGAAAAATGATTTTCAGTGGTTCATCAAGCGTATTTCAACTTTTTTTTTCGTTTAAAAAAAGTTTCAACGATAATTCATGTATTCCATAAATCGCTACAGAAGCGAGACACGTGTTTCAGTTTTCATCAATGAATGAAATCCACCAGCTGAATCGTTGGTAACTTTATCATCGTTAGTGTCAGCTATTGCCGACAGAGCCAACTGATAACGAGTGTGATTGACGATGAACAGCAGATGACGCCAGTGAGGCGATTTGAACCGCAAAGACACGTAAACAAACACAATACATCAGATCAGCTCAAAAAAGTGGTTAATTTTTACATTTTGGTGCTTATGGAGATTCAAGTACTTCCTCATAAAAATTTCTATGAGAGTTGCAAAAATTCTTAAAAAAAAAGAAATTGTCTCGTCAAACAAGATATCAAGTCATTGGACTTGCATTTTGAGCTGTACTTTTATTATTTTTATACCTGATGACAAACCATTTTTATTGCCCAAAGCTCCACGGGAAGTCTTTCACATTTTTCAAGTATCAATTGTTTGTTCCAGAAAAATATTTTAAACAAAATGGCAGCTCAAGTTTCGCCAAAACTTTCACTGAGTCATAAAAAGCTAACAATTTTGCAATTTCCTTTTTTTCAACCCCCACAAAAGAGGGATGAAAAAAATTCTGCATAGACTTTTGATGACGCTTTCTCATTTATCAACAAATTACTTGAATATCGATAAGTCCCAAATCCAAAAATAATTTTTTTCGAACCAATTTGCTGGACATCTGGATGAGCACAAAAAGTACTCGCACAACCTTCAAAAAATTTCCAGAGAATTAAACCACCCCAAAAAAAAAATGCATTTGCACCACTGAATACTCCTTGAATTTTACCCAACATTGACTGAGCGAAGAAAAAAAAGTTCTTCGATACAGATTAAATTCATACGTAAGAAGTCACGCTGTGCGCGAACTGATCGAAAAGAGGTGAGGCGCAAGCGCATTTTCGCGATTCAAGTCATATATCGATTATTGATAGTCAAAAGGTCTCATCGCATGACATCCAGCCAAGGTGAGTCAATGGAGGATACGACCTTTTGCCTTTCAGGAGTGCCACGTATACAGGGTGTCCCAGGGGTGAAGGTCAATACCGTGAGGGAAGATTGGTGACGTAATATCGAGTAGAAAAGTCCTTTGCCATTTTTTCCTATTTTGAATACCTGAATTGTTATTAATTTTTTTAATCAGCCAATGAGATGCGCGAGGATAGGCATGGTGGGATCACGGCTCATCTTAATGGGCGCATTTCATTGGCTGATGAAAAAAAATTAATAACGATTCAGGGGGTCAAATTATCAAAAAATGGCAAAGGACTTTTCTTCTCGATATTACGTCACGAATCTACCCTCGCGGTATTGACCTTCATCTCTGGGACACCCTGTATACGTACTCGCGTGTAAACGCGTAGATACTACGAAGGGTGAAAACAGCCCCTGCGCGCATGTGTCTCGCTTCGCGAATGGAGGGTGGCCAAATACGGCGGTAAGATAGCAAAATGGAAGCGGGATCGGAGTAATCGTGGGTACGTCGACGTCGGGGTGGTTGGCCGACGGATCGATAAGGGCGCGCGGCCTCGAGCGCTCGTCGCGATAACCTGTCCCTATACGTACATATATACATATAAATATATATGTTTATACTATGTACAAATATATATGTATATAGATATGTTATGGAATAAAAGTACGCGCTGGTTACTCGCGAGCGAGTGCGGTGGAGCATTTACCGTTTTCTCGGGACGTTAAACAGCTGCTGGTCGCCGGAGAGTTTTGTTCACGGGGGTGGAAAAAAGGCTGCGTAAAACTGCGCGGTTTTGGAAAGTCGATTGCAAAAAGAAACGATAGGAGAAAAGAGACGCGTCTCGACGGAGTGCCGCGTTTTGCGCCGATTTCGAAATTTGTACCAAGGGGTGGAAATAATCAATCTAAATTGTTATGATAATAGAGGAATAACCTTTTGCAACCCTTATTCGCAGCAAGTTAATCCGTGTCGTGTAAAACAAACCGAGTATCGTGAAAATCATTGAGTTTACTCACCATCGAATTTTCAGTAAAAGTCATCAACATTGAAGTGAAGTTACAGGGGTGGAAAAAGACTCGATGGATAGGGGTGACTTTTAGCCCAAATTTTTTTGATTCTTTTACTTTTTTTCTCTTATAATCTCTCCCGGAGTTGCGCGAGGGATGATATTCGCGCGGCAAGGTTCTCCGTTTGTCCTCGAGGCTTTCGGAGTGACTGTAGTGCGAGGGGGTGGATTGTGCTACGAGGGATGAAACTATTTTCGTTAAATTTCAAAAAAAATTTCTAATATTTTGAGGATGACGATCCTCGCACGGGAAGATTGAGGAAATGCTTTGGGGGTTGTTTTCTGTGGCGAGCTTGTAAAAGGGGTAGTTAATGCGGGCAAGGGTGGTTCTGTAATTTCGAGGTTATGTCGATGATCGGGATTGTTAATGATGGAAGAACGACGTTTACAACGACGTGCACGGGAATTTCAACGGGGATGATCGTTCGCGAGGACACCCTCGTCGTTTGAGGATTATGTCCTCAACGTCGTCGGGCTCGTTTCCCCGCTGTCGCCGTGGTCAATCGGCTCATCGTGAGACCCGGGACAACGGCGGGACGAGACGAATATCTCTGATGTGGTCAATTGGACTTCTCGTTTTCGTCGTCTTACCTGCGAGGGTCACCAGCGAGCCCGGAAAACACTGTGAGTTTTGCGATTATCAAATGAATCTTCATCACTCAATGATTGTCCAATAATTGTTCCTCAATTGGGTCGTCAGCGTCAAAACGGCGATTTTTTACAATAATTTATAGTTTTTGTAGAATGCCTTCAAGTATTATGTGTCCACCATTTGAGGTACTAAATGACCAATTTTTTGGGACTAGTTAGAACCCTTAAGGTGCACCGGTTTCCTGAAAAACCTAGTTTTGAGTTCTTACACTCTCTGCGCGTGATTCAGAATAAACCGCTCGACGGATTTTACCCTACGACGTCTCATTTTCTTCGTGACACTTTTCTCCATAGGATGAACGCGGCACATTTTTTTTAGCCCTTTATTTCAGTGTTGCAGGCCTGTTTTGAAATTCTTAGCCTATTTTGAACTTTCCAGGCATTGTCCTGGTCACAATTTTGATGTTAATCAAAATGTGCCGCGTTCGTCCCGAGGGAAAAAGCGTTACGAAGAAAATGAGTTGTTGTAGAACAAAATCCGCCGAGCGGTTTATTCTGAATCACGCGCAGAGTGTAAAAACTAAAAACTAGGTTTTTCAGGAAACTGGTGCACCTTAAGGGTTCTAACTAGTCCCAAAAAAATGTTCATTTGGCACCTCAAGTGGTGGATGATACGTCATATTTGTAGGTATTCTACAAAAATTATAAATTATAATTAAGAATCGCCGTTTTGACGCTGACTCGACCCCCTTAAGAGCATACAATACGTCCAAAAACAGAGCTATACCGTGAAATAGATAATAGAATCCATATTGAAAATTAGTATCAATTAAATGGTTAGAAAAAACAATTGTAATAGATAATAATGGGCATTGGTGGGTCCCAAGATCAGAGCGTAACACTGAGAAAATAGTGAGCCTAAAAAAAACTACCCCTACGAAAAATAAAGCCTAAAAATAAGAAATTGGTTAAGCCAGCAATAAAGTTTGATCATGCTCTATAAAATTATAATTTTTCTCAGTCAAAACCTAGAAGAGGTTTACCCTGTGTGCAATTGTGATTATTAATTGTATATTTTGTGTTTAATGATGGGTAATTTTTTTTTGTATCGCAGATAAAATGCTTTTTTCAAAATGATTTTTCATCCCTCATTAATCTATCGATCCTGAACAAAAAGACTTTCAACGCATACGCGATCGATCTGCATAATTAGACAAAACTGGGGTGTGCAGACGATAAACTGAATAGTTTTCAGGTGTTCACTGATTTTATCGAATAATGTGCATGGACTTCGGGGCTCGCAAACGCGTATCTGTGTGCGTTTTGTATACGTGTTTGTTATCACTGAAGCTTCGAATGAATAGCGTGAGCAAGCACATCGGTGATAATCGCGCGCGTTCTGTTCTACGTGCCCGATCCATTTTAATTTTATGCAAGAATATACATAGGGGTTGTTTCTAGTCAAATAACTCGTGAACCTCGCGGATTGGGTTCATGATATTCGCCATGATCGTTCTGAGGCTTAAAGCGCTTGCAATTTTTTTCAACAATTCTTTAGGACTGTCGTTAATTTATTTATTTAATTTTTTTTCAACAATAAACATGAACGGTAAAATTTAAAAAAATTCTCTAATAGCCGCAAATTGTTATTAAAATTTATAAGCCAAGAAAATAGCATGCTTTTCTTATCCGGTCACATTTTATTAATAATTTAACTATTATAATTGTATAAGAATAAATAAAATCTGTTTTTGATCCCAAAGTCCTTTTACACTGTTTTTTTTACATTTACATTATTTTTTGACATTTGCACAATTTCTTGAACGTTACCACATCAAAAAAGCGTGCAATCTCAGTGAAAATATAATTTTCTTTTTACGGTTCTTTTTACGTTGTAAATCTTTAATTTCAAAAATTATGATTATTTGAGAATTCTTGGCGATATTTGAATTATTGCATTCTTTATTGATGACAAAAAATTGTAAGAAAGTAATGGTCTACAGAAAAAATTTGAAAAAAATTGGAAGAGCTCTTTAGCCTCACTGCAATGGTGAAAAAAATCATATATCAAATCCGTGCAATTGAATATTAAAAGTAGGTTAATTTGACATGGAGTACCCCGTGTATATATATAACTATTCGCTATTTTGTGACGGAGGTAAAACAGTCCATTGATTCAGAATACCGGATGCGAGATGATATAACGACATGATTGGCGGATTAAATCAGCTTTCAAAAAGGTTTTACACTTTTATATTCAACAACGAAACGAAAGTAAAACGATTGGTCAAAATTTTGCATTCACCAGTGAATCATTAATCGAGGCTTTGGCGACAAATTAACGGTGATCTATGAAATAAAATGAAAAAACCTAAATTTGTAATATTCCCGAATAATTAATGGAGGCTTTTAACAGTGAATTCACGGTGATATTAAACATAAATAGAATAAATAATTGGCATAATCCATGAATTAAATTATCGAGTTCTTTAGCGACGAATTCGCGATGATATTAAAGATGAATAATAAGCCAAATTGAGCAAAAATGATAACATCGATTATTACATAATAAATATCGATTCAGAGATTATCTTAGTCAATTAAAACATTGAATTCCTATGCAATATTAATGAGAAAAGAAATTAATATTGCGCTTGGAAGGAGGATTATCATTTTCTTAATATATTTTTTATTTTTTTATTTCGTTAGTCATTTTTTATTTTTTAAAATCTTTGACGGTAAAAATTGAATTCCTATATGCAATATTAATCAGAAAATAAATCAATACTGCGCTCGGAAGAAGGATTATCATTTTCTTAATGTATTTTTTTTTTAGTCATTTTTTATTTTTTTCAATCTTTGACGGTAAAAATAATATGTCTACCAATTGTACCGGATGCCGTTTATCTATTTTTCAATTTTTTGAAAAATTGTCCACACTTTGAAACGTGTAAGAATGAGTAAAGCGAGGGGAAGGATGATTCGCTCGCGGTTGTAGTTTAGTTACAAACGATGCTATGATTTTGGGGTAAATTAAACTAGGATACTAGATATAAGACGGTTCATTGCCATTCGCTCTCGTGCACTATGTGTGCTTTGGGTTGACGATAATATATCAGTACATAATGTTATACCTCTCGCGTCATATCTGGGGACGTTGAACGCTTACATTTCTCCGTGAATTTACTCGTGTATGTAACAGCGGAGTCACGTACTTTCTGCCTTCATGGAGGGTTCAGAAAATTAATTAATTGGGACGGGAACGCGTGCACCACGAAAATCGTGGTCTTCCTGCGTGCCGTAATTACATCGAGATTCAACGTATTATTTTTGATAAGTGAACGAGCAAGAGTCACGTATAATAGTTTTGTCTACTCCCATTATGTCGGTTTTCATGCTCGTTATTACCTTAAGCGGTCAACTCATACGGGCTTTTGTTCGAGAAAGTTCTTTCTCAATCGGTGGCAGATTTTTTTTAACCATTCCACCCTCTCGGATAATGCTTGATTAATTTTCAACCCTATTAAGGAGAAAGGGAAAAAACATCTCGCACTGAGAAAACAGTTTATTTGTGGTAAAGAAATATATTTAGTTGACACTTTTACTTATTCCTTAACTGTTCAAAAATATTTATTGTCAAAATAAATTAATTAACTGTTAAAAAATATTTATTTAATTTGTTAACTGTTAACAAATAATTGATTTCGCCATATTCAACTTTACATTTGTTGACAGTTAACAAATCTTGGTACATTTTCTCGGTGCTTTTTTCTTGAGGCAAAATATGGAACATTTTATTTCGACCACTGTGTTTGGATTCTGTTTTAGGGGATGCTTGAGGGCATCGAACTTAAGGGTCGAAATAAGGGATAACTTTGATAATTTTTTGTGGAAGTATGAAAAGGTAAAGTGTAAAAAAAAGTTTTTTTTTAACTATAGGACCAACTGGATATTGTTTTTATGACCCTAAAATATTGTTTAAGCCGAAAAGAAATCGATTTTTTTTAAATCACACGGTTAGCCCTTAAAATTTGTAAACGCCTCAAAGTTCGCGCCACCTGGTCTTACAAAAATCACTGTAACTCAGGCAATCTTCAAAATCTCAATGTAAAATGTTATCTGCATATTTTTGAAAATGTATGTTTTTAAGAAATGCCAAAAAAATCATTAGTTTTTTAATTTTTACAGTGTCTTTTCCCATCAAAGCCAGAAATAGTTCCTAACAAATATGATCTTGGATTTATTGTCAAAAATTGAGTTATTATAGCAGGAATATCATTGCTGTACATTTTTTTTACATTAAATAGGGACTTTGTAATCCAGACCCACTTTCGGTCACTCCAGTTTCTCCTCAAAAAGGGGCACAAAGCATTTTTGAAATCTTAGAAGCCCACAAACTTGCTTGTAGCGCAAGAACTATACCTTAATGAGCTCGTGGAAAAAATTCTTCATAAATATGATACTTTTTCTCTCGACTTTTCCACTATACTCGATGGAACACGATACGGTTTTTTCCCCACACATCAGGGTGAGTTTACGCGCCGTAAACAACCCCCTCTTCGTCGCTTTCCTCTAGTAACGACGTTTTTTCCCCTCTTTCAGACAAACCCCGGGTAGAGCGGTTATTATTTTCAACCCCCCGCATGTAAAAGCTCCGAGAAACGACAAGGCGACCGGAAAAAAGTACCGAAGCGGATTGCGCGCCACGCAACATCCGATTTACACATGTGGGCGCGTTTGCGTAAACGTCACAGCGCCATAAAAAGTAAAAATGAGAAGACACGTCCACAGAGAGACACGAGTAGAGGGCAAAAGAAAGAATAATGTCGGGCAACATTTTCCTCTCGCAACGACAAACAAGATGGTCGACCATCCCTTCGACCCACCCCTTTTCATCCCCATCGTTCCAGGCTTGTAAAAATCTTTGCAAAAAATAAACCAAGTGCGATATTTTCCTTTCAATCTCGCTTGAGCTTCCAAAAAATTGAAACTTTATGCAGAATCAAGCTTTTGGCACATTTTTTTCACTCCCTCGTTATTGCGCAAGTTGTCTCGCAGCAGCTTTGCGTTTGAAAAATATCAAAGTCAAGTAGGTGTCGTGCAACGTTATGTATATGCAAGGGATGTGATATAACCTCTCGGTGGAAGAGACATATATGCGAGTCTGACACCCAAAGGCGAGAGGGTGTGAAGGAAGGGATGGAAAGGTCGGGAGTAAGGCTAAAAAGTATGAGGGGGTGAAGAGAGAGAGAGAGAGAGAGAGAGAGAGGGAAAGAAAAAAAGAAGAGTTAGGGGTCGGTCGACCTTCGAGAGGCTCCAGTCATCCCCCGATTCAAACGCTCGCCATTTTTAACGTCGATATATATAAACGAAAATATATTGCTTATGCAGAAATTTCGTGGTGAGGGAGGAAAAGTGTCGAGAAAAGGTGGGTGATAGGGAGGGCGAAAAAATTGAGAATGTCAGAGTGAACGTCGAACGCGGAGGATCGAAGGTGGGGAATGCAAAAAAAGGCGCGAGAAGAGAGAGAGGGGGGGGATAGTAGGTTGGAGGAAGTGAGAAAGAAGGCGAAAGCTTTCCTCACCGGAAGCTGCTGGGTATGGACACCCAGCGCCCTCTGCAAGCGCCCATAACTGCCCTGGAGGTAGCCCCCCCCCTCTCTCTGCACCTTTAATATTACTTTCCGTTATGGGACGGAAGTCGGTAGATTTATGACGTCGGGGTACATACGTTGTCGAGGGTATACTCCTTTTTTTACGTTTTTGGTCCCTCTCGCACGAGTTTTTCCGTCATCGGGTCTCGAAATCTCACACTCTGCTCCAGGGTGAATTCCTGCATGTGACCATACCCTCCCCGTACTCTCCCCGCGTGCATCCCCGAAGGGATGAAAAAAAGGATGATATAAAGAGGAATCACATTTTCTTTTACGATTGACGTTAGTTTTTCTTTTGGGACGAGAAACGTCCTCATGACGATTTGAATCAGAAGTTCCTGTTTTCAACAATACAGGCGATTGATCCTTGGATGGAGCATTCTCCTCGATTTTCCATTCAGTGAAGCTTGGACAATTTCTATGGGAAAGGGCATTTTCCAATGGGCCAATAATTTTACGCCATTAAATTTTCATTTTTTGCCTCTTAAGGCGGTATTCTGGTCTAGAGACATGCGTTTGGAGCGTTTTGTTGAGCTTGATAATAAAAATATTTTTACCATTCTTTTTTTTACAACATATTTATTAATATTTTGCCAATAAACGGGAAAAATTTCGAAAAAAAGATGAAAATTAAATAAGTTGTAAGCTGGTAAAGTTGAGGCTTAAAAAAGGGTTGTGCTGATACGATTGCAACCTTTCTAGTCATCCGATACAAAATTTAAAAAAATATTCTCAATTAATAATTCGGGCGTAGTTGCTGCGTCACTAAAATAGCTATAACTCCGTAAATTATTGGAATTAAAAACTTTATTTTTGCGGATATACTCTCAATGGTCTAAACTTTAAGAATATGCAAAAAAAAATGGATTTTTTTCAAAATTCCAGACCAGAATACTCCCTTAATCCGAGTCAATCGTCGTTTCATGAAAAGCAATTCAACTTTGCAACACATTCGTCTGATTCTAACAATTCGTGCTCGCTCTCCGTACAATTACGTTTTTCTCGCTGAATCCTGGTACAAGGGCGTTTACACAGGTTACAAGATCTCTGGCGAAGGTGGCAAAAACTCGATGTGGGGGTGGAAAAAAACCTTGAGCCACGGTAGACGAGCTTTTCCTCTCGCTCTATCGCGACGTTTCTTGTAAACTTCTCTGGACCATCAGCATCGGGTCTCTTTTCTTCTCTCGAAACTCAAACGACCCTAAACTCGCATCCTCCTCATCTATTTCATTTCCTCCCCCGCCCCGTGTCCTGTCGCTGTCTGGGGAAGCTTGATTTCTTGCCAAACTTCGCGGACCCTCCGCGATACATGTATATGTTTATCATAGACACCTTCCTCCCTTTCTCTCTCCCTTTGGCGGATCTTAGCAAAAGCGCAGAGTGCAGCGCAAGAAACTTCTCGCGGCCGGAAACGACCCCAAGTCTTTCTCTCTTTAGCCGCGAGACCACGTGGGCATTTATATAAACACAAAGAGGGGCCTTTTTCAAATGATTGATTTTTTTTTCAAAGAAACTAGGGCCCAAAACAGAAATTTTCGTCATAGTTCGATAATGGGACAAAAACAATTACTATTTTTTTTTTTTAATTATAATTACTATTTTTAAAATTTTTTAAAAATTTATCTGGTTTTTTCGAGGTCGTCGAGGCTAGAAAATTTTCGAAAAAAGTTGTCGTTTTACTCTTAGACCAAGAAAAAAAAAATGAAGAAAATATTTTTGTCGTTGTTATTCTCACTACAAGAAACAATTAAAATAAAAAATTATAAAAATAAATAAATTAAAATACAAACAAAAAAATAGTAATTATTTTCGTCCCATTATCGAACTATGATGAAAATTTCTGTTTTGGGTCCTAGTTTCTGTGGAAAAAATTTCAATAATTTAAAAAAGGCCCCTATTTGTGTTTTCCCTCAATTTAATGATTTTTCGCTCGGGCAACCTCTAAAAAATAAAATAAAAATTTCTAAAAATTTGAGGTCATATTTTGGGCCAAACGAAACCCCATAATTCATTGGACATCAAAATCCGAGGGGGTCAGGCCGATGACCGCGTGATTTGACGTGGAATGCCCCATATACATGTATACTTATTCGACCACCACTATTTGCGGTATTTTCGCCAGTCTCCCTCTCTTCCGCCCCCGCAAACATTTGCGAAACATACGAGCTTAAGGATATTCCTTAAAGTACCAGTAAACAAATTGCTCGTACATAACTATACCTCACTCTAATTACTTGTACCATAAACGCGGGATTTCGCACCTTCGTTCTGCAATAATTTTATGAGCTATTTATGCATGTACGAGGCTGCCCGTGAGACTTAAATAAACATAGCCGACGATTTACTTTCCACGCTCTATTCGCGTTAATTGGGCTCCTTGGCGCAATGATAAACGCGGTAAAATATGCGATTTTTAATAATAATTTATAATTTTTGTAGAATGCCTACAAATATGATGTATCGTCCACCATTGCAGGTACCAAATTAATAATTTTTTGAGACTAGTTAGAACCCTTAAGGTGCACCGGCTTCCTAAAAAAACTTAGTTTCGAGTTTTTACATTCTGCGCGTGATTCAGAAAGAACCGCTGGACGAATTTTGTTCTACAGTCTCATTTTCTTCGTAAAGCTTTTTCCCACGGGATGAATGCGGCACATTTTGATTAAAGTCAAAATTGTGACCAGGACAATGTCTGGAAAGTTCAAAATTGGTCAACAATTTTAAAACAGGCCTGCAACTCTGAAATAAAGGGCTACAAAAAAAATGTGCCGCTTTCATCCTATGGGGAAAAGTGTCAGGAAGAAAATGAGACGTCGTAGAGTAAAATCCGTCGAGCGGTTTTTTCTGAATCCCGCGCAGAGTGTAAAAACTAAAAAATAGATTTTTGAGGAAGGCGGTGCACCTTAAGGGTTCTAACTAGTCCCAAGAAATTACTCATGTAGTACCTCAAATGGTGGACGATACATCATATTTGTAGGCATTCTATAAAAATTATAAATTATTATTAAAAATCGCCGTTTGTACGCTGACTTGACCCCCTTAAGTGCTGCCTCGATCTACTTATGAAACGTTTGGTCATAAAATGGGAGGGAGTTTGTAAGATTGGGAGTATCCATTGTGGAAGTTGGTAATGTCGAATTCACTTGATCAATAGGGCAAATAGGAGACGGGTTGAATAAAGAAAGATCAAAAGTCGAATGGTCAAAGGGCGAAAGGACGAAAAGTCAAGTGTGTTAAAGATAGCGAATACGCGTGTGGAAAATTGATTTATCGGGTAACATTGTTGAAAGGTTATATTTAGCGATGATGGCCTTTAACAGCTATTTTCATATTCGCTATTTAATTTTTTCCTCGCTGATTTGCAGTATCGAAGTTATCGACCAAAAAATTCGATTTCATGTATATTTCTTTTTTTCATTTTATATGGATTTCGCTTTCATCTTTGAAGGTATGGAACAAAAATAAACTTCCGGTAGACTCCCCTATTTGTCGGAACAAAAAATTCTAAACAGTTTTTTGGCTGTTTTATGTAGCTTATTTCTTTATTTCGATTATCCGCTGTTCTACGTTTGGTGGTTTGAAATTTTGACCCTCAGCCCGGGATTGTCTGGTATCGGTAGATCGATTAAATGCAATTGCAAGCTTGCATTACACGTTTTGGTAATGCACTTTTGTAACAAAGCGGTATGTATCTACGTATATCCACAGAGAATGGTGCTTTTAGTCGCGAGGCAATGTAGTGAGTGAAGCGAGAACGAAACTTTCGACCAAATTGGACGCCGCAATTCCTGTTAAACTTTGTGGCCAGAGGCATCAGTATATATGCGACAGACTCGACATATACATATACATAGAATTCGCGGTTCAGCCAATCATTATCGAAATGTCGTGTAAAACGTATCGTCGATTTAGTAATTCAACTTCGGCTGAGCCTCCAATCAGCTATTTTTTTTTCAGTCATTGGCAATCGTGTATTAGTCTTTGGATTAGTCATTGGTTTTAATCTCTCTCTCCTCTTTGTCTCTGTTCACCAATTTCGCTTTGGAAAGTTTCACGAATCTCGTCAAATCCTGACAAGTATCGTTCCAAATCGAAAATTGGAAATCCTTTGAGGGATCAACAGATTTCGAAGGCCAAAATGGCCCATTTCGCTTTTCAGTATCCTCTAACAAAGCCTCGAGGCATCGAGCATGTGATGGACATCGATGATAAATGTAGGATGAATTTCAACGGCTATTCTGTAAATTTAATGGAGAACCGCAATCAATAAAGACAATGGTTAATGATGATCGATGATCCATTAGAAATTTCCTGCAATCAAGCAACGATTCATATGCGCTCTGTGGATTAAACGTGCATTTATGTGAAATTGATGTTCGATGATTGATGAGGATGTGAATCATTGATGGAAATTTTTCATCATGATGAAACCTTCAATGTTCACAACCTGCACATTTTCCGCGCAGATTAAAGCTTCCCGATTTTTTTTTCAGGAATTTGTTGCAATATGCTCATTTTGTAATTACGATTCAGTTTAATAAATGAGAAGTGCAACTGGTGTTTAAAGTATTAGTCTACTTTAGAAGACCAAAAATAACAAATTTTTAAGATTTTTTATCTCAGCTCCTTCATCAGATATGGCTATAAAACCGTTTTTACAACATTGGCTCATCCTTCGAGAATACAAAAAAAAAATATTTTTTATCTTGATTCTTTGAATAATTTATAGAAGGCGCTAAAGTCGAGTCTTTGAAAATGTGCACTGAGAAAAAAAAAGGTTGGATCAACTAAATCTGTGATTCAGTACGTCCAAACGAATATTTAGTTGGTACAATTCAATATTTTTTTGTCTGAATAATATTTTGGTTAACCGAAAGCATAAATATTCAAGAAACTAATTATTTAGTTAAAACCAAGTAAATATTCGTTTGGAGGTATTGAATCGCACATTTAGTTGATTCAAACATTTTTTTCTCAGTGTGGGTGCCATGGGGGACTGTTAATCTCAGGATTAGCAAGTCTGACACAAAAAAAAAAAAATAAAGAAGCATTTTAAAGAGTAGGTTTTTTACACAACAATTTACCACTGTTAATGAAAAATCGATTTAAAAAAAAAATTGCGGATGTTTTAAATAAATTGCGAAAAATTCAATTTTTCATTTTCATTTAAAAAATCCGCCATCTTTTTAAATCGATTTTTCAGTAACGGTGGTAAATTGTTGTGTAAGAAACCTTCCTCTTTAAAATGCTTTTTTATTTTGTTGTTTCAGACTTTCCAATCCTGAGATTAAGTGTCGGTCAGGGGTCAAGACATTTTTGACTTTGGCTTCTTCTATTAATTATTCAAAGAATCAAAATAAAAAATATTTTTTTTTGTATTTTCGAAAGATGAAACTATGTTGAAAAAACCGTTTTATAGCCATATCTGATAAAGGAGCTAAGAAAAAATATTAAAAATTTGATTTTTTTACCTTCTAAAGTAGACTAGTACCTTAAGGTACTAGTCTACTGTGATGACCGAAATTTGGACGTTTTGTCATCAATTTTTTTAAATAATAAAATCAAATGCGATCGTTTCGAAATTTTTATATGTTGTTGTTTATATTTTGAAGAGCACAAAAACAAATTTGTCTGCTTAATTTTACATGAATCTGTTTATGATTTTGTACGTCAAAGTGGAGTCCCCAAAAAAAAGTGACTTGTTTCGGGGAAGCACACAGCCTTCCGTAGTCATCCGAAATCAAAAATCCAAAGAGATTATTATTTTGTAGGCTTAATTCTAGTGCTCTAACCTACAATATGCATTTTTTTGATAAATGGTTTTTAAAAATTCATTTATTATTAAAAAATCGATTGTTTTAAGGGTTAGGTATTTAGCTATGTGTGTCTAAAGTAACGGGTAAAATTTTAAGCCAAATCGGTTCAATAATATTTAGCCAGTGCTTCCCCGAAATTTCGAAAACGTAGTCGAAATTTCGAAAGATTGCCAAACCGTAGTAATTAGTCATTTTTAACAATAACTTATTAGTTAATTGCTCTCTTCTTTTGGCTATAACTTTAAAAATATTTTCAATTTCGGTCTGAATATTTTAGAGTATATTTTTAAAATGTTTTTCTTGAGAAAAATGTAAAAAAAAAATCGATCTTTTGAACCCGTCACAGTGGGCTACTGCCTTAAACAAATGAACCGATGGGAATTTATTAAATTCTTCGATGCTGAAGTTTTTTGTTATCGGTCGTACTTTTCACCCCCGGTGAGATGAGCGATTTGTGTGTGCAGTCACCGGCTTGTGTAGCTCTCATGGTTGAGGGGTTGAGAATAGCGAGGGTGGTAGTTCTCTCGGTATATACTCGTGCCTCTCCCCTCGAAGCTCTTATCGGGACGGTTGTTTCGTTCGGTTCGCCTGTTCGGCTGTTGGCTCGAGCGTGCAATCGATTCGAAAGCTGCAGGGGGCGCAATGTAGCGTACCGAAACTACTGCTACTACCACCACTACTGCCACTACTACTATTACCACTAATACTACTACTATTACTGTGCTTCTCGTTTCTCACTTCTCCAGTTTCCGCGGTTTTACCGCGAAACAGTCCGCCATACGAAAATACTTCGATTGAGAGAGCGACGGAGACGGGGAGCAAGAAAGGGAGCTTTTCTTCCTCCGCCATTGAACGAAATCCCTCTCAAACCTGTCGTGCGTGTTGCACTCTTTCCTCGACGCAAATGCTCTCCCGACGAGCCTTCTCGAAGAAAGCGGCAAAAGAGGCCGAAAAAAAAGAAAATAGAAAAAAATCCCATTCGCTGTACTTCCCCCTCCCCTTTCTATAGGAACCTGAGAGCGTTGAGATTTATCAAGTAGCTATAATAATAAGTTTTTCCTCTCCTTCAATCGTCCGATCTCTACTTCTTTTTGTGAACGTGAGGAAAGCACTCAGAAAATCTCGTGGAAATAATGGAGGGGAAAATCGTCAAAAACGATCCCCATTGATAGGTAAAATGATCCCTAGTGACTTTATGGAGCCTACTTTTAGGGGAAGAAGCATTTTTCACACAAAGGGATCATTTTTGGATCCCTTTCTCCTGCATGCAAAGTTTGCTTATGATTAACTTTCGTAATAAAATATTTATTATTTAATAAATAGGTAAAATGATCCCGATTGATAGGAAAAATGATTCCTAGTGACTTTATAGCACCTACTTTTAGGGGAAAAAGCATCTTTCCCACAAGGGGATCATTTTTGGATCCCCTTATTTTGCATGCAAAGCTTGCTTTTGGTTAACTTTCTTAATGAAATATTTATTATTTAATGAATAGGTAAAATTATTCCCATTGATAGGAAAAATGATTCCTAGTGATTTTATGGAACCTACTTTTAGGGAAAAAATCATTTTTCACACAAAGGGATCATTTTTGGATCCTTCATTCTTATCTTATTCTTGATTCTTCATCGTATTGTCTTTCTTTCAAAATTTCTGTAAGGAGAATTTTATTCAGGGAAATTTTATCCACAAGTCCGGTGAGATAAAAGAAATGGATCGAAACGAAAAGACCGCAGATTCCTTGATCTTAAGCAGTGCTAAGGGGACGTCTAGGATTAAGCTCCTTACTCGGTGTTTTTACTTCTCTCGGTTTTATTCTTTCCATTTCACTCCTATTCTTATCCACGCACATTTGGCCGTAGAATATCTTTATACGGATGTGTATATAAATTCCATGCAGTTTATGCAACCCGCGTCTCACGGCTGTAGAGAATATTGTAGCCGCTATACGGTATATGGTTATTTCTCCACCGGGAATGAAGTAACTCGTGAGAAAATATACTCCTATGCGTGATCCCGGGGTTTCACCACCCTTTTTCCGCGTCCCTTGCATTTATCTCGGCGTAAGAACGAGTAATATATACATATATTTGAGTGTCTGGACCCGAAATGACTGCTCAATATCGAAAGATCGCTCCTGGGGCAAGACATTTTCGATTAAGGCGGTATTCTGGTTTAGTGACATATATTTTGAGCGTTTTGTGGAGCTCGATTTAAACAAAAACACATTTTCACCATTCTTTTTTCACAACATATTTATTAATATTTTGGTAATAAACAAAAAAAATTTCGAGAAAAAAATTAAAATTAAATAAGTTACGAAAATAGCTATAACTCCGTAAATTATTACACTTTCAAAATTTCCTTTCGAAGATATATTCTTAAAGGTATGTACGAATATGCAAAAAAATGATTTTTTGAAAACGCTAGACCCGGACACTCCCTTAAAGTTACCCTCGGACGTGACGGGCGAAGTTGCTACGTCACTAAAATAGCTATAACTCCGTAAATTATTGAAATAAAAAAAATTCTTTTGAAGGAGATATTTTTAAAGGTCTAAACTTTAAGAATATGCAAAAAAAAAGATTTTTTCAAAGTTATAGACCAGACTCGCTTAAATATATTTCCGTGCAAACGTTGGTACGAAGCGCCATCGAGGAACAGAATTGATGCTAATACATGAAGATACAAATAGATAATTGTGTATTATTATAACGTCCAGATCGATAACAATATGGTTTTGACAATCAGAGCATGGGAGTCTACATTTAAACGCATCAATTGGTAATTAAACAGTTATTTCATCCGCAATTGGAAATTAGATACGATATACACAGTGCAGATATTTATAGGGCACGTAGCAGGGAGAGAGAGAGAGAGAGAAAGAGAGAGAGAGAGAGAGAGAGAGAGAGAGAGAGAGAGAGAGAGAGAGGGAGAGAGAGAGAGAGGGAGAGGGAGAGAGAGAGAGGGAGAGAGAGATCGAGGGAGAGGGAGAGAGAGAGAAATTATATTTTGATACTGACCATGAAATTCAATTAACAAGACATACGCCCACTGAGCCAATTAATCATGCCGCCAATTATTATTGGCCATTTGAAGGCATTCAAAATGAGTGGAGTGAGAATCAATTTTCCATGCATACGATTGGGATAATCTATATTGATATTGATATTAATTGGCACTGGTTGGGACAATTCTCCATTCGCATGAGCGTCTCGTTAAAATTTCCCGGAGTATTTCCGATATTCGATTTTATCCCTGACTAATTTGGTCTGTATAAAATAATTGTGCCCAGCTCAGCTCTTCAATGATATATAATTACTTTATCGGGGATTGAAACAATTTTCCGCGGTTCTAAATATTCATTCACCGCGGAGGATTTCCCGGGGGAATTTCGGGAGAAGGGTTGGTTAATAGGGTCGAGGAAAAAAGTGATGGATGATGTGGAAAAGAGTGAGGAAAAAAAAGGAAAAGAAGGAACGCAGAGGCTGTATGTAAAAGGACGAGGGAGTCTCGAGATTAAGAACTTGGCCGTCCGTCGAGACGACGCGAGCCCTCTCTTTCTCTCTTTCCGCTCTTGAGGCCTCTGCAAACCTCAAAGAAAACCGTGAGACGTCTCGACGCGCAAAGAGGAAAAAGGAGGATGATGGCTGGGAGAACAAGTCCCTCTGTACAGTTGAGAATGACACAGCGAGAGAGAAAGGGAATATGCGGGAGAAACGCTCGCGTCTCTCGTCGCAGACTTGGTAAATGTTGTCTCAACCACGTGGCTCACGAGGGCAATGCAAACAGATCCTACGGCCATATTTAACGTTTTCAACGAGACCATACGTATATAATAGTGAAAGGAACGTGATCGAATGAGAAGCGAGATGTGCCAAGGAGAAGCAACCCTCCGGAAAAGCAACAGAATTGCTTCGTTATCGATGGACGCGTGTTTCGATACGGAATAAGGTGAAACTCCAATATGGAACAGAGATTTTGAAAGGAAATTATAAATGTCGATCCTGCTGAGCATTTTTACAAACGATCCACCATCAATTAGGTTATACATAACCATCAGAGCTCGGCGGTACTTGAAGTTATGTACTAAAAATTTTAAGTACAAGAACAAAACAAAAAGAGACTTTTTAATGTGGTGTTGATAGATTGAAGTTTACAAAAACTAAAATTTTTAGTTACTTATTTTTAAACTCTCTTTTAAAACTTTTAAAACTCTCAAATAAAGTTGTAACAAAAATTCTAGCTTTTGTTTCGAAGGAAATCGAATTTTTAATGTGGTGTTGATAGCTTGAAGTTAACAAAAACTTACATTTTTAGTTATTAATTTTTTAACTCTTTTTTAAAACTTTTCAAACTCTCAAATAAAGTTGAACAAAAATTCTAGCTTTTGTTTCGAAGAAAATCGAATTTTTAATGTGGTGCTGCTCGTTTTAAGTTAACAAAAATTAGCGCTTCTTTTTTGTTACTATAGTTGGACGCATCGTTCGGGTCCCTGAATTTAAGGCTTTAAAAGGCTTTGATCTTTAAATACTTTTCTGTATTTCAAGTACTTCTTCAAGTACAAGTATCAAGTACTTTGGAATGGGTCTTGCTGATGGTTGCATGCACAAAGCCTTTGAATATGTTTGACGAACACTAAATTGCAGTAGTTTTAACAATCTATGTATTATATTCTTTATTTCTTCTTTTTCAAACCTGTAACAAAATAAATCGCTATTACAATCGTCAATGCTATTTTTGAATTATTTTTAATTCTGTGTTAAAATACTTCTGTTCCAATCTGCGTAATAGCCTAATCTCAGTGTATTGCAAAAGGTGAAAATATATGTTTTGATACAAAAAGTATCCGAAAAAAGATTAAATGAGAATAAGAAAACAAATGCAAGTACTAGAACTTACGAGATAAACCTGAAAACTTGAAAAGTACTTGATACTTGATTTTTCAAGTGATTGTACTCCAAGTACTCAAAATCGTAAGTACTTCAAGTAATAAGTACGTAGTATTGAAGTACTTGAAGTACTTCCTGGTACTTTGCCTAGCTCTGATAATCATGTGTTTTTATATTCGCACAATCTCGTCGTCAGAATCCGACTTAAGGGGAATTTTAGAAATCGATTCACCATCAGCATCCAATTTCGATTATTGTCCATTATTACGGTTAAAAAATTATGATGATTATCCTTTTTTCTCCGGATAAACGTTTATTGAGAGTAAATTTTCTGTTTCAAGTTGTATTGATCCTCCATGCTGTTCCGTCTCTCTATTTCCATTTTACCGAATCGAAATAGCGCTGTTTGACATTTCCTCGAGACAATTTTGCCTGCGAGTCGTGTTGACGGAAAAATAAAATACACACTCGAGAAGAGGAAAGGGTATTAATTTTGTTTGACGTGCTTGGGGGTTGTTTACTCCTCCGCACGCCAGAAAGAGACAGAGAGATAGAGGGACAACATTTTTCCAAAGTTATTTAGTTCTTGCCTATATACACAAATGTACACAGGTCTGACGAATAGATCTGCTCCGTTTCTGTCTGCACGAAGCGTTTCATCCCCCTCCGGTGTATCTCTCTGCACATACTCGCGTTTCTCAGCGCTATCTTTCAAAATGGCTGCCGATGGATATAAAGTTTGAGACTGGCATCGCGAAATATCGTTCCTCTTATAACCGTATGACGGATATATCGTTGTGGCAAAGGCGACGTGGCGTCGCTTCATCCCTTTACCGATAAAATTCAGCGAGGGGTGGGAGGCTTAGGAATTTCATTTTAGCAAAGTCGTGATTTCTCGAGTTGCTTTGCGCGCAGCTTGAGAGAGAAATCTGCAGATATGAGGTGAAAAGAGGCGAATGAGATAGGTATAGAATTTATATGGAACCGGGGTAAGAAACGGCGTCGATTGGGGTTGAATGAAGCGCGATAAAAAAGGAAATGGAGGCGCCTGATGAGAAATGAAATTTAATAAAAACATTTTTTTTTTACGTTTCACGTTTTGCCCTCTTTCCCTTTGTGGACATTTCGATGCTTCGCGGAGGGATGGTGAGGCAGAGAAAGCAATTCGCTTTACAGACCCTCCCTCCCTTCAGGGCTTGTGTGACTGAGAAAAAAATCGTTTTGAGTAGGAGACTTGAGGGGGAGGGTTGTTAGGGCAAAGAACGAAAATAAGAGAGAGATGGAAGTGAAATAAGTCGGTTGTACGGCGCACGGACAAATGGCCAGTCGATACTGGAAATGGGTTTTCTGAAGAACGTTTTGCTTCATTCTCATCCACGTCTTTCGTCGTCGTCGACTTCGTCGTTTTTCCGTCGGGAGGAACGGAGTTCGCAGCCGAAATCGATTGGTCGTACGAACAGTAACTATCTCTATATTTTCACTGCAATTCATCCATGACTCTAACAGAATTTTACCAACCCCCTCTCACAGTCCGCTTTGTCGGCTTTTCCATTTCCTTATTTGTTTTTTAATATCAAATTGTCTCCTCGATCAAATCGGCGATATTTTCAAGTCGAAATTTATTAAACTCTCCCGGGAAAACAATATCGGAAAAGTATATTTCAAAAATTTGCAGAATAGCAATTCTGGATCTAGAAGGGGATGATTTTGTTGATCGGTGGATAATTTTTTTTTACTCAATTGGTTGCAGATTTAGGGTGCAATTTTTTCAAATATAGGTATTGAAAATTTAGATGTGATGATTTCTTTTGGGATGAGCATTGTGTGACGTATCGGATTTATGATTTCCGTCATCGTGGCACATTTTCCTTGTATTGTTATCGAGCTTTTCTCGCTTTATTCCTCATCCCGCGATTTCATTCTCATCGCCGACACGATCCTCTTTCTCTACTTTGCCGTCTCTCTCTTTAGCCACTCTTGTCTTTTCACTTTCCGGTCCTTTCCACCCGAACCCTTCCGGCAATCCGACGAACAGAGCGGCGCGTCAGAGCCAGGACCCTTTCATCCCCCAAGCTTTTCGCGGGTATTATGGTACACGCTATCGGCACTCCATGCGCATATACTTCATGCCTTTACCCACACTCAGAGCGAAAAATCTTCACGTTCCCTCGTAGAAATTTTAGGCAGGAGACTCGGGAAATATTGCACGAGGTATTCACGTGTGATTCATGCATATACCAATACCATTCGACTCATTTTTCGTCCTCCCTGTGTGTGTATATTTATATTTAAAATATATGCACATCCATGAACATGTACGAAGTCCTGTACATCCTATCGAGTGAGCTACTTTTCTTTATTCCTTTTGTTCGTGATCGTATATCAGGCGATGTTCATTGAAATACCAATTAGTATTTCAATGAACATCGCCTGATCGCGAATTGCGGCAATTTCTAATTAGAAATTGCCGCAATTCGCTTTTGGCTTCCCATTACAGCTCAAGTTTCATTGGAACAAAAATCATTCCGGGTAATTGAGTTGGAGTATGTTATTGGCGATGTTTTGAGTTTTGGGGACATTCGCAGAGATCAAGATTCAGTTATTATTATGAAATTCTTGAATATATTACTGAATATAATTATATTAATTATTATATATGAGATATTCCGCACGATTCGACCTGGGTCTGATCCGATTTTATCCGCCATTTTTTATGGTTTTGTTGTTTTGTAGTACCTCTGAAAAGCACTTAGGATTTTTTTTAGATTTCTTTGGAGCGATTTGACTTAACTATGATATTTATAAATAAATTATTTTTTGCCCAAATTTAAAAATCTGAAAAAAATTACAAAAATCCCGTTTTTTATATGAAAAATTTCAAGCGTTGAGCCAAAGTGGGCAGGGGTTTCCTTCCGTTTTTACAAAGCTTTTTCGTTTTTTTTCCTTAAATAGACGGAGGATCCTGAATTGACCGAGCCGATATCCAAACATTTTTGTATGAATTGAAGGTATTTAAAAAAATGTCTGGATAAGGGCCCACTCAATTCAGGTTTATTCTTTTATTCAAATTTTTTTTTGAAAAAAAAGCATATTATAAACAGAAGAAATTCGCTACCTACTTTGGCTCAACGCTTGAAATTTTTCATTTACGAGATTTTTGTAATTTTTTTCAGATGTTTAAATTTGGGCTAAAAATAAGTTGCTTATCAAATTATAGTTAAGCCAAATCGCTCCAAAAAAATCTGAAAAAAATTGTGAGTGCTCTTCAGAGGTACTACAAAATCATACAAAATTGCGGACAAAATCGGAAAAGTGAAGGGTCAGAGCCAGGTCGAATCGGTGTGGAATGCCTCATATGTATATTATATAATAATACTAATATATTATGAAATGTTTGAATTTTCCAAAAAAATGCTTCAAATTCTGTACATTTGCAAAATGCTTAAGAAAATACTTGGATGGTTGAAAAATTTACATTTTCCAAAAATATATTTATCAATTGTTTATGTTTATGAGAGCAGGGCCAAATGTAGCAAAATAAAATGTCATTATCCACCGGCAGCTATGTTTTTGTAGTTTTTCTGTATTTTTTTTCCAAAGACTCTATATATGTATCTTTGTGTTTAAAAAAAGCGTCTTTTCTTCGTCGACAGTTTACTGGAAAAAAATTCCGAATCCGGACATTTTTTTTTGGGTTTATGAAAACCATAAATCGTTCAAATTGGAAATTTCCACGCGGCTTTTCAACTTTTCTCCATTTATCGTCTGGTTTCCTTTGTTCGTTTTTTTCGTACATATTTCCTTAGAATATTAATTAGTATTAAAATTTGTTATGTTGTTCGCAAGAATTGCATGAACTTTTATCAGCGGACCAAGGGTTTAGTAAATTGTTGAGGTTACATTTGCACAGCCTCCTCGTTATGGAATATTCTATACCATATAGGATGGGCATTCTATGCGGTACATTATAGTATGTGGCTAGACGTCGTACATCGTCGATACATAATATACGAGGGCGAAATGTTATTTCGAATTCTCGATGTTTCACGCGACAGCAGCCATCGCGCGTACCCGATAAGTAGCTGCCAGGGAAACAAATCGAATAACCTTAACGCTTTTTTCCGCGCTGGTAAAAATTCAGTCCTCACCCCGTCGAGAATACCAACTCTGCTCTTTTTCTCTCTATCTTTTCTTCTCTTTTCATCTCGCGAATTGACGCCTGCCACGAATTACCAATTCTGATGTGAGATCTTACACGTTATTCGCAAATTGTTTTTTTTTGTACCAAATTTCTTGTAAATATACGATGAGAAATTAACGTTTCCAAATATTAACTCTCATCCTGAGACTTGAAATATACGAAATACTGAAATTAAATATTGAAAAATATTAAAATACTGATTGACAAAATCTTGCAAAATTATAAACCTGGCTCAAGAAGCTGTCTCATAAAGAAAGCTCAGTAAATTATGAAAATATTTGCGAGATTCCAAATTGCACCATTTTTGCATTCCTTGTAGAAAATTACAAAATTTTACCACCTCCGAATTTTGAGAATTTTAAGAAAAATAAAAAATCTTGCTCAATCAATAATCGCTATGAAATTTTAATAAAAATTTTTTTATTTAATTTTTAAATGAATAAGTAATTAGGCAGTAAGGTATTTCTAATATTCAAAAATTCGATAATTCATGTTCGATTATTATCCAATAAACCTATAACTTGTAATTTAGATCAAATAATTACTCAATAACCAAGTAGTTAAAATTTTGCTCTTATGAATTAAAGATTTTTTCAAAAATTAGGTAATTGTTCCATCTAATTATTAATTATCCAAATAATTAAATACTCAAGGACTCTGCTTACTAATTTTTTTATGAAATTAGCTAATTTTTCTGTCCAATTATTAATTTTTCGAATAATTAGAAACTTAATTCTTCTAATTACTAATTTTTCAAAAATTTCTTTGATCGATGTTAACTTAGCGATAAATCATTGGACAGAGCTTAACTCCTTTCGAATTGATCTTTACGCTGAATCGACAAAAAAAATTCACTAGTCTCGAAAAATTTCCAAATTCAAGCTAAGGTATAGAGTTTTCGTTTTCTTACGATTGCCCGAAACATACTGACCCTGAAAATCTCATGATCCCGATTCAAATACAAAATAGTTCAATTACTAATTAGTATAATAATGTATATATCTAAATGATTAATTATTCAAATAATCATAATTCAATTATAAATTATTCTAGTAATTAGTAATTAAAATAATTCAATTACTAATTAATTTAATGATAAGTATTTTAAAGAACACGATTACTAATTTTTCTAATAAATAAATAATTCAAAGAATTCACATATTCAATATCCAAATAATTCTTAGGATTGGTCTTTAAATTACTGATTATCGAAATACTTAAAAAAATAGGAGGTGATAATATCAATTTTGTAAATAACGATTAACTAAAAATCTAACTTTTTTTTGCCGATCACTGACAAATTCTAATAATTTTTTTTAAGATTTAAAAATTAAAAATATTTATAAATATGCTCAAAAATGAGTAAAAAAAGAAAAGTATGTTTCGTACAGAATAATAAATTTAAAGAATGTAATAAAAAAATAACAAAATAAATAAAATGAAAAATAAAATAAAAATAAATAAAGAAAAAATTAAACAATGAAAAATTTATTATTGATTTTTTAACGCAAATATACAAATTTATTGGCAAATTCGGGGGAAAAGAATTCATTCTCGTTTCGGTGCCTTATGTAGACGATGAGTCGTTGGTTTGTATAACTCTCAGATAGCCGAGCGGGCTAAGCGCCGACTCAGCGCAGCCGAACGCCAGAGGACACGGGTTCAAACCTCTCGTGGCTGAGTGAAAAATCGAAAATTTCAAAACTCGTTTTTACTCAATGTCAATTGATTGAGATTATTATTCTAGAACCCACAGACCAGCTCCTTGCGTTGCGCTTTGATCGTACGCACAGGCGTTTTAATCTGTGGATATAAAAGTGCTTGTGCTAAGCTATGTTCTGTGGCCTTAACCCATGACCTCAGTAACACGCAGCCAGGCTACAATTCTTTTTTTTTCCGTAAGTAAAAAAAAAAAATCCCACACGATAATAAAAAAAACCACATGGTTTTTTTCTGTATTAAAAAATTTTTAACTTTCATTTCATTGCTCATTACTTATAAATTAATTCTTGTTAATCACAATTCCACATTTTACATGCTGTAATTATGAGGAATAATAATTGGAACGCGGTTGGACATTGTTTCAAAAATTCCGGGGTTATTTGACACGTTTTGAGAAAAAAAAGGATCAAATCAGCGCGAATACGGTGATTTTTGCAGTCTCTGCGTTGGCTCGTTTTATTCCGGAGTCAGACGCCCGAGATTGCACCGAGGTTTTAATCTAAATTCGATTTCCGCAGCGAGGTGATACCCGAGGGATTTCAAGCTGTACCTCTCTCATTTCCATTCTCACCTATGTATTTATTATGCATGAATATATATATATAAATGTGTGTGTATGACTCACTATTGCGGCAGAATATTTGGCGGGTTTGAGAGCGCATCAGCCCAAACCGTGAATTCATCCACGATAGAGAAATTCATCCAACACTGGATGCACACGATCATGTATACACGATCGCTTTGCTCGACGAGTACTCGATTATGCGAAGGCAAGAAATCGCATTTCTTGCTATTGATATGATAGGAATAAGCAATACAAAAATAGAATCGCATAATCTCTATATCCAGCGATGTCGAATTTATATTCATGAAAAATCGAAAATGAGAACATCGAAATTCCTCTGGCTCAAAATAGCATTTTAATTTCTTATTCATATATAATTTACAAATAAGATTTCATCTTATAAAATTTGTCATACAGAGATGTGAGTTATGTATTCTTTTTAGCGATAGATTCGTTATGGGAATATTTCGATAAATATATTTTAGAATGTTGAAAAATTTCTCGAGGAATTTCATCGTGGGATTTCCGTAGAGAATTGGTTACCAGCGTATCCGAGAGATGGCGCCTCTTTGGTTCGCCATCTGTCGGAATACGTTGTAACGAGTCTGTAAAATTCTCACGCGGTCGCCTCTGACCGACTGTCGATCAACGAAAAGAAAAAAAACCTTTTTTTTTAATATTTAAAATATTTATTGTAATAATATTAATAAATATTAATATTAAATATAATAAATAAAGTAAATATTAGAATAAATATTTTAAATATTCAATTATGTAGCTATTTATTAAAATATTTATTTATAATGATAATAGATAAGTAAATTCATAATTTCAAAATGACCCTCAAGATTTCTGCATCGATTTTTAGGTCAGCATAACTTGACTTCGTATAAACCTTTTGTTACTTGAACTTAAAGCTCATTCTTGTTGTAATCGTTGGAGCTTCAAAACTCCGTTTGGTTCATATAATTTTATTATTTTTTCCATTTTTAGTAGGTTTTAAAGTTTGTCCATCGATGTTTGGAATTTTTTTATGGCAATTTTCATTCCCTTTCCATTTGTTTCGGTGATTTTCAAACTGCTCTAATTTGCACAACAAAATTTGAATCGGTAAAGTAAAGTAAAGTAAAGTGTTGACCACTTGAAATTTCGTTATTTTGAGAAATTAAGTAAAAAAGATTTTTTATTTTATTTTTATCGTTTTTAAACCTTACATCAATGGGAAATTTAACGTTGATTGCAAATCAAGCAGAGTTTTTGTCAAAAAAAAAAAATTCAGTCATGTGAAAAAGCAAGGAAAATCTAAAAACTGACTTTTTTAATGAAAATTCATAAAAGTTTTGAGTTTTTGGAGAAAGCATGAGTAGTTTTTTATTCAATGGAAAGAAATACTTTCATATGAGGTTTAAAAAATAAATTTTTGAAAATTGTCAATTTTAGGTTTCAAATTTTGCAAATTTAAAAGCTGATTAATATTTATCTCTAAAAGTTCATAGCTCGACAGCTACGATTGGCTATTAAATAATCAAGTTTTCGAAACAAACATTGACAACATATTCTCATGTCAAGAATGGAACAAAATGAATAACACGGCTCATTAAAAAGAAATCCTTAACATAATAGTTTCTGAGTGGTATTTTTACAAATCTTTTATACGCTGAAACCGATTTTAATTTGGGGTTTTAAATTTTTCTAGACACATCGGCGACTGGTAAATTGAGGAAAAATGAAAAACTGTCTTGAAATTTTAGTTCCCTGAATGCCCGCTAAGGGTATGCAGCATCCCAAACGTTTTAACTTTTTATAAATCGTTTTTCTTAAACAAAAAATATTTAGGGCGTATATTGAGGTAGATATTTAGGAGACCATGCTTTTTCTCTCAATACGAATGAAAAAGATGACTTTTCTAGGATCGATATGAATTTTCCTCGGAGCAGATTTTTCTTTTTTCGCGATTCTCGAGTGCATGTCGGATCTGTCTCGAGTCTTCGAGTTTTTAACCAGTGAATATCTCGGCATTCGGTACAAGAGGTCGACAAGCCGGTTCGGTGAAAATCCAATTGGAAAATCTTGGTACTCGAGCCAGATAGTATATATAAAGTGTATAAAGGCAATGGTGGAAGTGCAGTCGCGAAATAACCGATAATCGATGGTCCAGTTTCTGTGAGATTATATATCCGGAGATTCGGTTGCACGAGGCAATCTATAATTCGCCAGGTTGTATTCGCGACCTATTTGTATTATCCATGACAAATACGTGAATCTGTGTCGTGAACGCTTTCATCGCAAAACGGAATGAACTTTTTCACCCTTGCCGTCTTTTCAAATATAGACTGACCGCGGCATCGTTTTTGGGACCTTTTTCATCATTATTTTATTTAACCACAAATTCCTCAACGATTTTTCCATCCCAACACTTTTTTACTATCTACGCTTCCCCGTCAATTTTTGAAAAAACGCGTCGCGCTTGAAAAATCACTAAATTGTCTAAAAATCGTAAATTTTTTAATCAAATAAATTAATACTTTGCGCTAATCATTATTTTTTATTTTATGGTTTTTATTCAGCTATTATAGGTTATTATATAACTGATAATATGGCTGGGTTATTCCATGTAAAATCGACCAATAGTTGAAATCCACCCCTTTAAAGTTCGATGAAATTCGGTCAGAAGTTTTCTTTTATCATGGAACGAAGTTCTACCGAAGGACAAAACTCAAATTTTTTTTTTTGGAAAGTTATACCAAATTAAAAATTTCACAATTTTTATCAATTTTTCAAGTTTATTTTTTAAATATCTCAAAAACTATTATAGTTACAAAAAATCGTTCTGGGTTCGTCTTAAAGAGTATACTTGGGGCTGCGAGAAAAAATAGTTGAAAACAAAATTTTCAAAAATGATGAAGTTGGAGAATTTTGAATTTTTTAAAATCGTGAAAATCCGCGATCAACAGAAATTTTTAGTTACATTTTTTTAATATAATACCTTGTACTGATCTTAAAAGATCGTGAAATTTTCAGAATTGCGTTTATTGTTTATTCAAAAATAGGAATTTTTAAATTTTGCTAAAAGTTTTTTTTTACCTCAAAGTTAAGTCAAGTTGAGCAATCATGTAATTTTTACTGCTTAAAATTACAAATTTACATGATTGCTTAACTTCACTTAACTTTGAGGTAAAAAAAAATTTTCAATCAAAATTCATTCACTCAAGTACACTCTTTAAGACAAACCCCTCACGATTTTTTCGTAACTATAATAGTTTTAGAGATATTTAAAAAATAAACTTGAAAAATTGAAAACATGGTAAAATTTTGAATTTTACATAACTTTCGAAAAATACAAATTTAATTTTTTTTTTTGGCAGAACTTCGTTTTATAATTAAAGAAAACTTCTGACCAAATCGATTTGACATGGAATGACCCCGCTGCATTGTATTAAATATCTTACAATATCATTATAACACTAATTAGTGTTAATCTAATTAATCAGTCAAAATTCAACGATAGTAGAACTTTGAATCGACTAATCGATTACCACGGCATCCTGTTAATGACATCAGTGAAAGATAAATTAATTCTTTAATGAGATAATATTGAATGCAAAAAGAATGGCATACTGTTCAAAATTTAACGTTATTTTAAAGTTGCAACGTGAATTCGTGAAAAATTGTGGAACTCGTGAACTCGAGTATCGAAAATAATTTTTGGTCAATAGATGGATAGGAAGGTCCTACTAAGGTGAAGGGGTGGAAAGAATCGATGACAAAAGCTACCCCTGGGTGCCTTTGGGCTCTCTCGATCCATAAGAGTTCTTCGATGTTTTTTTTTATCTCACCTCTCTCTTCCGGTCTCTCGTCTCATTGGACCATCGTTGTCTGCGCGTCTGCAGGAAGGCAAAGGGAGGATTTTCCTTCCCAAGAAAAAAGCTAGCTCTATATCGCCTTCGCGTCCTCCTCGTTCAGTCACAAAGTTAGTAACAGAAAGAGAAGGAGAGAGAGAAAGAGGGTAAGAGGGTGGGATGACGTGGAGGGGGATGTTGGGCTCGTCGATCGTTCGATAGAGGGGGCAAAAACCTTCTTCCTCATCCCCCCAAAGTGACTTTCAGAGCAGCCAATATCTTTCGCGTCCTCTTTGATTTTCCACCCTCCCAGCTTGCGAATCTGGGACACACGCGGACGAATCCAAAGGGGTTATTGTACGCGCGGCACTTCAACCCCTATACCGGTAATTTCCTGAATTTCTTTCTTCTGGTCTCACGCTTTCTCATTTATCGTCCCTAACTACCTCTAGTGATGTACCCAAAAAGAACAATTATTATCCAGCCATATTTGTCCATTTGCCCTGACCAAAATTGTCAATAACAATAATAATGTCTATCCAGAAAGCTAGAAGAGTAAGCGAGTGTTATTAATAAATTTCCTAGTCCATTTCCAAGTCCATCTGACTTCGGCGATAGAGAGCAAAGTTTTTCGTTTGTTCAAAGTGTTTCGAAATTTTCATTGTTGTCCATGCAAATGAATGCTTTCAATGGGGGAAACTGAAGATTTTATTCCGATAGAAAGCACTGTGGATGTCAATGTATACAGAGAGAGAGAGAGAGAGAGATAGAGAGGTTCTGACTAAAGCTTCCCGGTTTTCTGTATCGCGTATAAATTTGCAGCGGCGAATTTTCCAAAAGTGGGAGGGCTCCGGGACAAGGGTTGAGATAATTCAATTAAAGACCCCGAATGAATAATCTTGGCGAGAAGGGTGAGGTCTGCGTGTAGGTACGGGGTGCACAAAAGCATCGGTAGAACTCGGAGGAGACTTTGGCTGCGCTTATAGTTGCACGAGGCTTTCCCCTTGTCTGCATATATACATATAGTTTATGCTGTCCGGACGGTTTGCAACGAAAGCCCTATTCGAGCAACCTCTTTGGATCAAAAACTGACGGGAATGAGGAGGGAGAAGAGATAGCATCCCTGCTATTGTCTGAAAAGTTCCATTGAATCCAAGAACTTGGCCAGCCGCGTTGAGACAGGGAGGGATAAAGGGAAATAGAAAGAGAGCTATGGCGATGATTTTCTTCACAAAAGCTTCCTTAGCAGCAAATTAATGTGCCGGAAGTTGAATTTTTTCACGGGTCGGTATACGCGAAATCTCCAGGAAAATTATCCCAACAATCGTCCGTTGATGTATCAACCATTTTGGTTATTTCTTCGAGGGGTCTTCGCTTCTCTTCGGGATTCATTTTCCCCAAGTCTGCAAGTTTTCCATTTATTATTACCCTTGATTGTTGCATAACTCGGTCAAAAAAAAGATAATCGAATTTTTAAAAAAGTGTTTTGACGGGAAGGCATTCGACTTTATTTTGCTTTTTTAAATATCTTTTATGATTTTTTTTTTCGATCCGGTACGAATTTTTATACCTGACCGTTTTTTGACTTTTTTTCGACCATCCCGAATTGGAAGCATAACTAAAGGACATTTTTTTTGTATTTTTTATCTGTGGTAATTTTGAAAGGATTAGCAGACGCTTTATTTTCGTTTTTTAAAAATTTTCGTACGATTTTTTCTCGCAAAGTTATTTCACTTTTGGCTAAAAAAGACAAATTTTGAAAGATGCAACGTAACTCAAAAACTATAGAGCTTAAGAGAAAATGTTAAGTATAAATAAAGTAGCGTACTCGTACAAGGAATCGCCTGAAATTCTTTCAAAATTTTCCTATGATATTTTTTTTTTTTACTCTTTTCGCTCGAAACTCTGATGATGACGTCCCAGCGAAAAATTGTATCTGATTGAAAATTTCATACTTCGTCATATAATAAAAATCTCAAAAAATTTTTGGCAAATTTGGCATGCTATAAACAACAATTATGAATAATAATATTGCCCAAAAGTCACTAACAAATTGTTTAAACAATTTATTAAGCAATGATGAACAATGATCAATAATTATTATTGATCATTGTTGTTTATGGCATGCCAAATGTTTCTGAATTTTTAAACATTTTTATTGTATCACGAAGTACGGAAATTTCAATGAGATACAATTTTTCGCTGGGACGTTATCATCAGAATTTCGAGGGAAAATAGTAAAAAAAAAAAAAATTTCATAGAACAATTCTGAAATAATTCCAGGCGAATCCGTGTATACGTGCGCTACTTTTTTTATACAGGACATTTTCTCGTAAACTTCATAGTTTTTAAGTTACGTTGCATCTTTCTAAATTTGTCTTTTTTAGCCAAAAGTGAAATAACTTTGCGAGAAAAAATCGTACGGAAATTTTTATAGAACGAAAATGAAGCATCTGCTAACCCTTTCAAATGCACCGTAGATAAAAAAGTAGGTAAAAAAAATCATACAACATAGTTTTAAAAGAAAAATAATGCAGAATTCCTTCTCGTCAAAACGCTTTTTTACAAAATTCGATTATCTTTTTTTTTTTACGGAGTTATGCAACTTCCAGTGCCCAAGAAATATTGACTGGTGTTTCCAAACTTTTGAGTGGGAGTGTATATTTGAATAAATAAAAATTGGCCAAGCTATTTTCTCCTTAAGATTCAAATTAATGTCAACTACTACTATTTACTACACCAACTTGTTATGTGTCGATTTAATATGATATTTTGACGTTGGATCAACTTTCGTGTTGACTTCAAGTCGGAAAAGCTCTTCAAATATCGGATTCCCAAGCATGAAGGAAGAGTATCTCGCAAAAGTATAGATATATATATGTCTAGATCGCGAAATCTTTGAACTATGAGACCCTCGCAAGGGATGAAAAAAGGGAGAGCATGAGTCTCGAACCTCACGATCCCTTTCGATATCTTTCGTCCCTGACCTTCAAGTGGTCCACAAGGGTGTTCTTCTGGGCGTGCTCGCGACATCACGCCGTCTTTTCGTGTTCTTTTTTGTCCTGTTCACCGTCTCAATGTGTTTCAGGGGTATCAGTGTAGGGTCGAGTGCGGCAAGAATCACCTCTTTCGTATGTGCTCTTCCCCACTCGCTCTGGTAAGACTAGAGCTACCAAAGTATAAAACGCTTGTGAGAGAGCTCGCGAACCCGCATAAGGATAACGTGATTGGTTTATTGGACTCCCGAGAAACAAGAGATGTGTGCTGGGAAGTGGTGTCTGGCTTTCAGTCGACATATACACATCTACACCGACCACCAGGGTCTCCTCTGGTCTCTTGGATAGACATTTTATGCTACATGCCGATAGCCGTACATAGACGAGAACTTTTCGCGATAGGAGACTACCCGGATACCTTAAATTCACTCCAGTATCGGTAACATACACGAAAAAATGAAAAATAACGCGATCCTCCAAGGTTTCCGTTTCGTCCTTGAATCGAAGGTAAGTAAGGGTAGCAAATACTTTGAAAGCTAAGCTGAAACTTTGTTAGCAATTGAATATGCCTTTGAAACTCTCAATTTCCTGCTACTTATTGGCAGGAAATGGGACGCAACATTTCCAATGAGACGTTTCACTTCCTCCGGATAAACCTGAAAACCACGAGGGTTCTTTTCTTGCCCTCAATCCGGTTCATTCCACGGTTTCTATCTATGTTATTCATTGAATTTTCGCATGTTTCGCAACGACGAGGAAGCAATGTTTGAGGGAAACGAGAAAAAAAAACAGACCACCAAAGTTAGCTTGGAACGTTAACGAGGGTGGATCGCGTGCATCGAGTCCGTTTCCATTTCATTGCCAAGCCGATATCTCCTCGGTTGTCTTCTTCTCTTCTCGCTTCTCTGCGCTTTCGACTCATCCGCGATATATCATGCTACCACTTTGTCGAACCGTTGGTTCGTCGTGTGTGGCTTGGCACGAAACGATTCTATGAATTTTTCTTGGCGTTTAATCGTGATTGATGAAATCACGATTCAAACGTACTAGTTGGACAACGACGTTGAACTCATGGATGGGAAAAGTGAGTTAGAGCCCGGCCATTGGTCCTCGTGTGTGTCTGTTGCGCTATGGGACTTCCGGGAAATCACGTTTGGTAGTCGTTTAGAGATCTCGTCGCTTTCTCAGTGGTCCCTCGCGATCTGGTCGGGGCTTTAATTGTGAGAAGCCAAGAAGACGTAGTTTGCCCGAGAGTCAGGTGACACACGGGGCTAAAAAGCCCGGGCAAGGGTTCACTAACGCAGCTTCCCCGTTCTTGCGGTAAAGCAGTTGTTGCTACTGCAGAGGGTGGAGTTGGAGATAAAGAAGGGCTGCGGGGAATGAGGAGTCTGAGAGCAGAGGGACAGGGCGAGAGTGAGACTGTTCGCTGTCTGTAGTCTCCTGACGAGAAACTTTCAAAGTGGCTAAATTTGTTGAAGCGTTGGAGAATAGGGTATCCTTTGCGCGTCCAGATAAGTCGTATCTTCTCAACCGTTGAGGCACTTCTCGTTCTCAGCCGCGGTTTTATCCGAGCAAAGTGTCGTCTCGATCATCCCCCCCAAGACCTTTTTCCCCCAATTGTTGGTTTCCTCATAGTGACACTATTATTCTCATAACGACCAGCGTCACCGTCAAGTGGACTCGACCGATGGTGAAAATTTTCTTTATCTATCTGGCTTTGAGGATCACAGAGGAGTAATTAATTTTTTCCAGAGATAAACCACTCTGTTGTGCCATCTGGAGACTCTTCTCCTTGAATCTTATACGCAGAACGCTTTTTCCCATCTCGGAGCTTCCTGGTTTCACCCTCGAATCTGAGATACTTTCTTGGGGTTGAAGTCTGTCGAAGGGGCTGAAATTTTAATTAGAGATTCGGGAGGCGAAAGTTTGGCAGTTGAAATGAGTTTCGACAATTCGGAAGATAATCTATAATCGAGCCATATATTGCATTGAGAGGCTCGAGGAAAAGCTGGAACCTCGCAGGATCAGATGGACGGAAACTACGAAAGGACGAGGGCCCATCCACTTTGTAGTACCTCCCATCGCGCATCCTTCGCGTTCTCGAAGGAATCGATGGGAAATCCTTGAGAGATATCCGAAGAGCGACAGACTGAATAAGGAAAGAGAAGTCTCTCGCGACACTGACTGCGGAATCAGCAAGCGGGTGAGATTTGCTATATACATTTTTCAAAGCCGTTGCCAGTGTGAATCCTGCAGATTTCTATCGAACAACGGAGTTTGCCGATTCAGCATCGCGCCGCACTCTCGAGTCTTTCAATTCCTCGTTTTTCCGAAGCACCATTCATTTTCCTTTCTCATAGAGGAAGCTTCATTTTCACGAAGGAAAGAAGAATATTGAGATTTTTCTGCTGCGATGCTAATTTAAAAAAATCATTAACCAATATTTTGACGTTGATCATCAACGGCGCGAGGACTTTCAAAAGTCTGCGAAACAGATATTTCCGATAAAACGTATATAACTCTTCTTGGCAACTGCGAAACGCTGGAAAAGTGTAAATATAGAGGAGAAAAATCTGGGGCAGAGTCTCTCGGGTTCGCACGGAACCTCGTTATAGGAATATAGGATGTCCTCGAAGGGACTTATTGGAAGTTCGCGGGAACCACTCGCGTTATGATCCCGCAATATCCCTTCGTGATTGGATCCGGAGAACTTTTTTCTGGAGCAAAAAAATGAGCGAGTTTTTTCTCTCTCGTTATGATTTTGCAAGAGTAAACAATCGCTAGATTTATAATTTCAGGATTCTCACGTAGATAAAACGCGACGTTAAATTTTGGAAATGTAAGTTTTCCACAAATTGTAATGCAATATTTCAATTGATTGGTCGTTGTTTTCGTTTTTCGTCGTCTCCGGCTCGGTCGTACTGAAGGAGGCAATCAGAAAAGCAGCGTTTGGCAGGCGTTCCTTTCACCAAGGATTTAATATTACCATTGATGGGAATGGAAAAAGCAAGAAAGGAGAATGTTCTCTCTCGATCAAAGGGTAAGACGATGTCAACTTTCGCGGTACATCTGATGTAGCAAGTCCCATCAGATTCATGATCCATGACGATTCATCGCCATTTAGCGACGAATAATGCGGAATACCAGAGTCCAAGATGACGAGACTTTCGAGATCAATGATTCCTCGTTTGATCTGAGATAAATGAATGAGATTCCAATAAAAAAAACTACTGAAACCTCTTTAGCATATAAAAATGGCGAGGAAACTCTCGCTTCGTTTTATCGCTCCAAAAGACCCGAAGAAGTCTCGCAGCAAAACGAAACTAATCAAATTTCATGGATCATGTGCCAAAATTCCAACGCCAAAAAAAGCCGAACAACGACCATGTTTCAAAGGGTGTACCGGGTTGAAAAAAAATCGAAACATTTTCTTGGGAAAGGCAAAATGAAGTTGAATATGTTCCCTTCAAAACACCGCTTGTTGAATCGAAATATCTTCATTTATAAAAGAGCACTGAAAGTTTTCCTGCGGCGCGGAATTGAGGCGAGTGTTTCCAAACTTTTAGACGGGAGTGTATGTCTGATCGATGCTCTCGAGTTCTTGCGCTTTTAGCCGAATAAATATATATTCTATTCGCGAGTCTGTACGAAGTGAGAAGCGCGAGTCTCTTCGTTTTCGACGGTATGCGAGGATCGTAATGGTCGACAAATTGTTTTCGGTGTTCCATCCGCATCAGCGGAGCCAGAGAGGCGAATCGCTCGTCTTTTCGATCGTGAAAGATCCCGTGAACTCTGCGTGTGTGTGTGTGTGTGTGTGTGTGTGTGTGTGTGTGTGTGTGTGTGTGTGTGTGTGTGTGTGTGTGTGTGTGTGTGTGCTGGGGTAGTTTCACGGGACAGTGAGAGAACGGCGATGACATGGAAAGGGTGGAATTTCACGGGAAGGTGGTTCATGATCGACGCGAGCTTTCTTGCGTTTTCGTTCGTCTCAAGCTGTGCGTCATCTCGATCGTTTCGAATCGTAAAACCAGGGTCGCGTTTCCATAGCATCTCGTAAAGTTTCCCCTGATCCAAGAGACGATGAAGGGGTTGGTGGGGGCAGGAAAGAAAAAGGAAGATGGAGGACTCTGTGAACTCGATTCCTCGCTATCGCTTTTCTGCATACTATTCCATTTGGCGATGTACCACCGAACGCAGAGAGAGGAACCGTTTGTGGCACATTTGGTTCAACAGAAAACTGAAATGCTTTCTGGAACATGTGCTACCTGTGGCAGCGCGTGGAGGGACTATGTATACAGGACAACATTCGTAAACCGATGCGGGAGGGGCATTTCCGAGTCGTTCGAATTCTCGATTGTCAGAGAAAACGGATTAAACTTCGAGTGAACTTGTATGAGGTTTCTGCTGTTGGGGATGGCATAGCTAGTTGGTCCGTATGGCAATTTTCCGTGTATACTGGTTACATACTTGAAGAACCACTGGCAGGCACTTCAATGTGCAGAGAGTAGAAAGTTCGCTTCAAAGTGTCGAAGTCCCGGAAGGCATCTTCCACCAAGATTGGCAGTTTCGTTAAGGGATTGCGAATCGGGGAAATGGCTCTGGTGTGTATGGCAGATGGATGTTGTTGAGCCTATAGCTGAATGGGTTCGTGGATAGTGGGTCGTTTCACTGCCTGAGGCTGTTTTCCTCGCTGTTACAACTGCCACTGACAGTTTCGAGCATCTCGCTCGAAGCAGTAACAATGTATCGCTGAGCGTTGCAGGGTGGGTGGTACCTGAAGAAGCTTCCGGGGTTGTGCCTGAAGAAGCCCTCGATTCTCTTACCATGTCCTATATGTTCAAACTAGACTGGAATGAATGGAAACGTTATTTTTTTCTAAATTCACCTCCGAACTGATGAAATCATAGTTTTTACTATAATATTGGATGCCCTGAAAGGAAGGCTACGTATGCGATCTATATGAAAAAACAAATGAAAGAATGTTGCAACTGATCTCATTTATCACCGAGTAATTGTTGTAAAAATCGTGGAAAATAAAAATTTCTCTATACTCAAAATACCCATGAACGATGTCTAATCTTTATTTTTCTTTATTTCTATTGTTACCTCTGTTAAATAAATCTTATATTGAAAAGCATTTTTGGTTGCTGGATGCATGTAAAGACTTAAGACGGTATTTGAGGCTAGAATTTTGTAAAAATCAATTTTTTTCTTCATATTCTTAAAGTTTAGACCTTTGGGGATATATATCTTCGAAAGGACATTTTTTAATTTCAGTAATTTACTGAGTTATAGCTATTTTAGTGACGCAGCAACTTCAGTTACTTCGAAGCGTAATTTTAAGGGGGTATTCTGGTCTAGAATTTGGAAAAAAAACCTTTTTTTGCATATTCTTAAAGTTTAGATCTTTAAGAATATATCTGCGAAAGGACATTTGGATGGTTTTGAAAATAATTGAATGCCATTAATTTTGTTGGAAAATTTATTTATTTATTTTTTTCGTACTGCGTTTCGAGTTTGAGGATTGTAACTCAAAGTTTAGATTTTTACAAATTGCAATATTGACCGGGAAATTCAGTTGCATCGTTAATAAACCATCGAAAAGCCTGATAATTCAATTTTTCGCAATTTTCTTTCGCGAGATTGAGAGAATTTTGTCCAAAGCGAAACTATATCACTACATTATTAATGAACTTTTGGAAATAGTTGGATGCAATTTATTTTCATAGGAAATCATTTTATTTTATTTTTTCATACGGATTTTTAAATTCGAGGATTCAAATTCAAAGTTAAGATTCTTTCTAGTGAACAAAATCTTTACTTATGTTTGCTTAATGAGAATCTTTTTTTTAATTTTGTATCGGATGACTAGAAAGGTTGCAATCGTGTCAACCCCTTTTTTTAGCCCCAACTTTACCAGCTTAAAACTTATTTAATTTTCTTTTTTTTTCTCGGATTTTTTTTTGTTTATTGCCAAAATATTAATAAATATGTTATAAAAAAAAGTATGGTAAAAATATTCCTTTTTTGTCGAGCTCCACAAAATGCTCAAAATATATGTCTCTAACCAGAATACCGCTTTCATATTATTAGTAAGAAATATTTCCTTGGTAAATTACTTTTAGTAGCATCTTGATCGATTCTATTTCATTTACTGCCAAAAATTTTCTCGGGGTTCAGGGAAGGTAAAGGGGAGAAGGTATGGATGGGACATTCGCTTTATGTATTAATCATGAGGTGGTGGCTAGCAGTAAAGTGTTTGCAATGTCACTCTGTGCACTCTCCCCTCCCTTTCTCTCTCTCTCTCTCTCTCTCTCAGATTCTGTTGCAGCTCGTTCTAAATCCCAAATAGCAGAAGCCACCACGTCTATGACAGTGGAACACCCGGCGCGAATCTCTCCGCGATCCCATTTCGTGAATCTCGTCCGACTTGTCTCTTCCTCCTCCCAAAATCCCACCAGACTTCTCGTTTTGTCACACTAAACTCGCACGATCTCAAAGCCAAAGCTTTACACCCTCGACTGTCTTCTCTCTCTCTTCTGCTGAGCATCTGGACCATTACCCTATCTCACACTCGCACATCCTCTCCTTTCTCATTCCTCTTGGGCACATTCGCGGTGAACTCATTCGCGACTGGCAATTCTTGAGCTTCAACGCCGCATTGACTATACGTGAATGTATATATCGTATGACACGAGGAAAACGTCGACGAAAACATCGACAACCGGGGGTTCTTCCACCCCCGTTTGAATATAGGTATATAGGGGCGAAAGATGCTAAATTACTCGGAATGATAATTAGTTCCGTGGTATCTCATCCGTGCCAGTCTCATTAATCTCATTTCAGCAGAATAGCATCGTAATTTATAATTAAAATACGAGTTGATTCAACGTTGGCCTATCGCGACCCGAGACACTTACATGTAACGTTTCCCGTTGATTGTCGGGATACCACCTGTCATCAAGCTTACATGATTATGTCAACAAAAGGACCATCTTCAATGTATCATCATTAACTTCAGGCCATGCAAAAAGGGACATCCAAAGCCAAAGAGCCGCGTCCAATCTTTTGGCCGAAGTCTAAAAAACTTATCTCTTTCCAGTACATCAAACGCTTGATTAACAATGTGCACGTGTCTCATGGCCAAACTATGCAGAACATCAGCGTAAGCTTGCAGAGAGCTTCATGGGTATTATCATAGCGAAGTAAAGTAACGGCTAGTGGATATGGCGAGGGAAAGATTTTCCGAAGGACGACAGGGTTAATCCAGAGGGAAGGGACCAGGCTGATGTCCATGAACTGCTTTTGTATTCCACGTACATGGACGGATACATCAACATAGTTACAGGATCGTACGGCGTTACACTGCGAAGCAGAGAGTAAACGCAGTGCCAAGCTGCAAATGCTATTTCACCCCTTAAAGTCTGGTGTCTCTTGGTGCCAAAGGGGGTTCCAGTGATGTACGCGTACATTGGCCTTTATATGCAGGCAGAGCATCCCTGTAGACGGCACGAGGTAAAAGCTTTGATTCTACGAACACACACCAGTCGGTGGATGGGCTCTGGCACGATGAGAGCCAGAACGTGGATAAATTAGCCCACCTCTCGGTTCTCCTCTTCGCTGCTTCGCGAGAAGAGAACACAACGAAACCCGTATACTTCATCCCACCCCGGAGAAACTTTGTCCGACAGACTCCCGGAGGCACGCCCGTCCCATAATTAACTCTTGCCTCTCTCAATTCACACGACCATCAAAACCCTCTGGCACTTATTTTTTCTTTTCCTGAATATCGATGTTTCTCGGTGCTTCACCTTCCCCCTGTCCGAACTTTGAGCTCAAAATTAGTTGCTCAAATTCCTTGATCTATACCCTCAAGACTTCTTGTTAAACACGATAAATAGTAGCGTAAGTCGAATCGAGTATTTTTAATTGATGTTAAACTGGGTCAAACCATTACTCTCTATCAATTGTTAAGATTTTTTAAATGTTTTTAGGGATTCGTACTTTAAAAGCAAAAAAAACGTAACCTGGTCTGGAATTCTGAAAAAATCAATTTTTTTTTGCATATTTTTCAAGTTTAGACCTTCAAGAATATATCTTCCAAAGGAAATTTTTGAGTTCCAATAATTTACGGAGTTATATCTATTTTAATGACGCAGCAAATCGCGTCACGTGTTTTTCTTAAAACTACTTTTCTCAATACGACTGACATGATATCTCAAGTTCTACTCAACCGATTCACTTCGAATTTTTTTACCAATCTTCAATGTATAATTTTCTATCGCTCCCAACACTTTTGTATACAACTTTTTTTTATTTACTATTGTAAAAAAATTAAGAACTATGAAAAGAGTCGAAAAACGCCTTTTTTGTTCAAACTGCCGCCATTTTGCGATTTTTTTTTCCATTTTCTCTGAAGTAGGGGCTGATTCTTAGTAATTAAGAATTTTTTTTTCAATTTTTGTATTGGATGAGTAGAAAGTTTACAATCGTTTCATCCAGGATATCCCTTTTTTTAGCCCCAACTTTACCAGGTTATAACTTATTTAACTTTCATTTTATTTCTCGATTCTTTTTGTTTATTTTCGAAATATTAATAAATATGTTGTAATAAAAATTGGTAAGAATATTTTTTTTTATCGAGCTCAACAAAACGCTCAAAATGTATGTTTCTAGACGAGAATACCTTAAGGTAGGAATTTGAAATTCGGCGTGATGTTAAGTCTTTATAATGTGTATACATATATCGCCAGTGAACGATTCGAAAAAAAGTATTTTTGATTAAAATAGGGAGGATTCTGAAAATACTATTCTTTATATTTTTTTCCTCCTTTGAGGTTAATGACAGGGTCCAAAGTTTTGCTAAAAATGATCGATGCCCCTGATCTCTTAGGTTAGGTCTCTTAGGTTAGGTTAGGTTTCTAAAAACAAAAATTTAGATTTTATTAGAATTAGTAAATATTGAGTCACGGATTATCAGAAAGCTACTTTTTTGCGACACTGCAATAAGTTGCTGAAAAAAATATTCAAATAAAAAAACTTCCTCTATCAACATGAAAAATATGGAATATTTTCATATTAAATAACATGAATATTGAATATTGAAAAAATGTGTCAACTGTTCGCCGGCATTGAATTATAAACGGAGTAGCATTCGAAGGCACTGCGAAAAAAAGCTTTTATAAAAATTAATACGAGAAATATATGATATTCGACGAGGCGTATTAAACGTTTTTTCTTGCATCGATGATTCGTGAACCTGAGCGAAAGAGCGTCGAATGAAAGAGAAAGAGGACAATAGACTTCGGGCGAGACTCATTTTGCCGGTCGAGAATTTGTTCCGTTGGAATTTTTATATCGTTTCCTATTTTGCGACTGCGTCCTCTCGCGTATTACGATATTATGTACCTATGTATATAACTCTGCACACGGCCGCGTGTAACACGCGAGGCCCTCGTGTGAAATCCCGGCACAAGGCGTGCATTATGCATGTCTGAATACGTGGTCGCATTATGATATTTTTCATGGAGAGCCGGAAAATGACGTTAGCCGCACGTGCATTGAAATTCGCATCTCTCTGACGTCGAGACGCGCTCTTGGCTTTTCATACGTGATTATATAATACATATGGGGCATTCCATGTCAAATCGACCACTTTTAAACCCGACCCCTTTCGACTTGGCTGAAATTTTGTTTCCTTTACTACCCAATTAAAAACATTTTTCAGGAAATTTTTAAATTTTTTTTATCCAACCCAAAAGAAAAAGCTTTTTTTTAAATAACTATAACTTCTTCAAAAAATGACTAAGGTCCAGTTCCACAACCATCATTTAAACCTGGTTTAATTTTTTTTTACATAGCGTATGTCTATGTAAAACAAATTAAACTCGGTTTAAATGATGGTTGTGGAACTGGGCCTAATTGGGACGTATTTTTTAAATTTTCGTTTTTGAATGTACTTTCCGAGAAAAATACAACAAAATTTAAGATACTAGAATCTCCAATATTTTTCACTTTTTCGAGAAAAATAATCTTTTTATCGAAGTTCGCTTTTTTTAATTTTTTTTTTCACTCGAAAAATACTTTGATCAATTTTGGAAAAAATGCCGCTCAACCTGGAGTGGCTCGACTTTTCCTTCTATTATTCTTTAACTTTTTTGAAAAAAAAAATACAACATTTTTCGGCGATTACAACTTTCAATTTTTTATTTCTTCTTAATTTTTTAAATTCCGAGGTTCTTTTTAAATCCTAAAAAATTTCCAGAGCGGTACTTTGAGAAATAAGCCCGATTGAGAAATTTTTTTTTCAATCGTTAAAAAAAAAAATAGAAGGAAAAGTCGAGCCACTCCAGGTTGGGCGGCATTTTTTTCGGAAATGTTCAAAGTATTTTTTGAATAAAAATAAAAATGAAAAATTTCGTAAATTTTAATATCTTAAAATTTTTTTGTATTTTTTTCGGAAAGTACAATAAAAAAAAAAAAATTAAACAAAAAACGTCTCACAATTAGTCAATTTTTGAAGAAGTTATAGTCATTTAAAAAAAAAAGCTTTTTCTTTTGGATTGGATAACAAATTTTGAAAATTTCCTGAAAAATGGTTTTTAATTAGGTGGAAAAGGAAAACAAAATTTCGGACAAATCGAAAGGGTCGGGATTGAAAGTGGTCGATTTGACATGGAATACTCCATATACGTGCACGTGTACATAGGAAAATCGTGACTATTTTTCTCATACACGATTTCCTCTCTTTTCGATCCATTCCCCATCGCGAGAGTCAGAACAAAATACGAATATTTATGCATATATTTCTCTGTGGCTTTGCGGAGAAAAATTATGAATTCATGGGAGCGTGGGAGAAGAAAAAAGTTGCGGGAAATTTTGGGCGATAAAAGACAAAAGGAAAATGAGGAAAAGCGAAAAATTTCGTGGATTGAGATTTAACTCACGTGAGGATAAACAGGTGGAATAGTAATTCGTTGGGAATGTGTTAATCTTTATCGTCCGCAGTGAGATCGATCATTCGAGTTCACTCGACCATTTCGTTCGTCCAATTTTGTCCGGAAACTTACCGGCTCTCCGGCATCTGGAAAATGCATCCATTGTAAAATGGAGCGTGTTGAATTTACAGTGGGAAGACGCGTTGAGAGAATGTACCGGAAAAAATGCATCGAGTGGTTTTCCTCGGAAGGACATTTTAAATTATTCGTAATTGATGATATTAAACCATCGAGTTAAGTGTAAGGGACATAACCTTTTATTGTCTTGCAGCAAAGCGTGAGGCCGATGCAAATACCGAAGCAACAGAGCAATGATCCAAGATCGATCATGAAAATCATCGCTCAGGAATTTATTCACAGCACGAAATAGCAATTTTTTTTCTGGTAGAACCATACGATGAATAATATTTAATTGATTGGAATTAATTGGAAATTTATGACGATAGACAGGATCGAATTTTGATCACACTGAAGTTTGCCACGGGGCAAACTTTATCGTGATAAAAACCCTTTTTCGTTATTCACCACATCTGAGATGAAGTCCAATAGATTGTACTTTTGCATCTAGATCGTGACTTTTGAAAACTCAATTCAGGATTCAAAAAGCTCTCAAAAATTCCTCAAAATCGAGAATAGAGGTCTTCTCTTCAGGTCAATTTTTCATGCTTTTCCAAATTTCCCTGGCTGCAAAAATATCTGAATTAGATATCGGGATGAATTGAACGTCATTTTTAACCCTATCAATGGCGTATCGATTAAAAAAACCATGTTTCAATCGATTTAAAGGTTACCGAGCTGTGAAATTTAGAATTTTTTGGAATTACTTTTTAGAAACCGATTTATCCACGTTTTTCAGGTTATGGATCATAGTTCAATAAACTATCAATTTTATGCCTTTTTTTATCTAATCCAATCCATCCTAGATCAAGCTGCATCGAATCTTAATTTGTTATTAAAAAGTAGCCGGACAAAATCATTTTTTGCAACACAGAATATTTCCTTACCAAATCTTAATTTCTGTTCTCCATCTATGAGAAAGAAAATCAAATTTATTTTCATTTTCTTCGCTTGTGGATATTATTTTTTCATATCGAGCAGCCCTCATTTGCTGCTTCTCTCTCTCTCTCTCTCTCTCTCTCTCTCTCTCTCTCTCTCTCTCTCTCTCTCTCGCTCCCTCTCTCTCTCTTTTTCTATTTCTCTCAATATATATATATATATATATATATATATATATATATATATTACGAATCTCGTGAATTTGTTGCACATACATCGTACAACGTGCTATTCCATAAAACATTATTCCGTGGATCAGGATCTGTGGTTCTTAACCCAAAGATTGGAAATGCATTATTTATGTCTTGCATATCGGGGTTTGTACTTTGATAGACACAGCATTATCGGTGGATTAATATCACAGTGGCGGGAGAATCGCATGCCTTTCGACGAGTTACAACTGCCTGTTAAATTATTTCTGCGGACAGATCGGAGGCAACTAGAGAAAGACAACGTTATCACGGAAATGCTCATTTTCGTGCTCAAATCCTGATTAAATGAGATCTGTCATTCAAATCCCCACATCAAAGCACTAGCAGAAAATACTTTGCCAAAGCAACAGCCTCACATATCATCGTAAAGATCATAACAAAATTTTAGTTAATTTTTTTTTTATAAATAAGTATTAGAATACACAATCAATGCCTTAAGGCGGTATTCTGGTTTAGAGACATACATTTGAGCATTTTGTCAAGCTCGATGAAAAAAAAAATATTTTTAAGATTCTTTTTTTTTTTGCAAAATGTTTATTAATATTTTGACATCGAATTGAACTGAATATAGTTCGATTTGCTTCAACGTGACAGACGTAGTTGCCGTGTCACTAAAATAGCTATAACTCGGTAAATTATTGGAATTTAAAAATTTTCTGCCGAGGATACATTTTTAAAGGTCTAAACTTTAAGAATATGCAAAAGAAATTCATTTTTTCAAAATTCTAAACCAGAAACCCCCTTAAAGTTACGCTCCAACGTCACTGGCATAGTTGCTGCGTCACTAAGATAGCTATAACTCCGTAAATTATTGGAATTCAAAAATTTCCTTTCGAGGATGTATTCTTAAAGGTCTAAACTTTAAGAATATGAAAAAACATTCATTTTTTCAAAATTCTAAACTAGAATACTCCCTTAAATTTACGCTCCAACATCTTTGGCATAGCTGCGTCACTAAAATAGCTATAACTCCGTACATTATTAGAATTTAAAAATCTCCTTTCGAGGATATATTCTTCAAAGTCTAAACTTTAAGAATATGAACAGAAATTAATTTTTTCAAAATTCGAAACCAGAATACCACCTTAAAGTTACGCTCTAATGTCACTGGCATAGTTGCTGCATCACTAAAATGGCTATAACTTCGTCAATTATTGAAATTAAAAAATTTCCTTTTGAGGATATATTCTTAAAGGTCCAAACTTCAAGAATATGCAAAAAAATTCATTTTTTCAGAATTCTAGACCAGAATGCCCCCTCAAAGTAACGCTCTAACGTCACTGGCATAGTTTCCCGCGTCACTAAAATGGATATAACTCCGTAAATTATCGGAATTAAAAAATTTCCTTTCGAGGATATATTCTCAAAGGTCTAAACTTCAAGAATACGAAAAAAATGATTTTTTCAAAATTATAGACCACAATACCGTCCCAATTCATCAGTCTCACTCGATCCTCGAATAGAACGTCTTTCGAGGAGCGAGCAGGCTCGTCCAATTATTTCGGCAATTTGTTGCTCGGTCTTGGTAAATTATTGCAATTAAATACCCGGGATCGTGCCTCTCTCTCTTATTACTCTGACGCTTTTTCCATGCTGGGATGTTTAAACTGCCTTTTTCTTGGAAGGGCGCAATTGCTGCGCTTTGTAAAATCGTGCTTCGGGGTCGATCCTGGCGGCGCGATGAGGAAGGGCGAAAGAGAGGCCAGGATGGGGTGGAAAACGAAGAATAACTCGATTATCGCTCGAACGAATTCATTAGCGGGTAACGCAAGGCCGGGAGGAGGTTAGGACCTTAGTCGGCGTAGTTACAGGAAACCGGAAACTGTAACTACGAAAAGCCTAGGGTGGTTGTTTCAGTTGTATCAGTAGGAAAAGCACATGTACAACATACACATATATACGTGTATTCGTACGTATTAGTTTTCCGTTCATGTTGCGGCTTTACCACGTGTCCTCTTCCCTCAAGCGAGGGTCGTTTCCTCCCTCGCGAAATATACTATATACACGTATAAACACGAGCGGAACAGTATTTTTGGGGTTGCCGTGTATTACATATACACAAGCGAAACGAATGAAAATGCTCCGCGCAAACGGATGTAATTCAAGTTGGTTTCTGCGGCTCCGTTGAATTACGATCTCGCGATGCCGCCGTCCGTTTTCCGCGATGCACCGGAAACACAATCCCTTTCACCCTCTTTCCCGGAACGAGGGATGCATTCGAAATTCGCGAGAGTTACGAGTCCCGTTTCCATCCACCGAGACACAGCGGAAAAGTAGAAACGATAAAGGCGATGATACAGTCGAGAAGGGGGCGAGAGAACAGCCCGAGAATAAGAATGAAAAATGAGTTTTTTTACAAAATGGCGGCCCAACTTGTGATGCGACGAGCGTCAAGGGTACATCTTATCGCGAATACTCTTCTATAGCCCCTATAGAGTTTTATTTCTTGATAACTGGAACCGATGATTGAGGCGAAAACCCTGGTTGAAGGTTGGACTTGAGCTACTGAGATTGATATAATCGAGTCGAGACATGAATTAAAAAGCTTTCAGCAAGAATATATTTTATTTTTGTATTATCATTTTCATAGTCGTGGTTACCATATTCTTCAGTTTGGGTTATTGTGAATCGTAGGGCTTTTGAGGTACCATAATTAAGGCTAGAATTAACTAAGCTAGGTTGACCATGATTTCGGTTAGTATATAAACCCCCGTTCAAAAACTTTTTTTAAATCTTTTTTATCGACCGAACATTTGAAAGGGTTCGCAGACGCTCCATTTTCGTTTTTGAAAATTTTTTGTACGATTCTTTCTCGCGAAGTTATTTCACTTTCGGCTAAAAAAGATACATTTTGAAAGATGCAACGTAACTCAAAAACTATAGTGTTTAAGAGAAAATGTCAAGTATGAAAAAAGTAGCGTACGTGTACAGGGAATCACCTGGAATTATTTCAGAATTCGCCTATGATTTTTTTTTTTTACAATTTTTGCTCGAAACTCTGATGATGACGTTCCAGCGAAAAATTGTATCTGATTAAAATTTCCGTACTTTGTGATACAAAAAAAATCTGAAAAAAACAGCAACATTTGGCATGGTATAAACAACAATTATCAATACTAATATTGCCCAAAGGTCATTGACAAATTGTTTAAACAATTTATTAAGCAATGATGAACAATGACCATTAATTATTATCGATGATTGTTGTTTATAGCATGCCAAATTTTGCTGAATTTTTTCAGATTTTTATTGTTTCACGAAGTACGGAAATTTCAATCTGATACAATTTTTCGCTGGAACGTCGTCATCAGAGTTTCGAGTAAAAATAGTACAAACAAAAATTCATAGGAAAATTCTGAAATAATTCCAGGCGATTTCGTGTACACGTATGCTACTTTTTTCATATTTGACGTTCTCTCTTAAGCTCTATACTTTTTGAGTTACGTTGCACCTTTCAAAATTTGTTTTTTTTTTTTTAAATCAAAAGTGAATCAACTTTGCGAGAAAAAATCGTACGAAAATTAGAAGAGCACAGAAATTAAGTATCTGCTAACCCTTTCAAATGTACCGTAGATAAAAAAGTAAAAAAAAAACAAAAAAAAATGTCCTCCACCTGTGCGCCCAATTCGCGATGGTCGAAAAAATCCAAAAAAATGTCACAAAAAATTTGATTTTTTTTCCGGAGTCATATTGGAAAACAGTACAATTTTTGTTACAATTTACACTACGTTTAGCCTTGTAAAATTAGTTGCAATCGAAAAAAAGCTTTTGCTCAATCACTAGTCGATCCTATTTTAAAGAAGTGTACATTATTCCAATAAGACTCATTAGTTTTCGAGAAATCGTGTGCACCAACTTCACAAATAATGTTTTTAGAAAAAAGCGACCAAAGTTTTGAGATACCATAAGTCAGGGCAGAATTGCCGCAATTATCGTACGATTAAAAATAGCTCCCAGTTTATCCGGACCAAGAAAGTTTAAGCATAGATTAAACACGATTGGGATTTTCGCTGCATTTTCGTCCCTTCTATTTCTCGCCACGTTGAACTCAGTATTTCATCCCCTTTTCTCTCTCTTCGCGCAACCCTCTGCTTAATTGCATCAAAATTTGCTTCAGCATTCTGCTACATAAGTAATTGAGCAATTTCGGTATAAAGCATCACTGCTGTCAACTGAAATTCCATCTACACTGATTTACAAGTGTAACATCGGTGTAGAGTTGATCGAAAATGCGCGAAAGCGCGTATCTTCAACGAAAGTGACGAAGCTCTTTTGTTGCCGGGATTGCATAGTTTTTTGGGAGGAAGCTGCGAAGAGGCGTTGAATGCTTGCAAACAATGTATACGAACCGTGTCCTTTCTCCCTTGTAGCTTTTCTTTTTTCACGGGCACTCTTGCAACGCTCTCACCGAACAAACAGCTTTTCTTCTCTCGTTTCGCTCTTCGCAGCCCTCAGTTTGTTACGCGGCATGTCGCGCGCATCTACAACGCCCGGACTTTGCCTTTGCTTTTTTTTGCAACCCCTCAATGGTGGTTGGCCCTGCAACCCCCTTTGCCAGCCAATAGAGAGAGAGAGGGGGCGATAGACGAGGAGAATGAAAAACAAAGAGAGATGCATCGATCGTCCTCAGAAAAGGGCGCGGAAGGCTTCGCCGTTTGAAGTTTGTCGTCGAGATATTGCGTGGCAGATTGTCGCCGCAACCCCCTCTGTGTTTTTCAACCCCTTGCAGCCTTATTGAACACTCTTGCTCATATCCACCGTTATTCGTACAGCCAGCAATTTTATATCACGCAGAGGGAAACATTTTCATCAAAATCTTAGCATCAGAGTTGGGCAGCATCAATTACACTTTCAATTAAATTGCATATTTAATTACATATCCTTTGGAGCCGTCAAATCACGCGGTCATCGGTCTGACCCCCTCGGATTTTGATGTCCAATTAATTGTGGATTCCGTTTGGTCCAAAATATGACCCCAAATTTTTAGAAATTTTTATTTCATTTTTTAGGGATTGCGCGAGCTAAAAAATCATTAAATTGAGGGAAAACATAAAGAGGGCCCTTTTTCAAATTAATGAAATTTTGTTCACAGTTCACAGTTTGTCATAGTTCGATAATGGGCCGAAAATAAGTACTATTTTAAAAAAATTATAATTACTATTTAAAATTTTTTTTTTAATTATCCGTTTTATTTCAGGTCGTCGAAGTTGATAAATTTCCGAAAAATGTTGTCGTTTCACTCTTAAGACAAGAAAAAAATCAAGTTTCACTAGAAAAATATTTTTATTGTTGTTAGTCTCACTACAAGAAACAATCAAAATAAGAAATTATTTATAAACAAATTAAAATGTAAATAAAAATAGTAATTATTTTTGGCCCATTATCGAACTATGACGAAAATATCTGTTTTGGGCCGTAGTTCCTGTGAATAAAATTTCCATGTTTTGAAAAAAGACCCTCCTTATGTTTTCTCTCAATTTAATGATTTTGTTGGCTCGAGCAACCCCTAAAAAATGAAACAAAAATTTCTAAAAATTTGAGGTCATATTTTGGGCTAAACGAAATCCACAATTTATTGGACATCAAAATCCGAGGGGGTCAGGCCGATGACCACGTTATTTGACGTGAAATGCCCCATATATATATGAACACAGTGTATAAAATACTGGTATTGGAATATTTTCAAGCACAAACGATTATGAAATTATTGAACCCGAAAATATTCCAATTCACGTAATTCAATTACATCCTCGTAATTTAAATACAACATCGTCAATTAATCACTACAGTATAAATTCACTTAGTGATAATTTTCATTTATCACTAAGTTTATAAATGAAATATATAAAATAAAAATTATTATAAATATAATATTTAAAATTAATTAATTATATGGGGCTATTTGAGGAATTAAAAAAAATATATATATTAAATTATTTAATAATTACATTTGTATAATTAAATTACATGATGGATGTAATTTAATTATATTGAACAACGAGTTTTTCGGGCATCGTTTCGATTTTTATGCTAATTACATCCCACGTTGCAATGAATTTGCCCAACCCTGGTCAGCATCGAATGAAAATCGTTTTACACGAGTTTCAATGACTTTTTTTCCATCAAAGTGTCAAATTTTATAGTTATAGTTTGTCTGGATGTTCAAGGACACTCTATAATCCCGCGAAATATCATTTTTCCTTCTTCTTTATGTTACAGGTGAGTTCCATACTTTATTTTCATAATAAGATGAAAAAGCAAACGAAGCCCGGGCAATGTAGCCGACGTCTTGTAATGGCATATCCAGAGTTAAGTTTCACGCCGACAGGGGTCGTAAAGTAAGTATACAAGGAACGAGATTACAGTTTTCCTTTTCACGGCGCAAAAAAATCAACCGGAAGCGAAACTCGAGAATGTATATTCTTGGTAAAAAAAAAGCTTAAGAGATCCTTGGAATATAAACGAGAGTGCACGGAGAAGACAAAAAAAAAAGCGAAAAAAAGGATGCTCTGAAGGATGATTGTCGGTGGGGAGGGGTAGTTTAGATTTTTCCTCTTTCGGAATTGAGTCGTTTGACCGCGGTAACCAATTTTTCTTTACTCCTGTGTGGAGTAAAGAAAATGTATATGATTATCATGGGATTTTTACGTAATGCAAAGCGATGCTCGCGTGAGCGCGCGAACCTTCACTTTACTTAACGACACCCTTCGCACTCACTTTTTCACCCCATTAGGAAAATATAAACATACGAGCGCCTGAAACTGGGGTTGAACGACACACACAGCTTGGTGGTTTTTGCAAGGCAAAACACCGGCAAAGTAAGAGAGAAAAAGGATAAGAGAGTCGACCTAACCACTTTCTTCCCTTCGACCCTCCGGGCTCTCTCCCTTTGCCTCGTGTTGCTTTTTCCCCTGCTCAAGCTTCCGTGAAAATACAAAATGCTGTTTGTAGTTTCCAAGCTGGTTATTTAGAGACAGAGCGGTTCTGTTCTCGGTACGTATACCAACGCACACGTACATTCCATCAAGGATCTCCTTTTCTACTTTGCCGCGCGCATACACAACCTCTTCCTCGCTCTTTACTTTGTTTTCTCTCTGCGGTTGTGCACAAATGCCAGAGAGTCTCGACGCGCGTTACTATAGTTGGGAAAAGCTTGAACCCGAGGTATTTTCAAGCTCCTGGGCGAAATGAATTTTCCCTCTCCTCCATTCCGGGATTGTCTCCTCGCGGTGGCAATTTGCCGAGAAGAAAATGTTTTTAAATTCAGCGACGTTCGCTCGAAGGATGAAGGATAATTGAAGGAACAGACAATGAAAATAAGACGGTATCGCTCTTCGAAAATATATTGGATTTATGCCGGAAATTTGGGAAACATTGTGGCGGTATGTCATTTTGTGAAAACGGGAATAAAATTGGAGCTAGTGGAAAACGTGATTCGGATGATCGAAGAGTTCAACCGGGCAAACTCGTTTTTCAGGTGTGCAAATGCGAGCTTCGCCATTTTAACGAGGTACACAGTTTCGATAAGCTCTTAATCGCGTGTTCTCGATCTTAGTACACTTGTAACTCGTGATATGTAAACGTGTAAACAACGGAATGCCAGAACGAATCCGTGGAATCTCGTTCGTAAATCGCGAGGAAAACTTGCACGCTTCCTTTTCGCGATTAATCGTTCGATCTTATCCGAATCCAATCTGTGATAATGATTATATTTTTCGAGTTAATTTGCGAAATAGCGGAAAGGGACTTGTGGATTGTCCAGTGAGTCCTTCGTGTTGCCAAATTAGTTTTTTTATGGACAACTCCGAATAACTCAGTTCTAAAGTAGGTCATGAAACTAAGAGACGAAGGCGAGGATTGCCAGCGTTTGAGAGGCTCAAAAATGGTAGAATAATGATTTACCTTTCGCAGAAATAGTGACATAATAGTGACTTTTTCGTCTAAATAAGTTATAGGCGTTTGAAATCGCGATTTTGAGGTTTTTCAGAATCGGGCTAAAATTGAGGAAAAATGTTTTTAATGAAAATTCATAAAAATTTTGATTTTTTGAGAAAACTATTGGTAGATTCGTGTTCAGAGGGACAAAATACATCGATATGAGGTTTGAAAAAAAAATATTGTAGAATTTTTTTTTTTTGCGTTTGACCAAAATTGAATCTATCCACTAGAATAGGTTTAATTTTTTTTGTACTCCATATTTTGGCTCTAAACGGCGCTAATTTTTTTCGTAATCGTTGAAGCTTCAAAACGCCGCCGTGTTCATCCGATTCTGATGATTTTTCGATTTTTGGCAGATTTTTAAAGTTCGACCATCGATTTTTGCAAGATTTTTAAGACAAACCCCTTTCCGTTCTTTTTCGGCCATTTTCAAACTGCTGTCATTTCTACAAAAATTCATATATCACGATGAACCAAACGGCAATCTCTAAGTTTAGTGACAAGGTTTACGTACGAACAAGAAATTTCCGAATCGGTCAAACCGATCGAAAGTTATGAGCATTTGAAATTTTGCGATTTTGAGGTTTCTCACAATGGAGCTAAAATTGAGCAAAAATGTTTTTGATGAAAATTCATAAAAGTTTTGATTTTTTGAAAGAATAATTGGTAAATTCGTATTCAGGGGGACACAATACATCGATATGAGGTTTGAAAAAAAAATATTGTAGAATTTTTTTTTTTTGCGTTTGACCAAAATTGAATCTATCCACTAAAATAGGTTTAATTTTTTTTGTACTCCATATTTTGGCTCTAAACGGCGCTTATTCTTTTCGTAATCGTTGAAGCTTCAAAACGCCGCCGTGTTCATCCGATTCTGATGATTTTTCGATTTTTGGCAGATTTTTAAAGTTCGACCATCGATTTTTGCAAGATTTTTAAGACAACCCCCTTTCCGTTCTTTTTCGGCCATTTTCAAACTGCTGTCATTTCTACAAAAATTTATATATCACGATGAACCAAACGGCAATCTCTAAGTTTAGTGACAAGGTTTACGTACGAACAAGAAATTTCCGAATCGGTCAAACCGATCGAAAGTTATGAGCATTTGAAATTTTGCGATTTTGAGGTTTCTCACAATGGAGCTAAAATTGAGCAAAAATGTTTTTGATGAAAATTCATAAAAGTTTTGATTTTTTGAAAGAATAATTGGTAAATTCGTATTCAGGGGGACACAATACATCGATCCAAGGTTTGAAAAAAAAAAATTGTTGTAATTTTTTTTTTGTATTTTGGCCAAAATTGAATCTGTCCACTAAAATAGGTGTAATTTGTTTTCTACTCAAAATTTTTGCTCTAGACTTCGCTCATTCTCTTCGCAATCGTTGAAGGTTCAAAAACCTGCTTTGTTCATCCCATTCCGATAATTTTTTCAAAATTTGTCCCCTATTCTAACCCGCACTTCTATTCTACCCACTTCCGAGCTCTAAAATAGTGACAATAGTAACCAAATTTCGAAAATAGTGATACGCTTTCATCATAGTAACTAATAGTGACAAGAGTGACTCACTGGCCACCCTGAAGAGGGCTTGAATTTCTACTCATAGCAAAATAAGCAGTAAAAATTACAATTAAATTAAATTGAAATTAAATCAACAATATTAATGACAGAAGAATTGCGAGCAATCTGTTAAAATACAGAAAATAGATAATTGGCAAATGGTACTTAGTATCTCTCAATTTTACAGTAACGTGAATTATAAAATGGCTTACAAATAGCTAACCACAACTATTAAAATTTTAACTTGATCTAAACTAATTATTACTGGACAATTAGTTAGTTAAAGCTACAATTTTTATAGTTATGGTTACTTTATGTTAGTTAGGGTTACTATAAAATGTGAGGGTTCCTTAAACCACTTCAAATATGTGTAGTGAAGGATTTATTCTCATGTAGCAAAAATAACTACGATAGCACAGTAACTTGTATCCCTCTGTAATTGTTACCATTAAAGTGGTCACTTCCAGTGCGTTTCCTGTAACTCTCTTCGTTCCCAATGCAAAACAAACTTACAGTATTAGAAATATTTTAATTAAACTTTCTGGTAATGTAGTTAACAGGTGATACCATCGAATAAAAATGTTTTTGGAAAATGCAATCTTTTTGACCTACCTACGTAGATTTAATGGCAAGTGTAATTCATGTTTTTGCACCCATTTCTCTTTTATAGATAACCATGAAAGTCACTATATTCCATATTTTGCATAAACCAAGTTCTGCATAAACCTGACCTGACGAGAAAGGACGCCAGACCGATTCAGCGTTTTTTCCAGTATCAATTTCTCCTCGGACACACGCGTGTTCTTCTCTACTAACCATTTTGTGAAAAATATCATATCGGTCGTGTCGACGCCGCACGTGCGTCACTCGAGCGTCCATAATTCAGATGGGAGACGGAAAAAACGGGCGGGAAAAGTGTGTTCCTTCGGGAAACTTCTGTCGACTCTGCGAAATATACACGAGCTTGACCCCATCCCTCTCTCTCTCTCCCTCTTTATACATAAATAAATGTTTTCTCTTGGACTCACTAAGGTTAAAAAGACGGAAATATGCACGTACACGAACAGCCAAATATATTATCTTGCAGTTATACGTATATATGAAGAAAGATATATTTGGAGGGAATATTTGTTGAACGAGTGTGAGAAAGCTCTTGCGGTGTGTATGTAAATATTGTAGGTACGAGGCTTGCTTCCGGTCAGGAACTACCCCGCCATTTCCGAGCGATGCATCATTGGCACCCCTCTACGATAAAGTTTGTCCCTTTCCGCTGGAAAGTTTGGTACCTCGACCCGCGAGACTCCCCCATATTTGTTATAAACACACAGAGACTCGGACAACCACAAATCCATGGTTAGTTTCGTGGATACTTCATGGGCGAAAGAGTCTACGCAAATTACAGCACAATGTTTGTTCATCATCGTGCGGGAGAACGAATTTAACCAACTGGTTTGTAAGACATGCTTCTACTGACTAGTTGATTGGGGCAACCATTTCTGTGGTTACCGCAACTATATTATTGGTTGCCAAACATCCAACCAATAAAAAGTTGGTTGCGGGAATCTCGAAAATGGTTGCCTCAACCAATTAGTTGCTAGAAGCATATCAACCAGTTGGTTACCACAAGCAATTCGTTTTTTGCGTGCATAGTATTTTTTTTTTTAATTTATGAAACGTTGGAATAAATACCAAAATCCTTCAATTTTGGGTCAATCAATATTTGAATATGAGAGGAAACTTCGAGGAATAACTAATATTTTCCGGTATCGTTGGTGCAAATTTCGGGCAATTTCTTTCCACATGCAGTGTGACATAATTCACAAGGGCCTGTCCGTATAATTTTATCGCGATCGTTGACTGTGTGTTTGCGTAGTTAATTATATAGATGCCACGTCGGGGGTTAGGGGTAGGTCACCGAATTTATTCGACGTATCCGCGCGCTGTCGAGCAAAACGGAGAGCGAGAGAGAGTTTTGGCGAGAATATCGTTGACTAACGAGGTTCCATATCGTGACGCGATACGAGAAGGTACGCAAAAGGGGTGGACGAGCCTGCTCGCAGGGAAAGAAAGATACGGAGTTTGTGTGTGGGTTGTTACAGCAGTAAACGAGGTCGGGGAATGAACATGGGGTGAGACTCCTGAGGGTTGTTTCAGGGAGGGGGACGCTCCTCGGTATAAATACATATGGGGTATTTCAGGCGAACTCGACCATAGTTTGGTCCCTATCTTTGCGGATTTGATTCTTAATCAGACAAAAAAATTCATTTCAACCCTTATTTTTAATTATTAATTTTTTAATTTTCTTCAAAATTAAAAAATTGGAAACTTCTTTGGAAACCCTGAATATTTTACTACAGCTCGAGCTATGAGCTAGGAAAAAGCTTTTAGATTACCATTGTACATTTTTTTAAATACAGCGATGGTGACAAAATTTTAGAAGGGCTCTAAAATACTCAAGTACTGAGAATACAATGTCGCAAAGCTTTGTTTTAGGAATTCAAGAATTTTTTAAATAATCCAACAATTTTAGTGATTTTTTAATGCTTTTTTATTACCATTGCACAATTTTTTAATACAGCGATGGTGACAAAATTTTAGAAGGGCTCTAAAATACTCAAGTAATGGGAATACAATCGCGCAAAGCTTTGTTTTAGGAACTCAAGAATTTTTGAACTAATCCAACGATTTGAGTGGTTTTTTAATGTTTTTTTCAAATTACCATTGCACATTTTTTTAATACAGCGATGGTGACAAAATTTTAGAAGGGCTCTAAAATACTCAAATACCGAGAATACAATCTCGCAAAGGTTTGTTTTAGGAACTCAAGAATTTTTGAACTAATCCAACGATTTTTTTTTAATGCTTTTTTTTAATTACCATTGCACATTTTTTTAATACAGCGATGGTGACAGAATTTTAGAAAGGCTCTAAAATACTCAAGTACCGAGAATACAATCTCGCAAGGCTTTGTTTTAGGAACTCAAAATTTTTTGAAATAATCCAGCGATTTTACTGGTTTTTTGTTGCTAAAAAATCGCAAGGAAAGTAAAATCTGCGTCTCAAGGGGTGCCAAATTTTTAGACAAAATTTTGGTTTGTTGGAATTACCAAGAATTTTGATACAGGAGAAGCTGGAAAAAGTGTTTCATTGGTCCTCGTAGAACAGTCGTAAGAAAATCATTAGTCAAATTTAAGGGGGTGAGAGTCGGAAGATGATGAAGTTGATACGAAATACCCCATATATACGTATAAGAGAATATATATAAGCTTCGTCGAGCTGCGTAATTAGCAAAACAGCGGAACTCCGTCGTTACAGGCTCATTGTTTCTCTCCCTTCATGTATTTCTCTCATTTTCTTCCTGTCTTTTCTCGCTGCCACCCCCCGTCTACGCTCTGTACACCTTGTACCAGTTTTTTCCATCCTCCCTTTCTCGCCCTCTCTTACATTCCTTTATTTTGTTCTTTTTCTCACCGGTTTCGATTACACTCTCGCGCGCCTTCCCTCCCTTTTCCACGGCGCAGGGAAACTCCTTTCTCTTTACGTTTTCTTTTCTTTCCTCCCCGACGAGAATGACGTTGTTGCGATCCCGGGGTAATATAAACGCCGCGAGAGAAAACGGAAAACCCTCGCGCTTGGATAACCACTTAAGGTCCACGGAAATTCTATGGTTGTCAAGGAGCAGCGTTTTTTGTCAATATTTTTTTTTAACGATTATTATATCCATTCGGCTTCGTTCGCCATCGTTAAATGGAAATATCCCAAGGATATTGTACCATTCGGATGAAATTAACATGACAAAAGGATTATCACTGGGAATTTCCCTTTGCGATAACTAATACGATGCAGATGGGTGAAACGGGATTCGATAATTAGTCGATTCACCGGAGTGTGCGAATAACGATGGAATATCGATCAGTTGAATAACAAGAGGGGTGATGAAGTGGAAAATAAAACGTGCAAGGCTTAAGGGGGGAAAAACATAGTTTTTCTCTGTGAAGAAATTGATATTTTTAAGTCTTCGAAGCAGTAGCTTTTCCAATTTTAGCTTCGATAAAGGAAAATTTTTCTAAAATAAAAGCAGGCAGATATTTAAACAATTTTAGGACTAGAATTAAGAATCACCAAAGCTAGAAATTTATATTCAGAATTTTGTAAAAGTTGACACCCTTGCAACTTTCATGATCTTAGATAGAAAACAACTCCATATATTTTAGTACTATGATATTACTAAATTTTCGCTCGATTAAGGTTTTATAAAATTAATTTTGAATGTTATAAAATTATGAAAAATCATTTTATCAAATCCCGTCAATCTAATTTTCACGAAATTCAATACTGAGGAGATCTTTGCACTCTAAAGAGATCTGTATACGAAATTTCAGTCCAAAATAGAAAATTTGGCAAAAACTGCAGCTTTTTATTCATTCTATTTAGTTTATAAATGTTTTTTTTCCTATGTCTCAATTTTTTGTTCAAAAAATCCAAAATTAATTTCCTATACATTTAACAAATAAAAAATCTAGTTAAAATATATTTATTATATATTGTTAATATATTAAAAAATATATCCTTTCATATGCTTCATTCCATAAGACATTTTTCAAAAAAGACTTCTGGATAATTTGGGCCACTGGAATGAAAATATTGAAAAAGGAATTCACGACGAAGGAGAAGATTGTTGAAACAAGAATTTGTGCGAAATCGACTATGTCTGCTTGGGAATTGGTGCTAAGAAAAAATTGAAGAAAGGATAGTAGATGCGGGTCAAGGAGAAAGAGAGGAAAGTTTACGGATGAACAGTCACTTTCATGTAGCGATTTCCAGTAAAGATAAAGGACTCTTCTGGTCCCTCTTTCTTGAAGGGTCCTTTCGCCTCTGCTCGTTGTTCTGCTCGTTCGGTCAGTCAGTGTGGAATGCTTTCGATGTCTACGTGTTTATATATATGGGGCATTCCACGTCAAATTACGCGGTCATCGCCCTGACCCCTTCGGATTTTGATGTCCAATGAATTGTGGACTTTGTTTGGCCCAAAATATGAGCTCAAATTTTCGAAATTTTTATTTCATTTTTTAGGCGTTGCCCGAGCTAAGAAATCATTAAATTGAGGGAAAACATAAAGAGGGCCTTTTTTCAAATTAATGTAATTTTTCCACAGAAACTAGGGCCCAAAACAGATATTTTCGTCATAGTTCGATAATGGGCCAAAAATAATAATAATTTTTTTTGAATTTTAATTTTTTTTTAACAATTTCTTATTTTGATTGTTTCTTGTAGTGAGAATGACAACAATAAAAATATTTGTCTAGTGAAACTTGATTTTTTTTCTTGTTTTAAGAGTGAAACGACAACATTTTTCGAAAATTGATCAACCTCGATGACCTGAAATAAAACGGATAATTAAAAAAAAAATTTAAATAGCAATTATTATTTAAAAAAAACAGTAATTATTTTTTGCCCATTATCGAATGATGACGAAAATATCTGTTTCAGGCCTTATTTTCTGTGGAATTTTTTTTATTAATTTGAAAAAGGGCCTTCTTTATGTTTTCCCTCAATTTATTGATTTTTTAGCTCGGGCGACCCCTAAAAAATGAAATAAAAATTTCTAAAAATTTGAGGTCATATTTTCGACCAAACGAAATCCACAATTCATTGGACATTAAAATCCAGGGGGTTCAGGCCGATGACCGCGCGATTTGACGTGGAATGCCCCATATATACATATATATGATACAAAAAAACAGAGAAAATCTTTCGTCCGAGGGATTCCATGAGGGATACACACGAGGAGATTTTGCGGGGATTTTGCGAGTCCCCGTTGAGGAACGTTTCGAATCTCGAATCATCCTCGATAAGACTGTTACATAAAACGCTCTCACGGGACATTCTTCCAAATCTCGGATCAGGCGTTTTCAGGATTAAAACGATGCAGAATTGAGTCTATCAAGTTTGAGAACGAACTCGAAGACTTTTCGATGTTCCTTTTCCCGAGTGAATGAAAAACCGCGTCCCGAAGTGAAAATCGTCCTGAAAGAACGAAGAATCGATTTGAAGGATTCGACACTCTTTCGGAATTTTTGTTTTCATTTTAATAATTGAACGAATGCGCGAGTCGAGTGAAAATTCGAAAAGTTTCGTTAAAGCTGCTCGCTCTTCGGTCGCTCCTTTTCCGGAAGTACGTGAGGTTCGCCCGAAAGGGAGAATATATGGACAGAGGGAAATTAAATTCGTCGAGTTTGCGTGAGGCAGAAGCTTGGAAAAAAGTATAAAAGTCGTCGGTCGCCAGCTAGAGTCGATTCCCCGGTGGATGACCGGTACAGAGAAGAGCCAACGACGAGGAAAGCGGAGTTTCTTTTTTTTTTCAAGAGCGACGACAACGTCGACGAAGCTGTAGAAAAGTCCTCCCAGAAAGAGAAAGAGGGCGGCGCCCGCAGTTATATATCTATATTGATAGGAAAGAGAGCCACGATTTAAATTGTTTTAGAAGTTGGACGTCGTGGTTTCACCCCCCCCCCCCCCCCCCTTTGCCCCTGGCCCGGAAGCGCGCAGATTCGCGCCATCGAATATGAGAAAAGAGGATTCCGGGTCTCCAGGGAATAAAAAGAACTTGAAATCGAGCTTTCAATGGCTACCGAGATTTCCTGTATGGGTCATTCCATGTCAAATCGACCAACACTTCGAATCGACCCCTTTAAATGTCGATGAAATTTGGTCAGAAGTTTTCTCTTATCATAAAACGAGGTTCTACCAAAGAAAAAAAAATTGAAACATTTTTTTTTTCGAAAATTCAAAATGTTTCAATTTTTCAAGTTTTTTCTTTAAATATCTCAAAAACTATTTTAGTTACGAAAAAATCGTTCTGGACTCGTCTGAAAGTGTATACTTGGGGTTACCGAAATAAAAATAGAGCAAAAATTTTTTTTGAAAAATGATGAATTTGAAGAATTCCGAAATTTTAAAAATCGTGAAATCCACGATCAACATTAAACTTGTTGGATCCATTTTTTCTATATAATACTTTGTACTGATTTCGAAAGATCCTGAAATTTTCAGAAAGCTGTTTTTTTTTAAATATGAGTAAATTTTGGTTATTTTTTTTTTTTACCTTTAAATTAAGTAAAGTTGAGCAATCATGCAATTTTTACTGCTCAAAATTACAAAATTACATGATTGTTCAACTTTACTTTATTTAGAGGTAAGAAAAATTCAAAATTCATTTTTTTTTCTTTAAAAAAACGCCTTTCTGAAAATTTCATGATCTTTCAAGATCAGTACAAGGTACATATAAACAAAATTGAACCAAAAATTTGATCCTGATCGTGGATTTGCAGGATTTTTAAAGATTCAAAATTCTCCAAATCCATCATTTTTCAAAATTTTTGTACAGAATATTTTTTCGTAGCCCCAGGTATACTAAGATGAACCCACAACGATTTTTTCGTAACTATAATAGTTTTTGAGATATTTAAAAAGTAAACTTGAATAAACTAGCATAAAATTTTGAATACTGCATAACTTTCGAAAAAAAAATTTCGAATTTCTTTCCTTTGATAGAACTTCGTTTTATGATAAGAGAAAACTTCTGATCAATTTTCATCGAAATTGAAAGGGGTCGATTCCGACTATTGGTCGATTTCACATGGAATGACCCATACATGTATATATATCTATACTATTATCTATTTTTTTTTATCGTGCTTCCTCCCGTTTTTTCTAATTCCAACCATTATCTTCCCCAACAACTTCCCCTCTTCATCGTTCTTTCTTATTCTCTTGCGAAAAAAAATTTTCGATTGATTCCTCGGTGCGTTAGATTTTTTTTTCGACGCTCCCCTTCAACGCGTCGCGTTTGCCGCGTCGATTGGGCCGATTTTCACCGTCAAGTCGATGAGAAAATGAAGGATGATTGAAAAAAAAGGATCGCTCGGGAGAATGCAAGGACTGCCACGGATTTGTACGAATGGAGAGTCGCGCTCCAGCGCAATCTAAATTGAATCGGAGCGATACTAAAACGACTCTGCCGAGCCCGCCGCGTCATTCCTGTCGCGGATTTCAGTGCTAATGCTACCCCTTTCCACGGGGTTGCTGCTCCACACTGGGCGTTTGCGAGAGCCCTCGGAGCTCTGGTGACTCTCGCCGAGCCCGGCTGCGCGCACCCTTGCGAGGAAGGGATGAAAAAAAAAAAAAAATGAAACGGAAAAACGTCAACGTTTGTACGCAAAAGAATTTCTTTTTCATCATGCGAGAGCCGCGGGATCTATTTTTTTTTTTCCTTCCAAAGGCTTTTTACTCGTGCCCTCTTTTCCGCTCTCTTCACGTTGAACCCGACTCGATGCAATTTTCTGCACCGTCAGCCTCTGTACTTTGTGACAAAAGTTCCGTGTGTGCGTTATCTCGAAGGACCGAGAAATTTCAATGTAAATTGTACCGAAGTTTCGATTCGTGATGAGAAAAGAGATTTTTTTTGCAGATGATTAATCGAATTTATTATTAATTTAATGATTTATGATTCTGTGCAGAATAAATGTCGAAATTATGATTAATTCAATGATTTATGATTCTGTGGAGAATAAATGAAGGCTTTTAGCTTTTTCGAAGAGACACGTTTTAGAGTTTTTTTTAATCGACGCGTTGCAGGACCTCAAATAGCTTTTTTACACTGGAAAACTTTTTTGTGCATTTTTTATTCGATTACCAAACGATGAATCAAAATAAAGTTTTGAGATTTCATTCTGTATGTATTGAAGTATACAAAAATATTTTTTATTTATAGCAAAGGTACAAAATGGTATATTCTAGTTTTTCTTTGGAAGTACCCAAGAATTTTTTTTTTTTTTGAAAATTCCCAAATCGACATCAATTTTGATTTTACTTTTCTTTTTGGTGAATAATCGACCTCAAATTGTTTATTGCAATTGTAATTATCTATTAATGGTAAAAATTGTCTGTATATACTTTGATAATCAATCTTAGAAGCTGCAAATAACATTTCAAATCAATCAGATATAAATTGAGCTGTCCAAAAATGTGAAAAGCCTAATTTTGAGAAAATGACGTTCAAAGTTTGAAAACGCATTTACTAACATTTCGAGGCGTCTCACAAAATAAGCTATACAAATTATTTACAAGCTTGTCCCCCCAAAAGTAGTTTTCGAAAATGATTTCTGAATAATTAATGCATCACTTGAGCAAAAAAACAAATAATAAATAAATTCCAATTCCTGAGTGGTATAAGGAAAATTAATTAAGGCGGTATTCTGGTAGTTTGAGCGTTTTGTCGAGCTCGATAAAAAAAAATATTTTTACCATTATTTTTTTACAACATATTTAGTAATATTTTGACAAGAAACAAAAAAAATCGAGAAAAAAAATTAAAAGCTGGTAAAGTTGGGGGTGAAAAAAGGGGTGTTCTAGCTGACACGATTGTAACTTTTCTAGTCATCCGATACAAAATTTAAAAAAAGATTCTTAATTAGTAAGAATGTCGTTATAGCCCCAACCTCAGAGAAAACGGAAAAAAAAATTCACAAAATGGCGGCTGTTTGAACAAAAAGGCGGTTCGCGACTCTTTGTTCAATATTTTTTAATTTTTTTACAATGGTAAAAAAAGATGATGATACAAAAGTGGTAGGGGCGATAGAGAGTATACATCAAAGATTGGTAAAAAATTTGAAGTAAATCGGTTTAGTATAGAACTTGAGATATGTCAGCCGTGTTGAGAAAAGTAATTTTGTGAGAAAAGTAATTTGCTGCGTCACCAAAATAACTCTGTAAATTATTGGAATTTGAAAATCTCCTTTCTAGGATATATTCTCAAAGGTCAAAACTTTAAGAATATGAAAAAAAAAATCAAAATTCTGCATAGAATAAATGCCCTTAAACGAAATTTCACTTTTAGACGAAAAAATCATCGATTCACTGAGTGGATTTCCACAATGTCATCACGTCTATGAAAATTTAGTTATCTCGAGATGAACCATTTCCAAGTCTACCCGTTTTTACATTTTTTGTTCTAACCGCTCTGATTTTTACTTGAGATTTCGAAAATCGATCAAAAAACGCGGCGCTATTTTCTTTTTCATTGATCATAGGTCTCCGTACAATGGGGAATTTTCCCCTTCAAGCGAAATTGTGAAAAAAAAAAATGGCGCGATTATTTGTCGAACAACATAATTATCCGCGTGAACGTTCAGAGAATAAAAATGAACTCGGCAATTTTCAACGGAGGGATGATTATAATTTCACGGTCTGAGTGTGTGTTCAGCGGTAACGCCCGTGTATATTTACAGGAAATGTGGTTTGAGGAGAGGGCAGAGTGGAAACCGTGACAATGTCCGCGAGCGAAGAGGATTAACCGAGCGTAAAGGTAGCGAGACCGCACAAGCGCCCTCTTCTCGCTGTGCGCGCTCGTCCGAGGGTGCGTTTATCAGCGCGTATGTCGGGGGGTAGTTGGCCAAAGGGTTGTTTTCCCGCAGTGCAACTGTTGGTACTGGATCAGTGACAGTACACGCGTGTACGATACGCAATATAACGTGCATCGATCGATGACGAACAAAAGGACGTGACTAGGATTTTGCAACAGCGGAATATCGGCTAGATGCGCCATTTTGTGAGCTTGCGGACAATGGATAATGTATATGCGTAATTCCCTATCAATTCAACGTTTTGTCGGTGACCCCTTCGATTTTTTTTATTTTTTAATATGTTATCATACATGCAAAAAGAAATATCCATGTAAATTTTTAGCTCTCTATCTCAAACCATACCGAAGTTATTGATTTTTCCAAAAATATTTTTAAAATAATCATAACTTCTACAATAACCAAGATATTATAATTTGTTAGGTCATTTTTTTTTTGTTTTTCAATGGACTTTTTGAACAAAATATCGAAAATTGAGAATTTAAAAAAAAATGTTTTTTTTTACCTGTTTTGAGATAAAAAATTGGACTTCCTTTCAATGGGACCCCTTCGATTAAAAAAAAAATTATAAAATTCTACGTAACAAACAAAATTTTTGAGATTTTACCGAAGATGGGACTCAAATAACTTCTTATGAAACAAAAAATTTTCGATTTTTTTTTCTTCGTATTTTTGATCTTTTTTCCTTTTATGATTATGAATAGTTGATTTAAATGATGTTAAAATAAATAATTTAACTTTTCTAACATATACCATTTGTAAATTATAATAATTAACATTAAGAAATTACAATCCAAGTACATCTTGCACTTTATTCCATTTTTTTACATAAAAATTGTAATTCTTAATGTTAATAATTGTAATTTACAAAGGAAATATGTGAGAGAAGTTAAATTATTTATTTTAACATCATTGAAATCAACTACTGTAGTCATAGAAGGAAAAAATATCGAAATTACGAAAAAAAAATTGAAATAAAAACTTTTTTTATTAAGAAGTTATTTGAATCCCATTTTCGATAGAATCTGAAAAATGTTGTTTTTCTACGTAGAATTTTATAATATTTTTTTGAAAAAATCGAAGGCGGTCACCGACAAAACGTCGTTGAATTGACATGGAATGACACATATAAAAGCTCATATCGCGGATGCATGCGGCAACAAACTCATTCTCGCGAGCTTGCGATTGTGCTATAGCATATGTGCAGACAGATAGAGGGCCAAATTCCCGAAGCAAAATATACGAAGGATTCTCGAGGATTCTCTAAATGCGAGCTTTTTATCATCCGAGGAAATAATGCGAGAAAAAAGCTGCGGTTTCGTGGTTTCCCAAGCTTTTGAGCATTTTTTCAGCCGCTCACTTTATTCACCTCTTATCCAATTTTATTTAGATGGTTTTGTTGCTTTTTCGTAAAAGTTCAAAGCATTTTGTGAAAGCTAAAAGCTTTTTTACTTTTCGCGACAGCTTTGTGAGCTTTTGGGATGGATATAATTTGGCAGAAATCGATCGAAAGGGTTTATGTTCAATAAAATTTACAATTCCCTGTAAAATACCGTAAAAGCTCATGCAAGTTGCAAGCTGCTTTGCGCTGATTTTTGTTTGGACATTTGAAGCAGGGATTAGAGTTATTCGGTGTTGAATTCGACAAGAATTGCATCGAGGGGTTAAAATTTCATGAAATCCAAAATTTGCTGTGAAATGGCGTGAAAGCTCGGACTCGTGCAGCTCGAAAGTTACGTTGCATTGAATTTTGTATTGAATTTCAATGCGGGGATGCGATCCGTTTGCTATCGAATCTGGCAAACATTGAACGGAGGATTAAATTGTATGCAATCAAAATTTTTTTATGCAATGGCGTAGAAGCTTTGGCTCTCCGAATTCGCATCATATGTGGCATCACATTTTTCAAAAATAAATACATTGATCAACGTTTCTCGAAATCGAATGTGGCAAGAAAATTTGTGAAAAGGTTTAAATTTTGAATTTTATGAAAAATGTAATGATCGCTCTTGGACACGATTTCACATGGTGATCGAAGTTATGTATTATTTATTTTTGCGAAAAATGATAGAGGTAAAAGCTTTCGCGGAAATTTCAATTTTTTTTATAAATGAACGCATCCTCAATTTTTGTCATAAAGTTGATATCGGCAGCTTTATGAAGTAAATTGAAAAAATGGAGCAATAAATTTAAATTAAAAAAATTAAATTTCGATTTAAAAAAAAAATACTCCACAAACTTCCGATTTACAGGATTTTTTTTTTCACTTTTACTCTGTCAGAGCTGTGAGCTTCTTTTACAGAGTGACTCATAGATATCAGAACCTAAGGGTTCTGATGAAGGATTCTGTAGATTCTGTAAGGGTTCTGTAAGGATTCTGTAAAAAAAAGTTCACAGCTGTCTGACAGAGTAGAAGTGAAAAAAAAATCCTGTAAATCAGAAGCTTGTAGAGTATTTTCTTCTTTTTAATCTAAATGTAACCTAAATTTAATTTTTTTTAATCTAAATATTTTTACTCCATTTATTCAATTCACTTCATAAAGCAGCCCTTAATCAATCTTTCTCGATTTGAACGTAGAAAATTACGGTTGTGATCGACAACCTTGACAAATAAAAGAATGAATGTCAGATGCTGTTATAATGAACGATGGCTTTTGCCACGGTCATTTCATTTCTATGATGCCCAAAGAAGCAACATCCTTAAGGATCATTGAAAAAGTGGTCCACTCATTGGAGAATGTTTCGTATAATGGCGAGAAACGCGAGAGAGAATAGATGAGAACTCATCACAAAGAGAGAGAAAGGGAGAGACAGAGGAGAAGGGAAAAAGCCCCAAGGGAAGGGCTTTGGTGAGGGTTGAATCTGTACCGATTCGCGCAAATACGTTGTCGCATACACGTTACACATTATAATATAGGGGCTGTGTAAAATGAGGAGACACACAGGAGCATTAGAATTATGCTTGGAATGGTCTGAATGGCGATAGGAGAGACACAATTGTCATTGTCGATTGATGACACGTAAAACGGCGTAACAAAGTCATCAAACCCGTGAATTTATCGCGATACAAGCTCTTTCGTTTGCCAATAATCGCACACGAATTCAGGTAATATGGCTGACAACAGAGAGGATTTTTTTCAAATCAAAGCATCGGCTCATTCCTTAGATAAGATTACTGATAAGCGTTATGCATTTAACACTACAGAGTTGTTGAAAATTTAAATAGTAGTAAAAATGACCTGGTCTAATATTTTAAAGAAGAATAAAAATAGTATATGAAAATTTGAAATTTTGGAAATTAAAGTATCAATTCCCTCGTTGTAATGATCAAGAATCGATATTCATTTTATTATTTATTAAATTTTAAATCTAAAAAAAGAGCGAAAAACGAAATGATAGCATTGTTTTATTGGGATTTGGGGATGGAAACTTTCGCTGATTGCGAATATAGAATTACAAAAATGCAATTTAAACGAGAACATGGTTGAAGATTGGAAAAGAGCGCATTTGATCTATAAAGTGTATCATTCTGGTTCAGAAAATGAATTTTTTCAAATCAAGGCATCAGCTCATTCCTTTGATAAGATTACTGATAAGCGTTATGCATTTAACACTACAGAGTTGTTGAACATTTAAATAGTTGTAAAAATGACCTGGTCTAATATTTTAAAGAAGAATAAAAATAATATATCAAGAGTTAAAATTTTGGAAATGAAAATATAAACTCTATTCCCTCGTTGTAATTATCAAGAATCGATTTATTAATTTTTGAATCTAAAAAAAGAGCGAAGGAAGAAAATGGTAGCATTATTTTATTTTAAAAGATAAAATTTCTCAAATGAAAGACGTTTCTCGGTTCTCTCGATGTAATTACTGAGACGATATTAGAAAAATTATCCTTATATCCCAGAAGATAAAAGTGTTCAAATTGACGTTTAAGCTCGATTCTTCGGATGTAATTACCAAGAAAACGTGACCCGTTTCACGATTGAAAGGCATCTTGTGCCCCAGGTCTGTGCTTGCCTTATATATTTTCGCGTTTATTTCGTTACATGGAACGTGAAAATTTCCGTCATCAAACCCGTGAATTTATCGCGATACAAGCTCTTTCGTTTGCCAATAATCGCACACGAATTCAGGCATGGCTGACAACACAGAGGACTTTGTGCAGAATTGTCGCCTGTTAGTCGAGCGCGCTCTTTCGGCGTCGCTGGCCAAACGGGGGTTGAAAATACGGTGGGAGAGGTGGTTTGTGCAATTTTCGACAAACCGTAAAATCGCGCTGGTGCAACAATGCCCGTGATTTATTTCTGTAATTTAACTAAACCTCCCCCTCTCGCCCCACAACACGTTTTCGCCCTCCCTCTTGCTGTCTCCTGCATCCCCATTTCCACTCAAACCCTGTTTTCACCCTCTCTCCCGTCCACTCCCACGATCTGCTAATATCCGCGAAGGCTTCCGGCACGGAAAACCCCTCACGATTTGCTGCTAGCACGGCAAAATGCGTCGGCGAATATTAAAGTCCGTGCTCACTGCGCCCGAGCGAGAAAAATAGGGGATGGAAAAAGGGTGAAAAGAGAAAGAAGGGACGGAGAAGAGGTTCGCGCGAATTAAAACGGTATTTTACAACCGAGACTTCGCGTTTTCCTGCTGTATCCGAGTATATGTGAGCGTTAGCATCGAGGTTATCCCGGTTTTGGTCGCATTCGCAAAATCCATCATCCCCCGTTCGCTCTCTAACTCGCCAAATACGTGTTGAACCATAAAGAGGGAGAGGGAGAGAGAATTTTGCTCTCATGCACGTCCTTTCATATCCTACTTTGCTTTACGAGCCTTAATTAGTCGAAGGATTATTATTTCTTCGTTTTTTCTCCATTTTTCACCCTCCTCATCCACCCTCCTCCGAACAACCCTCCGCTTTACACGACGATCTGTCTCTTTCACCTTCTCTCTTTCTCTCTCGCCCTCATCTTCGCGTCCTCGTCCTTTTTCTCGTAAACTTGACGATTATGGCCACACGCGGCCGTAAAGTCTCTCGGGAGAATTTAATTTTTCCCAAGGATGACGTACAGATGCTGGTTTTCTCGCCCCTCGCTCCAAACGCCGTTTTCGAGAGGACACTTTTTGCCTCGTCCGTTTTTAGAACAGGGGAATCTTGCGGTATTCCGAAAATTTATCATCCAGCGAATCACATGTTCGTGTAGCAACTTTTTGTTTACTTTGACGGAATGCTCGGGATTTGAGGATGGATTTCGCTGATTGCGAATGTAGAATTGAAAAAAAAACGCAATTTAAACGAGAACGTTGAAGATTGGAAAAGGGCGCATTTGATCTATAAATGTATCATTCAAGTCCAGAAAATGAATTTTTTCAAATTAAAGCATCAGCTCATTCCCTAGATAAGATTACTGATAAGCGTTATGCATTTAACACTAAAGAGTTGTTGAAAATTTAAATAATTGTAAAAATGACCGGGTTCAATATTTTAAAGAAGAATAAAAATAGTATATCAAAAGATGAAATTTTGGAAATTAAAGTATCAATTCCCTCGTTGTAATGATCAAGAATCGATATTCATTTTATTATTCATTAATTTTTTAATCTAAAAAATGAGCGAAAAAACGAAATGATAGCATTATTTTATTGGGATTTGGGGATGGAAACTTTGGCTGATTTCGAATATAGAATTGAAAAAAACGCAATTTAAACGAGAACATGGTTAAAGATTGGAAAAGGGCGCATTTGATCTATAAAGTGTATCATTCTGATCCAGAAAATTAATTTTTTCAAATCAAGGCATCAGCTCATTCCTTTGATAAGATTATTGACAAACGTTGTGCATTTTAACACTAAAGAGTTGTTGAAAATTTAAATAATTGTAAAACTGACCTGGTCTAATATTTTAAAGAAGAATAAAAATGATATATCAAGAGTTAAAATTTTGGAAATGAAAATATAAACTCTATTCCCTCGTTGTAATTATCAAGAATCGATTTATTAATTTTTTAATCTAAAAAAAGAGCGAAGGAAGAAAATGGTAGCATTATTTTATTGTAAAAGATAAAATTTCTCAAATGAAAGACGTGTCTCGGTTCTCTCGATGTAATTACTGAGACGATATTAGAAAAATTATCCTTATATCCCAGAAGATAAAAGCGTTTAAATTCACGTTTAAGCTCGATTCTTCGGATGTAATTACCAAGAAAACGTGACCCGTTTCACGATTGAAAGGCATCCTGTGCCCCAGGTCTGTGCCTGCCTTATATATTTTCGCGTTTATTTCGTTACATGGAACGTGGAAATTTGCGTCGCTCAATTGATTAAAGCACTCGATGCAACGGCATTGTGCACGACGTAATGGACATTTATTGCATCGGAAGGTGCACTTAAGGGGTTCGTGCGATCGATTGTTTCAACTCTGCGGTTATGCGATGTCACGGTCCGGTCCAGAGACTCGGCCGATGACATCAGCATTATAATAATCGAGGTAGAAACAAGAATGTGACGATGAAGTTTCCCAATGCTTGAACAACCCAATTTGTAGCATACAAAACTTCATGACCTCTGATCCCGGAAAATATTTATTTTCATCGCAAGCTCGTATTTTGCTTCGGTCCTATTTTTTATTCAACGACCTTGAAACATTTTCTCCGCCAACATTTTTCCATACACTTTTTCCCATCCCATCAACCCTCCGAACTCTCCCTTAAACTTGTTTTCCCCTTAATCCTCCTCTATCAACCCTCTCAGCTTCTAGGCTCTCTCCTCGATTTCCCTCTCTCTCTTTTTCCTGCGCTCTCTCCAACCTTTTCATATTTACTTTTTTATCTCATTCTTCTCCACCCGAGAAAACTACGTACTTTTTTTTGCCCTCTTTCTCTCTTTACCGGATATGTAGCCCGTTATCCGAGAGCACGTCGTTTCGAGCGGATAACATGGAATTTTACGACTCCCCGTTACTATTACAGACAAACCTACAAATATACATTTGTATACATGTATACATGTGTGCAATTGAAAACCCCAACCCTCGAGGATTTTATCCTACAGCCCGTGACATCTTTTCCAGATTTCCGCTTCTTACTCTCCTCGATGCTATTAGAAATTTATACTTTAGAGGGAAAATATATTTTCCGTGCAAGGTGAAATGAAACGTAGGGGAGCGTGAGACTTGTTGTAATTGGGGTACTTGTAAACACTCCATTTTGACCGGGAATTAAAAACTACGGGAAAAGTTGCAACGACTCCCATTTTTTTGAAAAAGTTTCTGGTGTAAAAGATTGGTAAAGATTTTTAATTATTATTCAATTGGAATTAGCGCTCAGATATATACTTTACAAACCCTCTTACTCACAATAATACAAGTATTCATATTTTAGGCAATACAGGCCTTTTTCCAAAAACTGTTACAACAGGTCCCACACTTCCCTAAAACATAGTGAATTGTTTAAAGTACTGAGGGATGAAGTCATTGTCGCGAGAGGGAGAGATTTTGATTGCTGTTGGAGTCGAGGGAGAATTTTTCAAAAGTATTCTCGAATCAAAACGTTAACAAGTAACGTGTGCCTTCGTCGAGTTCCCGGAGAACAATAAGGTCTTGATTGCAACGGGACACACGACATCGGAGAACGACATTTTGTATGACACTTTGTGCATCGTGAATAACGAAATGCATCGTCTTTCTTCAAGCCTTTCTCGTTATACATGCTGCATTATTATGTGCCCCTCGGTTTTCGTGTGTGTGTGTGTGTGTGTGTGTGTGTGTGTGTGTGTGTGTGTCTTTCTCCAAGGTGCACAACACAGACTTCTAGAAAGGGGCTAATATCGTTTTCCTTTTCACTCTGTAACTGTCACGTCACTTGTGCCACGGAGAACAAAACTGCGAGACTCTCTCAGAGTGAAAACTGGAACATGGTACACACGTCTTTACTTTTCTCTCCCATCGCAAGCTCGACCCGAATTCACATTTTCATGAAAAACCGTGAATCTCAAATGAGAGCGAAAAGGAGAAAAGAATGATCCGCGGATATATTTTACGACACACTTCTAAATGTTCCAGTTTTACTCTGTTCGGATGTTTTATCATCGTTCTACGTCTCTTTAAGAACGAATTATCTCGGAAGGATTCAAAGCTTCAAACGGCAAAGCGACACGAATTAGAGTTAATGAACTTTTCGCTGACGGTGGGCTGGATAATTTACTGGGCTTTGAGTTGTCCCATTAATCTAGAAATAGGTTGTACAAATCTGCGAAGTTTCATTCGAGATCAAATTTCAAAGATATCCGCTTTTTCGTGGTTTAATATTAGTTTGGGAGTCAGATGGCAAGATTGGACTAGACTTTTAACCCCGAATTCATGGTCCATTTTTTACTGTTTAATGTGTCACTGACGTGGATTTGCTTCTGGCGCAGTTCACATCTGTACTGCTTAACTACCGACGAGAAACTCCGTTTGCAACCAACTTAAATCCACTTTCAGAGAGTTCGACTGAATTATGGTTCCAGTCTTGAGTCAATAAAGTTACTCACTGAATCAGGAGCTCAATCCAGCTTACCTAAGGTGAAAATCCAACCCCGTTTTGATTAACTCTGCAGTTAACCTAGTTAATCCAGTTCTGCCCAATTGGAAATTCAGACGATTGATGTTTTTCTCAGTTCACTGAGAACGGATTGAAATTACAATTTTCAGGCTTTTACTAGAGGGTTCATCTATAAAAATATAGCCCTTGTCACATCCTTTAGACTCTAATCAGAGTCAAACCCTTCAAAACTTGCTTAACTAATTTCAACAGAGTTAAACCTGCCACTTTCGGATGGTTAACGAAAGGTTTAGCACCGCAAATACTAGTTCTGCATCCTGAATTCGAAAGGAATTGAGATTGTGAATTTTGTTTGGCCTAGGGTTTGAAAACAAGTGGTTTAAACTCTGGAACCTTTGGATAAGCTACAATAACCAAAGCGATGGGATCCGACCATTCATCGGACTACAATCACGTCATTTCTCTGTCAGTTACAATCATCGTTGTATCAGGATGTATCGAGTTTGTGGGTTCGCTCTTTGGCGCACGCTTAACCTCCATTTGTCTTAATCGAGGCTGAAATTACCCTTGATCAACGCGCTACTCTCCTTCAACGCTCGATGTGCACACTACCTCATCGAGCAAACCCACTGAACAACTCGATCACACTTGTACCAGGACGTACACAGGATCAGAGCCCAGGCAGATACACTCTACTCCAGGTTGTTCGTCAATCGAGCCGAGAGTCCTTGATTAGGAGTCACTGGAGTACAGGATACGTGTTTGTTGATGAGTTTGTATACACATATATGTACATATGTATAAATATATATATCTCAGTGGATTGTCTAAAGCATTCGAGCACGAGATCCATCGTTCTTAATAGATTCTCCATTATTCTCACTTGAGGAGAGACTTTGAGAAATGAGAATTTACTGCGACGATCGATATGGAACGAGAGCGTCGAACGAGGAACTAGTGAGAGATCTCTAATGAAATACATACCGAATTTAATTATAATCCACTCCTAAAAAATTTGTATAACGATGGATAACGAAAGTATCGGGATTCCGCATGCATTGTTAACATTTTATTCGCGCTGTAATTTATTAATAATGAGCAGAAAGTTTTGATCAGTGTTTAACGATGGAGAAACAATTGGTGGTTGCAAATATGTTAATTCAAAAGTTTGGTGGCCAATAGTTGTTTTGAAATATTTAAGCAAAATATTAAGGGGTAACACCGCAGTGGTCGGAAAAATACCTAATTTTGACAATTTATTTTGGAGATATGGAGGGCCGAATAGAATTTACGAATGGAATTTAATACATTTTAAGGTATGAACAAAAATTTGTTTTATGATTTCGACATAAAATTAAATTATGGCGTACGATCCATGAAATTTTTGTTTAACTGTTTTTCATATGACAAACTTGTGAAAGGGAGTATAAGCTTCAATTTAGTTTTTTAAAAAGGTTCGTACGATTTTTTTCGCTAAAATATTCAATTTAAAAAAAAAAACGACTATATTTTTAAAATGTAGCGTAACTCTAAAACTACTGGGTTTTTGTGAAATCACTAAGAGGGTAAAAAGTTGCATACAATTATTCCGGATTCAATTACATTTTTTCAGAATTTTTTTTCAAAAATTTTTTTTTTCAAGATTTTCTTCTCTCAATGAGATATTTTTTAATCTTAAACAATCGAGCCTCTTACCGCATCTGCACGGTTTTTTAATCGAAAAACCTCATTTATATACCTTTTTTTATCGGGAAACTCATGTACATGAGGTGAGAGGCCCGATTGCTTACGATAAAAAAATATCTCGCAAACAGGAAAAATGTTTAAAATTTTTTTTTTTCAATTCTGAAATTGTTTTATTCAATCCAAAATAATTGTATGCATTTTACCCTCTTAGTAATTTTACGACAATCCATTAGTATTAGAGTTACGCTTTATTTTATAAATATGTTCATTTTTTGCGAAAGTCTGAATATTTTTGCGAAAACAAATCGTACGAAACTTTAAAAAAAAAAACGAAATTAAGGCTCATACTCCCCCCACAAGTTTTTCATGCGAAAAACAGTTTTAAAAAAATGTCATGGGTGGTGCGCCAAAATTTTAACGCCAAAAAAAAACCAAAAAACGACGTTGTTTCAAAGGACGTACCGGGTTCAAAAAAATTCGAAATTTTTTTTCCGAAAAAGCAAAATGAAGCTGAATACGTCTACTTTGAAACGCCGCTTGTTGAATTGAGATATCTTCATTTTTGAAAGAGCAGTGCAACTTTTTGTGCGAAGCGGAATCGGAGCGAGTGTTTCCAAACTTTTGGACGACGTTGTATATGATGTGTTTTGAGTCCTCTGTGAGGTTAGATAAAAAAAAAAATACGAAAGAGTTTTTCTAAAATGAAAAATATAAACGACGATTAGAGATAACAAAATTCTGAAATTACTTTTGATTGAAATATAGATGATGAATGCTCGATACAAAATCATTCGGGGAGAAAATAATTACTTCAAATAATTTTCAATTCAATTGCAAGAACAAACATTCTTTATTTATTCGCAATTCAACGAGCCATTAACATGATCGAAATTGTTCATTGGAAAGATTAATTCTCCGGGCTTTCATGATTCTCGCACAATGGCTCGGATCATTTTCCAATTTCGAGATTGTTCGACGATGGAACACGTAGCCACGGACGAGATTCGTAATAACGCGAATCGGACAAACGATAATTTAACAGAGAAAGAGGAAGAGAGGGAGAGAGAGAGAGAGAGGCAGCTGGATCGAAGTGCGTTATACAGAGAATCGATTCAAAGCTCCATTGCTTTCTCTCTCTCTCTCTCTCTCTCTCTCTCTCTCTCTCTCTCTCTCTCTCTCTCTCTCTCTCTCTCTCTCTCTCTCTCTTGTGTAATTCAGATAATCCAAAGGGTAATTCATTGCTTTCCATATATATATATATGTATATATATATATATATATATATATATATATAATGTTCCATCGACGTACGTGCGTATAACGTTGTACATATCGAAGAGAAGCGAGAGAATACGATAAATGATGAGTTTCCTACCCCCGTCCCTCTGTCTCACCCCCTTTGGTCCTCGCTAGGAGAAACTGCCCCAGCAAAATTCCTCGTCTCTTTGCGTGGTTAGCGGGGAATGAGCGTTGTAACGACGCTTCCGAGTGTGCGACACCGGAAACGAACGAGCATCGAGTTATGGCCTCGCTTTGATAAATTACAGCGTTCTCAGAATGCATGGAAAGGCTTTTCCGTTTGATTATTATGGGTCCAGTGAATAATGCCAAATCATCACCATGCGGAAATTCTTAAATATGAATTTCCCGAGAGATTGAATCACGAGAATGCGAGGTTACCAATTTTCATGAAATTCGAGATTTGGCATCGAATGTCGAATAAGCGAATAGCTAATATAAAGATTTATTATTCAATTGGAACTAGAAGAGCTGGAATTAGAATTTAACTATCCAGCACTTTCTAAGAAGCACCGAAGTTTTTTTCTAAATTAACTAATTTAAGAATTAAGGCGTAAAGTAGCGATATGGTCTAGGGACACACATTTTAAGCGTTTTGTCGAGCTCGATCGAAAGAAAAAACATATTTTTACTATTCTTTTTTTTACAACATATTTATTAATATTTTGACAATGAAAAAAAAAAATTTGGCAATGAACAAAAGAATTCGACAAATTTTGGGGGATACTCGTTTGCCCAGGACAATGTTTTTTTTTTTTATTTTAAATAAAACCGATAAAAATTCTGTTTTTAGCTGACAGGAAGTCTACTTTGTTGTCAACGTTCTACACGTTCTATTTCCTAAATAAGCTGACGGTTTTGCACCTTTTTTCTCCCTGCATGAATTTTTCGAAGATAAGTCAAATCAAGAGTGCAGAATCTCAATCAGAGTGACAGAATGAGCCGTTCAAATTCCATAAATCAAAAGGAAAGAGAGGGAGCGACTTTTTTGCTATAATCTAGAAAAGGCAGGGTTGAAAATTACGATGGGGGAATGTGAACAGTTTGTGCGTTTAAGTCTATGTGTTCATAGACGAATAGGTCACACCATATACACGCACTCACACACAAACGGATTTACGAGAGGGCCATCTCGACGAGGAAATTGCTGGAGATCAAAATTTGGCACTATTCATATATATAGGGCATTCCACGTCAAATCACGTGGTCATCGGCATGACCCCCTTGGATTTTGATGTCCAATGAATTGTGGGTTTCGTTTGCCCCAAAATATGACCTCAAATTTTTAGAAATTTTTATTTCATTTTTTAGGGATTGCCCGAGCTAAAAAATCATTAAATTGAGGGAAAACATAAAGAGGGGCCTTTTTTTAAATTAATGAAATTTTTTCACAGAAACTAGGATCCAAAACAGATATTTTCGTCATAGTGCGCCAAAAATAATTACTATTTTTGTTTGCATTTTAATTTTTTTTAAAACAATGTCTTATTTTTATTGTTTCTTGTAGTGAGAATAACCACAACAAAAATATTTTTCTAGTGAAACTTGATTTCTTTTTCTTGGTTTAAGAGAGAAACGACGACATTTTTCGAAAATTTATTAGCCTTGGCGACCTGAAATAAAACGGATGATTCAAACACAATTAAAAAAAAATATATTAATTATTTCTGACCCATCATCGAACTATGACGAAAATATCTGTTTTGGGCCCTACACTGAGAAAAAAAAAATGTTTGAATGAATAAAATCTGCAGTTAAAGATGTTCAACTAGATATTTATTTGGTCTAACTAAATAATTAGTTTTTTTTGAACAATTCTGCGCTTCGGTTGACTAAAATATTATTCAGGCAGAAAAATGTTGAATTGTACTAACTAAACATCTAGTTGAATGTATTTGACTACAGATTTTGTTTATTCAAACATTTTTTTTCTCACAGTGTCATTTCTGTGAAAAATGTCATTCATTTGAAAAAAACCCCTCTTTATGTTTTCCCTCAATTTAATGATTTTTTAGCTCGGGCGACCCCTAAAAAAAGAAATAAAAATGTCTAAAAATCTAAGGTCATATTTAGGGCCAAACGAAACCCACAATTCATTGGACATCAAAATCCGAGGGGGTCAGGCCCATGACCGCGTGATTTGACGTAGAACGCCCCATATATGCCTTTAGATAGAGAGATCGGGTATTCATCTCACTTTCGTATATACTCGGCCGGGAATGATGAGGTTCTATATAGTCGGTACAGGATTCAAACTGAATCTGCAGCGCGCGGAATTCGGGTAATCGTTCTCTGTGGCTTGGAAAACCCTCGTTCTTTCTCTCTCAGTTCCATGGACACGTGATTCCCATTCGAAACTCTCGTTTGGCAGCGCCGGCTGGTCGAAACGAGCTTCCTTTGTCATAACTTTGTCAATAGACAAATAGTGAGTAAAAGAGCGACGAGGGGCGAAAGAGGGGGAGGAATGAGCTAGGCCGGAAATGACCCAAATTGGTAGTCCAAATCCCAAATTTTGACGAGGGAATCGATAACCGCGTCTCTTCGCTAAATTTATACCGATATTCCTACGAAAATTTAGCACCCTCATTTAAATATCCTCGTTCGAGGATCACAAATCCTCGTTGATAATTTGTCCTCCCACATTTTGGGCGGATATAACGCAAATTGAGAGAATTTTTCGTTACAATTTTGGTAACTGAAGAACGAAATACCTCAGCTGGAATTTCCCTTGTTCTTGCCAACTTTGTTGGATAAGAGGACTCGAGAAGTTGAAAGGAAGGACGAAGAAACTCTCGCGGAGCGATCTTCGGCTTTGGAGGCGCAGTTTCGAACGGTTTTCAAGTTTTTGGCTCTTTCACGAGTGTCGTGTCGACCCCGTTACGAAATTCGTCGACATTATCGTTTGGCGAGAGTCCCAATAGCAAGAGACACGATATTCAGGAGCCAGTAGATATTTATATATATATAAATATATCGGTATTCATTAAGCTTTAGGCATTGATTGCGAGCAAAAAAGGAGGAGATTCACACGAAATTGCATGGAATTAGCAATAACCATCCTTTGTAAATGTACAATGTAAAATGGTTGACATATTTCCTCAGCTAATATGAATTATTTAAATAATTAATAATAATAAATTAATAGACAATAATTAAATGATGAATTATTAAAATAATTTCATCATAACGATCTTCACCGGATAACAACTCTACCGGATAACACTTCTGACAAACGAAAGCGTTTAATATCCATATCAGATCAAAACCTTTTTATTACCATTTTATTATAAGTATGATTTGAATAATATAAATTAATTCATTGGGGAAGAAGAAAAGCTGCAATAGCGTTCAACCTTTCGTAAAATGTTAAGCTGAACAAAAAAACACAAGCTATTAACGTTCTCAAAATTCAAAAAAAATTCTCAAATAGCTCACCTTGAACAGATACTGAATTATTTTGGTACTCAAATTGAGTATCTGCTCAAGGTGAGCTATTTGAGAATTTTTTGGAATTTTGAGAACGTTAATAGCTTTTAAAACACAGAAAAAAAAAATCTGCCCACTAAGGGTGATAGCTTGAAATTTTTTATATATTATCACGGTTTTTTCAGAATTTTTTTAGATTTTAAAAAAATGGCGTTTAAAAATTTTTTTTTGTTTTGAATTTATCACGTAAGACACAGAAAAAAAATCTGCTCACCACAGGTGATAGCTTGAAAATTTTTATATATTGTCGCGGTTTTTTCAGAATTTTTTTAGATTTAAAAAAAATGGCGTTTTTTTTCAAAAAAAAAAATTTGAAATAAGGGATGTGTGGAAAAATCTGAAAAAATTATGAGGGTGTATTTTAGACTCAAAGCGATCATATAAAAAAAAACATAAATCCGAGGGGGGTGAGGGAAACGGGTTTACACACTAGGGCTGGATTACCTCATATATTGTGTAAATATAAACAAAAAATTATTTCATTTAAATACATATTTGTTCAGTTTGAAATAATATTTATCAATATTAAATAAAAATTTATTATATCGCAATATATTTTCCTAGTAGGTCATTCAAAAAAAAAAAAATTCGTTGACATGAATAGAGTTGTATTAGGCCGACCTACAACTAAAAAAATTTATTTGGCTTGACTAGGATTTAGTTAAATGTACTATAGATCTTTTTTGTGGGCGTGTAGTAATAATCGGTACAGTTGTAAACGTGTCGACTGTATTCGCAGCAGCAAAACCGAATTACCCAAAGTTTCCCTTCCACACCCAGAAAAAAGATCTAGTCGTAGGTACTATAATCGTTTATTTGATTATTTTTTAGTTACTTTAAAGACAATTTTCTTTCCATCCAATTTTGGGCGATATTTACTTCCACTATATTTATTTATTTGAATTTCCTGTCATCGAGAAACAGGCATTGAAGAAAAATTCTATTCGTTGTTACTGAATACCTATTCACCCGTAATCTCATCCGATCATATCTGCAGATTTGTCAGTACCCCAAAAATCCGCCAGGTGGCTACCTCTCGCACAAGCGAACCTGCCTCTCGACGCCTATATCCTTTCCAAGCTCGTCTATGTTTGATATCCTTATTTTTCAGTATGGATATCAAATACATTGAACATTGCGGCAAAACGCAAGATGGTCGAATCCCCAAAAAGGATTCCCATAAAAAAGGGTTTTTTCTCTTTTCCCTTCTGTTAAAGAAAAGTCGAAGTTTACGAAATTGTAGACTTTATATGTGTAGCTATACATTCAAAGATTGTAATGTTTGAAAATATATATTGTGTAAATATAAAAAAAAAAATTATTTCATTTAAATACATATTTGTTCAGTTTGAAATAATATTTATTGATATCAAATAAAAATTTATTAGATCGCAATATATTTTTCTAGTAGGTCATTGAAAAAAAAAAAATTCCTTGACATGAATAGAGCTGTATTAGGCCGGCCTACAACTAAAAAAATGTATTTGGCTTGACTAGGATTTAGTTAAATGTACCAGATCTTTTTTCTGGGTGCACGCGTATGAGCCATCCAATTTCAAAGGTAAATTGATTCGACAAATCGTACGAAAACGTTCGCGAAACTCAGTTATTCATATTCCGAGACAAATTGCTCGAAATTGTAAACGTGAGTATACCTGAAACGCGCCTTGGGCATAAAGCAAAGGCGAATTAAGCAAGGGGCTCTCTTTAACGCGTATGAGGCTCCCAATTGTACCTACATAATGCATATCAACGAATACATAAAGCCACGTGAGAATATGATAATTGGTACATGTACCTTATAAGACAGAGCGTCGTATCTCCATTGTAATTCCTCGGAGGTCGTCACGGTTTCGCGAATATCAACCCCTTGCTCTGTCGTACACACGTAATCGTACAGTTTCCCCATTGGGATTGGAGCAAAGCGCATAAACTAACGGAGAATTATACACATCCATGTGCAGAAGGCGCGAACAAACGACGAGTGAATGGCGGATGAACGCCCAGCTTTGGCGTGTTAGAAACCACCTCGTGGAATTCGTGAGGGACGTGCATATATCTCAACGGATGGGAAAGCTCGGAATACCGGATATTCCACACAAAGTAGAGGGATCAATGGCCAAGGGTGCATTTAATTTCTTGGTCGAAAAAAATCGAAGAATGATTTCTTCGGGTTAGTTTGAAGCTTTTCCATTTTGGGGTAATCATCAAGGCAATTGGAGTTATTCGGACAACTTTTTCAGGGATTTTGTGGTCCATGTTGTGTGAAATAGCCCATGTGGAAAGCGCACCGAGAGAATGTTGTATCCTCGTACCAACATCCCTTTGTTGGACGTCATATCCGCTTTTGTCCCTTTCAACTTCGTCCTCTTGTTTCTCCAGTTGTACGATCCCAGGCCTACATGTAAATGTGTCATGCCCATCTATTTCTGAGGCCCAAAAGGGCGTTGAATTTCGGTTTCCAAGGGTGAGTCAGCCCTTAAACTTCTCAGTTGATATACCAGGAATATTCAGGGGGGGAATGCTAGGATAGCACTGTTTTGAGCTTCATTTTGAAATTGCCAGTCTCTTATGGAAATACTTGAATTCTGTGTGAGGAAAAAATTAAGAGGCTGATCTGAAAGTTTGAAGTTTGACATTAATTAACCTGTGGAAAGCCATCGCCGACAAAGCGAATAGGAATTCAGTCAGAGTTCTCTAATGCTTGTAATCCTTCTCTAAATCTTGACATCAAACTCTCTCTCTCTCTCTCTCTCTCTCTCTCTCTCTCTCTCTCTCTGATTCTTCCTGTTTCGCCTCTTCGTCTCTCTGCATATACACTTTTTGATTTCTATGACTCTCTGTACTTCCATGCCCGAGGCCATGTACCTCTCTGTCACACGTCTGCAAACCCAGAAGCTTCGCAGTAGATTGGAAATGCAAATTAACCGTAGCATCGAGGAGGGAAGTAAAGGGTTTTCAAGTTGTCCGGCAATCCCGAGATCGGATCACCGGTCACTCCACCCCCTTAATGTAGATATTGACGATTCTCTTCCTCGCTTTCTAATCTTGATTAGTCAATATCATCCGTGGCCATGTCTGCCGAGTTAATAATCGTGGAATCGAGTTTTCGCGAAATCCAAGGACCTCTTATGACGAGAGGATTAGCATCGCGAATTTCCAACCGATTTTTTGTGGCTTATTTGCAGTCGGAAATTAGAAGAATGTGCTTGTCAAGAGAGCTGATGAAATCAATGATCTAACACAGATTGTAAATATGACCCTCAAGATTTTTGCATCTGCATTTTTCGATTTCGTATCTACGTTTTCAAACCATATTTGTTCTTCTGTGAACTCTGAAAGATGAATATTCATGAATATTCATTTACGAAATATTTTTTTGACTTTTTCTTTGCTTAATGAATAAATTTTTTTTTAACAAAAACTCTGTGTGATTTGCAATCAGCGGTGAATTTTCAATTGAAGTATAGCGTCGAATTTCCAATTGAAATATGGTTCAAAAACGATAAAAATAAATTTTTGTTTGCTCGAATTTTGCCCTATGTTAAAAAACCTCAAAATAGCGAAATTTCAAATGGCCATAACTTTACTTTGGTTCAGCCGATTCTAAAATTCATTTTTCGTACGCAAAGGTTGTCACTAAACTTAGAGAATGTCTCGATAACTTAATTTTTGTAGAAATAAAAGCAGTTTGAAAATCGCCGAAAAAAAAATCACCGAATCATGTATCGATGGTCCAACTTAAAAAATTTTCATGAATTTTCATCAAAAACCATTTCGCTCATTTTCAGTCCCATTTTCAAAGACCTCAAAACTTAGAGAACCTTCCGATAACTCAATTCTTGTAAAAACAGCAGAACTTTGAAAATCATCAATCAAAATGGAACGTATGCTTTCAAAAATTTTCGAAAATCTATATGGTCTCAAAAAATAACAGTTATTTTTATTTACATCCGTATTAGTTGGAAAATTTTGTTTATGTGGGTATTTGTGTCAAGGATCAAAGTTGAGATTATCGCGGTCTTGGTTCGAGGAAGCGGGAATTTTCACGAGGGAGTTGCGATATGCTCGGTTTCCATTTCACGCTTGGCGAGAGAAAGCGTGAGGAAGATGAGAAGAGAAACGACGCCGATGAAATTCACGCAGAGAGAGAGAGAGAGAGAGAGAGAGAGAGAGAGAGAGAGAGAGAGAGAGAGAGCAAGATGGCCGAGATATTTCGAAGCTTGTCGATAGTTATCAAAGTTTGGCGTCTCAGCGCACAAATAATTGGGTTTGAAGCGAAGGATTCGCGAAACTCGCGTGGTATACAACGCGGAGCATCCTCTCAGCCAGAGCAGCCAGTTTTAATTAATAACGTCTCGATGCCAACAGCATCAACGTGGTGTAAAATGTTTTTCTCGCCCAGAAGCTATGAAAATATGCTTTTCATAACCGTTGTATAATTTCGATGTGGTAATAACCATTACATCGACGCTTTAGTCGAGCAATTTATCGTAATTGTCTGCTGCGGAATTAAATTTCCATGCAAGTGAGAATTTTTCTTAATTGCTCACGTTTAATTATACACGAAATGGGTCATAACGATAATTAAAGTGCAGCATAGATAATGTATATTAATACTCGGCTATCGTTATGAGTAACGAAAAAGAAAAATATCGGTTTCCTTCCCATGACGAATTAATAACCGTAATGGGTCATTCCATCTCAAATCGACCATTTTTGAACCCGACCCCTTTCGATTTGGCTGATTTTTTTACCCAATAAAAAAAATGTTTTTTTCTTCAAATAGCTATAACTTCTTCAAAAATTGACTAATTGGGACGTTTTTTTTCAAAATTTGCATCTTTAAATGTACTTTGCAAAAAACGTTTTTTAGGTTGGGTAAGAAAATTTGAAAATTTCCTCAAGAAGGTTTTTAATGGGGTAGAAAAGGAAAAAAAAAATCAGCCAAATCAAAAGGGGTCGGGTTTGAAAGAGGTTGATTTGACATGGAATGCCCTATTACAAACCGATCAGTATGAATTAATTTATGGAGAGAAAAAAACGCTGAAATAGCGTTTGGTTCTTAAAATGTTATAATGAAGAGAAAGATCTATAAATATCCTACACCCGACAATCCGGAAATAATAACGGACATAAAAACGATAATTTAATTAAATGAAAAAAAAAAATGAATTATTTTCCAATCTAATTCTCTTCAGTTCGATAAATCTAGAATAATTTACTGATAACCTGCACGAAAAGTATGAAATAAAATATCTGGAGGGATGTCGAAAAAAAGCCCGATCAATGGACAAATGGCCAAAGAATTAGTTTGATAATAATTTAAATTTACTAAAAAAAAAAACATATTTTTCATCCTGTGTCAATTCCACTTCTCGTTAAATTCAATTCCAACCAAAAAATTAACAGGATATATTCTTGATGGAAAATCTAAAAAAAAAGCTGATCTTCGAAAAAAGTGGCCAAGTTGGTGAAGACAAAATGGTCTCTGGTCAGTAATGAGTTAATCGCATTGATCTAGAATTAATGATTTTCCACGAAGTGATAAATGCAAACAGCTGACAAAAAGTTAGGTTAATAAAAAAATATGGGGACAAAATATCTGAAACATTTGTTAGAAAAAAAGTGGCTGGGTCGATGGAAAGTTGGACAAAAGTGAATCGCCTTGGGTTCACGATACGTACTATATATGGGCCATTCTACGTAAAATCACGCGGTCATCGGCCTGACCCCCTCGGATTTCAATGTCCAATGAATTTTGAGTTTCGTTTGGCCCAAAATATGACCTCAAATGTTTAGAATTTTTTTTCTTCATTTTTTAGGGATTACCCGAGCTAAGTAATCATTATATTAAGGGAAAACATAAAGAGGGGCCTTTTTTAAATTAATGAAATTTTTTTTACAGAATCTAGGGCCCAAAACAGATATTTGCGTCATAGAGTTCGATAATGGACCAGAAATAATTACTATTTTTTTTGTATTTTAATCTTTTTTTTTAAATTTCTTATTTTGATTGTTTCTTGTAGTGAGAATGACAATAAAAATATTTTTCTAGTGAAACTTGATGTTTTGTTCTTGGTTTAAGAGTGAAACGACAACATTTTTCGAAAATTTATTAGCCCCGACGACCTTAAATAAAACGGATGATTCAAACACAATTAAAAAATTGAAAAAAAAAGTAATTATTTTTGGCCCATTATCGAACTATGACGAAAATATCTGTTTTGGGCCCTAGTTTCTGTGGAAAAAATTTCATTAATTTGAAAAAGGCCCCTCTTTATGTTTTCCCTCAATTTGGTGATTTTTTAGCTCGGGCGATCCCTAAAAATGAAATAAAAATTTCTAAAAATTTGAGGTCATATTTTGGGCCAAACGAAACCCACAATTCATTGGACATCAAAATCCGGAGGGTCAGACCGATGACCGCGTGACTTGACGCGGAATGCCCCATATACATCCAAAGCTTTTAGCCTACTGTGTGTATGATTCTACGGGCACTATCTGTTTCCCAGTCGCTGTATTTTTTTTCCTCCCCTTGGCTGCGAAAAGGAAATGTCGCAGGTACATGAGGACTGACCTACATTCGAGACATGGCTGTGTCTGGCACGTTACAGTTGCTCGATCGTCGTTTCATATGAACAGGAGGGGAAAAAAGCTTTTGAGGGGTGAAAAACAACCATCACTGAGACCTTTTCCTCTTCCTCTCCTCCTCTTTCTCTCTGTCTCTTGAAGCCGGTCTTTAGAGACATATTGGACATCAGGCTCATGAACGGAAAACACAGCATTGTAAATCTATGGAATTTCCATAATGCATCGAGGCATTGTTTCCCTGTTTCGCGAGTCTATGTGCAGCCCCCTCATTTCCTTTCTCTTCACAATCGATGTTTTATTTTAAACCCCGCATTCCTCATAATACTTTCCAGCGTTCTCTCTCACTCCCGCTCTCCTTCGCTCTTTTAAAATTCCCTCTCTAACAGGTCGTTTCATATAAAAAATTGATGACACACATGGAACGTAAATTTTTCATTTATTGTACTCGCACGTATCGCATATTCCTCACGCTCTTACTCCGTGAAAATGTTGAAATATCATTTCAACGTTTTCAGCATTTTTCTCTCAGAGTGCAACAGCACAAAAAAAAATCAAACATTTCCTCTCAGCGGAATAAATTGTGCAGGAATGAAAAAACGAATGATCCTCCATCGAGGGTGGATTTAACTTGTGGATTTAATTTATGGGAACCACGATAACGCGTCACATAATTCGGGACATTGATGAGCCGTAAAAATTGGGGCACATTTGATGACCGGGTCATAATGTCCCTCCACTTTTACGGAGAGAAGAAATAGTAAAAGAAAAAAAGTACACTGGCCTCTACAAGTTTGGAAACACTCGTCCTGATTCCACGCCGCACAAAAAGTTAAACTGGTCTTTTCGAAAAATGAACATATTTCAATTCAACAAGCGACGTTTCAAAGAGGACTTATTGAGCTTCATTTCGCTTTTTCTAAAAAAAAATTTCCGATTTTTTGAAAATCCAGTACGTCCTTTGAAACATGGTGGTTTTGTGGCTTTTTTCGGCGTTGAAATTTTGGCGCACGACCCATGAATTTTTTTTAAAAATGTTTTTCGTATTCAAAACTTGTGAAGGGGAGTATGAGCTTCAATTTCGTTTTTAAAAAAGTTTTCTACAATTTTTTCTCGCAAAAATATTTAATTTTTCGTAAAAATCGACCATATTTATAGAATGTAGCGTAACTCTAAAACTATTGGATTTTCGTGAAATCTTTCTGATGGTCATAAGTTGCACACAATCATTTTGGATTCAATGCAATTTTTTCCGAATTTTTTTTCAATATTTAATTTTTTGAAAATTTGCTTTGCCAAGATATTTTGAAAAAAAAGATGTTGAAGAAAAATTCTGAAAAAATTTCATTGAATCCAGAATAACTATATGCAACTTTTTACTTCTGAGTGATTTCACGAAATCCGGGTAGTTTTAGAGTTACGCTTCATTTTATAGATATGATTGTTTTTTGCAAAAAATGGAATATCTTTGCTAAAAAAAATCGTAAATTTTTAAAAAAAAAACAAAATTGAAGCTTGTACTCTCCCCCATAAGGTTGTCGTACGAAAAACAGCTTTTAAATATTTTCATGGGTCGTGCGCAAAAATTTCAACGCAAAAAAGAAAGCCCAAAAAACGACCATGTTTCAAAGGACATACCGGGTTCAAAAAGAATCGAATTTTTTTTTTGGAAAAAGGGAAATGAAGCTGAAGATACCCCCTTTGAAACGCCGCTTATTGAAATATCATTATTTTCAAAAGAGCAGTGAAACTTTTTGTGCGGAATGGGGACGAGTGTTTCCAAACTTTTGGACGGCAGTGTACATGTCTATTTATGCGTTCAACACGCGGGAAGAATTTAACGGTTTTTCCAGCATACAGAGATATAAAATGGAGTCGTATAAGCTTGTCCCACCGAAACACGCGGAGAGCTTATTTTCGACGGGTTTTCCAGGGCTATCGCCGCGGTTCACGATTGAATCCATTGGCTTTTCATTTGTAAACGTACATTTATATAGTCCCGGTACGTAGTATCGCATAAAATCGCGTATAACAGATGCGACGTACACGTAAATCCATGTATATATATATTATCGATAGAGAGGAGAAAGAAGAGCGAAAGAGAGAGCTAAGTCAGTAGAATCTCCTGCTACTAACGTTATGTATAGCTACACGCTCTGTTCTCGTAACCTTCTGGGTTCGGATTTGCCAGTGGTTCAAATCCGCGGTTAAGCTCCCACGGCGAACCACCCCCCCCCCCCCCCAACCCTCACTGGTGGTCCCGTCTCGCTACTGGAGAACATGGAAGCTTGCAGTTCCAGCAGCAGCAGCAGCGCAATCGGGTTCCAATCGCTGTGGCTTGGCTTTATTAACTACCGTCTGTGTATAGAATGGATCTGGAGAAATTTCATTCGTAATCTATACACTATTAGGTCGTGGCAATAAAGTATAAAATCCCAGCGAGATTGCTGAGCCGGGATCATAGTTGGAATTTCTTTTCCATGAACGCACGCCGTCTTGCGCTATTTTTTTCGATTATTGGGAAAATAACGATTGGATTTAGGGTGATTGACAGAGTATCGATTCTTTGGGAGAGAATGTCTCTGAGAAACTCGATAACGAGATTTTGGGAGTCGTTAATTTGCCTTCTTGGGTCTATTCTTGAGCGTTTGGTACACCCAGAAAAAAGATCTAGTACATTTAACTAAATCCTAGTCAAGCCAAATAAATTTTTTTAGTTGTAGGCCGGCCTAATACAACTCTATTCATGTCAACGAATTTTTTTTTTTTTTTAATGACCTACTAGGAAAATATATTGCGATCTAATAAATTTTTATTTAATATTAATAAATATTATTTCAAACTGAACAAATATGTATTTAAATGAAATAATTTTTTTTAAATATTTACACAATATGTATTTTTAAACATCTCAATCTTTGAATGTATAGCTACACATATGAAGTCTACAATTTCGTTGAGCTTCGTCTTTTCTTTAACAGAAGGGAAAAGAAAAAAGACCCTCTTTTATGGGAATCCTTTTCGGGGATTCGACCATCTTGCGTTTTGCCGCAATGTTCAATGTATTGAATATCCATACTGAAAAATAAGGATATCAAACATAGACGAGCTTGGAAAGGATAAAGGCGTCGAGAGGCAGGTTCGCTTGTGCGAGAGGTAGCCACCTGGCGGATTTTTGGGGTACTGACAAATCTGCAGATACGATCGGATGAGATTACAGGTGAATAGGTAATATTTAGTAACAACGAATAGAATTTTTCTTCAACGCCTGTTTCTCGATGACAGGGAATTCAAATAAATAAATATAGTGGAAGTAAATATCGCTCAAAATTGGATGGAAAGAAAATTTTCTTTAAAGTAATTAAAAAATAATCAAACAAACGATCATAGTACCTACGACTAGATCTTTTTTCTGGGTGTATGATTATTTTTGTGCCCAAACATCTAAAATGTGAGTTTCAGAAGTCATTGAATCTAAAGCCTTCGTGGATCAACATTCTTCTGGGATTTAGTCGATCATCATCATTATCATTTATCAAAATTATTAAAAATGATCAATCAGCGATTGTTAAAAAAAAGGATCATTTCTGTGGCTGAATGACTAATCAAATATTCTTGCATCTTAATGGGACATTTTCCTTTTGCAGTTTTTTTCCTTCTTTTATCATGAAATCTCTATGACACTTCCCTAAGAATTTCCCTTATAAATGATTAGAGTCCTCTTGAATGACGGACGTGTCGTGGACCCAAGATTTCAAGATTTTATGGCAGTTCACGCTTCTCTTCATTCGGGATGGAAGTACTTCTCTGATGCTGGGATATCCAGAGACTTTTGAAGTTGGGCTTGGGTCACGTGAACGACGTTCACTGGATATTCGCTGATATTTCTTGATGCAGTAATGCGGGAGAATGAGAGAGAAGCGTCGAAAGCAAGAGCTGATTTTGGTATGGATCGATCGGTATCCTGAAATCGCAGCACGTACTTTGATGCACGTAATGCAGGTTCTCGAAGGCGTCAACCGTATCGGGATCATCGGTGAAGCACGCCGACACTGAATCCTGTTACCCACTGGCTACACCATAGAAATCGCTCCCTTTCTCTCATTCTGTATCATACCACTCTCGAGCACATCATATCCACGATTCATATATCTGTATCGTAATGGAGCTTACTGAATCTTATACCATTCGAGTATACGAGTGTAAGCTCGTGCCTGGAATACCATTTTAAAAGGGCCTATACATCTGTATACATATGGGGCATTCCACGTCAAATCACGCGGTCATCGGCCTGACTCGGATTTTGATGTCCAATGAGAATTGTGGGTTTAGTTTGGCCCAAAATATGATCTCAAATTTTTTGAAATTATTATTTCATTTATTAGGGATCGCCCGAGCTAAAAAGTCATTTAATTGAGGGAATACATAAAGAGGGACCTTTTTTAAGTTAATGAAATTTTATTCACAGAAACTGGAACCCAAAACAGATTTTTCCGGCATAGTTCGATAATGGGCCAAAAATAATTACTATTTTTTTTGTATTTTAATTTTTTTTTTAATAATTTCTTATTTTGATTGTTTATTGATTGAAACTTGGTGTTTTTCTTCTTAGTGTAAGAATGAAACGACAACATTTTCATAAAATTAATTAGCCTCGACGATCTGAAATAAAATGGATGATTCGAACACAATTAAAAAAATTAAAATAAAAAAAAAAAAATAGTAATTATTTCTGGCCCATTATCGAACTATGACGAAAAAATCTGATTTGGGTCCCAGTTTCTGTGAATAAAATTGCATTAATTTGAACAAGGCCCCTCTTTATGTTTTCCCCAAATTTAATGATTTTTTAGCTCAGGTGACCCCTAAAAATGAAATCAATTTTTTTTTTAAGTTTGAGGTCATATTTTGAGCCAAACGAAACTCACGATTCATTGGACATCAAAATCCGAGGGGGTCAGGCCAATGACCGCGTGATTTGACGTGGAATGCCCCATATATATACGTATATATCGATGCAGTATCCTTGCGAGGATCTCTGCGCAAGATCTCTACGTAAACATCCCTATCCACTCCTTCTCTTACATCGTTAACCCATCCCACCCTTCGAATTAGCTCGAATTTGATCGTTTTTTTCTTAGAAAAAACATTCACAGGACTTTAATGACCCAGAGTATAGACGGTGTCCCAAAATTTAAGTTTACAGACGGAGAGTCAAGGATTGCCTATACAGTCCCAGCCAAAAATCGTCAATAATAATGATTATCAATAATAATATTGCCCAAAAGTTATTAACAAATTGTTCAAACAAATAATTATTCAACAATTTTTCCAACAGTTTTTTTCAGGATTTTCTCTCTATGTTGAAATGTCCGTTTTGAAATTTTTAGAATGGCTGTATTTATGTATTTTTTTGCCTATCATATTCGGAACTTATCAAAGCTGACGATTAACCTGTATGCAAAAACATATACGAGATTGGCAATTTTTTGTATGTATTTCAAAATGTTTTTTATAATTTTTTAAAATAGAGCGAAAAATCTCAAAAAATTCATATGCGTTCAGAAAAATTAATGCATTCGATTTGTTTAAGAAAAAAAGACTTACCGAAAAATTGTGAAATAATTATTTGTTTAAACAATTTATAAATAACTTTTGGACAATATTATTATTGATAGTTGTTGTTTATGGCATGCCAAATGTTGCTGAATTTTTTCAAATTTTTATTTGGCATGAAGAACGGAAATTTCAATCAGATACAATTTTTGGCTGGGACTGTATAAGCAATACATCTTTAATAGTCTTAAAAAATGTTAAGACATCGAAATAATCTTTTATAAGACAAATAAAATTACTAAATTCAAGATTTTTCTGGGAAACTAGATAAGCTTTTACGTGCGTTAACTCCAAACTGGGTTAAGCCTAAAACAGGAGGGAAAAATGCTTTATCGACGATTCATCAACCAACTTTCATCGATTGTTTTTTCGATGAAGTTTTCTGTTCAGCTGATACGAACGATCCATGAGACTTTATTAAAATGCAAAGGAATATTGATCAATTGAGCCTTCAAATTGGATAAATTCAATACTCAATGCACATTTTTCAATTGCTGCACATCCGATTGTTATTTAGTGCAATTTTCATAAACTTTAATGAAATGTTTAAGTCATGAAAGGTGGAACATGAACCACCGATTACGAATATGAATTATACAACCTCTATTTTCGTGATAACGTTTCAATCAATAAATCCAATTTTATTGAGTGATAAAATAATAATGTTCTTCGTTTTATCCGAAATTTAACTCATGCCAAATACGCTTTTACCGCGTTATCTCGGATTAACGAGTTTCAACTGCAGATGGGTAAATTTATGGAAATTTTTATGCGGATCAGTGGCGTCTACTCAGTGAAATGAATAAAAAAGGACAAATGAGCCGAAACATGTAAGTATCTCCGAGTCATAGAACAAGGCAAATTTTCCGTCAATGAGCCGAGAGATCGACCAATTTTCTAGAGTGCAATTTCTGCGCTCTACCGCGTAGCAATATCGCGATATGTGCATTCATAAATATATATGGGGCATTCCATACCAAGTGGACCTGAGTGTGACCCTCGACGATCTTGCTCATTTCGTTTACGATTTTTTGTATGATTCTTCCAACTCAAAATAGCATTCAGAATTTTTTTAGATTTTTAAAACCAAATTTGAGTACGTTATGATTTTTTGAACATTTTTTTCGAAAACCTTGAGGGCCGTAATTTAAAAATCTGCAAAAATTCTCAAAAATCCGGTGTCAAAAATAAAAAATTTTGACTGATTAAAAAATTTGATTCATGATGTCCAGGCTTTCGCTTCCACCTCGATTTTAGGTTTGTATGAAAAAAAACCTGAAAAAAATAGATGCAGAAATTAACCCACTATTTTTTGAAAAAAGTAAAAAAATTTCCAAAAATAGTTGGTTAACGATAAAAATATTCAAGCCACTTTTCACGGTAGATCAATTTCTGCATCTATTTTTTTGTGCGTTTTCTTCATAAAAACCTAAAATCGAGGGGGAAGGGAAATTCTGGACATCATGAATTTTGCGTAAAAAATTTTCATCTTTGACACTGGATTTTTGAGATTTTTTTCAGATTTTTACATTACGGCTCTCAAGGTTAAAAAAAAAAAATGTTCAAAAAATCATAACGTACTCAAATTTGGTTTTTAAAATCTGAATGCTATTATTTTGAATGCTATTTTGAGTTGGAAGAATCATACAAAAAATCGTAAACGAAATCAGCGAGGTCGAGTGTCACACTCAGGTCGACTTGGTATGGAATGCCCCATATATAATATCTATGTAAACATCACTCGATGGCAATATCGATTCGGTAAAAAAATTCGTCGACCCCGAGGGTATATGCGACCGTCTCGCGACACTGCACTATATACTCTGTTTTTTATTATTATTCTATTTTTATAACTTCCCCGTCAAATATCAAATTTTCTCGTATGCAAATATAGGTAACCAATTTTTTTATCGCTATGTTAACTTTTTTCGCGTTTCAATCGAATTGGAAAATTGTCAATCATATTAAATAGACATCAAATGGTTATTCGTTTACACTGCGTGTGACCATAAGAGATCACCCAAAAACTCAATAAATAACTGTTTTCCCTCGTGTGATAAACTTGAGAATGAAACTTTTATCAAAAAAGAGTTCTTTGGAAAGCCAAAAAAATAAAATTTTTAAGATTTTTTTTTTCAGCTCCTTCATCAGATGTGGCGGTAAAACCGTTTTTACCACATTTTTGCATTTTTCGAAAGTACAAAAAATTATATTATTCTTCATTTTGATTCTTTGAATAATTTATAGAAGGCGCCAAAGTCGAAAATGTCTTTTCCCATGGTCGACCGTTAATCTCAGGATTGGCAACTGTAAAACAAAAAAAATAAAAAAACATTTTAAAGAGGAAGGTTTCTTACACAACAATTTACCACCGTTAATGAAAAATGGATTTTAAAAAAATGGCGCATGTTTGAAATGAAAATGAACCATTGAATTTCTCACAATTTATTTCAAATATCCGCCTTTGTTAAATCGATTTTTCAATAACGGTGGTAAATCGTTGTGTAAGAAACCTTCCTCTTTAAAATGTTTTTTTATTTTTTTTTATTCAGACTTGCCAATCCTGAAATTAACTGTCGGCCATGGGACAAAACATTTTCGAAGACTCGAATTTGGGTTCTATAAATCTTCTATAAATTATTCAAAAAATCAAAATAAAAAATAATTATTTTTTTGTTCTTTCGAAGGATGAAACAATTTTGTATAAACAGTTTTATAGCCATATCTGTTAAAGGAACTAGGAAAAAAAATCTTAAAGATTTGCTTTTCTTGGCTTTTTAAAGTGGACCTTAAGGCTTACAAAAAGACACTGAGTTTATTTTCAAGTTATCTTCGGCCTTCAGCATTATCGAGAAATTTTTCAGAGAAAAAAAATGCATCATGAAAATTTCTTCGATAGGTTGAAACCCCCTGGAGGCTCAAAAAGAGGTTAAAATATGGGAGCAGTGGTTTTTGAAAATAAAACAACCTTTTTCAAAAAAATATTAATTTAGAAAATTTTTAAATAATATATAAAATAAAATAATATATATGATATTGAAAAAAGTAAAAGAATTAACAATAATAGTTGTTTAAAAGATTAACATTGTTTAATATTTATATTTATCATGTATAAAAAAGTGCGGAAGAAGTAAACAGAGTTGAAAAAATTATGAAAATTAGAAAAAAAAAAGATTGAAAATCCGGGGGCGCAATTTGCCGAAAATATTTTCAAGTCAAACGAGTTATACTTCTCGATTCTGTGAACGAAATTAAAAAATATCGTCTCGATAAACATAAATATTAAAAAGTTATTCCCCATAAAAACGAGAAATTAGTTTCAAACCGTATTGTTTATAATATGATTACGAGTTGGAATGGATATGAGCGAGATTGAGAGAAATGGAGAGAGAGAGAGAGACAGAGAAAAAAAGAGAATTCGTGGCGACATTTTAATTAAAATCGCGACCTCGAGCCCGTTCTACGGTCACATTTTGCCTTAATTGCATCGTTGATTGGACACGGCTGCCAAAGGGGGCAATCACGGAAACCCGTGCTGAAATGCTAATTACCATCACGGCTATAATTCGATGGACAACCCACAACACAAAGTACAGCAGCGTATGTAATCCGCCATATTTGGTAAATTGGCCAATTGACAAACGTACAATCCATTGTCTCATTAAATTCGCGATCATTGGCAAAAGTATTCCTATGTTTTTTCAAACATTTGTCGAATGAAAAATCTCACCAGAACATCCCATAAATTCACTTATATTGAGTGCTAATTTTTGTTTCTCTCGACAAACGAGCAAATTTGTTTCACTGGAAAATGTATGCAAATTCCCGGGAATATTCGTAGTTTAAAATTTTAAAATCCGTGCAATATACTAATGCATGATAGTTTGAGAGGAAGAATTACCAATTAGAAGAATAAGAAACCTTCGATAAAAAATAAAAGTTATAGTTCTGACGTTTTTTATTATTTAAATAAAGGTATTCGAAATTAATTCATTTATGAGAAAGCTATTGAGGAGTCGTAATTTTTTTACTTTACTTTGAAATTCTTTATTTTATAAAAAAAAAGAATCAGTAACAGGCTTTGGAATCTTCTTGAAATTTTTGAATAAAAGCTTCTGACTATGAGGCTATTTTACTAGATTTGTAATAATGTCTGATTCTTTCCCTAACTTTGTCATTCGCTAAAATGGCAGTCGATTAGAAAACGGAGTTATACGCACGAGAATTAGAAAATAGAGAAAATTTATAACATAGTCTTTCGTAAAATCGTATCGCGCCTAGAAAATTCAAGAAAACAATAACAACAAACTTGGAGCGGAATGTGAGAAATGTTGAAAAGTACTTGTGGAAATTGCACGAAAAATGCGAATGAGGAAGAAAATATGCGCTTGACACTCACTCTTTCGACGCGATGTTCTCTCCATCGATATGCAAACCTCAGAGATTCCTCCCCGAAGGCAGACTGAGGATATTACAGCGATGGTTGCTTGATGATTTGTCTTCAGTGGGCTGAATGTTCGTCCTCGTGAAATTTCGACCGGAAGTGCGGCTCCTCGAATCACTCGCACATTCTTCTTCACACGCTTCACTCCGCGTTTGTTATTTTTACTGATTAAATTAGAAACCGAATGCAACGAAAATTTAACACGAGTGTATTATTTTGCGCCAGAGACATGTTTTTTTCCGACGATATTTATCGATCGAAAAAACGACGAGACAAATGAGAACGGTGCTTGAAAAATCGTATGTTGTGATTTTTTAATTTGAAGTCGCATCTTCTGACACCAGATTCGATTTTGAACGTGAGAGATTTTTAATTTTTAATTAATTCGAAAGATTTCTACTTTTTATTAAATTTGACATTTTTAATTTTTGTCTCATTCAAGAAATTTTTAACTTTCATCTCATTAAAAAGATTTTGAATCTTCATTTAATTTAAAAAACTTGATTCTCCATTTCATTCAAAAGATTTTGAATTTTTATTTAATTAAAAAGATTTTTAAACTTTAATTTAATAAATTTTGAATTGTCATTGAATCGAAAAGATTTTGAATTTTTATTTAGCCCAAAAGATCGTTTTTTAAGTTGACGTCGCATATTCTTACACCAGACTCGATTTTGAATTAAAGAGATTTTAAATTTTTAATTAATTCAAGAGATTTCAAATTTTTATTAAATTTAAGAAATTTTTAATTTTCATCTAATTAAAACGATTTTGAATAGCTATTTAATTAAAAAAAAATTGAATTTTCGTTGAATCGAAAAGATTTCGAATTTTCATTTGATCAAAAAATTTTTTTATTTTTATTCGGCTCAAAAGATAATTTTGTAACCAGCCCTCGATACGCGTAAAGAAATAAAAATGGCGTATAGCGTGAATTTACCTCAAAATGAACTCAAAAACAGATAAAGAACGATTTCTCCAGGGACCAGGTAGCGCGAAGCGCGTGACCTTGAGCGCAAGAGAAACAGAAAAAGATGACAAGGGGGAAAAGACTCACGAGGTGCGTGCGAGCGCCAGGCGACGTGGCGCGATATATATACATATATATATATTATACACAATAGACCCCACTGAATATTTACTCTCGACGTTTTTCGTTTATCGCAATATTTCAACACGATTCGTGGCAAGGCGCTCTGAGATCCCAACGTTAACAGTGTCTCTCGTACATGGGCCACACGCCATAGGAAAACAAATATTTTTCACTCACCACTCGCCATGTTTTTGTTTCTCCTCGAAGCGCGTCTCGCGCGCCGTGCCGAATGTTTTTGGTACAACGCGAACGTGCGATGCGACAATGGCGCGCAAAGTCAAGCATCCTCGCAAAAAACTTCATCGACGCGCAACGACGACGATTCATCGACGAATTATTCTTTCGCAGCACCGAACGCTGCTCCACGAACATTTTCACCGCAAATTTGAAACGCGTAGCACAAGAATTAGAGAAAAATAATGAATTTCCCGAGACGTGCTCAACAAGTGTGAAGTGCGTTGTTATCGAACGAGATCCACGGGGAGAGTGAAAGAGAGCGCGGGCGTGGGGGTAGCGGCCGGAGGGGGAACCAGCGAGAGCGAGAGAGGGACTCGCGAAATGCGCGCGCTCTCTTTCTCTCACTAGTGGTGCTGGCGTGGGGGTAGCGGCCGGAGAGGGAATTAGGGAGAGAGAGAGAGAGCGATTCGCGGAACGCGCGCGCGATGCGAATGGGTAAGAGAGAGAGAGAGAGAGAGAGCGAACTCTCGAAAACGCGATGAATCTGCCAACGGTCGAAAAAAAAATATATCGAGAAACAGCAAAAAATAATCAAAACACCGAGAAGAAAATATACAATAGTCGTATCGTATACGTGCAAGTGTATACATGCGTCGCAAAAAGTCATCTCTCCGATTCTCCTATTAATTCCCCCTACTCCCGTTGTAGCAACGACAACGACGACGATGGAGAATCGTGCCACGAGCCGAACACAGAAAAAAATATCCCCCAAATATTACCAACTGTTTTTATTCACCGAGCTCCGAATACGCGGTATTTCTTTTAGCTCTCAATTCGTAAAGAAAGAAAGAAAGAAAGAAAGATCACGTTTACCGCAAAAAACAAAAAATACGATTTTTCCGAGTCGCGCGAAGCGAGTGACCTCTGAGCGGGAGAGAAACAGAGAAAAACATGGCGCGGAGAAAAAAACATGCAGCGCACGCGCGCGCACCACTCTACGCGGTCGGTACATGTGCACACTTTGCACCAGCACCACGCTTAATTTATTCTCGATATTCTCGCCACGGCGATTGCCCCACGAATGTTCTCACTCCGAATTTGAAACACACAGAGCTCAAGAATCAGTGAACAACAATGAATTTACCTTGACGCGATCAACAGGTACGTTGTTGTTATCGAACGAGATCCACGAGCGCAAGTGAACGTCGAACCCGAACGAGAACGCCCGCGTGGGGGTAGCGGTCGGAGAGGGAACCAGTGAGAGAAAGAGAGAGAGCGCGCGCATTTAGCGAGTCGCTCTCTCTCTCCCTGGTTCCCTCTCCGGCCGCTACCCCCACGCCCGCGCTCTCGTTCAGTCTCGCTCGTGGATCTCGTTCGATTACAACGTACTTGTTGATCACGTCTCGGTAAATTCATTATTTTTCCCTCATTCTTGAGCTCCTTGTTTCAAATTCGCAGTGAAAATGTTCGTGGGGCAGCGTTCGGTGTTACGAAAGAATAATTCGTCGATGAATCGTCGTCGTTGCGCGTCGATGAGGTTTTTTGCGAATATGCTTTACTCTGCGCGCCATTGTCGCGTCACACGTTCGCGTTGTACCAAAAACATTCGGCACGGCGCGAGAGACGCGCTTCGAGGAGAAACAAAAACATGGCGAGCGGTGAGTGAAAAATATTTTTTTTCCTACGGCGTGTGGCCCTTGTACGAGAGACACTATTAACGTTTAGATATCAGAGCGCCTTGTCGCGAATCGTGTAGAAATATTGCGATAAACGAAAAACGTCGAGAGTAAATATTGAGTGGGGTGTATTGTGTAGAATATAATATATACATATATATGTCGCGCCGCGTCGGTTCGCGCTCGCACGCACCTCGTGAGTTTTTTTTCCCCCTCGTCATCTTTTTCGATGTTTCTCTCGCGCTCACTCGCTTTGCGCTACCGTACCGGCAATCGGTTCCGGGAAAAATCGTTTTTTATCTGTTTTTGAGTTCATCGTGCGGTAAATTCACCGCATACACCATTTTTATTTCTTTACGCGTATTGAGGGCTGGTTACAAAATTATCTTTTGAGCCAAATAAAAATTTAAAATCTTTTCAATTAAATGAAAATTCAATTTAAAAAAAAATTAAATAGAGATTCAAAATCTTTTTAATTAGATGAAAATTAAAAATTTCTTAAATTTAATGAAAATTTGAAATCTCTTCAATTAATTGAAAATTAAAAATCTCTTTAATTCAAAATCGAGTCTAGCTGGTGCAAGATGTGATGTCAAATTAAAAAATGATCTTTTGGGCTAAATAAAAATTCAAAATCTTCTCGATTTAATGACAATTTAAAATTTATTAAATTAAATAAAGGTTCAAAATCTTTTAAATTAAATAAAAATTCAAAATCTTTTGAATTAAATGAAAATTCAAATGTTTTAAAATTAAATAAAGATTCAAAATCTTTTTCATGAGATGAAAATTAAAAATTTCTTAAATGAGACAAAAATTAAAAATGTCTTAAATTTACTAAAAAGTAGAAATCTTTCGAATTAATTAAAAATTAAAAATCTCTTACATTCAAAATCGAGTCTGGTGTAAGAAGATGCGACTTCAAATAAAAAAATTACAAGATACGGTTTTTCAAGCCCCGTTCTCATTTGTCTCGTCGGTTTTTCGATCGATAAATATCATCGAAAAACCTGTCCCTGCACATCGATCGAGAGAACATCGCGTCGAAAGAGTGAGTGTCAAGCGCATATTTTATTCCTCATTCGCATTTTTCGTGCAATTTCCACAACCACTTTTCAACATTTCACTCCAAGTTTGTTGTTATTGTTTTCTTTAATTTTCTAGGCGCGATACGATTTTACGGAAGACTATATTATAAATTTTCTCTACTTTCTAATTCTCGCACGTATTACTCTCCGTTTTCCAATCGGCTGCTATTTTCGTGAATGACAAAGTTAGGGGAAGAATCAGACATTATTGCAAATCTAGTAAAATAGCCTCATAGTCAGAAGCTTTTCGGTCGGTTCAGCCGTTTCCGAGCAATCTTTCTCAGCGACTTTGAATAGACAGTTTTGAGAAAAATATTTATCGTATTGACTTGAAATTTTCTGTGTATGTACTTGAACATACGTACATTATAAAAATGAAATAAAAAATTGATTTTTTGAAAATCCTGACTGTGCATATAGTCCGTTTTAAAGCATCGCAAGGGTTTAAAAGAAAAATCAATGAAAAAATGAAACTTTCCTCTATTGAAAAGCATTACATTTGCCCTGGATACTTTTTGACTCATGGATCTCATCAAAAGAACCAACGATCGAAAAATCCTGAACGGAAAATGAATTTTTTTTTCTTTCGAATCCCACGTAAAAATGATGTGCGATCCTTGCGCGCACGTTTTTCCATAACAGGCGAATGGTATGTAATTGCCAATGTCACCGTTTCAAGAAAATGGAGCGTGACTCTACGAAATTGCTATCATATTACCGAGGGAAATAAGGAGAAAGAGTTCTCGCCGTTGAAACGAGAGTACCGTACACTTTTATTGCCTTTCTTTTCTGTTTATACCCGACGATGTTATCGAACGTCCCAAATGCCAGGAGGTCTTTTTGCTTGGGTTACTTTTTTTTCTTCCTGCTCGTTCGATCACAAAGTCCAATACAATTTTTTCACCGTAATAGCTCGGGGTTGTTTAGCCTCGTAATAAAATCGATGCTTTTTCGCTGATCAAGGTCGGGGGAGGCAAAGTTCGTTGTCCCATAATTCCCTCGACCAATCAACCGATGGAATGGTCGCTGGTCACCGGAAGTACCCTCCAAAGTGTCGATCCGATGACTCGATAGATTCCTCGTAAACTTCAACGTTCGCAGCCGTAAATTTGAGTATATTCGTCGAATCGGGAAAAGGCACTCTATCGGGATTAGCATATCTTACTTTTGAAAAGCCATAAATTTTCTCCCACATACGGACATAAAAATGTCCCTGAAAGGCAAAATTATGATCCAACGTCTCGTTATTACTCACGATCGAGATTGTTATTCTTGAAAATTGCGATTGAGCTGAGTTTGGAGAGAAAGAATGATTATTCTCCCGGATTGGAGAGACTAATCCCCAATTCAGGAGTTACGGGCAAATACAATTCATCAGGGAAGTTCTGAAGAGTCGAAACTGGTCCCACAAGAGGGAAGGGTGAATTGGGGGATGGAAATTTTGTGGAATGCTGTAATTGGTCGGCCAGGTAAGTCACTTTTCGCGATATCGTTGATGGCAGAAGCCAAGGGGATGAAAAGCTCGGCCGGAAGTGGGAGGAATATGAATAGGGAACAGGGGGTGAGTTTGCTTCGGGGGTAAATTTTCCGTGCCTTTACCATGTGCTCTCGCTTTCTCTCTTCCTCTTTAACTGGGGGGTGGGTTGGTGAAAGCGGTTGAGGGTGAGGGAATGTGGAACTAGGTAGAATTGAGTGGAGCTTCGGTCATTTCAACTGCGGTAAGGGATGCTTACTCGTAAGGTAATTCTAGGTATATTTGGATATCATATATCACTTAACGGAACTCTGAAACCAACGCAAACGGCTGTTGCATACTGAGCTAAATTTCAATGAGCTTCGTGACTGACATCCAAACTGTATTTCTCTTACTCAAGGATGTTGAGTCCCAAATCGCAAATGATGAGTAAATTCTGAAAATTTGGTATGTTTTCGGATGAATCATATTTAAGAGGTCGTGTAAAAATTTCACGACGATCAGGAAACTCGTTGTCGAACACTTGACATTAACAAATTAAATTTAATCAAATGTAGTCTTATGGAAATTGATGTAACTTTGCGAGAAGTTTTTTTTTACCTCTCAATTTTTTAATATCTACACTATATTGAAAGCAACGGAACCAAAACGAAGTTTATTGATAAATATTTTTTTTATTTGTTTAAAAAATTGTTCTTAACAAAATGGCAATATTTTAATAACGAGCTTCCTAATCGTCGTGAAATTTTTACACGACCTCTTAAATACTTCATACAAAAACATACAAAATTTTCAGAATTTTCTCATCATTTTTCATTTTAACCCTTAAGGAGGTTGAAGTAATGATGATAGAATTCTGAAAATTTAATATGTTTTTACATGAAGTATTCAGGAGGTCGTGTGAAAATTTCACGACGATTAAGAAGCTATTTATTGAACAATTAACATTAAAAGATTTCATAGGGACTCAACATCCTTAATTCGCCAATTTAATGCTTAACTTCAATGAGACCCGAATTTTTACGTTCATTTTTTCTCCACAAGCACCCTTCCGCCACTTTACTCTAATTCGATGTTTTGGAAAACCAACGATATTCGTTTGATTATTTATTTATTTTTTAAGTGTTCCAAAATGCATTGTTCATCGCGAAAAATCTCATTGGGGGATGCTTTCAGAGAATTAACTGTAACTCCGTTATAAATATATATTTTTACACGAAAAAATTACCGAGTGTTCTTCAGATGTAACTTATTGAAACAGCAAGTTTCTGTAGAAATACACTGTCGGCCAAAAGTTTGGAAACACTTGCCCCGATTCCACGCCGCACAAAAAGTTTCACTGCTCTTTAAAAAATGAAGATATTTTGATTTCCCAAGCGCGGTTCCAAAGGGGACATATTCAGCTTCATTTCGCTTTTTCCAAAAAATTTTTGCGATTTTTTTTGCACCCGGTACGTACTTTGAAACATGATCGTTTTTCGGCTTTTTTTTGGCATTGTAATTTTGGCGCACGACCCATGAAATTTTTTTCGACTATTTTTCTCATGAAACACTTGTGACGGAGAGTATTTGCTTTAATTTTGTGTGTGTTTTTTTAAGTTTCGTACGATTTTTTTTCGCAAAAATATTCAATTTTTTGCAAAAAACGACCATATTTATAAAATGTAGCTTAACTCTAAAACTACTGGGTTTTCGTGAAATCATTAAGAGGGTAAAAAGTTGCATACAATCATTCTGGATTCAATGAAATTTTTTCAGATTTTTTTCAACATTAAACGAGATATTTTATTATCTTCAACAATCGGGTCTCTTACCTCATCGACATGGCTTTTTCATCGAAAAACCTCATCCGCATGGCTTTTTCATCGAAAAATCCGTGTAGATGAGGTAAGAGACTTGATTGTTTAAGACAAAAAAATATTTCGACGACAGGAAAAACTTTCGAAAAAAAAAATTTGAAAAAAAATTCTGATTTTTTTTTATTGAATCCGGAATGATTGTATGCAACTTTTTACCCTCTTAGTGATTTTATGAAAACCCAGTAGTTTTAGAGTTACGCTACATTTTATAAATATGGTCGTTTTTTACGAAAAATTGAATATTTTGGCGAAAAAAAATCGTACGAAATTTAAAAAAAAACGAAATCGAAGCTAATACTCCCAGCTACAAGTTTTTCATGGGAAAAAGAGCAAACAAAAATTCCATTGGTCGGGCGCCAAAATTACAATGCCAAAAAAAGCCGAAAAACGGTCATCTTTTAAAGGGCGTACGAGAATAAAAAAAAATCGCAAAAATTTTTGGGAAAAAGCGAAATGAAGCTGAATATGTCCTTAAAACGCCACTTGGCGAATCGAAATATCTTCATCTTTCAAAGAGCAGTGACACTTTTGGCCAGTAGTGTATGTTTCGTTTTTCAAAAAAAAAAAAAAAAAAAAAAGTAACGTATTGCGATGAATCCAACTTAAGTTTTTTATTCGGCCGGATTGTTTGAATTAAATTAATTGAAAATTGTTCTAAAGCTTGCCTCCCCTCAAAATAGATTTTAAATGTCATTTTTGAATAGTTTATGCATCTTTTGAGCCAACAAAGAAAAAGAAAAAAATTCTGGCTAGTGTAACTCTTTAATAAACGTGCTTGCAAATTTTAAATAAAAAAGCACGTTTCTAATCTCTTTCATTATCAATTTGACTTGCTCTATACCTTGTGGCAAATGTCTATGAAAATCTGTGATGATTTTATGACTAAAAATCATGATTTAAGGCTTGAAAATCATCTTTCTACCTTTGTAGGCTCTCGCTATGGGTTATTAAAGGCCGATCGTGTGGATAATCGTTTTTGCTCACGCCGCGAAGTCTCACACGAGAGGATAACTTTCCGTGGCCTCGTTTCAATAGTTCCTTCATATATATATATATAATATTTACCCTCCCCTTGCCGCTGGGCTGTAATAACTCGATGGTTGAACGGAAACCTTCGTGGTTCCTCGGAAAATCGACTCTGCTGCTTTCTAACACGACTCTACGTCTCTGCTAGTTTTGTTTGTCAGTGTGAATGCACGTGTGTGTGTGTCACGGTGCACCGATGTAATTAAACCCACGGTGACGGTTATCGAACGAGAAATTGGAGCGATAACTCTCGTAACAGCGGTTTGGGAATTATCGGCAGCGAATACCCCGTTTATATTCTCTCTCCCTTGGCTTAAACATTTTTTTCACAAATGGCTTACCGAACTAACGATTTTGCCCCAAAAAAAGGAAAAAACATTGAAAATCCATTTAATAACCTGTATCGATATGAAAAGGACACAAAAAGAATCAAAAAGGCTCGTTCGACAACTTTTGAACCAGTTACCGGAGAAATGAATGGAGAATTTCTTTGCACAGAAATATATACAAAGTTCTCTGAGTTTGCTTGAGCACAAATTAATCCTCTGGAACTTTGTTAATGATTTTTTCGATGCCAAAAAACGCCTGAATTTTTTAAGATTTTTTCTTAGAGTCGTTATATTTTCTTCCATCTGACTTTATGACGAGTCTTTCTATTTCTCTTTCGATTGTATGATTTTTTTCAAATTTCAAGATGACTTAAAGATCTTTAAACTTTAATCATGAAAAAATGTAAAGAAAACCTTTTTTTGGGAAATGTTTTCAGGACCGGGTGATATTTATCTTTTTTTTTTTTTAAACCCTATTTACATTGGAACGTACTGTAGAAAAAAAAAATTTACCTATATGATGCGATTTACAAATTTTAATGTAGAATCGCGAGCATTTTTAAATTTTTCTAATTTTTTAATTTGGCATTTTTATTTTTGGGCAAAAAAGAAAAATAAAGACAGAGAGAAGTCTAACAATAAATTAAATTGGAAGTGCTTTTTCGCTTCAGTGCAATCTTAGAAAACATCGTCGATCGAATTTAATCGAGGGTTGAAGCTTGGTTGAGTTAACTTGGAATACCTCATGTATATCGAGAATCCTCGACGAGGGTTTACGGGAACAAGAAAGATGCGAGTCTCGATAAGAATCGCGTGGCTCTTCCGGAGAGCCAACAGCATCGTCCTCGTCGTTCGTTCAGGAACAATCTTTGAAGAACTTCCCAATTGGCGAACGTGAGTAGACTGAAACGTTTCGCGAAAGTTCGGTGGTGGATACAAAAAAAAAAGCGCGACAGAAACGAAAAGTTGTGCTATCCTCCCTATAGTGGGCAAGAAAGAAAGAGAGAGAGAGAGAGAGAGAGAGAGAGAGAGAGAGAGAGAGAGAGAGAGAGAGAGGGAGGGAGAGAGACGAGAGCGCAGAGTGGAAAAACCATCTGGGCTCGTTCATGCCAACCGAAGTGGTTACACACTTTCCGGATCGGCCATTCGAGGCAACTATTTTCAAGCTGTCGTCTCAACCCTCTCCATCCTCTCTTCCCTTCGTCCTCTCTCACTCTCTTTGCGAATTCTTTCGCCACTCGAAGTTATCTCGCACGTTTAACATTGTATTCCCGATACGTTTTTTTTATTTTTTTTATCAAACACAAAAAAACCAATAATACCACAAACTGCGATCGACCCGACCAATCGATAGACAAATAAATGGAATTTAAGGTTGTTTAGAAGCTATGAAACTTTTGAATGTTAATTGTTCAATAAACAGCTTCTTAATCGTAGTGAAATTTTTACACGACCTCCTGAATACTTCATGTAAGAACATACCAAATTTTCAGAATCCGATCATCATTACTTCAACCTCCTTAAGAGTTAAAATAAAAAATGATGAGAAAATTCTAAAAATTTGGTATGTTTTTGTATGAGGTATTTGAGAGGTCGTGTGAAAATTTCACGACGATTAGGAAGCTCGTTATTAAGAAATTAACGTTTTGTTGAAACAATTTTTTAAACAAATAAAAAAAATATTTATCAATAAACTTCGTTTTCTTTCCGTTGCTTTCAGTATATTGTAGATATTACAAAATTCAGAGGTCAACAAAAAAACTTATCGCAAAGTTATATCAGTCTCCATAAGACTGCATTTAATTTTATTTAATTTGTTAATCTTAATTATTCGATAACGAGCTTCCAAATCGTCGTGAAATTTTTACACGACCTCTTAAATACTTCATTGAAGAACATACCAAATTTTCAGAGTTTTCTCATCATTCGCGATTTGGGTCTCAACAACCTTAATGTTGGTATTTCTGATCTGGGATCCACGAAGTTTAGGATGAACATCAGTCAGGGTTACCAGTAAGTCACTATTGTCACTATTGGTCACGATTGTAAAATCGTGTGACTTTTCTCCCTATTTTCGAAATTTGGTCACTATTGTCACTATTTCAGAACTCAGAAGTGGTTAGAATAGAGGTGTCGTTTAGAATAGGGGACAAATTTCGAAAAATCATGAGAATTGGATGAATCTTTGAACCTTCAAAGAGTACTAAGAGAATGAGCGCAGTCTTTAAGAGCCAAATTTTGAGTAGAAAAAAAATTAGACCTATTTTAGTGAACAGATTTAATTTTTGCCAAAATGCAAAAAAAATTCTAAAATTTTTTTAAAAACCTTATACCGATGTATTTTGTCTCCCTGAACATGAATCTAGCAATAGTTTTTTCAAAACATCAAAAATTTTATTAATTTTCATCAAAAACATTTTTATTCAATTTTAGCTCCATTCTAAAAAACCTCAAAGTCGCGACATTTCTAACGCCTATAACTTATTTAGACGAGAAAATCACTATTTAAAGTCACTGAAATTATGTCACTATTGCTGTGAAAGGTGAGTCACTATTCTACTATTTTTTACTCTCTGAAACGCTGGCAACCCTGACGTTAGCTTGCGTTAAAAAAAATTAAATAATTGTTGGTGGGACAAAATGATAAAATGAAAAAAAATATTCCTTACAATCTTCATTGTTTACAAATAAGAATCAGTTGTTTAAGAAATAGAAAAAATAGAGTTACGACGTTAACTAAACTTTTCTCTCGATTGAGAAACTCAAAATTCAAAAAATTATAAATTTGACTTTAAAAAAATTGCGTAAAAATATGTTCATGAATTTATCGGTGTAATTGAAATTATTCTGCGCCAGAGCCATTATCATAATTTTTTTGTGAACATCAAATGGGAACTCTGTTATCCAGATCCATATCCGGTTGCACTTGTTTCTCCTTTGAAACGCGGGCAAACAATTTTTGAGAACTCAGACTAACCGCATGAAACTACCTAAAAAGGTGTCTGCTAACAAACTCCCAGAGAATTCGCCTTTGTCGAACTACGACGGAATAATTAAGGGTTGCATCCACCTGGAGACCCTCAAAAAGGTCAAATGAGGAATTTTTATTGTCCCAAAATGTCCGTGGAAATGAAACGAGTTTTTTTAACCACTTAATGTGTGGAGCTGGAAAAAATTGTGGCGAACAGTGCCTGAACGTTTAGTTGGACTTGGGAATTGGGAATGACGTTTCAACACGTGTCTGTTGCCGAAAGTGAGGGTGTGAATGTGCGTACACTTACGCAGCGATGTTGGTGTACGTGCCATACAAGAACCGGAAGGACCCGCCCGACGAAGGAGAGAAACGGGCGAAGACCTCGTACGACTACCCCTAACAAGCGTAATTGGAGCAGGTGGTCGACGGGCTCTGCGGTTTCCCTGCATATGTAACTAACCTAAAGGTATTTCAGGTCTTCGTCCTCCCCCAACCCCTTCATTCCTCCCTTGTATCCAACTATCTCGTGGATGTTGCCCATTCATGTACATGAACACACACACACACACGCACGCACACACACACACACACACACACACACACACACACATACACACACAAGCATTCACGATCCTTTGAAATTGCCCTTGCACCCTCTGTCTTTGTGACGCGAAACGATAAACCTCCTCGCCAAAAGCGTTCGACGTTTGACCGATCGACTTTTGCAGGGTGTATCATGTTTAAGGGGTTGTACTTAGTCAAGTGGTTGAAACAAACCGTATTTTCGAGATTTTTGTCTGGAAAAACCGTAATTATAGATTTCTACAGTAACTGGGCCTTCAAAAAGGTAACATTTAACGAAAGATGTAATTTTGAGTGGGTAAAAGTACATTATAAGGACTTTTCTGAAACTAGATAAACTGGCTAGATTAGCCATGTAGTTTGCTTAACATGTATAGGATTTATAGTAAAATATCGAAGGTAAATATGATAAAAAAATTTAAATATAAAAAAAATTACAACTTTTACAAAGAAAATCATAGCTTTTTTATTTTTCGACAAAAATGGTTAAAAATTTAACTGAGTTTGCTTAATAGATAGCACTACAAAAAAAAATAGCATTAGTAAAATAATATAAAAGGAAAAAAATTCGCACGAAATTTTTGTACTTGACCTTACTTGACCACTCGACTTTGGACGGCCACTACATAAAAACTTATTGTCTTAGAGTGTCTTGATGCTAGAAGCTTGAAGGAGTAGTGCTATCCTCGATCTAATGTCAGATATCACGATAGGTCCCATTATTTGAAATTTAGGTACTCAAAATCAAGAAAATTTAGACCTGGAGTGTTTTGTACGCCAGTGTGTCAAGTAAAGGTAAAATGAATGCTTTGGTCTTCGATACAAAATAAGTATTTTTCATTCATCAAATGATGAGTATACATCGTAAATAGAATCCTTCGATCAAAGACTGGATTTTTATATCTAGAAAGATTCTCAAATCGATCATAATGTTGAAATTTAATCGATCAATTCTCATGGCGATAGGAGAGTAATTTTGATCAAACAAATGAAACGCATTGGATTAAACAAAGATCAATCTATGCTTAATTGCAAACGTACGGGGAGTGATGGAAAAGGATGAAAAATAGACGTGCAAGCTCAATGAGTTTTCCAGATTTTCCGTGTGAAAATATTATTCATATCAACTGCAGCGCCGCCAAACTTGTTTAACCTCTCAATTAACCCCATCGTGGGTGAGTTCGCGTTGTTGAGTAATCGGTGCTGCGGTCGGGAGGGTAATTTGATTCGTACTGCGAGGGAAAGGAAGGAAGGAAGGAAAGAATGAAATAGAGAGAGAGGAGAGAACAAACGACACTCCGTCTTCTTCGCCGCACTGTTGACGGAAAACACTTTTCCCGCCGCGGGATATGAATTTATATATTGTATAAAAACATATACACAGCCCCGAGGCTGTTTTCACTGAAACCTGGAAAATTCGTGTCTCTTTTCATGGCACGGGAGTTTCTTCTTTGTGCAAAGATTCTATAGGATCTATATAATGGTTAACTGTTCGAGCACAAAGACGCCGCGCATTTAATGAAGGTTAGAAGCACAAGAGCTTCTCCTCGACACTACCGTAGACCATTGAGGTTCAGAACCAATTAGCTAACCTTCCTTTATCCTCTTCAACGGTGGCTCCACCGAGCTGCAGTGGAAAAGAATCTCTTTATTCATCTTGTCCTTAAAAACTTACGATAGTTCAATCTGGTAAAATGAGGAATATTAATATTCCCCCGAACCCTTCTATCCAGATTCACCTACCGTTATAGAACCTCTGTCGTGCTTTCAAAGTCTATGGTACGGCTATATGTAGTCACCAAAACGATGCAATCAAACGGGACAAAAATCACCATCATGGAAACGGTACAACGCAAACACCTCTGACACTTAATTTAGTCCAAAAATTATAAAATTACTTCAATCACCACTAACTTTACTTGTCTTCCAATTCGTTGTAAGCTTAGATGTTAATACTTTACGTACAACCGGAGATACCTCAATACTTAGGATTAAGTTAGTTAAGTAGCCAGACAATCAAATGAGGGAAACCACATGATTCGTCATGAGATCTGATTTAGTTTGCGATGTTTGACTTCAAATCTGGCTTATCTTGATCCCTATGTGATCCGTATCTTCTTTAAATTCTCGCTTCACCTGAAACCCCTCCAAGGTTGCAGAGATTGCATGCGAAAGCAAAACTCGGCAACATCCAAAATCTCGTTTCAACGCCGCGTGACATATCGTCCTCGTGTATTGTGTATCACGAATATTCAAGATTGCTAGAGTATTTGACAAGATTTGCTCGCTATACGGCACAGCGTTGAAGGCGGGGAATCCCGGGTGAGCTTGAGCTAGGGCCCGAGAGATGGCGCGCGCGCTCTCCCGCGCCCGCTCTCTCCCGCGCGCGCGCGCCCTCTCGCGGTTCGATAATGTACTGGAAAGCGAGTAGGTAATTTGATTGCTCTCCAAGATAGCAATGGCAGGGAGAGACTTGATGGAGTTTCAGAGTGCCGGGTGTCTCGCTTACTACCTTCATACTGCATATGTGCAATAAACAGCTATATGCATATATGCGCGCTTGACACACGTACGCTTCTTGGTCTCGTGGGATTTTCGGGATCAGTATATTGTATGTGTTTCACTTTGGAGATTGCTTTTCCCATTCCATCTTTAAGCCGAACTTAACCTCTCGCCTCCTGTCTTGCTTTCCCACTTATTAGGAGAATTTTATTCACTCAGGACATTGTTGAACGACGATATCGGTTAGCCCGAGATAAAACGAACTGGGATTAAGCCAACAGGTTTCGTGCCGTTTTGAATCTTCGTCGCGGTGGTTTCCTCGGAATTGAATTTAACGTGCAAGCTCACAGGGCATAAAGTGACAAGAACGTAGGAGGATCGGGATTAAACCCAATTTCGAACAGTCCTTTGAGGGTTTCGGTACATTGTTGCCGAAGCTCGTTCGCCTCCTGTTGCCTATGGGGTCTAAAGTCAAAGGCATTGTCACGAAGCGTCACAGCGAGGTTCGAATTTAACCCCCCCAAAGCGCCGGCAGATTAGCCGGCATATCGAGTTACAGGAGTAGCTTTTCGAGGGTAAGGAAAACACGGAGGATCTCGAGAAGGATATCCAAAATTGAAGGTCATGAAGAATTACAAAGGACAAGGATATCGTTCATCTTTAATTTCGACAGCGTTTATCGTCTCAAAAGAGCCCCAGTCTACGGAGATGACGAGGGAGGAATATCGCGTTGGCCTTTTGCTGAAGAGAGCCGGTAATTTTAACGACACGTCATTTCAGCGGGATTTCATCGTTGGGAAGGGATGATGAGCGGTTCGTCGTGAAAACTAGAAAAGTAGAGTAGATAAAGCGTCTCGGGACCGGCCCGCAGCTATCGTCGGAAGACAGAGATGGGACCGAGAGAAAGAGAGACCATCGGGCCAGACTCGTCTCGTTTTTCTTGTGAATATATATCTATATACATGGCTGGATGCTGCGGAAGGGGGAGGAAAAGAGAAGCTCGACAACTGAATCTTAATTAAATGTTTTAAGCGTCATTCGGGAGCTTTGCGGGATGAGGAGGAAGGGGGAGGGGGAATTTCGAGCAAGAGACGGCAAAAGGACGAAAGAGAGTTTTGAGAAACGATGGGATGAGAAAGTTGGACGACAAGCGGAAGAAGATGGCGCTTGTGCGCGCATCAGCATACAGGCTGAGAGCAGTGAAACAGGGGTCCGGTCCAGAGAAGGAGACGGCAGATCTGTGGGCAAGGATGAAGGTGGGAGTAGATGGGGGAGTATAGACCTATGAGGCATTCCATGCCAAATCGACCACTTTTTACTCCGACCCCTTTTGATTTGGCTGAAACTTTTTTATCTTTTTATACCCGATCAAAAACATTTTTCAGAATTTTTTCAAATTTTTTTACCCCGCCGATAAAAAGTTATGAATTTTTCAAAAAAATTGGCTTTTCATTTTTCAAATATCTATAACTTTTTCAAAAATTTACTTATCGGGACGTTTTTTTTCAAAATTTTTGTTTTTACATGTTTTTTTCAGAAAAAAAATAGACAAATTATTCAGACCGATCCTCAACTTTTTATTTTTACTTTTTTTTTTAGAAACTTTGACATTTTCTGCAAATTCTCTGAAATTTTCAGAGTGGGGACTTTTCGTTTTCTATTTTTTTTTTCAATTGAAAAAAATAATTCTTTTTTTAACTCAGCTTATTTCTCATGATACTACTTTGGGGATTTTTGAGGATGTTAAAATAACCTCAAGGTTTGAAAAAAAAATTAATAATAAATGAAATTGAAAGTAGTAATCCTTGAAAAAATTTCATTGTTTTTCGAAAAAAAAGAAAATCGTTGAAAATGGAAAACAAATGTTATTTGGTTCATTTTTGAACAAGCAACAGGCTTTTAAAAATGTTTCAATGATGGTTAATTTGTGATGGAATTCGTTTCATGCTTTTTTTCAACATTTTGCTTTTTTTTTGTTTAATTATCAAAAAACCATAGTTTATTAAATAATTTTATATACAATAGCTATAATTCCATCACAAATTAACGACTTAATTTTCTTTGTTTTGAAATGTAGTTCGAAAAAAATATATAAAAAAATTATTCAGAACTGTCTTCTATTTGTTTTCTTACTTTTTCGAAAAACTTTGACATTTTTCGATGATTACTACTTTGTATTTCATTTTTTTTTTAACTTCGAGGTTCTCTTAACACCTTCAAAAATCCCCAGAGTGGTATTATGAGAAAGAAGCTGAGTTAAAAAAAATATTTTGTTTCAATTGAAAAAAAAATTAGAAATCGAAAAGTCATCACTCTGAAAATTTCAGAGAACTTGCAGAAAATGTCAGGGCTTCTATGAAAAAAAAAAGAAAAATTAAAAATAGCACTCATCGAGAAATTTTCGTTTTTTTCGTAAATAAAAAAAAAAAAAACGAAAAACGTTCAAGATCAGTCTGAATAATTCTTTCTATTTTTTTTCTGAAAAGTACATTTAAAAACAAAGATTTTGAAAAAAAGCGTCCCGATAAGTGAATTTTTGAAAAAGTTATAGATAATCGAAAAAAAAGCGAATTTTTTTTGAAAAATTATAACTTGTTATCGATCGTGTAAAAAAATTTGAAAAAATTCTTAAAAATGTTTTTGATAGAGTAGAAAAAGATCAAAAAATTTCAGCCAAATCGAAAGTGGTCGGGGTCAAAAGTGGTCGATTCGACGTGGAATGCCCCCTATATATATATATATATATATGTATAAAAGGTAGAAGAGAATATGGAGCCGCAAGTTTCGCCAGAGAGGATATACGCCCGACGACGACGCTTCCCTACTTCCTGAATTGCCGACGTTCCTAAGCAGACACACATACCCCCAAAGTGCTGAAACACTAGCGCACATTTTACTGTTTATAGTGATACAGTGAACGCTTATACCGAATACGCGAAAACGCAAAAGCGGATGGGTTAAGAAGGAGCAGAATGGTGTGTACGAAGAGCCGGGGGTTGGAGGAGGCCCTCACCCAGGAAGCCTTCTCGCAATCAGCACGCTGGCAAATTAACTGCTCGACGAAGTTGTAACGAGTTCGCCGTTGCCCCTCTCTCGGGCCGAACATAGCGGACTACTCTTTCCTTCATTCCTTCCCTCATTTTCGCTCCCTCTTCTACTTCATCCACTCTTTCCCACTTCTCTCTCGCTCGCTATCTTGTCGCGTGGAGGGTCATTATTTATTTTCCCAAACGGTCTCCGCGATATCCCTGCTCTCGAGTCTCGATAATTGTGTGTCATACAATGTCGAAGCTTATTTCATCGGGCAAAAGGCTGTCGCGAGGGAGATAAGAAATAAAGAGTGGACGGAAGTATAAACGCGCTACTTCAAACAGCGAGATGATTGCGAGTTTAGCAATGTCGGAAATTAAGAAAATCGAATTTCACGATCACTGCCTTCTTCGTTGTTTTTTTTGCAATTTTCCTCATTGGGTGAATGCTTTTTTAACAATGGCAATTATTGAGGATCAAGTTTGTTAATAAAAAATTGACTGGAAACATTAATTTGATTGTATGTAATTGGGCTCAACTTGAATGAAAAACCTTTCAAGAATCATTAAGGAGAGGTCGTGGAAAAGCGTCCATTGAAAACTCGTTACAGTGAAAAGTTGCCGAGTTGGGTCTTGTCTGGAATTAATAGAACGAATTAATAGAAAAAGTGACTAAAACATCCTCCGATGAGTTTCTCAATCTTTCCTACTGGTTAACTCCTTCAAATCGCACGGAAAAAAACGACCTGATTGTGGTAACCAACTGGTTTGTAAAACATGCTTCTAGTAACTAATTGGTTGGGGCAACCATTTTCGCGGTTGCCCCAATCAACCAACCAACCAACTTTTTATTGGTTGGATGATCCGCAATAATATAGTTGCGGTAACCACAAAAATGGTTGCCCCAACCAAGTAGTTAATAGAAGCATATCTTACTAACCAGTTGGTTACCATAACTAACTCGTTTTGTCCGTGCTCTGGCAATCTTAGGTTTAAGCTTATCAATATAATTTGATCTGCTTCGTTGACTGAATATTTTTTTAAGAGAATTGCAAATGCTTTTTTCCTTCCATGACTACAATAGTTGATTTCAATAATGCTAAAGTAAATAATTTAACTTCTCTCACATGTTTCCTTTGTAAATTATAATAATTTACATGAAGAATTACAATTTTTATGTCAAAAAAATGAATAAAGTGCAAAACGTACTTGAATTGTAATTTTTAATGTTAATTATTATAATTTACAAAAGGAAATATGTGAGAGAAGTTAAATTATTTATTTTAACATCATTGAAATCAACTATATTGCAGTCATAGAAGGAAAAAAGATCAAAATTACGAAAAAAAATCGAATAAAAAATTTTTAATAAGAAGTTATTTGAATCCCATCTTCGATAAAATCTAAATTTTTTTTTACGTAGAATTTTATAATTAAAAAAATGTAAGGGGTCCCATTCAAAGAAAACCCTATTTTTAGCTAAAAATAGCTAAAATAACTTTGAAAAAAATTGTCCTCAATTTTCGATATTTTGTTCAAAAAGTACATTGAAAAAAACGACCGCTTTATAAATTAGAATATCTTGATTGTTGTAGAAGTTATGATTATTTTAAGAACATGTTTTGAAAAATTAATAACTTCGGTATGATTTGAGATAGAGAGCTAAAAATTTACATGGATACTTCTTTTTGCATGTATATAATAACATATTAAAAGATTTTTAAAAAATTGAAGGGGTCACCGACAAAACGTTGTTGAATTGATAGGGAATGACACATATGTTTTTTAGATCCCTTTTCGCGAAGCTTCTCAGGCAACTCGATCGATGGTTCATCTCGTCGTCTTTACTCACTTTCTCTCTCTCTCTCTCTCTCTCTCTCTCTCTCTCTCTCTCTCTCTCTCTCTCTCTCTCTCTCTCTACTCTCCGGAGGCTAATCGACCTCATTACCCTCGCCCCTTCTCCTTTTGCACTTACCCGGATACTCGTGGATTTAACAAAATCTGACTTGGTTTTTAATTGCCAAGACTTTGAATCTCTTTTTCGCTCCTTATAAGCGAGAGAGAGAGAGAGAGAGAGAGAGAGAGAGAGAGAGAGAAAGAGACGTTTGAGCATCGCGTGCAACGACCAGGGCGCATCAGCGAGAAATTCCACGAAAAAGTTTCATCTAGTTTTTTTTTCTTTCTTCTTTTAATCTAGCGCAAGCTCGAAGGATCTTGGAATTAGTCCACGTTCGTTTTGGCGTTCTTTCGTGCAAGTTTTCACCAGAGTGTTATACTCTCGGGGATGAAACTCTCAAGTATTTGTAAATCGGGTGAGGAGTAGAAAAAACGAAGAAAATGTACGGAATTGGCCAAATTGTTTTTGTTACGATAGCGGAACAATTTGTTTTCATCCTCTAGAATAGCAAAGTATGTTTCTGTGTTCAACAAGGCTCTCAATAGCGAGAGAAAATATTCTACAAGCTTTTGCAACAAGAAAAAAAATTATAGCAATAATAATTCGAACATGGATTATCATTTTTGTTGCAAATTGGGAATAAATTTGCAAAGGTTACGATTATTTCACTGGAATAACCATGTATTTAAATGACCAGACATTTTCTGGTACAAGGGAAAAGAAGAAACAACGATGTCGACTTTAATTGGTCGTAAAATTAAAACATTGTATTCTTTTTCGTACTCCACTTTTTTTTTGGCATTTTGCAAACACCACAAATGGTCTACTATTTTATTTTTTCTCTTTTTCCTCGGTCGGTTTCACCGTGGGATAGCTTTTCCGTACGTGTATAAGGAGAGGAAACGAGAAGTCGAGAGCAAGTTGCTGCACATACACAGAATTATCGAGTGCTTGAGAGCAAAAGGGCGTAACTAACATACCCAGTGTGGGGGTGAATTCAGTGGGTTAGGCCCTTTTGATTTTTAGAGATCGATGTATAAATGCGTTAGGGAGAGTGTGGATGGCCATTGGTAGGATAACTCCAGAAGAGACCGGACAGCAAATGAGACGAGACACGAATCTGCGTCTGGGGCAAAGTGGTGATTTCAACCATAATTTTTCAAATATTTTTGAGGTATCCGATATTCTAAGAGTTAAACTATTGACATAAACCATTCGAGTATGATGTCGAAGAAATTATTGTTCATAACAATGAAGCTTTTTCCATGAGAAAACATAGCATAAGATATTCAGAGAAATTCTAATCATGTTTGGGATTCGTAACACGTTAGATTGTAAATAAATATAAGCTATAAAAATTTTGACTTGCACTTTTGACTAAGATTCTTAAAACCACTTGTTAAATGGTACGAAAGTCCTAAAATTCCAATTTTGTCAAGATTCTGATATTGTTCGAGGTTACTTAGTGTTAGTTAGTTAGTTAGTTAGTTAGTGTTAGTTAACCTCAAGCGCGGGTTTACTTTACTCATTATCAGTTAAATCAACCCAATTTGAAGCTTGGCATACCCAACTCTCATATGTGAGTTTATGTCAAATATGAAGCTAATTGATCCATCCAAAAAGATAATAAAAATGAAAACGTAACGAGTTAGGTACTCCAGATTTTCTTTACATAATATAATTATAATTTATTGATTGATATAATTAAAATTAAATTAAACAATTGAACATTTTATTCTTAATTTGGCCATCGTTCTTATGAGGGTGGTTTTTCATTTCATAGCGAAGTCACCTTCATAATTAAAGGGTACAAACGACCCCACTATTGATTTTTCATTGAATTAAAGGGGTATTCTGATCTAAAATTTTGAAAAAATTAATTCCCTTTGCATATTCTTAAAGTTTTGATTTCTTTTTTTATTGTCAAAATATTAATAAATATTTTTAAAAAAAAAAGAACGGTGATTTTTTTTGTATTGAGCTCGACATAACGCTCAAAATGTATGTCTCTAGATCAGAATACTGCCTTAAGTCGTTTTCTGAATCAACTTATTAATTTTTGGAGCTCTATCTCTTTCACACTCTCAAGTGTGCGAACGCAGGGAGGCCTTTTCTTAAGGATGTTAAGTCTCAAATCGCAAATAATGAGAAAATTCTGAAAATTTGGTATGTTTTTGGATGAATTATTTAAGAGGTCGTGTAAGAATTTCACGACGATTAGTAAGCTGGTTATCGAACAATTAACATTAACAAATTAAATTAAATTAAATTATGGAAACTGATATAACTTTGCGATAAGTTTTTTTGACCTCTTAATTTTTTAATATCTACACTACATTGAAAGCAACGGAAACAGAACGAAGTTTATTGATAAATATTTTTTTTATTTGTTTAAAAAATTGTTCTTAAAAAAATGTTAATATTTTAATAACGAGCTTTCTAATCATCGTGAAATTTTTACACGACCTCTTAAATACTTCATACAAAAACATAGCAAATTTTCAGAATTTTCTCATCATTTTTCATTTTAACCTTCAAGGAGGTTGAAGTAATGATGATAGAATTGTGAAAATTTAATATGTTTCTACATGAAGTGTTCAGGAGGTCGTGTACAAATTTCACGACGATTAAGAAGCTATTTATTGAACAATTAACATTAAAAGATTTCATAGGGACTCAACATCCTTAAGTGCAGCACATTTTTTTTTAGATCCTTATTATGGAGTTACAGGCCACTTTTTGAATATTTGACCCATTTTTTATTTCAAAAATGCAAAATATAAAAAAATATTGAACGAACATTTAGATTTATATTCAAAAATCGGCGTTTGACGCTGACTCGGTCCCCCTAAGGTCTCTGAATTACATGTAGAAGTTCAAAAAAACGTACCTTAGAAAAAGTGTTCCAACTCACCTGGAATAAATTTATATAGATACAAGGTGCATCGACCGGGAAGGGTAAAAACGACGTTTTCTCCACCGTGAGCTAGGCCACCCCCGGAAGAGGCGGTTAACGTTATAGCGTTGGTTCGTGAGAATGCAATTATTTAAATAGCCGAGCGGTTAAACGACAAGTCACCCACCTAGTTTCTTCTCCGTCGAATTTTCCACCATTAACGAGAGAGAGAGAGAGCAAGAGAGATAGAGAGATATATATTCGTACGAAGGAGAAACGGTGGCGTATAAACGTGAATTTGAGCACCTGCGTACGAAATTCCCTCTCTATCGCCTTTACTCGAGTACAGTAAAGGGAAAATAGCCCGTGGACTCGGGATATATATCCCGATCTCGTGAAAAGTAACTCTCGTCTACGAAAGCGAACATTATCGTTCACCTTGAAGAACAAGAGGATTCTTACTATGTTATCGTGACAACTGTCCTATCTATATATTATATCCTTTCGCCACAAGATTGTGGTAATAAAAAACCCTCTCGTCAAATTAAAAAAAAAAGGTTTTCCCATCCCCATTTCCGGCATATAATGGCGAATTTGTCGTAAAAAAAAATAGTCTCGACTCGGCAAGAATGACGAGTGAATTAATCACAAAATGATGGATGATTTTTCAAGAATTATGAGAATGTAAAACTCGCCTTGTTTGCTCCAAGATATAATTCACCATAATTTCATGGATTTTTGTTATTCTCTCAAATACGTTTTTTTTGTTTCGTCAATTTGATATTTCATGTGTAGAAAATTGTGAAACGTCTATTCAGGCATGAATTTGGTTTGGTAGTTTCGAAAGGGAAATATTTTTAAAAGAGCAAAACGAAATTTTCGAAATAATTTCAGTGTTTTTGAAAATTTAATAAAATGAGAAATTTCGTTTTCATTAAGATTGAAGATTTAATAAAATCGTTTTGATATTCATAATCAGGGATAAAAATCGTTCAAACAATTTAAAGAATAGACATAGCAAAGAAATAATGCAATGCGTAGAGCAAAGAATAATAAAAATCTAAAATTCAATATTTAAAATCAACTTACACTGTTTTTCGCCCTATTTTTTTTCCCTCTCTTCAGGCGCACCCATCTTCTAGAGGAAATTTTTTAAAGACATTTTTACGGTTGGATTCATAAAGGGAAAAGTTTGAGCTTCAATGTCCTTTTTTTCAAATCTTTGAGTGTTTTTTTTTCCAAAGTCATTCTGTTTTTTGTGAAAAAAGAGGAAATTTGAAAAATCCCGCATAACACGAAAACAAGGAGGATTCATGAAAAACTTCAAGATAGCAGAAAGTTGCGTCTGTTTTCGTTGAGTTCAGAGGAATTTTTTCAGGTTTTTTTCTTTCAACATTTTTTTTTCTCATATTGAGGCTGGAAAAGAAATTTGGAAAAAAAATTTGAAAAAAGTTCCAATGCGTTGAAAATGGTGAAATAAAGTAGTTTCTCCTCTTGAAATTTTATCAATAATCCCATAGTTCTCGAGTGATGGCGATTGAATGATCTGAGCTCCGACCCAGAAAATAAGAAAAAAAAAATTTTGAAAAAAAATCTGGAAAACTTCCTCTGAACTCATCGAAAACAGACGCAACTTTTTGCTATCTTGAAGTTTTTCATGAATCCTCTTTGTTTTCGTATTATACGGGATTTTTTCAAATTTCCTGTTTTTTTACAAAAAATAGAATAACTTTGGGAAAAAAAAATCGCTCAAAGTTTTTAAAAACAGAAAATTGAAGCTCAAACTTCCCCCTTTACGAATCCAATCGTAAAAATGTATACAAAAAATATCCTCTGGAAGATGGGTGCCCCTGAAGGGAGGGGAACAAAGGCGAAAAACAGTTGTTTTCAAAATGGAGTCCAAATCTAAAAACAAATTGCAAAAATAACTTAAAAAACAGAAAATGAAGCCGAATTCTTCCCCTTTAAAATGCCGTTTGGTAAATTAGTTTACGTTGTCTTCCGGCGAAATAGCATAAAAAAACGTTGCAGACCCTTTTTGAAGTTTTGTCTGGAAACTTTTCGCCGGTAGTGTAACTTGATTTTAATTATTAAATTTTAGATTTTTATTATTCTTTGCTCGATGCATTGCATTATTTCTCTGCTCTGTTCGCCGTTTATTTGAATCCACTAATTTTCGAGGATGCATCTATCTTCTTTGTCAGATTTTTCACCCCTAGCCACACCCTGTTTCCCTTAATTCAACCCGCACTGGCTTTCTCACCTCACCGTCCAAGTTTTTCCACACCTTTTTTTCTTCGGCATTCACCATTTCACTGAGCTTCGGTAATTTAATTCACTCCGTCTTAAGACGTCTTAATCGTTCTCAGGTCGCTTTTTTTACAACTTTTTCGCCTCCCCTTCTCTCCCTCTCATTTATTTTCGTACATATCGCCAGACGTCTAGGTCAGAAACTCGAGAATTTTCTGTTCTATAAACTTCACAAGCACAGACAATTCTCGGACTTTCGTTCTCGCGCCAAAGTCTTTCTCGTACTTTCGCACGGTCGAAAATCCATCAAGGAGAAAGAGGGAGATTCGTCGTCGTGGCGAAAACCCTCGAAACGGTCTCGAGGACTCGACACACCGGAAAACAATTTACCATTTAACCCCACGCTCTCATTTTCTGTTTAACAAGAATTTTCTCCCCAGCAACACCTTCACGATAAAAGATTGTAGCGGGAATTCTCATTCCCGAAATTTTCGTGCTTTCCGGTTTCCAATTCCAGCGGCTTTTCTTCATAACAAGAAGGAAACTGCTGTCAAAAGCAAAAGGAAGTTGCTTCAAAGAGCAAAAGAATCAAGAGAACACCGAGAGATGTTACGAAAGTACAATAATTTGTATTTTGTAATCTGAATGATTCCTTTATATTTTTCTTCATCATTTATATCACGTATTTTTATTTTGTTTGCTGCGTTGACAATTTTAAAACATTATTGACCGTACGAGGAAATTTTACCGGGCAGCAATTTCCTTTTCCAGTGAATACAGATTGTTGTTCACGTTTAATACAATTGAATTTTTGATGTCTTTTTTTGTAATACATTTTATCGAAAACCAATAAGCACGACGATGGACGAACAAATGTAATTAATTTTTCATTCAAAAATTAACAATGTGCTCTGAGAACGAGAGACTTAATTAAAATTGCAGAAGTCGTTGCAAAAAAATTATCAGTTTATATTTACAAAGTGGATTTTCTGTTTGGTAAATATTATTATTTCATTACATTATTATATTTTTAATTTTTTTACATATTGCAAGTAATTAACTTACTTTTTTCCTTACTTAAGTAAGTAAGGAAAAAAATCTCGGACGAATTATTCTGCAAATTAAAAAAAAGGTTTTGAGTGCGCAGTCTCTTCAGAAAAAAAGCTCCAAGGACCATAAACTTTTGACCACGAATCACGTCGTAACTTCCATTTTTCAACGATCTTAAAAAAGTGTCCAGGCGAAATGACTAATCCAGATTCAGTGACGCTTGTCACAAGGGAAAATAAAAGAGGAAGCACGTGACTCGTTTTCTCACTTCCATCCACTTTCCACCCCACGATTCCCGTTTTTTGCGCGAATGAGGTATTTTCCAATGAAAAGCCACGAGAAGCTTTTCCCGATGAAAGTGCCGCAAATGTTTCGTGACGCGAATACAAGGGCGAAAATAAGACCTGGTTGGTGAACACGACACATTTTATGCCAAAAATTCTTCACTCAAAGTTGCAAGATTAATTATTTAACTACCCCTTATCGGCATAACTCTCGGCATTTTTGGGGCTCGAGCGGGTCTTTTTTGCTGCACAAAGGGCATACCTCACGAGCTCGTTTATTTTTTTTCCTTTTTCGTCACGGCTCCGACAATAGAAAAGCGTGTTTTTCGAGCAAAGTTTTCATCGCGACCCTTTTTAGTTTCTCATTCTCTCCCACCTTTTTTTTTATTGCTCATGGTGCGTTCTTTCTCTTTCATGGAGGGAGCCTGTATTATACAAGCATACTATACATATATAGAGCGACTCTTTGAAGTGAAGGATCTCTTTTTGTTAATTACTCGGTTCGCTGCTCCATCACGGCGCTAAACTCACACCCCAAAAATTTTCTTCTCTCTAACTGTATGTAGGGAAGGGTGGGGCACGACGGCCCCCCTTAAAAATTTGGTAAAAAAAATGTTTGGTTTCTTGTCAAATTATCATAAACTTGATGTATTGACTCGTTTTCACGCCGATCCGCGATACTTGGGTCATAATGGGCCACCCTAATATATTTGGTCAGAAAGTTTTTGTTTTTCTTTAAATTATGATGAATTTGATGTATTCATCCATTTTAAGGCTGATGCACTACATGAAGAGTAACATGGGCCACAAAAAAACATTTTTGACGCTGATTTTAAGATAAAATTTTTTTAATTCATTTATAAGGAGGACCATCATGCCCCACCTTCTCCTATATATAATATATATACGATATACATATATATCTTTCCCTCTCTGTCTTACTCTCATTATTCCAGCAAAGCTTACAGTCCAAAACAGTCCGCGTACAAACACACATACACGCACGTACGTAGATAAATGTATATGGGGCATTCCACACCGATTCGACCTGGGTCTGACCCTTCACCTCTCCGATTTTGTCCGCGATTTTTTATGGTTTTGTAGTACCTCTGAAAGGCACTCAGGGTTTTCTTCAGATTTTTTTGGAGCGATTTGACTTGACTATAATTTTATAAACAAATTATTTTTAGCCCAAATTAAAAAATCTAATAAAAATCACAAAAATCCCGTTTTTTATTTAAAAAATTTCAAGCGTTGAGCCAAAGTGAGCAGGGTTTTCTCTCTGTTTATAACAAGTATTTTCGAATTTTTTTAAATTTTTAGTAGAAGTAGGAACGTGAATTAAGTGGGCCGTTATCCAAACATTTTTGTATGATTTGAAGGCGTTTAAAAAAATGTTTGGATGAGGGTTCACTCAATTCAGTTCAGATCCTTCTTTTATTCTTTTTTTTACTTCAATTTGAAAAAATCTGAAAAAATCACAAAAATCCCATTCTTACATGAAAAATTTCAAGCGTTGAGCCAAAGTGGGCAGGGGTTCCCTTTTATTTATAACAAGTCTTTTTGAAAGAAAAATTGTTAAAAATAGAAAGACAAACTCCAAGGAAAGGGAAACTGAATTGACAGGACCATTATCCAAACATTTTTTGAACACCTTTAATTCATACAAGAATGTTTGGCTGACGGCCCACTCAATTCAGGGTCCAACCTCTTTTTAAAAGTTGTTTTTTTTTTCGAAAAACCTTATTATAAACAGAAGGAAACCCCTACCCACTTTGACTCAATGCTTGAAATTTTTCGTATGAAACAAGGGATTTTTGTGATTTTTTTCAGATTTTTAAATTTGGACTAAAAATAATTTGTTTATAAAATTATCGTTAGGTCAAATCGCTCCAAAAAAATCTGAAAAAAATCCTGAGTTGTCTTCAGAGGTACTGCAAAACCGTAAAAAATTGCGGAGAAAATCGGAGAGGTGAAGGGTCAGACCCAGGTCGAATCGGTGTGGAATGCCTCATATGTATAATCGTGCTATCCACGAATGGCCGAGTATACCTCGTCGGACTTTTCTTTCACCCGGAGACCCGGGAAATTGTGCAAAGTTGCCACACCACGGGGATGAAAGAGCTGACACACGCTCTGGGGAGGCCGTGAGTGAATCCTGGAAAATTTGCGACCTTCATTTCCCGCGCCCTTTCGCCCTTAATCTCTCTCACTCTCTGATACGGAGGATAATCCTAGAAAGAGTTTGCGCTCGTTGAATCTCACGGAACGTCATGAATCCCTAGTACTGTGTGCCCCCGCGAATGAGAGTCGAGAGTGAAAAGTTAAGGGAAATTTTTCCGTTCTTTTTCCTCATTTTTTTCATTACGCGCCATGACGATATTCCCTGGATTACGGTCGTGATAACGCTGCAACACGACTCACATGACTCACACCGCCAGTCTTATCACGCTCGTATCCCTGAACAAGGATATCAACTCAACTTGAGTACGTAAATCCCAAAAATCTTATCAGCAAAGTATATTTCAATGAGCCTGTATTATCGTACGTACGTGAAAAACATTGTCAGTCCACTTAATTTACAACTATATGAGTGATACTCAAGATATTCACATTACTTGAGATCCATCGTTTATAATCGATGTATCGATTACAATCGATCGGGTACTCTATAGAGTACCTGATTAACGCTCATTACAATATTTGAGTAACACTTAAAACAGTACTCAAGGACACAATACAGTCCTCGTGTAATATTCACCAGTAAAGTACTTGAGTAACTAATTAAAGTACAGTTTTTTCTCACTAAACACGGATTTACTAATAATTATCTCAGAAACTCAAAATTTTCAAGAATTTTTATTATACAAAAACATTTTTTCCAGATTTTCCTTGATTTTTCTTATGAATAAACTTTTTTTCGACAAAAATTCCGCGTGATTTGCAATCGGCGATGAATTTCCCATTGGAACATTGTTCAATGGGAAATTCGAAAACATAATTGTTCATTCGAAAACGACAAAGGTAAAATAAAAATTTTGGCTATCCATTAGACTGATTCAAAAAAAGCGACTATTTTTTGTTTTTCGAAGAAACGCATTAAATACTTTCGGGAAGGTGAAAAAAGATGCCTGTTAAAATTAGAGCTCTTGATAAAAATATTTAAAGGTCCCTATCGCATATTTTTATTTCCCATTTAAATAACACGGGACATTTTTTTTTTAAACTTTGACATTTTATATCTCGGCTTCAACTCAATGCCCCAAAATGAACGACACATATTCTTGTAGAGAATTGAACGGTCTATAAAAAAGATGTCTTATGATTTTTCGATAAACTCACTCCTTTAAAAGTTATTCAAGGTTAAATTTAAATATAGAGGAAATTTCAGTTTTTGTTTTAGTTTCCGGCAAAATGTTGAAACTTATTACTAAATATCGTAAAATCTTTCCTGAAACAAAAGTTTAAATTGCATTAACATAAATTTCCTAATTTTTAAAGAAATTACCAACAGTATATTAGAACGTAAATAACTTTTGAAGGAGTGAATTTATCGAAAAATCATAAGAGATCTTTTTTGTAGAGCGTTTAATTCTCTACGAGAATGTGTGTCGTTCATTTTGGTGCATTGACTTGTAGCGGAGATATAAGTGTCAAAGTTTGAAAAAAAAAATTTACTGCGTTATTTAAATGGGAAATAAAAATATGCGAAGAGGGACCTCTAGATATTTTTATTAAGAGCTCTAATTTTAACAGGCATCTTTTTTCACCTTCCCGAAAGTATTTAATGCGTTTTTTTCAAAAACAAAAAATAGTCGCTATTGTTGAATCAGTCTACTATCCATACTTTGAATACCATTCACGTACTTATCCTCAACTCACTCAAGTACCGTTTTGAGTAGGCGAAAACTTGATCATTGGTACTAAAGTACAACGATCTAATCCATTACTTCAACATGGTTCGTCAAAGTTTCAAATAATTACGTATTTAATGTGAGCAAGAAAAGTTTCGATCGTTTTCGTAATCAAGTTGGATTCGAGCGTCGACTAGATCGTCAATACTTTTCGAGTGAAACTACCCCTGTGAGGAGAGAGTGAAGCTCTCTCCACTTCCCACTGGAAAGGTGAAGGACAGAAGCGGAAGTAGAGAGAGGAAAACCCGATGGAGAGAGAAAGATGGAGGATCGTTGTTTGCTCGAAGCAACGATACGAGAGGAAAGCGTCTTTCTCTCTCTCTCTCTGTTTTGGCCCGGCAAGAAGAGAGAGAGAGAGAGAGACGGAGTGAGCCAGAGGGCAGGTGAGAGGAAAACCGGATGGAAAAGAGGGGAAAAAAACTTTTGAAATTCGCAATTACAAGGCCGCGCGAGTTCCGGACGTTGTACTATCTCTGCCACTACCACTTGATTTATACATATATATATATATATATTATATATACATATATATAGATTGTTACACGCTCCGAGATCCCGTAAACTTTCCGTTGCACCAGAACCGAAAGAACATCCAACTTCACGGTCCGCTGATACAAACTACCCTGACGTTTTCAAGTGCGCCGCAAAAACCCCCGCAGATAAATGACATCTGCGAACCTCTCCTCACAAAATTCTCCACCTCGTATATCTCTTCTTTCTCTTTCCCTCTCTCGCTTTATCTTCCTCTCTCTCTCTCTCTCTCTCTCTCTCTCTCTCTCTCTCTCTCTCAATCTGTTCATCTATCTCGCACTTTGAAAACTTTCAATTCAAACAACAACAAAATATGGTGAGATAAGCTTCGACAAAACTTTTACCGTTGTACAAACACATATTTATTATTGTACGAAAGTTTTCGTACAGACGTGTACATCCGTGATGGATATACACAAACGGCGGTGGTGAGAAATGTGGGCGGGAAAAAAAACGCTCTTACTGTGGGAAAATCAATGACCGAAAAGGTGAAACGTTTTTCGAAGATATGAAAAAAAATGTTTATGTATTTTCCGTATAAAATCTCGAATAAAAATTTTCATGTAAATGTATGGGTCCATTCCATATAAAATCGACCAATCGTCAGAAAGGTGTTTTTTTCTTCAAAAATATGAATTTTTGAACTTTGGTAAAAAAAATTTTCTTTACCTCTAAGTTAAGTAAAGTTGAGCAATCATGCGATTTCGTATTTTTGAGTAGTAACAATTACATGATTGCTCACTTTACTTAACTTAGAGGTAAAACAAAATGTTTTTTTACCAAAATTCAAAAATTCATATTTTTGAAAAAAAACGCAATTCTGAAAATTTCAGGATCTTCCAAGATCAGTACAAGGTATTATATCATAAAAATGGAACCACAAATTAAATGATGATTGTGGATTTTCACGATTTTTGAAAATTCCAAATTCTCCAAATTTATCTTTTTCTACATTTTTTTCGAATTATTTTTATTTTTTTTTCGTAGCCCCAAGTATACTCTTGCAAACAAATCTAAAACGATTTTTTCGTAACCATAATAGTTTTCGAGATATTTAACAAATAAACTTGAAAAATAGTGAAATTTTGATTTTTTGAAAAAAAAAACATTTTTTTTTCCTTTGTTAGAAATTCTTTTTATGATAAAAGAACTTCCGACCAAATTTGATCGAAATTGAAAGGGGTCGATTTCAACTATTGGTCGATTTGACATGGAACATCCCATATATAAATATTTATTCCGAGATAACGCCGAGCGCAAATCCTCGTCGATAAAAAAAATGGAATCAAAAGAAAGTTCCTCTTCCAGGCACTTTTTCAACTGGCAGTAAAAGCGTCTTGCAAAAAAAGTGACCATAAAAATATTGCATTAGAAAGACTGAATTTTTTATTCGTACTATTCGAACAGCTTCTGCTATCTCGCGGATCGATGAAAGTTCGACGAAACAATTTTCAAACTAGAAATAAAAAAAAAAAATAATTTTCCTCACGACAAATAGAAATTCTTTCCATCTCAATGTGGGAAGTATTTCGAAATTTCATTTGGAATTCCCCAAGTGATTTATTTTAGCTGGCGCGGTGAAATGTATTTTTTCCCCAATTTTCGAGCTTGGAAACTCGATCCAAGTGAAATTGCCCGGTGGAGTAGCCAACGGGGAACGTGAGGGAAATCACGCGTGAAATACAAGGACTGTTTCCCTCTTTTTTCTGACGATGACGGTGCAATGAAAATGACGGATGTATGTAAAACTTTACTGGAGTTTTACACGACGTTGAGGGCAAGGAGAAGAGAGGGAGGGAGGGAAAAAGGGAACCTGGAGGGGGGGGGGGAAACTCGCGGAGAGACAGAGGAACAGAGGGAAAGAGAGTTTCGTGTGCTTAAGGGGGTGAGTTGTCGACCCACCCTAATTTTGTGACGCGCAGGCGCGCCTCCATCCTCCGGCAAAGAAATACCCCATATACACATCCATGCGATATATATATGCTGAAAATAGTATACGTAGTATCAGCGAGTGTACGAATCGGTTCGAGGAGCTTGCGAGAAATATCGTCGTTCAGTCGCGCGCCGGGCGCTCTTCCGAACGGATCTCGTTGTTCCATTTTTCCTCTAATTAAAGTTGAAATAATTTTTTTTTTCAAATATTCTCGTCATGTCGTTAAGTTTGCCACGTGAGAGCTTTGAGTCCGTTGTTTCGTGTCAATTAAAAAATTGAAAAAACAAAAATGTTGTCAAAGATGACGAGACGATCAGTGAGAACGACGACTCGAAGAGTCGTCGTCGACGTCGAACGAATCTTCGCTCTGTGTCGATGAAATTTTCGAGGAACAAAATTACCCACGTATGATAATGTTTTGGTGCTCGGAGGGTCCTCCGGCATTGCGATGGGCCCTCCTCGTCCCTTTCGTCGTTTGGACTATCTTGGGATCGGTCGAGGGAAAAAATGAAAATTGTGAGTGACTATAATATCTGTGATATGTTTGCCGATCTCTATTATCCGGGATTAATTTTCATTTTCACGATTCAGGCGAGACGTCTCGTCTTTTGGGAAAATTGTTTTTTCTGGACGGATTTTGAGAGAATTCGATTTTTTTTCGTGCAACGACGAAAGATTAAAAAATCTCCGCTGCTTATTTTCAAAGAATTTTCACCGTGGATTTGATTTGTTGGTTTGTTGTTGGAAGTAGGCAGGAAAATTCCTGAGGTACATTTTTTGGTACCGGAAGTTGGGATTTTTGGCTTTTAAGCACGAAGGATAACGAAATCATTCAGTGTCGTTGATTTTGATTTCAAGGATTCGGCATTATATTTTTTAGAGTGTGAAAAAAGAGGATGATTGAAATATTCATTGAGGTTCTATTTGAGGAATTTTCACTACTTGAGATTCGCAGATGTAAAAATAATTTTATTATCTTGAGTTTTAAGGATTTTTGGGATTTTCATTTCCTCGTCGTTTTTGAGAGGTACTTTAGAAATTTGACGAATTTGGGGACTGGAATTTTTATCTTCTGGAAGGAAAAACGATTAGTTAATTTCAGGGAATTTTGAGTCTTGGATCTTGAATATCTGATTTTGTCCTAAAAAGATTGAAATAAAAGTTATCTAACGTTCTTCAAGAAGTTTCTTCAAAAATTAAGCTCTCTAAATCGTCTGCGAGTAAAAAAAAATTCAAAAAAGAATAAATCCCTCCCATTCACGATTTTTTCCTCGCTTTCAAACCGAAGACTCTTCTAAATAATTAAACATGAGGGCACTCTCTCAATTTCAACATTTTCTCATGTTGCAACAGAATTTATCATCCCTTTTTGATGTAAAAAGGAGGAAGAGCTTAAATACTCTTAATTCCGGCAAATTACTCATCTCTGCACCGTGATTTCAAGTTCCTTGTGGATCAACAAAGAAGAAGCTTAATTTTCCTTCCTTTCAACGTAGCTTTCCCTCACTAAAATATTTGTCTTGTCTACATTGGAAAAAAATCGAGATCAGGAAAAGCTCATTCAATGACGTTCAACGAATCCTCTCATGATGCTTCGTTTTTTTTTTCATCCACTTTTTGGCTCGACGTTTCTCTCTCTTTCTCGGTCTCTCGTTAGTGCTGTGCTTTACACGAGGAGCAGTATACGCGGTTCGAAGAGAGTAATATTGATCGCCGTGGGCTTACATCGGCGAGTGAGCGAGGAAGAGTGAGAGAGAAAACGAGAGAGAGAGAGAGAGAGAGAGAGAGAGAGAGAGAGAGAGAGAGAGAGAGAGAGAGAACGACAGCAACGGGGGTGGCTCTTCGCGGTGGTCTATATAGTGAACCAAAGGGAGAGAGAAGGGTAGATAGGTTATTCTGGAGGGTGCAGAACATACGACGTACATATATATATATATGAGCCTGCGGGCCGAGAGAGAGAGAGAGAGAGAGAGAGAGAGTCTCTCCCTTCAATCTGTCCATCTCTCTCTTTCCCTCCCTCGTCATTCCACCATCTCGTTCCATACACACCGAATATTGTGGCCGCACTTGCCGCTCACTCGCTCGTCCTTCTACATACGACTTATTCTCCAAAATACTCGCATTAGTTAAAAAATTGCCCTAAAAAATAATTTATCGATCCACAAAAATTAAACAGAGTGCAAAAATACGAGTTCAGGGTTGAAAATAATATTTACTGCAAATTGAGATTTCTATTGAGTTCTCTGGAGAATTTAGAGAAGACTGTAGGCAAAGCTAGTGATTTTTTATTGCTCCAAAATGATTTATAAATTATTACCGATAAAATGTTATGTGATGGAATTGAAATATCAAGATTTCTTCGAGTTATCGCGAAATTATTAAAATTTCGAAGAATTCTTGAAAACCCAAAATTGTACATTCAAATTTATGAATAGTAATTATAATGCTGTTCAAATTTCGAAACAATCATGAATAAAATTCTGCACACTTTTTTCACACACGAGTTATTGGTAAAAATACTCGCATTATTTAAAAAATTGTTGTGAAAATCATTTATTGCTTACACAGAAATTAATTAGGGTTTAGAAATGGAGGCTGAAAGGGAATTTTCGTTCGAATTAAAAAGAAAATAATGAAAAAAATAAGGACGGAGAATAAATCGTAAACAAAATCTGAACGGATGACGTTCAAAAGTTCTCTGGAAGGAGAGGCCTTATATATAAAAATTTCCATGTCCAAGCAGGAAAATATGTATTCTAGGACACATAAATTATACTAGTATATCTACATTCTACATGTTTACAATATATATCTTACGTCCTTACTTGTCTCCTCGACCTTTCGTCGGTAAAGCTCTCGAATAGTATTCACATAAATTCAAAAGGATCCTCGACGAGAGCCGGCATTAACGTAATGTTGTGTGCTTCCTTTTTACTTGCCCATTCAAGCTGGGATGAAGATATTTATTTGAGGCAAAAATACACAATCAAGGAAGCCAGTCACTCGAGAATCATACTAAAAAAATTAATCATCAACTCTCGAAAAACATAATGTTGAATATTGCATCGTCGAGATGCAACGGAAATTGTTTTCTTCTCAATAAAATTCATTCCTGAGGACTGAAATATTCTTTGAGAGATTTTTTGGTCTCCATTTAGCATTTTCGGCCTTGAATGCCAGAGAAAAGCATAGATTCAACGATGCAAAAATTCATAATCTTAAAAATAAATTTATCTTAAAAATTCTTAATCTTCAAATTAGGAAGTTTTTCAGCTAGGATTAATCAACACTTTGCTCATTATCGGTTTGTTTCTGTCCAAGGATAGAGAAGAGGTCCAATTTGGGAAACTAGTTCGCAAAATGACGCTTTTAGGCTCGAAGTCCGATTAAATACTGACCTGATCTCCTTTACTTGCGTTTGTGCGCCTATTTTTGCCTCCCCTTTTAATGTTTTACCTAAATTTATATGCGTATGGTTTTTTGGATCTTCATTTAGCATATTGGGCCTTAAATGCCAGAGAAAAGCATGGATTTAACGATGCAAACTTCATAATCTTAAAAATATAATAAATTACTCTTAAAAATTCTTAATCTTCAAATTAGGAAGTTTTTGAGCTGGAATTAATCAACACTTTCCTCATTATTGGTCTTTCTTAGTCCAAGGATAGAGAAGATGTCTAATTTGGGAAACTAGTTCGCAAACTGACGCTTTTAGGCTCGAAGCACGACTAAATACTGACCTGATCTCCTTTACATCGTTTGTACGCCTATTTTTTCTCTTCCCTTTTAATTTTTTACCTACATATATCTATAATGGTTTACTGAACACCCTCCGAGAGTCCACGACCTCGGCAAAATGTTCGACCTACATACGGCACGTTGAAACGTCGGACGAGCTTTCCCAGAGTCGACGAGAGACATCCGGAAAACTATCGCTCTCTCAGAGACCCTTGACACGATTCTCCGGTATACCGCTGCCTTCTCTCTTACTCTCTCTCTCTCTCCTCTACTCTGTTCCTCGTGCTTATATATTCCCATTGTCACGAAATCCCACATACTACAGACTTTTTCCCCGAGTACTCTTCACGAGTCTCTTTTCATGCCGCGCATATTCGTCATAAAAAGAAGAAAAAAAAAAGAGAATTTTCCGCGATACATTCTACGAACGAAAGAAACAATTATTAAACGCGAGAATGAGGGTGAAAAAAGAAGCGAAACATTTCACTGATTTCGCATTTTTTTCTTCGAGACAAAAGGAACAATGAATTTTTATCTCAAATTCATTATCACGCTCCAATAATTGAATTTACTTCCCAATTATTTTTTAGAGTGTCTGAGGAAATAAAAGTCATGAAAAACGAGTGAAATTTTTTTAATTTCAGCTTTTTTATTTTGGAATATAGAATAAATCTCATCTCTTGCCACGCTTTTTTAGTCAGGATAATCCCAAATGATTTTTTCCCCAAATTTACTCCACTAATTAATCCCTCCAAATCATAATCGAACCCTTTTAGTCTTTTCTTTTGTTTTTCTATAATATTAAAAAAGAAATATTGATCGAACCGGGCCTATCTATAGAACAAGGATAAGCAGGGTTAGAGCTTTTCTCGATTCTTGCATTCTCTATCTTTTCATATTACTATTTTCGTGCTATATTCGATGGAGGCAGGAGACTGAGGTTAATCGCGAAAGCGCCAGCAGAAATTCAGGCTCGAGAGCTTTACGATGGGGCGAGGGGCGAAGGGGCAATGCAGGAGAAAGGGATCGAGAGGATTTCATCACGTTTGGTTTCACAATACCTCGAGTCTGCTCGTTGGAGTGACAGAGACCTCATCTCTCTCTCTCTCTCTCTCTCTCTCTCTCTCTCTCTCTCTCTCTCTCTCTCTCTCTCTCTCTCTCTCTCTTTCTCTCTCTCTCTCTCTCCCTCTCTCTCTCTCTTTCTCTCTCTCCCCTCCTCTCCTCTTCTCTCCTCTCCTCTCCCCCCTCTCTGGTTCTCTCGCTGCGGGTTTGGATTTAAACGTACCGGACCATTATATCATCAAGGCACAAATCAATCGGTTGCCAATCGATCGGATAATTCTCGGCTCAGTGGAAAGGGACGGGGGGGAAGGGTTTATCATCGGCAATGATCGATGTATCCCGCATTTAACGCAAATGTCTCATTTATTTTTAAGTATTCGGAGATATGAGCGGTTTCTTATTTTTTCCCCGTCGTTCATTTTTTTTTCTTCACCTATAATTCAAAATTAAGCGATTTTTCACCGTTTTTTTTAAGTGTAATATTTTTAAAATGCTGTAATTTTATTTAATATTAAATATAATTAATACAGTTATGAATTTTATTAATTTAATTTGATACAATTGAAAACTTTTAAAATAAAATTCAAAATGGAATTAGATGAGGAAAGCTTGTGAAAATATTTTGCAAATGGGTAAAACAAATAATTTTGAGTGTTCGAGCTAAATGTCTAGTTTCTCGGATTCTGCAATTGGAAGAAAAATGGAAAATATTTTTTAACTTGAAAACCATAAAATTTTGAATATTTCGAACGAACCTTAAAGTTTATACATTAGCTTTGAGACTCACGGAAGATTTAATTTTTGGTTGCCAATTATGGATTAATTTCTTCAAATCCAAAGAAGAAAATTTCAGCCAAAGTGTCACAGAGTTTTTTTTCGTAGTTTATCGATTTAGCGAGCAATGTCTCGAGGAGAGAAAATTTGATATCGTGCATACGTCGACGATTTTCTATTCCGTGGGTGTTTCGACGGCACGAAAGCCATCCGCAAAAGCGTTTTCCACAGACAGCAACACAAGCACAAATGTGCCCATAAATATATCGGCCACTGACGAACAAAAGGGCTCAGCTTGGACGATCCTAAACTTTGATAATATGCGAGATAGGGCCTTTTTTGTTTTTCGACAAACTCGACGTTCCGCTCTTCGCGAATGTCGGAATGTAGCTTTCGGTAAGACATTGCTTAAGGGAGGTCACGTTTCTCCGTTTCGTCCGTGTCGTACATATATATATTCATGTATACATAAATATATATATCAGGCCTGGTTCAAAGGAGGCCTTTATTTTTGGATTTTGTTACTCATCGAAATTCCAGTACTTCGAGATTTGTGTGCCTTTTTTCCCAGTAAAAAAAAACATCTTCCATTAGCGAAGGGGTGAGAAAGTGTGATATGTGATTTTTTGAACTCCCAAAAATGCAATTTTCGCCAAATTTTCATGTTGACACGACAGTGGCAAAAAAAATCTAACGAGTTTCCGTATCCGCAGCGTTAAAGGTACAAAAATCTCGATAATAAGCCCAATCGGAAGAAATTTGGTATTTTTGAACCACCCTAATATATTCACTAGGGGTTTCTGCCGCTAGAGCGTTAAGCACCCCCCTTATTTTGCCCCTGTTCATCCTCTTTCTCTTGGCCTATCACCTTCGCTTTTGTAGGTACCAAAAGGGGGTCAGCTTCATCGTACAGAAAAGGGTCATAGGGCGTGTATACCGCGTAGAGTCTAAGTTCAAAAGGAAGCTCTTATATAACGAGATTCTTTCCTCTCTCTTCTTCCCACCCTTAATAAGGAGGAAAGCAACCTTTTTTCAAAAACTTCAACAACAAAAATTTGTTTGTCTGCAAATTATCTATTCAAAATGAAAGTATAAGAGAAAATTCATCGCATGATTCCAACTCATGCAGAGTTTTTGTCGAAAAAAATGTATTCGGAAGAAAAAGCGAGAATAAAAGTCTAATAAATGTTTTTCATAAAAAAAAATTTAGTAAATATAATTGCGTAGGTTTAACCATTATAATTGAAATCTCTCGATTTTTTCAAGATTTTGTTAAGTTTTTAAAATCTTGGAGGGTGAGTATTTACCCCGCTTTTTTTTTTATATAAATAGATAGTTGTGTGCTTATACGTAGTCAACATTAAGGTGGTATTCTGGTTTAAAGACATAAATTTTGAGCGTTTTTTCGTGCTCAAGAAAAAAACAAAATATTTTTACCATTCATTTCTTACAACATATTTATTAATATTATTTATTATTTTTTATTTCCAGTGTACAGCATTGCTTTATACATATTTATTAATATTTTGATAATAAACAAAAAAAAGGGGTGTGCTGGCTGACACGATTACAACCTTTCTAGTCATCCGATACAAAATAAACAATAATTCTTAGTCAGTAAGAATGTCGTTATAGCCCCTATTTCCGACAAAATGAAACAAACAATTTTGCAAAATGGCGGCTTTTCTGAACAAAAAAGGCATTTTCCGACTATTTTTTCAGTTTTTAATTTTTTTACAATAGTAAAAAAAACAATTATGATATAAAAGTGGTAAGGGCGATAGAGAGATTATACATTGAAGATTGGTGAAAAATTTGATGTGAATCGGTTGAGTAGAACTTAAGATATCGTGTCAGCCGTGTTGAGAAAAGTAGTTTTGAGAAAAATGTCTATAGTCCGATTTGTTGCGTCACTAAAATAGCTATAACTCCGTAAATGATTAAAATTAACAAATTTCCGTTCGAGAATATATTGTTAAAGTTCTAATATTTATGAATATGCAAAAAAAAATATTTTTTCAAAATTCTAGATCAGAACACCCCCTAAAAGTTACGCTCCGACGTGACGGGCGTAGTTGCTGTGTCACTAAAATAGCTATAACTCTGTAAATTATTGGAATTTAAAAATTTTCTATTAAGAATATATTCTTAAAGGTCTAAACATTAAAAACATGCAAAAAAAATGATTTTTTTCGAAATTCTAGACCAGAATACCCCCTCTAAGTTACGCACCGACGTGACGGGCGTATTCTAGACCGGAATACTTCTTTAAGCGTAATACAAACTCCAAAATGTATCCGAAATACTTAACAAAATGTATTTAATATATTTGATATATAATATGAGGCATTGGGGCATATGGGGCAAAATGAAAAAAATAAGAAGCAACAGTCTACAGTAAATTGACCTGTGCTTCTTATTTTTTTCATTTTTTTTGCTCAAAAAGCTAAAAAAAACGGGTTGAAGCAAAAGCCCGAAACATTAGAAATTTTACATCAACATTTTTTATATCTGACACTGTATTTTTGGGAATTTTTTCAGATTTTTCGATCACGGCCATCGAGGTGTCCAAAAAAAAAAATTCAAAAATTCATGACGTGCTCAAATTTATTTTGAAAAATCTGAAAAAAATTGTAATTGCTTGATAGAGTGAGAGTAATGATAGGAAGAATCGGGAATCAGATTTGAGAGATCGAGGGTCAGACCCAGGTCGAATTGGTATGGAATGCCCCATATATATATTCTCTATGTACGTCGAATATAGTTTATTTCCATGGGGGATAGTTCGCGGTGAGGGAGGGTTGGTTATAAAACGTATAATGAAGTAGGCACGAGTCGGCGCCGAGGGTAGTGTTGGCAAAACGAAGGTGGATTTTAGTTCCATATAGTGGAGAAGGTGGTCTAGCACCCGTGGCTTTAATCCCACGCGGTTTCCGTTTCATACACAAACACATTTCCATGTATAGATATACAAACGCATCACTGCCTGACTCACCAGTGAAAAAGCTCAAATGCTCGCTCTTCCCTCTTTCCCTGCACGACTCTGCATTCGCACACATATACATTTATATGTGATACATATGAATTGTACGAATTTAATATGTGGCCACGACTCTCGTAGTAATACTACGAAGAGTGGATCGCGTGCGTTCGTACACGCGCTTCCACGACTGCGGTAATAAAACCAGAAAGAAAAAGGGAAAATAAACACGATACGGTGAAACTATAACAGGGACTTTAATACATTCGAGGGATGTTTGTGCTATTTGTACAGAGGTGAATGGAACCTCCGAGGCGATATTTGTCGAATCATTGAATCGATAATTGAAGTCCAGGATAATGGAAAAATATAAATTTATCGATCCTCGAACCAGTGATCGGCAAAAAATTTTTTTTAATTTTTAATTGATCGTTATTTACAAAATTAATATTATCATTCATTATTTTTTTAGGTATTTCGATAATCAGTAATTTAAAGACCAATCCTACGAATTATTTGGATAGCGAATATGCGTATTCTTTGAATTATTCATTATTAGAAAAATTAGTAATCGTATTCTTTAAAATACTTATAATTAAATTTAGTAATTGAATTATTTTAATTACTAATTATTAGACTAATTTATAATTGATCTATGTCCATTATTGATTATTTGAATAATTAATAATTTAGATATCTAAAATACTAGTTAATTATAAATCCCTTCTCAATTTAAGTACAACTTGACTACAAATAATTGTAGATGTTATTGGAGTGAACTTGTACAAAAGTTGGAGTATATTTTGTGTACAAGTTTGCCTACAACTTGTATTTAATTACGGGCCGTAGATTTCGATCAAATAATTAATAATTGCAAAGAATCATTAACTAATATTTTGAAAAATTAGTAATTAGAAGAATTAATTATCTAATTATTCGAATAATTAATCATTGGAAAGAATAATTAACTAATTTCATAAAAAATTAATAAGTAGAGTACTTGAATATTTAATTACTTGGATAATTAATAATTAGAAGGAACAATTACCTAATTTAAAAAAAAACAGTAATTCATGAGAGCAAAATTTTAATTACTTGGTTATTAAGTAATTATTTGATCTAAATTACAAGTTATAGGTTTATTGGATAATAATCGAACATGAATTTTCGAATTTTCGAATATTATAAATACCTTACTGCCTAATTACTGAGTGCCTTAATAATGAGTAATATTTATTGGAACAATTATAAAATTTTCTAATACAGCGATAATTCAATTGACGAAAATATCGATTCTGCCGATCACTGCCTCGAACTTGCTTCATTATTTTCGTGATCTATTAACTTTTGTTTTTTTTTTCTAATTTTTCAGACAAGATGAGCATCGTTTGCAAGCACCATTTTATGAACGATCTTTATCGAAAGATCGACGGCGCAGTGCTGACGTCGCAAAACGAGAGAAATCTCAATTGCGAGATCACGTTTCAAACTCACAGCATACTTCAGCGTTTCATGCTGAGATTCGATAGGTTGCAGTTGGACTGCAACGATCATCTCTACATCTACGATGGAGCGCACGCCGTTGACAATTTCAAGGTAAGAAAATTCCCTGTTCACGGTTTTAGCGAATCTTAAGCGAATTTAGTGCATTTAAAGCTCCCTTATTGGATCGATGATCGATCGAAATTGGAACTTTGGGGGGAAGGGGAATAATTTGGACTTTTGGTAATCGAGAGATCAATCAGTTGAATCAAACTCTGTCGACAAATGTTTCAAGGAAGTTCGATAGTCTTTTTCTTTATCAGAATCCTTGAAAAAACAAAAAAAATCCAGAAGTATCAAAGATTTTTATGGGCACTTTGGGAACCGATGAACATCGACATCGATCTGCGCTTTTGTAAACAATGTCCACACAAAAATAGAGATTTTGAGAGAAAAATAGAGAAGTGATGTGCAAATTTTCTATCTGTTTGTTTAAACTAGAAAACAAATTATTTGCATAGTAAAGTAATATATTCAGTTGGCACTTTCACTTAAATATTCCTTAACTGTTACAAAATTTGTGAGTCGTTGAGAAATATTTTATTTGCGTCAAAATGATTTATTAACCGTTACAAAATATTTATTTAATTTATTAACGATTAAAAAATAATTTATTTCGCCATATTCAACTCTACATTTGTTAATAGTTAACAAATCCTGGTACATTGTTGTCAGAAAACAGTTTATTTGTGGTATTTGTGGTTTCGTTGGCACTTTTACTTAAATATTGCTTAACTCTTACAAAATTTGTTAGCCGTTAAGAAATATTTTATTTGCGTAAAAATAATTTATTAACCATTAAAAAATTCTTATTTAATTTATTAACTGTTAAAAAATAATTTATTTCGCCACATTCAACTCTACATTTGTCAACGGTCAACAAATCCTGGTACATTGTTTTCTCAGTGCACCAAAAAGTCGTCATTCTACAAATTTTTTATTCATGAATAAATTCATTCATGGACTCCGATATTCGTTGGAAAATGAGTATGTGAAGAGTCGACTTTTCAATCGGAAAATTCGAGGAATTTACTGATGCTTAACCAACTAGACTCCCTCTTCCTTGAAGTAACCCTTCTCTTGAGGGCAGTAAATTTAGTCAAACCTCTAACCAATTTAGTTGAATCAATCCTCGAATCTTCGTGACTCAAGATCGAAGAATCTTCTTCGACGAGTCAGTTCGGACATTCTTTTTTTTCTGCTTCTGTCCATCCATTTTTCCCGTTTTCTTTGCGATTTCCGCGTCATCGTTTTCTTTTTTCATCTTAGCCGAGAAAGGGAGGAAAAGGAGACGGATTGAGAGACGGAGAGAGATAGCGAGAGAGAGAGAGAGAGAGAGAGACTGGGAAAAAGCTTCGATTTATGTCGAGTGCGCTATAAAAGGAGGCGAAATTGGATAGCAACGTTTATATTGCTTGCCACGTCGCGTCTGCATCGTCCGTGCAACAGCGATTATCTTTCCATCTTCGTGTCACATACGCAAGGGTCATTAAACGTCGACTCGTATCACGCAACAAAGTCGTTGGAAATTTTTAATTGCCTCGATATTAATATCATCCCTCCAATATTGAATTTTTTTTTATGGAGAATTTTCCCATTTTATTCATGACTATGCTCGAGTAGAAAGACGTGCAATATTATAAGTCGTTTAATGACACTTCTGTTGGTGCCATCTCGATTGAAATGTGAATTTAACACAGAACCCTTTATTAACCCTTATTTTAATAGGAAAAAGAAATGGGAGGGAGTAAAAAATGGCTCGGTAAAGTCTTCGGAGGCTGCAAAGGGTTTGGTAATTTTTTTAGAGCTGCAATAAATAAATATTCGGGCAACTAAACTTTGTCCTTCTTGTCTGTCTGAATTGGTATAAAATGCGCCGTGTACAACTTTACTGCTTTTCTTTTTATCTCTCTTTATCTTTCTTCGTTCGCCATAATCGTTTTGTGATGGGAATCGCAAAACTTTTTTGCTATCCAGATAAACCAAAGCCACGAGATGAATCTCGCCTAAAATGGTCCATTTGAGCAAACGCCAATTTAATCCAGAGGAAAAAACGTCGATAGTGCAATTAAAATTAATCGCTTTGAGTTCAATTTTTCAAAATAAAATTTGATTCGACTGTCAATCCAATTATTTTCAGTCGATCTATCTGAGAATCGACTTTTATTATCGATTCCTAAAACTTTGATTTTTTAGCAAAATAATCCTTGCATTTATGTACAGAATTTCTTTTCTAATAGGAGTCAATAATTGAATTTGAATTGAATAGGAATATGAATATATTTTTTATATTTTATATCCATTCAATCAATTTAATTGATTAAATTAATTTGATTACATACAATTATGAAATATATTTATTCATACAAGCGAATCCTTTCAAAAAGTCCGTCTAAAATCTGAATATGAATTTCAAAAAAATTCTTCCACAATTTTTCTTTTATAAAATTCGTGCAGATAATAATTTCAATTGTTTCGAGTTCGTCAATAAACTCCCAATCTTTGGAGGAACAAAATCACATCATAGTGATTATCTAAGCCGAAAAATATCGATTTCCTATAATCGATTTCCTTATTTATCGATTATCCGATCATCATACGGTCTCTTTTTAAATGTGACCGCATTTTTCAGCCTCAGCAATGAGAAAATATTTCAGCACTTTAAATTGGTGTCTCGTAAAAAAAAAATGTAGACATCAACTTTACGATCCTCGAAAGTTTGAGAAAAAAGATTTTTCTTGCATTATAGGTTATAAATTTTCGAGCAGCATTCGCACCGTTATTCATCTTTACACGCCACTTTTACAGCTCACGGTGCATCGTCATTTTTTTCTGTACTCTCTGTTTTTCTTTTCCTCCGGTCTCAACGCACATTTTCATCTTTACCCGCGTTCATATATTTCCTCACTCGCGTATTAGAGGACTTTATAACGCCGCTTTATCGGCACAAGAGCACCGGAAATGTGCAACGCCCCGTGGAATATACATTGCTCGATATATAAATATATACAAACGTTGAGACATAAAAACCGGAAGCCTTTTTCAAGCCAGTCGTATACACCAGTTTCAATATTATTCGCATTCATCCTGGAGGAATATTTTTCATCCAGCATCGCACCAGAATGGAGAAAAAAAAGTGAGCAAGAGAGAAAAACTGGGGAATCATATTTTTATGGTGTACATAACGTTCCGATATGGCAGGATGAATTTCTTCCTTTCCTTACTCAGCTTTTTTTTACCTCTTAAATATATATATATAAACCTACTTTGCAATGCAAAACTCGAACAAATGATCGTCTCACAGACGCAATTTACTTTTTTCTCAACCCCTCACCTTTCCTCCCCTCCTTCGCGCCAATCTCGATTTTTCTTCAAGCAGACGCGAATAATCATAAGGTGGGATGAAAAAAAAAAGTATAATTTTCTCGCGTTCTCATTTTTGTCACCGCGCGAACGAGAGAAAAGAGCCAAAGCGGAAATTTCTTCGTCGTGTTAGTCCAAAGCGTGAGTCACGGTCGGAATATTTTTTTCTATTTTTTCATCCCTCTGTATAACGAAAGATGAGAGAGAGAGAGAGAGAGAGAGAGAGAGAGAGAGAGAGAGAGAGAGAGAGAGAGAGAGAGAGAGACAGAGAGAGAGAGGGAGAGGGAGAGAGAGCGAGGGTGAAAGGAAAAGACACTCAAATAAGGGGGATGAAGAAGAAAAAAGGGTGGTTGCAGGCGCGAGAGAGGAGGGTTTTTCTTGGCGCGCTCGTGAGGTTGAATTTTAATACGTCCGACCATTATAAATTCCGAGCAGGCGGAGAACCTGGACAGGGTCTGGAAACTTGCACCATTAATCAAGATTCGTTTCTTCGAGACTTCCCCCCCCCCCCTCTCTTTACCACTCTCTGTCTTTTCACCCTGGGTACTTTTGCCCTTTTTCTCTTTTTTCCACAGCATCTCCACCGTTCCCTCACTATCTCTTCCGTCCCCTTAATTCCTTCCATATTCCATCGTGGTACGAGACTGGGACGCCACTAACAATTTACCTCGACGCCTTGAAAGACGTGTCAATTTCGAACGGAAAATTTATCGTCTCAACTCAAATTCCTATTTTTTATGAAAATTTAAAGCTTCGGGCAATTTGCTGGAACGAATTACAAGATTTTGCGGATGCAACATTTTAGCATTTTTTTTTCAGTAGCGTATTAAAATGTAATATGACAGATATTATATTAGAAAATAAGATAAAAGATAAGAAAGATTTTTATCGTTTTATGTTCTGCAATTTTATTTATCCTTATTCGGTAATCTTGTCGTAATCTTGTCGTTTCAAAAAAAATAGATCTAGAAGAAATTCCGTGAGTCTGTGACCTTTCCGATTTAAGGGGTCATTGTGGGGCGGTGAAAAAGGCGTATTTTTGTGATTTTTTTTTGAAGATACTAATTATATATTTCTACAGAAGCTTGGTATTTCAAAAAGTAACATTTCAAGAAAAATCAATAATTTTTTTTTATAAAATTCTCAAATTATAACGCAGTTATAGCCCATTTTTAGAAAAGCACTTGGAATTAATCGGAGGAATTTCCAAAATATTGAAGGATTTTTATTTTCAGGAAAAAATTGATATCTTTCACACGTCAACTTGAAAGTATTTATAGGAAAAAAATGTTTCAACCAAATACTACATTTTTTAAGACTCAGACTTGGATCTTGTAACTATTACAATTTTTTTTTAAATTCCAAAAAAAATTCAATAACATTGAATAATACTGAATAAAATGAAATTATATTAGAACAAAATTAATAAATTTCAATATAATTCAATAAAATTTTAGAAAAGTACTTAAGATCGAAGGAATTTCCAAAATATTAAAGAATTTTGATTTTCGCAAAAAAAATGATATTTTTCACACATCAAATCTTGAGTATTTACAGGAAAAAAATCTTTCCATCAAATACTAGATTTTTTCATTTAGAAAGCTTAAAGAATTTCAGAAAGATTCACGCACTAATTTTTATAAATATCTTTTTAAAAAAAAGTGTTTAGAGTTTCAACATCGAAGTTGATTCAGTTTTCATCGAACGGTCTGAAAATTTTCAGTAAAAATGTATTGATCATGTAATTTGAAAAAATATTGTTCCAAAGAAGACTATGATTTTACAACTATTAAACAATTTGGAAAAATTCAATACAGTTGACTAGCATTAAATAATATTGAATAAAATTTAATAATATTCAATAAGAATCAATTCATTTCAATGTAATTCATGTAAAAATTTCAATATAATTCTTGTAAAAACTATCGTTCCAAAGAAATGATTTTATAAAAATTAAAAAATTTGATAAAATTCAATACAGTTCAATCACATTAAATAACATTGAAAAAAATGTGATAATATTCAATAAGAATTAATTAATTTCAATATAATTCAGTAAAGGTTATCTTTGATAAAATTTTGCCGCTCTCGAGATTTTTCGACATTCCATTGAAATGCAATCGCGGCAGCACATAAAATCTTCGTAAGCAACAGTTTGCATTTCCTCCCTGTATCATCGTGAAATTCCTCTTCTCCGCTGTTGCGAGTATATCCCGAAAACGTAATTACCATTTACAACGGTGACTGGAGCGCGTAATTTCACCTGACATGTATTTGCGTTACATGTATATTTATATATGTGTCACGAATGCACGTGTCTCGTGATAGACTCGAGTTTAAGGGGGAAAATACTGACAAACTGGGCGTTTTCAGAGGCGAAACGAGAGATGGAACATGGCGTACTCGTGCAATTACATTTACAAGAGTTTGGGTCGTTCTTGGATTAAGCTCTACACGTGCAAATATATAACTTGTGTACTTCAAATTTCGAATCTTCATCCGGGGGGAAAAAACGACGAACGTATTACTTTAGGGAAAAGCTTAAGGTCAAAATTCCTCATTCGTAAGATAGGAACTGTTACAACATTTAATTGTCAGTCGTTAAGAAATATTCGTGTTCTCATGACAACATTTTATTTGTGTCAAAATAATTTATTAACCCTTAAAAAATATTTATTTCGCCATATCCAACTTTACGTTTTTTGTTAACAGTTAACAAATCCTGGTAACATAAAAATATATTGTTTTCTCAGTGTATCTTTGGGTTTCTGCAAATTGTTTTTCCGCCTTTATTTACCTGGCACGTAATCAATGTCAACATGATTAATGTGGTATATAGAAGTCAGATGACGCAGTCAGTTCGTTTTTTAATAGATAGTGGAGCTGATATTAATTTTATGAGGCCCCATTGGACCCCTGTCCCCACCCCCTTTCCCCATAACAACGTATCCTAATTCCTACCGGAGATTGAGTTTTTCTTCCTCAATGTGTTTCTGCAAACTTGAAAACTGCAGAGAAACTCTTACACACATATGGCAATATACATGCATAATGTGCGGTAGATGCATATAGGGCATTCCACCTCAAATCACGCGGTCATCAGCCTGACCCCCTCGGATTTTGATGTCCAATGAATCGTGGGTTTCGTTTGGCCCAAAATATGACCTCAAATTTTTAGAAATTTTTATTTCGTTTTTTAGGGGTTGCCCGAGCTAAAAAATCATTAAATTAAGGGAAACACAAAGAGGGGCCTACTTTAAATTAATGAAATTTTTTTCACAGAAACAAGGGCCCAAAACAGATATTTTCGTCATAGTTCGATAGTGGGCCAAAAATAATTACTATTTTTTGTTGTATTTTAATTTTTTTTTATAATTTTTTATTTTGATTGTTTCTTGGAGTGAGAATAACAACAAAAATATTTTTCTAGTGAAACTTGATTTTTTTTTCTTGTTTTAAGAGTGAAACTACAACGAAAATTAATTAGCCTCGACGACCTAAAATAAAGCGGATCATTCAAACACAATTAAAAGATTAAAATTATAAAAAAATTGTAATGACTTTTAGCCCATTATCGAACTATAACGAAAATATCTGTTCTAGGCCCTAGTTCTGTGGATAAAATTTCATTAAGGATGTTGAGTCCCAAATCGCAAATGATGAGAAAATTCTGAAAATTTGGTATGTTTTTGGATGAATTATTTGAGAGGTCGTGTACAAATTTCACGACGTTCAGGAAGTTCGTTATCGAACAATTAACATTAACAAATTAAATTAAATTAAATGTGGTCTTATGGAAACTGATATAACTTTGCCATAAGTTTTTTTTTTGACCTCTCAATTTTTTAATATCTACACTATATTGAAAGCAACGGCAACAAAACGAAGTTTATTGATAAATATTTTTTTTATTTGTTTAAAAAATGATTCTTAACAAAAAGTTAATATTTTAATAACGAGCTTCCTAATCGTCGTGAAATTTTTACACGACCTCTTAAATACTTCATACAAAAACATACCAAATTTTCAAAATTTTCTCATCATTTTTCTCTTCAACCCTTGGGGAGGTTGAAATAACGATCATAGAATTCTGAAAATTTAATATGTTTTTACATGAAGTATTCAGGAGGTCGTGTAAAAATTTCACGACGATTAAGAAGCTATTTATTGAACAATTAAAATTAAAAGATTTCATAGGGACTCAACATCCTTAATTTGAAAAAGGCCCTTCTATGTTTTCCTTCGATTTAATGGTTTTTTTAGCTCGGGCAACCCCTAAAAAAGGAAATAAAAATTTTTAAAAATTTGAGGTCATATTTTGGGCCAAACGAAACCCACGATTCATCGGACATCAAAATCCGAGGGGGTCAGGCCGATAACCACGTGATTTGACGTGGAATGCCCCATATATATCATATATATGGCATAGCCAAAGGAGTAATGCAACTTTGCATAATGGCGGTTTAACTTTAATCTTTTTTATGGGCTGTGTAATGGGCCGTTGAGCGTGGTTTTTATTGCTTCTTTTCAAACTGTACACCACCAGTGAGGAGCTACCAACGTTATTATACTTATACGTATCTGACTTAACTTGTTCTTTTCTTCGTTCTCCTCGTTACATTTTTCACTACTCCCTCCTTACCGACACCGCTATGGCTCAACGTGTACTTTAATTTCACGAAGAATTATTAATCGCCCCTTCGTTCTTTTCACCGCTTATGGATCATTTTGTAGCTTTTTTTTTCTTAGCTTCTTGTCTTATAATTTTGAGGGCGAAAAACATTCTGAAATTTATTTGATTTTTCGAAACGCGTTAAAGATCTCGGCGGCGATTCAAAGTTGAAAAGAGATAATTTTGAGACTTGGATTATTGTGGAGCAGTTTCGAAAAATAGCAATTCGTAGGAATACGTATATTGGTAAAAAGTGCATATATATATATTTTTGTATGAGTGGAATGTATCTACTTAAAATCTTTCGTAACCAATATCCATGAAAATTCGTTTCCATGTCCCCAAACTCAATCCGACGTTTTTTGAATAACAATTCCCATTGTTTTTAGATTTTTTAGGGAAATTCTTGACAGATTCGTGATCAGTAGAAAAAAATACATTGGCCTAAATTTTCAATAAATAAATAGAATGGAGTTTTTGCTTGCATTTTGGCTAAAATTAAATTCGTTCACTAAAACAGCTGTATTTTTTTTTTTATTTACAACTCACATGCTGCATACTGATTTCTTATATTTTTTATAAATAAAATGAATATTATATATTTCGCAAATGATTATATAATTCGCATATATCTATCAAATGTGTGTTTTCAAATATCATTTTGTCATAAGATTTATTTGCAATTCAAAATTCAGATAGCTTGCATATATTGATTATGTATTAACTTTTGCAAAATGTTTCCCAGATAACATTTATTTTTGATCAAATTTTAAATGAACGAAATATATCGAAAATACATGCAATTTATAAATTTTATACACTTACCGAATGTCTCTATAGCTTTTCATCGGGTTGATACTTTGCAAAGAGGGAAGCAAGAGAGAGCGAGGGAAAGAACACCGGGGGCGAATATAATATCGATCGGTGAAAAATTAACAAGCTGGCTTTTGCGCGAATCTCGGGACAAATTGTTTCCAATTTGCTCTCGTACGGATATATATAAATAAAAAAATAATGAAAAATAAAAAACCACCTGACTCGAACATATTCTCTCGCCTCGGGGTCACGCTGAGAGCTGGAAAAGCCCGCCATGGCTGGCATATAGAAACGATCGCTTCTCGTTCGTACCCTTTTTTTTCACACCGCACCCCCATCGACAATTCCGCTTCATCCCACACGTTCGTACTCTCAGACAGATAGTATAATATTTGCCTACAGAAAATGGAAAAAAAAGAAAGAAAAATCTGTCCTCCATCGATCTCTCGGTAAAAATTTACGTCGCAAGAGATTTTACAAGTACGGGAATCTAATTGACTTACTCTGATTTACTTACTTACTTTTGAAACATTGATTTGAGACATAAAAAAGAGGGTACTTTTTGAAATTTTCAGTCATTTAACCCCTTAACGTCACTCCAAAAGGGTTCATCGATATTATACAGCTTACATATGATTGGAAAAACTTTTTGAGAACTGTTTCTTTTTTTTTTTAGATTCAAAAGGTCTGGTTGTAATGCGGTGTTCCGGTCCAGAGACATTTTGAGCGTTTTGTCGAGCTCGATAAAAAAAATATATATATATATATATAAACCAATTTTTTCATTTATAACATATTTATTTATATTTTGACAATAGAAAAAATTAAAATTAAATAAGATACAAGCTGGTAAAGTTGGGGGTAAAAACAAGGGGTGTGCTGATTTACACGATTGCAATCTTTCTAGTCATCCGATACAAAATTTAAAAACAGATTCTTACTTAGTAAAGTTGTAGTTGGGCCTCAAAGGAAATGGGAAAAAAATAACAAAATGGCGGCTGTCTGAACAAAAAAGGCGTTTTTCGATTATATTTTTCATAGTATTGAATTTTTTTTAAATAGCAAAAAGAATAATTTTCACACAAAAGTGGTAGGGGCGAAAGAGAGTTATACATTGAAGATTGGTAAAAAATTTGAAGTAAATCGGTTGAGTAGAACTTGAGATATTATGTCAAGTGTTGAAAAAAGTAGTTTTGGGAAAAACGCGTTTTAAGTTTTTTCTTCAACGTGACGGACGTAGTTGCTGTGTCACTAAAATAGCTATAACTCCGCCAACTATTGGAATTAAAAAATTTCCTTTCGAGGATATATTCTTAAGGATGTTGAGTCCTTATGAAATCTTTTAATATTAATTGTTCAATAAAAAGCTTCTTAATCGTCGTGAAGTTTTTACACGACCTCCTGAATACTTCATGTAGGAACATATTAAATTTTCAGAATTCGATCATCATTACTCCAACCTCCTTAAGGGTTAAAATGAAAAATGACGAGAAAATTCTAAAAATTTGGTATGTTTTTGTATGAAGTATATAAGAGGTCGTGTAAAAATTTCTCGACGATTAGGAAGCTCGTTATTAAAATATTAACATTTTGTTAAGAACAATTTTTTAAACAAATAAAAAAATATTTATCAATAAACTTCGTTCTGTTTCCGTTGATTTCAATATAGTGTCGATATTAAAAAATTGAGAGGTCAAAAAAAAACTTATATCAGTTCCCATGAGACTACATTTAATTTAATGTAATTTGTTAATGTTAATTGTTCGATAACGAGCTTCCTAATCGTCGTGAAATTTTTACACGACCTCTTAAATAATTCATCGAAAAACATACCAAATTTTCAGAATTTTCTCATCATTTGCGATTTGGGACTCAACATCCTTAATGGTCTAAACTTCAAGAATATGCAAAAAAACGTTGTTTTTTCATATTCATTGTTGTTTCATGTATCACGTAGTATTCCTCATTCTGTCACAATCTCACGTGTACAAACGTGAGCCAGAGAGCAGACTCATAGTTTCCTCGGATCTTTCGCGACGCCCTCGCAAAGCTCTCTCCCGAGTCCAAACGCCTTTCGCACGTGGATTTCCACTTCCTCCCAACTTTAGTCAAGTCTAGACTTGGTTCGTCGTTAGGTAAAGCCCGGTGCTCAAGGTCCAATTCGCCATCGTGTCGCTTAAGCTCCAAAGAGCAAGAGACAGATACGGCTCTGTATGTGTGTGTGTGTCTACAAAGCTTTCTGGTTTAAAGCTCTCACCTCTGCAATGCTGCCTACCGCGAAAACTCGTTAACCTGCAGGTATACAAGCTTGAATAATTTCACTTGACAATTATATACGACCCCCAGGATCTTTGGTGCATTACCCTTACCTCATCCCTGTAATTAATCTTGTGCTATAATTCTTGCGTCACTCGAGTACCAATCCGAGTATATTTTTCCCTTTGATAGACAAAAAGCTCGTTTCCTTCATTCGTCGGCTGTTGGAAGCTTTGAAAGAACCTTGAGTGCTCGATAAAATGTATGAATTTCTCCAGTTTATTCTTCAAAGTCTAAATTTATTAATATAAAGATGAATAAATAACAATAAATTACTATTATTAATGAGTAATTAAAAATTATACTTATTTTATCTATGAATTATTTATCAATCATTTATATTATTAATAAATTGATAAATAAATAATAATAATAATAAATAAAATAATTATAAATATTCAATATAATTCATCGTCTTTGGAGAGAGAGCAAATAACTTTTTAGGGATCAACAAAATTCCTCCTCTTACAATCCATTTATTTCGATTGGAAAAATTTCATTGATGATTTACGATTGTCCTGAAATTCCATTTGTTTTTTTTTCCTGTTGACTCTTGGTGTTTGCTAAATTGTAAACCCAGCGAAATCTTGAAATTTCCTAGCGAAGGAGGAGTAGAGGGAGATTCGGAGCTGAGGAATACGTTTACGGAAGGATTTCTCGAGGTCTTCGTTCTGGGGTCGTAGAATCTCTCTCAAGTTTGTGAACGTTCCTGCACCGTAACGGTCCGTCTGTTTTGTGGCACGGCTGTTGCTGTTCGCCGTATCTCCTATTCCCATATTTCCTTGCTTTGAGAAAATGTATAAATCGAGAGCGAGCTCTCGTCCGGGCACTTTCCATTCTCTCATCCCTCCCTCTCTCTCTCTCTCTCTCTCTCTCTCTCTCTCTCTCTCTCTCTCTCTCTCTCATCCCTCTCTCTCTCTCTCTCTCTCTCTCTCTCTCTCTCTCTCATCCCTCTCTCTCTCTCTCTCTCTCGTGTCTAAACCTGGATACTCGTATTTCGGCAGTTTCCACAAATGTCGCGAACCACCCGGTTTCATAAGTCGACCGAATTTATGTAACAGGCAAAACCCAAGGAGTTTGGATACCGCAAGTAATAAGAAGCCAGCAGCAGCCGCGATTTCTTCGTCTCAATTTCTCCGCAAACGCTGCAATTCGCCGAAAGACCGAAAAAATAAACTTTACACATGTTGAACGTCGAAATATCGTGAAATATTGTTTTATTGCACTCCGTGCGCAAAGGGCCACTTTGCGCACGCTGCGCGTGCTCAAACTGGCACTTTGCGCACTCGTACAATAAAATTTCGTACGATACCAGTGCGAGAAACTTTTTCTCAACTCGTGTGATTGCAACATTCGCCTTCGGCTCATGCTGCAAACTCACACTCGTCAGAAAAAGTTTCATCGCACTAGTATCGTAATATACTATTAACAAGAATTAATTATGGTTCCTTCTTGAAATGTAATGAAAATTTTTTCTTTCAGTAAAATTCATCCCTTTGGAGGATAAGTTGAAAGAAGTTCTGAGACACTTTTTTTTAACAAGATAATCATGACGCCATCTTGAAAAAGAATTCTTAGCTCTAAAATCATTTTAAATTCTTTTTCCAGTCCCCCAACATTTTTTAATAAATAATATTAAAATCCTAAATTATATATTTACGGCCAAAAGTTTGGAAACTCTCGCCCCGATTCGACGCTGCACAAACAGTTTCACTGCTCTTTTGAAAATGAAGATATTTCAATTCAACAAGCGGAGTCTCAAAGAGGACGTACTCAGCCTCATTTAGGTTATCAAAAAAAAATCGATCTTTTTTGAACCCGGTACGTTTTTTGAAACATGCGGTCATTTTTCACCTTTTTTGTTGGCGTTCAAATATTGACGCACGGCCCATGAAGTTGTTTGTAAACTGTTTTTCGCGTGAAAAACTTGTGGGGGGGGGGGGGAGTATATAAGCTTCAATTTCGTTTTTTAAAAAGTTTCGTACGATTTTTTTTCGCAAAGATATTCAATTTTTCGCAAAAATATTTATAAAATGTTGCGTGACTCTAAGACTAGTGAGTTTTCATGAAATTACTAGGATGGTAAAAAGTTGCATACAATTATTCTGGTTTCAATGAAATTTTTTCAGAATTTTTTTTCAAAATTTCTTCCTGTCAACGAGATATTTTTTTATCCTAAACAATAGGGTCTCTTACCTCATCTACATGGCTTTTGCATCGAAAAACGTGATCTACCATTGGGAAACCCATGTAGATGAGGTAAGAGACACGAGTGTTTAAGATAAAAAAATATCTCGTTAACAAGAAAAATTTTTGAAAAAAAAATTTTGAAAAAAATTTTGAAAAAAAATTCTGAGAAAATTTCATTGAATCCTGAATAAATGTATGCAACTTTTTCCCTTTCTAGCGATTTCACAAAAATCCAGTAGTTTTAGAGTTACGCTTCATTTTATAAATATGGTCGTTTTTGGCAAAAATCTGAATGTTTTTGCGAAAAAAAATCATACGGCACTTTTTAAAAAACGAAATTCAAGCTTATACTCCCCTTATAAGCTTTTCAAATGTTTTGAAAAAATTCCCTGGATCGTGCACAAAAATTTCAACGCCAAAAAAAGAGCCAAAAAATGACCATGTTTTAAAGGACGTACCAGGTCAAAAAAAAATCGATTTTTTTTTTTTAAAGCGAAATGAAGCTAAGATACTTTGTATCCTGCAAGCGCGCTCGCTGCAATTTTTTTCATCAATTTTTTTTAAAAAATATATTTTTTTCTTCCACGATGATGGTTTTTCCTTCTTGTCTGCGAAAGACACGAAGGGTGTTTCACGTAGAACTTGCGACAGTAAGTTTCGCGAATATCGAAGTATGAGAATGGCGAAGGCGGAAAACGAAGAGAGCGCGACGCCAAAACGGAGAGTTAGCAAACTAATATCCTCTCGAATATCCACCGAGACTCTCCGGTGAAGGATTTCGAGCCACGAGGGTGAAACGAAGAGAATGGGGATCTCGAGACCATACCATGGAGAAACGCTTGAATGATCCCCGGGACTGTATATAATGCTGCAACTATAAATCCAATATCTACAGCACATCGATTCCGTTTCCCGCTTCATATAACTACCATTCTCTCTCTCTCTCTTTCCTCGTTCATCGTTTCTCGTTCATATTCCAATATATATCTCAAAACTAACCCCCACGAGGGGTCAACCCCTGTGAGAACCAAGCGCGAAGCGTACTCGACCGTGAATGTTCGATTTACAATATATTCCCAATATTCCGTACGAGAAGGTTAAAACGAAAAAAACCACTTCGTATTTTTTACAATACCCGATATAATTTAAGGAAGTAGTCCGGTGTAACGACCGACATTTCAACGTTTTTGCATTAATTTTTAAAAATAACAAAATACAATGCGATCGCTTGGAAATTTTTGTATGTTTTTTTGTATCTTGAAGAGTACAAAAAAATTTTTTTTTGTTTCACATGAATTTGTTTATGATTTTGTACGTTAAAGTAGAGTTCTAGAAAAAAGGTGACTTGTTTCGGGAAAGCCTTCCGTAGTCATCTGAAATAAAAAATCCAAAGCGATTATTGTTTTGTAGGCTTAATTCTAGTGCTCTAACCTATAATGTGCATATTTTAAGAAAAAAAAAACGAAATGGCAGACTTGTGAACAAAAAGGTCTTCGAAATCAATTTTTTTTTTGATAAATTGTTTAAAAAGATTCATTTATTATTAAAAAATTGAATGTTTTGGAGGTTAGGTATTTAGCTATGTGTGTCTAAAGTAACGGGTAAAATGTTTAGCCAAATTGGTTGAATAGTTTTTAGTCAGTGCTTCCTCGAATTTCGAAAATGTGGTTTCGAGAAAAACGCCTTTAAAGTTTTGACAACTGATTTTGTATAAAAAATTACACTTACATTAATCAGCTATGTCTGATGCATAGAGCAATACTTCCTTTTCCTCAAAGTTATCTCCAAGCTCTCTTCATTTCTTCGAGAGATTTACAGTTTCTGGTGATTGCCAAACCGTGGTAATTAGTCATTTTTAACATTAACTTATTAGTTAATTTCTCTCTTCTTCTGGCTCTGACTTTAAGAATATTTTAAATTCCGGTCTGAAACTTCGAGAGTATATTTTTGAGATGTGTTTCTTGGGAAAAATGTAATTAAAAATCGATTTTGGAGTCTCGAAAGATCGGATGAACTTCACAGTGTCATTTTCATCACTGCGGAAAAAGTCTCGAGAGTCTCTTCGCGCGAGATAACTTTTTCCACCCCCGGGATTCTACGATCCCCGTACATCGTGCATATAAACTTGGTCGGCGTGTACTAATTTGCCGCGGGTTCTCGCGACGTCTAAGGGATGAAAAATAAAAAAACACCTTCCCTCCTCATCACCTCCCTCATATCGCGCGGTTGAGACCTCTCGCAGGGGTCTCTCGTTGATCGTGCTCTGTGTTTTGCTCCACGAGCTTTAAAGCTCACTCTCTCTCTCTCTCTCTCTCTCTCTCTCTCTCTCTCTCTCTCTCTCTCTCTCTCTCTCTCTCTCTCTCTTTCTTCCCGTTTTTCCTCACGGAGTTTGGGTTTTCCAGTCGTCGCGCAATCTCTCCGTCGCGGCAAGAGGGAGGGAGGGAGGGAGAGAGAGGGAGGGGAGATTGAGGGGGTTGTGAACGAAAATGGGAGGAAAGAGGGGTTGGGGCAGAGCGAGGGAAATGCGCGAGGCTTGAAACCGCGAGATGCAATTATGATAAACGTGAGAGCTTCTTCCGAGAGCCTTTCAGTAAGCGTGCGAGCTTACAAAAGCCCCGCTGGAGAGGAAACGAATACCAGAGAGAGTGAGAGAGAGAGAGAGAACGACAGCGAAAGGGAGGGAGGGAGAGACCGATGAAAAACAAAAGGACTCAAGTCATCGTCACTCGACGTCTTGCCGGCACTTTACGCCCTTTTGTTTCCAAAAAAGGGATATACATATAGCATGCATGTAGACAGAAAAGCTCTCATTCACCCTCTCTTGCCTTCTACCATCACACTTCTCTCTCTCTCTTTCTTTCTCTCTATCTCGCTCTTTGCTATTCTTCCAGCACCGAGAAGACTCTCGCCTTGACTCGAGAGCACGTTCACCTTTTCCACTTTCCATTTCCCGGTTGCCCCGCCGACTTAAAACGTGGGGCTTATTCCTTTTTCTTTCACTCTCTCTCTCTCTCTTGCTTTCTAGTCGACACCGGATATATTTCTCACTGTCGCGATAAGAAAATGACCGACGGCGGAGATCACTTTATTTTATACATATAGGGGAGGCTGGGGCACGACGGCCCTCCTCTAAAAAATGATTGATATATATTTTTTTAATCTTAAAAAATTGTTTTCAAAGCTAAAAATATTTATCTCTATCTTAATTACCCTCTTCACTTTGATTTTACTTAAAAACTTTACTTGGAATGTAAGGAATCATGGATTTTAAAATGGAAAAATTTTAAGGGATGGTCTCATGATTCCTGTGCAGATGTAGACAAAAATTATTCCGACGAATATATTTGTGACTATTGTAAAAAGTAATTTATTACATTCTTCGCGTAATTTAATGTTTCATTTAAAAAATTTATCTTTGTTACGTTTTTAATCAATTATCATAAATCATAATTGATGTTATTGTTTATTTGTTTGACTAAAAAAAAATATATAGATTAATTTAAAAATTGTTAAATCATAAATAATTTCTATAGTTTCGAAGTATTATTTTTTTTTATCCTCAAACAAATTTTTTTAATTTTTTAGGTAATGAGTCATTTTGTTTTCTATCGAAAATTTTTCAATTTGGTTAAAAATACATTTTTAAAAAAATTGTATATTTCACTTTATCCCGGATGTAGTTCATCCTCCTAAAAATGGATGAATACATTAAATTCATTATAATTTAAAGAGAAATAAAAAAAAACTTCTGACCTAATTTTTTAGGGTGCTCCATTATGCCCCAGGTATCGCGGATCGGCCTAAAAATGAGTCAATTAATACATCAAATTTATGATAATTTGACAAAAACAAAAAATTTATTTTGACCAAATTTTTTAGTGAGGGCCGTCCTGCCCCACTTTCCCCTACATACGAGTACGAAAAATTTCCTTTTTCGTTCAAGTCGTTTCTCCGGATATTTCAAATATATCGCCAACCCTCGACGATTTATCGTCGTGTGTCGATATAAAGAAAAAAATATTCAGGATTGCGCCGAAATGGGTATCGTTTCTGCGGTTTTTTTTCAATCGTTTCACAAGAATCACGAGAATTTACGGTTTTGTGGATTTGGCACGGATTTGTGAAGAATTTATGCAGAGAGCGAGAGAGAGAGAAGGAGAGAGAGAGAGGTGTACTAAATTTTCAATGTTCGCGTGATTCACGACGTATCTGCATATTTCATTCGTCGTGTCAATAGTTCATTGAAAATCTGCGGTTGACCGCACGCGAAACATTCAATAGTACCGCGATTGCAAACGCATCAACGATTTCGCGAAGTATGCGCCGACGGACATTCAATCTCCCTGCGTTAACATGACAATGATTATTTATAGGCTGGACAATCGTTTGTATATATATATATTCAGTGGCAATCGTGCGGATCGAACGTGGACCAAATGACCACGATTACGATGAATAACTACGTTCGCAATTACTTTAATTGGTAACCATTCGTGCATTGATTCTGCAAGACAATGAACATCATAATTGTGACTTCGTTACTCATCTTTAGATTTTGCCGAATAAGCAGCACTTTTTATGGGTAATATTTAATGTATTTTTGGTCTTATCCCATTTGCATTGATCTAGATTTTTTGATTAATTAAGGGGTTAGGCCATTCCACAGACTAAAAGAAGGGCATATCTCGTGATTTTTTTTTCAGCGAAACCATAAAGTACATCGGATTTACAAAAATAGTGTTTGATTATACATTTCAATCGCAATAAAAAAATATTTTTTTATGGCGATATATATTAAAATGGTGACTGTGCAGCATTTTTTCGATGATGTCTTTATTTCTGGACGGTTGACGGCCGAACCAACAGTTCCTATAATTTTTGAGTTACGATGAGGCACCAATATTTTTTCGATCATATATAAGAATACCTAAAGAAGTACGTAGGATTTTGTTTTTTGTTGTTTTTTGTAAAAGTGGCGCATTTCTGAATCAAAAAGTATAAAATGCTATGAGAAAATTGGCGGGAAATTGTTTATAAAAAAAGAACTATGCAATATGATGAAAAAATCCTTTGTAGTGCTTTAGAGAACGTTACTTTGAATTTACAGTTGAAATTTCAAGTTAATCGGTTAAAATTTGTTTGAGTTATAAGTTCGGCCGACTTGAAAAATGTAGTTCTGAGATAAACGCGTTTAAAGTTTGTAGAAAGCTCGCTGTGGATGAAGCGGGGTTTCACTAAAATACGAAAATCGAGTACTTAGGGATTTTTCACGCACATAACCTTTTGGAATATAATTCTAAACATACTTGGCTACCGTTTTAACAAAAAAAAATCGATTTTTCGAAAATCCTAGAGTGGCCCAACGCTATTCCTACTTATTATTGTTCTATTAACTGTATCGCCAACCATGTAACATCTTCTTGAAACTGTCAATTATTAGATGGAGCAATCCATCAGTTTCGGTCAAGATGTTATGCATTTTGGTTATTATTTTCCTCGCTTTTTATTATTTAGTTTTTTTTATTATCGCTTAGTTGTTACTTTTATTATTATTTTGGTTATTATTGAAATTTATTATTACTAAATAAGACTACAGTATGGTTAAAGTCCAGAGTACGATTTAGAGAATGCTTTAAAGAAGAATCGAATGAATAACGGAGGGCAAAGAGGAAAATAAAATGTGGTTCTGGCGAGAGTACGAGAGATTTAAGAAAGAATATATATACAAAAGTATACAAAAAATTGACAGCCGTTTCATCTTGTCTACGATGAATTGCACCCTCTGGCGGCGCAGCTTGGATCGATATTTTACCCAACGTCAACGCGTTTGCCAAGAATCTGCCGAAGAGAAGACGAAAGATGCGGCGTCGCTCTCATGAAAATCGTTGTCTGGGTGAACTAAAACGTTTTGAGAAAGCCTACGAAAGAAAATTGCGATGGCTCTTTCGTAATAATCGGAGACAGGCATGGAAAAGCCTTGAATTGCTTTCCCGAACAGCTGTTTTTTTGCGCTCCTTCTCAATCAAATAGGTGGAGATTAATTAAGGACATTAGAGCACTTTGGATTAGTCAAATCAGTGTTGAGTTTGAGAAGTCGTTTTGCCAAATATTAATAGCCACGAAAATCATATATTGCCATGAAAAAATAATTTTGTATTGCCAATTAGATCTATGATAAAACAATTTTTTTTGTAAATCCGATTTATTTCATGCTCCCACTGAAAAAAATTACGAAATATGCCCCTTTTTTTAATCCTGTAGAGCAGCCTAAGCCCTTAACGTAATAATAATAGTGTAAATATTAAAAAAAAAATTAAATAGAGAGATACAAAAAACTAAAATGACAATGCGGTTTTTAACGAAAGGGCGTTCTCCCAACCAAAAAACGAAGTGTCCTCATATACGGAAATCCTTTCAAATCCTAAAGAGGATTGACTAATGGAAAAAAAAAGAATCGTATCAGAAAGTTAGCAAAAAAAAACCTCAAAGGGTTCGTTAAAAAAGGATCAAAACGTCTGTTCAATTATTCGCGCGATGAGCCCTATAATCACTCAGCCCTAAACCGATTATACGGGCTGAAAAAGAGCCAATTGCCAAAAATCGATGTACGAAAAAAATGTTTCACCCTCCGGGAGTTTGCATCAGAGGGTGGCTTTTCCTCGTATTCACGCTGAAAACTCGTCGCCTCAATACGAAGAATAATGCTTGGGGGAAAAAAAGTATCGTCCATATCGCATGGGATCGCAACCATGAGAATGGTGAAGCGGAAGGGTTGGGGGGGGGGGGAGAAAAAGGAGATAATGGAAAGTAGAAAGGAATCACCCTTTTTTTCATTTCCTTCGGTGAGAAGATATTCTATTTGAGGAGAAGAACGACCTCGACCGCCAGACGTCTATGTAAATATATATTAGCGTTGCTCTTCTCCATTCACAGAATTCACGCGAGTTTCCGTGTGTGTGTGTGTGTATGTGTGTGCGCGCGCGCGCATTCTCAAAGATGAATCTAATCTCGTGTGCCATCCTCTTTGCGTCCTCCAGCGAGCTTTTTCTCCTCCTCCTCATTCCTTTTCCTCCCTTCAAACTCTCTCTCCCTCTCTTTCTCTCTCTTGTACGACTCCTTTTTCTCTCGTTCTCCATCTTCCGTTATTCCTTTTCAACGCGACGCTAGTTTCCGGTATAACTGCGTTTTATACGTCATCCACGGAGGGATGAAAAAAGGGCGCAGTGTCGCGGAATTCATCGGACAGACGGAAGCCATTTGCGCCATTTTGCTTGCCAGAAATTGGCTTTGGCGATCCCCACGCGCATTCTCTCGTCTCTCACGTCTCGATTCTTTATATTCTTCGTCTTTTTCATCCCTTCGCTTTCTCCGCACTCGAACGGGCTCACCCTCATCGCCGTGGATATACATACGCGAGATGGAGCCTCCACAATGGCGCTTATTTGAAGTTCTCGTCGGTGTTGGTCTATGCAACCCTCGTCGTCGCATATGTGCTCTCTCTCTCTCTCTCTCTCTCTCTCTCTCTCTCTCAATATACCCTCCATTTTCCTCGTGGGCTTCACCCCAATGCAAAATGTCACCCTCCATCCCCACACTCGCGTGGTTTCCCGGATGAGATTTTCTCTTTTCTCTCCAAATTCTCATATGCTTGGACGTATATGTCGTCGGACATTTATAATGAAGATTGACGAATGATGAAGTTATTCGCAAAATGGCGACTCCATTTTTTATTTTTTATTTCAGGGATTCATGAATTTTTGCTCCTTCATACAAGATGTCATATTTGCTTGAAAGAATATTCGTTTGTTAGCTCTTCCTTCTGATATTTTTGATATTTCGAGAGATCACATTCTAGAAGAATTTTTAGTTGCATAAATCTTTGTCATCCAATTTTTGTGATCTTGCTCGATTTTTTTTATGCAGATGAACTGATTTATGGCGACGGTTCCTACTTTATTTTCAATCAATCGCTGCAGACGAAGATTTTGTAGAAACAAAAATTAGTTTCTTTTACAAAATCTTTCTTAAGGTACTGGACTACTTTAAAAGGCCAAAAAAATCCTTCTAAATCCTTCGAAAGTACAAAAAAAAAATTGATATTTTGATCCTTTGATTAATTTATACAAGGCGCCAAAGTCGAGTCTTCGAAAATGTTTTGTCCGAAATGAGTTAATCGCAGGATTGGCAAGTCTGAAACAAAAAAATAAAGAAGCATTTTAAAGAGGAAGGTTTCTTACACAACAATTTACCACCGTTAGTAAAAATCGATAAAAAAATGGTGTATGTTCGAAAAAAATTGTGAAAAATTTAATTTTTCATTTTAATTTCAAACATCCGCCATTTTTTTAATCGATTTTTCATTAACGGTGATAAATTGTTGTGTGAGAAACCTCTTTTCAATTTTTTTGTTTCAGACTTGCTAATTCTGAAATTAACTGTCAGCCATGGGAAAAGACATTTTCGACTTTGGCGTCTTCTATAAATTATTCAAAAAATTAAAATAAAACATATTTTTTGTTTGTAATTTCGAAGGATGAAACAATGCTGTAAAAATAGTATTATAGCCATATCTGATAAAAAATAAAAAAATTCGCTTTTTTTTGGCCTTCTAAAGTAGACTAGATTATACCTTAAAAATGTACCAGATAAATTGAAAAATAATCTTATAATTTAGATTTAGCAAAATATTAACTTCAACTCGTGCAAATTTTCTGCATTTACCAGGATGTGTCCTTGGATAATGCAAATATCCTGTTTTTGTTTATAATTTTTTATTTAGAGTAATCTTGAGAATTGCAAGAATAATAATGCAAGGAAACATGGTAAAAAAAAATAATTGTAAGTAAACTTAAGGTTTGGTAAAATGCTAAAGCAATATGCAAATTTCAATTTGTATGATTTTTCCTTCGAAGATTTCAATTACACATGAAAACACACAAAACCCAAAGTATCCTGATAAGCATAATCGCCGTCATCCGATCTTGTTTATCGCTTTTTCCTCCCTTTCAACAGCGTTCTCCCTTTGCCCACTGTCTTGACATTGTTCGGCGAAAGATTCTCATTTGCATCTTTATGTGTCGAAGCATCGAGTGTGCGCGTTTGTTCGAGGGTGAAAGAATACAGCCCCGGGCGATTATTCAAAGCTATATGGCAAAATAAACATTTTCAATAAACACCTTTGGGGCAAATCACACACTCTCTATTCCACTGTCTTTCTCTTCCCCTTGCTCTTTTTATTCCCCTCGCTTATCAGATTACTCCACAGTTTCTTTGCCCCAGAAAGTTATCGCTCTTGTCGTGAATTTCATTGAATTTTGCGAAAATTACTCCATTTGCTTCGCGGTTATTATTCAATGAATACAATGACAAGGATTCTTGCGAATTTAATGCAATTGCGCCAATTCAATGAACCGTACTTCCGCCGATAATCGAATTATCCAAATTTTATAGCTAATATCTGACATGTCCTCAAAATGGAACAACCCAAGATATATCGAAAAATTGAATTTAATCAGTGGGTCAATTTAATTAATGGGTCATATTCTTGGTAAATAATTTTTATTAGAGATCGGCGAGGAAAGAATGAATGATTTGATTATTTTGGCAATTTTGCAAAGTCTGCCACAAGTTGGACTGCGGCCCAATGGCCCCAACTTCTTGTGGAGGAAAGAATCCGATAAATCGTTGATTTAATCTCGATGGAATTCCCTTGTTGCGAATAACAATCTGACCTACAAACGAAGGGGAATCTGACGCGTGAATGAGCAGAGAACCACGAACACAGATGCTGTCCGATCCAATTACTATGACTCTGCTGTCTCGTCAACGTGAGATAGAGGGTGTAACGGAGCAAGTAGATAGGTTGGTCAGAGGATTGTTGGTCAGCCATCGGTATGATACACGTCGGATGCGCGTACAGAGTCCTCGGCGGGGCTTCAGGACCGACGTTGTCGTGGGCTATATATGGAGCTAGGAACGATCCTGGCAACGCCGCGCTCTGTGGATGTGGCTTTATCCCAGACCGTGTCCGTGAGAGAACTTGGTCGGCTCTCGGCATCCATCAGGTTTGCGGGAAACGCAGCCTTGGGCTAATTAAATATAGGTTATTCTAGGCCGTTGCTGCCTTCTAGTGATCTAGCTCCCTCCCTCCCTCCCTCTCTCTCTCTCTCTCTCTCTCTCTCTCTCTCTCTCTCTCTCTCTCTCTCTCTTTCTCTCTCTCTCTCTTTCTCTCTCCCTCTGTCTCTGTCTATGTTTCTCTCTGCAGCTTTCATCCGCGCTAATTGGAAACATTATATTAAGGGGTTACACGCAGTCAGGATTTTCAAAAAATTGGTTTCCTTTATATTTCATTTTCCTTCAAAAAAGGTCTCGAACATTTTTTTATGCCTTTTCACCGGAAGTCATCTTCCAGAAGGAATTCAACAAAAAGGATTCATGAAAAACTTCAAGATAACAAAAAGTTGCGTCTGTTTGTGTTGAGTTCAGAGGCATTTTCTTAGATTTTTTTTCTTCCAAAATTTGTTCTCTTATTTTCTGGGTTGGAGCTCAGATCATTCAATTACCATAAGTTGAGAACTATGGGATAATTGATAAAATTTAAAAAGGGAAAAATACTGTATTTCATCATTTCCAACACATTGAAATTTTTTTTCAAATTTTTTTCCCAAATTTTTTGTTTAGCCTCAACATAAGAAAAAATAATTTCGAAAAAAAAAATCTGAAAAAATCCCTCTAAACTCAACGAAAACAGACGCAACTTTTTGCTCTCCTAAAGTTTTTCATGAATCCTCTTTGTTTTCGTGTTATACGGGATTTTTCAAATTTCCTCTTTTTTCACAAAAAACAGAATACCTTTGGAAAAAAATCGATGGAGAGATAATTATTATAATTTAATGAGCAATCCTGCTAATTAGGAAGTTGCACTTGACTAATTTATTTCCATTATTCGAGAGACTCCTTTATGTGCGGAATTCATTAATTTTTTGGTTCTTTGTAGAGTCATCTTTTTACAAATAAAAAATTTAAGCGATTTTTTTTTTTTTTTTATCAAACAAATTTTCCAAAATCAATCATTTCGAAAAGTCTGTGAAATATCTACGTTGAGTAATTTAATTTTGTTATTTTCTTGGGGGACGAATTAATCGAGGATTTGAGTTCTTCTTTAATTTCTTCGCTCTTTTTCATTATCTATTTTAGTTCACTTCTTCTACGTAACATTAGGCCAAAATCGATCGGCTTTCGGAGAAAAGAAAAAAAGGAGCAATCGTACCTCTGTGGTTGGCTCTTTCCATCATTTTGGCTCATTGATCTGTACATGAATGTATATATTTACACACCCAGACACAGACTTTGCTGTTGGTGCAACAAGTGTTATTTACACGTTTCTCGATGCAAATTACTGCCCCCTCGGCCCCCTTTTCTGTCCCCTCTTCGCGAAATAACTGTGTTCGCAGCTTCTGCGACAAGTCACTCTGCTACTAACCCCTTAATTGCAATCGAACCTGCATCAACTCACCCTATCATATATGTACTAACCCTTCGCTCCACCCAAAGGCAACAAAATTTAACCTATGAAGAGAATATATTAGAATAGAATATATTAGATTCAAATATATTAGATATATTAAATATATTAAGTATATTTGGTTCCAGAGGATTATTATTCAGGATATATTTCGAAATATGCGATAAATATGAGTAGGTGAAACATATATTTCGGATATACGCAAAGAATTCTACATATTTTTTTATACAAACGTTTGAGAACAATTTCAAGACCGTAGAAACGTTCTTTTTCAAACGATTTTTTTTTAAATAGTAGGGAACGGCTGCCCGTCAGCGCTGCAGCGCTTCGACCTTGAATATGGTCTGAAATTTATTAATTGCTTAAATATTTAAGAATTGAAATACATATTTCTAAATGTTAAGCTCGGATATGTAATGTGCGACTTTAAAAATCCCCGATTGGTAACTTTCAAATTCATACCCGAGAAGAAATGCGCGCCTCGAACCCTAGCGGATTTGTCGACCAGAATTTTTCGGTCGTACTTGGAGCTAAGAACAGACGAAATTATTTCAATGAGTTCTTCAGCGTGATCTCTTCCTTATGTACAACTGACACAGTTTTTACTTGAAAACTATGAGTTTATCGATTCAAAAAAATTGTTTAGCTAAGAACAGATGAAATTTTAAATATTTCGACGGGTCCGTTAGCGTGTTTCTCTTCTTCATGTACAACTGACATAGCTTTTACCTGGAAACTATGAATTTATAGATTTAAAAAAATGCATAATTTCCAGCTAAAAACAATGTCAGTTGTACATGAGGAAGAGAACATGCTGGAGAACTCGTCGAAACATTTAGAATTTCGTCTGTTCGTAGCTAAACAATTTTTTTTATCCATAAATTCATAGTTTCGAGGTAAAAACAGTGTCAGTTGTTTCAAGGTTTCAAGGTTTGAAGCCTGTATTTTGAAACGGAAATTTCATTCCATTCCATTCCACGAAAAAGTTTTTTTTCGTCGTTTCAAAATTTGAAGCCTGTGTTATGAATCGAAAATTCTATTCCATTCCCTTCCACGAAAAAGTTTTTTTTCGTCGTTTCAAGGTTTGAAGCCTGTGTTTTGGATCGAAAATTCCATTCCATTCCATTCCATTCTTTGAAAAAGTTCTTTTTTCGTCGTTCCAAGGTTTGAAGCCTGTGTTTTGAATTGAAAATTCCATTCCATTCCATTCCAATCCATTCCATTCCATTCCAATCCATTCCATTCCATTCTACGAAAAAGTTTTTTTTTCGTCGTTTCAAGGTTTGAACCCTGGGTTTAATTGAATCGAAAATTCCATTCCATTCAAATAATCCATTCCACGAAAAAGTTTTTTCTCGTCGTTTCAAGATTTGAAGCCTGTATTTTGAATAGAAAATTTCATTCTATTCCAATCCATTCCATTCCACGAAAAAGTTTTTTCTCGTCGTTTCAAGATTTGAAGTGTTTTGAATCGAGAATTCCATTCCATTCCACGAAAAAGTTTTTTTTCGTCGTTTCAAGGTTTGAAGCCTGTGTTTTGAATCGAAAATTCCATTCCATTCCAATCCATAACATTCCATTCTAATCCATTCCATTCCACGAAAAAGTTTTTTTTCGTCGTTTCGAGGTTTGAAGTCTGTGAATAGAAAACCATGGAGGCATCGATCTGGACATTAAAAATCTAGACGAAGTCGACCTGAACTTCGATAACAGCAGCAGCATCGTCGACCTGGATACTAAAATATAAAGAAATTTATGAAAACCACGTCACCATGGACTCGTCAAGCTCCATACAAATCTATGCGTACAAATAAAAATATGTATGTTTCATTCTGACAGTAGCGTATAACCACACGCGTGTACGCGCAACTGTCAAACTGACAGCGGAACTCTGATAATTCGGAATTCTCGTGTATAAGAGCCAATTTCACAGCACGAATAAAGAGGCTTCAAAGATTCGATATTTCGATATATCGATCCCATGAACTTTTTATTAGAAGACAAATTTTACCTCTTGATTTATTTTCCGTCAGAGCTTTACCGGAAAGTTGTGTTTATCTGCCATGTAAAAAATGCTGTTGGAAAAGTAAACGATCCCGTATCCGAGACGCAATTATCGGGGTGTTTGCTTCAATTTTCTTGCTCTCTATTTTTCTATCTATTTTTATTTATTTATGTATTTTATTAATATTTATTATTTATTTACATATTCCATTTTGTTTCCTCATAAAGGACGCTTTGTTTTCGTAAAAAAAATTTCCAGATTTTCATGTCAGTATGTTCAAAATGTTCCAAAACGTCCAAAAAACGCATTTAAAAAAATATATCTGGAAAACGGTTCAAGCGATCGAGTTGAAATTTGGTATACAAGTGGACCATGTATGTCTCTGTACTCACTGCAATTTTTTTTGAAATTGCAAAATAATTGTCAATTTGGCGGGACTTTGAATTTTTTGTAAAATGTTTGTGGATCGTCCAACTTTCGTAATTTTGCAGTTATCACCCTGAAATTTTATGTGCAGATACACTTTATAATAAAGACGGTTGGGATTGAATTTGGGCAAAATGGCTGAAGAGGTTCAGTTAAAAAAATTAAAAAAAAAAAAATTGGCAAAAAAATGTAAGTTTTCTAACTTGGGTAATTTTGCATCTATCGAGCTGAATTTTTTTGTGACGATACATTCAATGACAATGAAAAATAATACTAAATTTCATAATAATTGCTTGACAGGTTCGGTTAAAAATGTTTTTTTTTATTTTCAAAGAATTTTTGTGAACGCTCCAGTATTCGCATTTTTAGAAGTATCGAGCTAAATTTTGTTGCACAAACACACCAGATGACAAGAATGATTAGAATTGAATTTGGCGAAAAACTCGCGAGAGGTTCGTTCTAAAAAATTTCGTGAAATTTTCGAAAAATACTTGTTAACACTAAATTTCCTAATTTTGCAGCTATCGAGCTCACTTCTTTAGCACCAATTTAGACGACAAAAACAATTAATAATGTAATTGAACGGAATTGCTAAAAAATCATGCAATTTTGAAATTTGCACGTAGCTTCTTCATTGAGTTGACGAACGACGGAAGAAAATGAAGAAGCATGTGCAAATATCAAATTTGCATGAATTTTTTAATTTATTTTTCTAGGATTTGTAGGATTATTTTAGGTTTTATAGTTCTGTGAATAATAAATTACAAAATGGATTTTATATTTTTTCTTCAATGTTTTTTTCTTTTTCAGGTTGATCTCTCGTGTAGAAATACGAAAGGAAGCGTTGGTGCGATTTACACGCGTACAAATTTCGTCACTTTGAAATACGTAACGGATGGCTGGGGCACAGATGCAAATGGTTTCAGACTCGTCATCACTGCCATCAAAGATCAGAGTGAGTATATATTGCTCCCACATTGATCCAAAAATATTCGATTTTCTTCGTCACCGTCATTCGTTTCCGCTCATCCGCAGAATTTGCGGTTTAAAAATTCATCCTCTTCCCGTTTGAATTTCGGGAATGTCACTGCAGCAGAGATTTTGGTTTCATTTTCCAAAGTTTGCGTGACACGAACAGTCAAGCCAACTGACGTTTATGCGCGAGGGCGAAACATCGCCCCGGGTTTCCATTTTGAAATATTATTTTTGGATCACGATTAATTCAGCAGAACGCCAAAATTTTGTCGATACTATTCGTCGGATTTTCTATCTCTGAACCTTGGAAAAATAATGAGAAACTTGCGATCAAAAGGACGCCATTTTCCTGAGTCACGATCCTCGTTTTTTTTTACGAATTAAAATACCTCTTCCGGAGGATTTATGCATCCTGAAAAGACCGCGAGATTCTCTCTGGCCATGATGAAAAAATAAGAAGGAAAGACGCCACATTGTTTGGTGTCCTTTCGCTGCGTTATGACTCTCTCATCTGACCAACAGATTTTCCTTCCTCATTTCAATTCACCAAGTTCCTCCGTCTTCTTCATCCGCAGAATTTAATGTTTTTTTTCGGTTATTATTCTTTCATTATCATACTTTCTTCAGCGCTGGCGGATTTTTACATTGTTCGCCAAAACTACGCGTTCAAGATACGCGGTTAATTTATACCTTATCCGGCGCCTTGCGGTGATAAAACGACATCTTTTCGGCTGTGAAAACTTTCAATCTCGCCGTTTCGTAATAAAATTAGTTTTTCATAAAAACGCTCTTCCGTTTGGAGATATTTTTACCAAAAATATTGTCATTGTTGAAATAATGTTTTCATGAAAAAAAATTCGATGTCGTTTTCATTTATATAGAAATTGAGAACTTATTACCAAGAAATATGTCTTAACTTTTATTTTGGTATATTTGAAGGGTACAAAAAATGTGCAGGTATTAAGGAGGTTCATCTGGTACCGAGTGAGTCAAAAGAAAAATGCCAATGCTTAACCTCAAAATAAGTGGTTACTAGCGTAGTTATTGACAATGCTTAACCTCAAGATAATCAGCATTTTCGAGACTAATTAATTTATTATGAATCTCACAAGTACCTGATCGATTTTATGAAGCTCTAAAAATGTTCCTTAGATGCTTTTTCATTAATTCTGAAATTTTCGTCAAAATCTGTATTGTAATGATTGTGCATTTAATATTTATAGACGATATCCCATAAGAGCCCATGTTATTTAGGATTTACATTTTTATTTATTTCTCACGAACAACGTACCCTCGGGTCTTGAAATTTTAACAGATGACTTTTTAGATATTAATAACTATATTCTGATTTTTTTATCAACATCTGTATTGTAAATCGTGTACCAGATGAACCTCCTTAAGAGAAAACTTTAAATGATATCACTGAAATTTAAAGTTTTAAGTGCAAGTGTTGAAGTTTACATTGCTGGAATGTAGCAGAAATATATATTTTTTCTTAATTTTCAGTATTATCTACATTTTTCTTTCACATTATACTTTTGTTTTCCAAAAAAATTTGCATTACGACAGAACTAAAAATGATTGACCCTTTAAAAAAAAAAATACCATTAAAAGTTGATTATAAAAATGTGGCAATTATATAAATTATGAGGTACAATAAAGTAACAATATTTCTCGATTGATTCGCAAGAAATGTACAAGTATGGGGCACTCCATACGAAACCATATTGTTGAAAAATTTCTATTTTTTGTACCTACTGAAAACAGTCTTTCAGCATTTTTTTAGATTTTTTTCTCAACCTTTCCTATCACTATAAAGTTTTCTAAATTTCACACCATTTTTTTTCAAATGCGCTTAAGTTTTAAAAAAATGGAGATATCAAAATAAACAGAAGATCATTTTTTTCGTCTTGAGTTTTATAGAATTTAAAAAGTACAAAAAAATATCAACACCGCAGCGGTCATTTATCTTACTTTTTCAGTGTAACGTCTTACTGCAAAAATAGATTTAAAAAAATACAAGTTATGAATATCAGAAGCCGCGAATTTTTCAGTACTTGTAAAAATGTCTCCCAATAAGTGGTAATTTTTTTCGAAAAAATCAAAATGGTCCAAGTTAAAACGAAAAATATTTTGGCTTTGAAATTAAAAAAAACACATGGAAATGAATATCTATATTTTGTTTGTATTTTTATTATGAAACTTCAACTTAAGACGAAAAAAAAATGATCTCCTGTTTTATTTCGATGATATCTCCATTTTTGAAAAAGTTATGCGCGTTTAAAAAAAAATTATGTGAAATTTTGAAAAATTTATTGTGGTTAAAAAATCTAAAAAAATTCTGAAAGGCTGCTTACGTCTAAAAAAAATAGAACATTTTCATCAAAATAAAAAATGGTCGAAGCTACGCATTGGTCGATTTCATGTATATGGAATGCCCCATATATACATATTTTTTTTAATTTTAAATACAGAGCTTCCCCATTTTTTCGTATATTCAAATCGAATCGAGTTATCGTCAAATTAAACGAAAACATCCGAGCTATCATTCATCTATCTGAATTTTCCTTCTATGACAGCATCATTAAGTTGATCGAATGAGAACGCCACAAAATTTATTTTCAATGGACGCGCAATTTCAAAACCATCCGGTGTAAATATTCGGAGCGGATTATCGAGACACGCATTAAACGCGGCGTGTAATTTCGCCTTCCCCACGAATTTCATCGCGACTGCGAAATGGAACATCGGGCTTCTTCCGGATTAAACGATAATCTTAATAATTGCCGAGTCTTCTTCGGCGAGAATCTGCGATCTTGAAAATCCCCGAAAGCGAATAAAAGCTTTATTCGTTCCTCGATCCCTCTCTTTCTCCGGCGTATGATTCCCGATGAAAAGGGGTTGAAGAGGGATAACGTTTAGGCCGTGTCAAAGACTAACGGGAATGCGATGATTTATGCGCAATCGCGTTTCCGTCACGTTCGAATTTCACATCGAGACGCGCCGCGACCGTCCTCCACTTTCATTTCTTTCTCACTTCGTCTCGATTCATTCGCGCTTTTTCTCCGTCCATTGATTCGCAAAAATGCGACAAAGACGCGAAAACACTAAATTCACTCGCATCTCACTTTTCCACACCAATTTTCGCACCTCTCACACTTTTACACCCTCTTTTTCTCTTATCTCCGCGCATTTCCACATTTTCCCTCTCGTAGAGTTTTTCCGGGTCACCTTCCCGCTCTTTTTCCCCCTTATTCTTTTTTTTCCTTTCCGCAAGCATTTTCCTCCATTTCACAGTTTTTTCCCTTCATAGGACGATTTCGATTCTTGCTCGAGCGAAAATGGACGCACTTTCAATCTTCTCCCCCCCTCTTCTTCTATTACTTTTTTCTTCCCTCATTCCACACCCTTTCTCGTCCTTCACCCTCAACTTCCACAATCGCACTTGCACCCACACACACAAGGGAGAAAGAGAGAGGGAGAGAGAGAGAGACGCGTCAGAATCGCCCCGAGAGTATCGATTCCAATATGGCCCTCACCCCCTTTTTCGTGGCCTTTTCAGTATCGCGTTCTCTGTTTTTTCACCCCCTTTCCACCCTCGTCCACTTTCTCTCCGTCTCTCTCACTCTCTCTATATCTGTTCGGAGGTTTGTTCACATTTCAGCACACGCATCGAGGGGTTAACGCCTCGTGACGTATCAATCTTCTCTCTCGTTTCAACCCCCGCGATATGTGCTCTCTATTAGAAATGAAAATGGCGTCGAAACACATTTTCGTACGTGGAAAAATACAATCATTTATTTTCCCTATTTTTCCATAAAAGAGTTTATGCAGGTGAGATTGATTATTTCTTTCGGACATTTCCAAATTATGACTCGCTCAACTGTTGATTTCGTTAAGGGGTTGTACTACCCTGGCGCAATAAATAAGTTTTTTTGCGATTTTTTTTTCGAATTCGTTTCGAATTTTTTTTTTAAATATATTTTTGAGATTTTATTCTGGATGTATTAACATAGACAAAAATATTTTTTATTTGTATCTGAGGTACAAAATGGCGTCGTTGCAGTAGGTAACTTGAACATATGTTTTTTCTGAGGAGAAAAACGACTTCCAGGGTTGAAGCCTCAATCTAGAGGGAAAAAAATTTCTTGGTCTACTTTAATTCTTTTCTGGGAGCACCCAAGATTACATTTTTTTTTAAAATCTACAAATTGGCATCAATTTTGGTTTTTAACGTCCCGTTTTAATAAAATCAACCCCTAATTGTTTATTAGAAATGTAATTATCTATCAATCGTAAAAATCGTGTGGGCTTCGATGAATAATCTATCTAGGAATCTACAGTTGAAATTTCAAATCAATCGAATGAAAATTGAGCGAAATAAAAAAAAAATTTTAGCGAAAATAAGGTATAAAATTTTTTATAAGCTTGTCTCCCCAAAATAGCCTTCGAGTAACATTTTTGAAGAGTTTATCCATCTTCGAAGCCAATAAAAAAAAATCAATTTTAAAAATCAAAAATTTTAGAATGGGAAATATTACTGAACAAAAGAAAAATTTCATCGACATAAGAGATAATCATTAATCATCGATAATCACTTTTCTATGTAAATAAAATCATTCACATGGAAAATTTTGAAAAATCTTACAAAATCTTAATCTTTAACCCCACGACGTTGTTACATCTATAAAAAATGATCTCAATACACCCTTCTTCTATAAAATTTATCACTCACCAATGTTTATTAAAAATAGAGCTATTCGCTCGACTCTCCAATTCGTTGATAACGGAAAAGCGTGATATCGTGCGAAATATCGTTCCAGGAGCAAGATGCGTTGATTGCCAATTCATGGCGGAAAAAAATTGAGCTACAAACAATGGCTGTACACCGATGGTTTTTTCCAATTTTTTTTTTGTTTTGGTGTTGGAAAAAAATGCACGTGCGTTCGTGCAGTCGTATATTGGTGTTTGCTCCAGCCGCTGGTCGATTGCATCTGCTGTTGGGGTAATCGCGATTGCTTTGGCAAATAGTGAGGAGTACAGAGCGAATGGTGGAAAGCAAATGAAGCAAAATTCTGTGTGTGAGTGTTTGAAAAAGAGAGAGAGAGAGGGAGAGAGGTAGAGCCCGAGAAGGAGGAGGCAAAGGGGGAGGAGAAAGAGAATTGGTGCGAATCACTGCGCTTCGGGAAAATCGTGATTTTCCATCATGAACCAGAGTACAAAGCCTCCCTCTCTATGTTTCTCTCTCTCGTCGTTGCAATATCACCTTTGGATGTACGTCATCGGAAGCCCGCTGGACCCAAAACCACCACAAAGAACATCTCTCTCTCTCTCTCACTCTCTCCCTCTCTCTCTTGCTCCTGTCTAGTGAATATGTATCTGGGAGGTCTCCCTCAAGAGGAGGTTAAATACACATCGGAATTACACGAGCAGCGCCATAGGGATGTTGCGAGAGAGAGACAGAGAGGGAATCCTTAGCCTCCCCTTAATGTAACCACCATGCAGTCGCACTGAGAGTGACTGAGACAGGGGGTGGAGGTAGAGATGGAAGGGTTTGCTTCTCTTATACGTTGTAATGGATGAATGCGTGGTAATTCATCATGCAAACTACAGGAAAGGGCTCTCTGGCGTATATCTCCGTCTACGTGTGTACATATATATGTCTTTATAGTAATAACTGCACCGTTGGTTTCCATACCCATTTCGTACCTCGGAGGACAAATGGCCGTAGAACACAAGCTACAACATATCTAAAATGAGCTTCATTGCGATTTTTTTGATTGATGACAGTCAAGGTGTGTTTGAAGGAACAGTTCTACTTTCGGATGTACAGGATTATACAAAAAAAGGTTTTTTCAGATTGCGCTGATCATTGCAGAGATTTTAGGACTGCTTCCCTTTCGTCTGATTAAATAGGCTGGAAATAGAAAATTAGTTGAAATTAAAATGGAAATTGGGAGAAAATAGCGTTTCTAGAACTCAGAAAACTGTTTGGTTAATTGGAATAAAAGCGAAAATATATTGCACATGTAATTTATATTATTATAAGATAAAATTATAACAAAACAAATAGAATAAAAATATAATGGAAAATATGAAAAGTTATAATATAATAATATAACTATACCATAATTTATTTGATATATATCAAATTTTTTACCGTCTCGGAGCAGAAATTAGTAAAAATCGATTTTCAATATATATAATAGCCCATTTTCTCCTGTTTTTTCAAATTCATGGCAAGGATGGAAATTTTTTTTTCAAAAACTATCATCAATCGGTGTAGAGCATTAATTCGAATTTTCGAAACCCCCTTTTTAATTTCTGTGCAATTATTGGTTGCTGAGATATCAATGGTCAAACACAAAAGGATCCTTTTTCATTAAAAGTCCGATATCTCAGCAAAAAATGGTCGCATCGAGGTCTTAAAAAAAAGCAAATTGAAGCTAAACAAACAAGTTATCCGGTCTATGCAATGATTCAGCTGAAAATATTTTTTCCGAGTAACTGCAGCCAAACAAAAAGTAATAAAAATTTGCCAAATTTTTTTTTCTCTGTATTTCTCAGGATTGCGTGAAACCTGTAGTTTCGAAATTTTTTGGCTGAAAAATCTTCATACTAGAAACTTAAAGCTTCAGAATTCATTCCTTTAGACCTCGATACGACAATTTTTCATTGAGATACAGCATTGTTAAAAACCATTAAAAATTTAGGTCATTTTTTTTATCCTTTCATTTTTTCAATGGTGTAGAATGTCCGAAAGTTCGACAAAATTCATCTAAAATCCTTCTCTCTGATCTTGAATTTTTATCTCAAGTAATTCAACACTTCCATTAATTGCAGTCTAGTAATTAAAATGTAAATCAATCCAGTAATTTTATCCACTCATTCAGTTCCTATAAAATTAGGTCGACTTTTGAAAAGAAAATTGAGCTTTTACATTCAATCTTGATTCAATTACCCTTTCATGGCATATCGTTCATCATTAATTCGAGTGAACAACGCAATTTCGGGTACTTTTGACCCGTCGAGTCACGAGGGCTCTGTAGACCGGCTTAAAAGGGAAGTGGGCTTAGCATGGAAAAGTGAGGGGTGGAAGAGAGTACACAATTTTCCATTCATTTTCAATGACCGAAAGTGGGCGATCTTGGGTCGTTCGAGGACCGTGGGAAAGGGGGGCAAAGAGAGAGAGAGGGAGGGAGGGAGAGAGAGAGAGAGAGAGAGAGAGAGAGAGAGAGAGAGAGAGAGAGAGAGAGAGAGAGAGAGGAGAAGGAAAAGGCTTTTGCCGCGATATCTTTATTAGGCAGTATAAGAAGAAGTTGCGGGTTAACTCGGGAGGAGGAGCGAGAGAAAGAGGGTTGGAGTGGGCTCGCCACGTGAAAATACTATTCATTCGCGTTATCGCCAATCTCACGAACGCCACTAGGATATATATTCGTTGGAAAGAGAGCGAGAGATAGAAGCGGAATTACCTCGGCCAGGTTTAGCCTCTTAAGGGTCGCGTATAGCGACGTCGAATGCCAGAGCACACAATATTCCTCCCTCCTCTCCCTTTCTCTCCCTTTTTCTTTCCCTCTCATTCTTCGTGTTGGGATCTTCGTTTTCCCTTTCTCTCCTGGATCTCTCGCAAAGATCGATTTCATGGATTTCGCGGGATCTACGTGGAGATATAGTATGTACGATGTTCTCTCTTTCTCCCTCCCTCCCTCTCTCTCTCTCTCTCTCTCTCTCTCTCTCTCTCGTTTTCTTGCTTTTCACGTTTCCTCCAGGGGTTGTGGCAATCTTACCTCGGTCTTAATTGATCCTCGCGGGGATTAGCCGCGCGGTTTCACTCTCCTATATCGCGCCATCCAAACCCAAACTACAGAGTTGCTTTTTCAAGCAAGGATTCACCGCATCCGACATAAACGAAATACTTACCCGTCGGTCTCGAATTCCCACTCCCCGAAGAAATTGACACTGATTGCCTAAATTTCCAAAGTCATTCTCCGGAATATGTCTTCTTTATCCTTAAGACGGTATTCTGGTCTAGAGACATACATTTTGAGCTTTTTGTCGAGTTCGATAAAAAATAAATATATATTTTTACCATTCTTTTTTTACAAAATATTTATTAACATTTTGAAAATAAATTCAAAAGAAAATTCTTAATTAGTAAGAATTTCTTTATAGCTCTTACCTCAGAGAAAACGGAACAAAAAATCGCAAAATGGCGGCTGTCTGAACAAAAAAATGCATTTTTCGACTCTTTTTTTCATAGTTTTTAATTTTTTTACAATAGTAAAAATAAAAAAATTGATACAAAAGTGGTAGGGGCGATAGAGTGTTATACATTGAAGATTGGTGTAAAATTTGAAGTAAATCGGTTAAGTAGAACTTGAAATATCATTGAAAAAAGTAGTTTTGAGAAAAACGTCTGTAGTTCGATTTGCTACGAAGTGACGGGCATAGTTGATGCGTCACTAAAATAGCTATAACTTCGTAAATTATTGGAATTAAGTAATTTCCTTTCGAGGATATATTCTTAAAGGTCTAAAGTTTAAGAATATGGAAAAAAAAATTGATTTTTTCAAAATTCAAGACCAGAATACTGCCTTAAGGAGTTACATGGGTTGCGCAGAAAAGCATATTTTCTTTTCATATAATAAATAGATTATTTCATTCAAAATTTTAAGCATACGAACGAGCAAGATTGAAATAATATATTATAAAATTTTCGTTGAAAAATTTGGAAAATTCAGCCTGTGGGACCTAATTTCCGAAAACCCCTTCAAAAAAGTGTCCCCACGATGGTCAAGATAACTCATGACAGCTTTGTCTGAAATTAAAAAACCAAATCTTATCCGCTAGAAGATAAGTAGAGTTCACGATTGAAGGAAGGATTTTAGAAAAAAAGGAAATTTGAATTTTCGGCATATAGTTGTATGAAAAACAATACAATGTTTGGTAGAATTTACTTACCCATAATTTAAAGAGGTTCTTATATTTTCAATCCTTTTGTTTAAAAATCGATCAGGTGATATCTGGAAAAATGAAGGGAATGAGTGATATCTCTTAGATTCTGTAAAAATGTACTCGGTTCGATGAGTTTCTTTACATAATTACCTTGATTATTTTAGCCATGACTACACTCAAATTCGCACACGGAAAATGGTACAAAAGGGGGGATCGCGAATTTAACGAAACCTCAAGTTTACGACCAGTTGGAAAGTGATCGGGAAATACAGAAGCGACCGATCGTAAAATAAACGATCGCATAACGGCGTTTGTTTACGAGGCGAGTTTCGATCGTCGAGGACAATCATTGGCATATCCATTCGGCGATTGACATTAAGAGTCGTCATCAACGAGCATTGGAAAGCCATCTCGCGAGGTCGGGGTGCATTTGTCTCGATTTCACTCGAAGAACAAATCGATTTTCATCGAACTGTGATATAAAAGAAATTTCCATTTTTTTTTTACAATTTTTTCGTCATAATCGTGATCCTGATGAATTTATTTTTTTTAAATTAATTTAATTCAATTTTTTTATTCAATTGTTTTTCTATATTAATTAGCAATTATTTAAATCAAATTCTCCTCAGTTCGCACTGTTTTTTCCAATAAACTCACCAAATTAATTTTTGAAATTGATTCTCGATTAATTTGACTGCTGCAATTACTCCGCTTCAGGTTTTGGATGATAGACGAAAAGTTACTATAAATGGAAATTGCCTGTGTAGAAATTGGTAAATGTAAATCCCGAATGGTTACGGCAATTAATTCATGAAATTGGATTAAATGTGACCATTTGAAGCTCGCATCGCGAAATCCAAATTCCTCATATTATGCAGTGAATGTTGAATCTCGTTTATGTTTGCACTTTGAGCTATGAAGATGCAAGTTGGCAATGCGCGTGTAATTGATGTGTATGTGTAAACCCCGTGGGCCCGATGATTCTACATATATGTGCAGTTAGTTTACACGAGCACATTTCAACACTTCCGGTGTGGAGGATGAGGCAAAGGAATCGTTGGATAAACGTTTGCATATTATGTATATATAGATACATACACGAGTGTGCATATATGTGTAATTTACAGCCCGTACATTTCACCCGGTCGATCATATAGACACGTTAAATTATGGAAGGGTTTGCATAGACTCCGCGGAATTCCGCATATAATCTCAACCCTATTCAGGAAAACTCGTATTTATCACTGTATATCGGAGATTAATGGTACAGGATTTATTGGCATCGTACTTGGCCCGATTTTAGATCTATCAGGATTTTTTTTTGCTCCGTTAAGGTGTTTTACTACCCTGGCGCAGTGAAACATGTTTCTTTTGGGAATTTTTTTTTATTACCAAATAATGAATCAAAATAAAGTTTTGAGGTTTTATTCTGAATGTATTAAGATGTACAAAAATATTTTTTATTTATATCCAAAATACAAAATAGCGACGTTGCAGTAGACAGCTTGAACACATTTTTTTTATCCTGGTGCACTGAAAAAAGAAGCTTCTTTTGGGATTTTTTTTTTTTATTACCAAACAATCAATCAAAATAAATTTTTGAGATTTTATTCTCGATGTATTGAGATGTACAAAAATATTTTTTATTTTTATCCAAGATACAAAATGGCGTCGTTACAGTAGATAACTTGAACACATGTTTTTTCTGAGGAGAAAAATGGCGTACACGATTGGAGTCTTCACCTAGAGGAAATTTTGTTTTCCTTAATCGACTTTAGTTTTTGTTTGGAAAAATACCCAAGATTTTATTTTTATTTTTTTTAATTCACAAAATGCCATCAATTTTTATTTTTAACTTCGGTTTTAACAATCGGTGAAAAATTGTGTGAGCACTGTACGCAAAATTGAAAAACATAATTTTGAGAAAAACGCGTTTAAAGTCTCTAAACGTATTTATTAATTATTAGTGCTCAAAAGTGTCTCAAAATGTATGTTATAAAAATCGTTTATAAGCTCTCCCCCCTAAAATAGCTTTTGAATATAATTTTTGAATAGTTTATGCACTATTTAAATCATTAAAAAATAATAATTTCTGGGTAATATCCCCTCTTAATGCACGTTTAAAGTTTGAAGCAAACATTTTTCTAGCGCTGATGAAAGTTGAGATATGGGAATAAATACAGCGGCATTCTGTGAATCTAACCCCTTTACATTGGTAAACCAATTTGTCTAAACAACCCAGGGCCTAATTAAAAAAACATAGTAGGAATGTTCGACTCTTCGGAAAGAATCGATTCTCTAATCGATTGTGAATCGCGTTGAGAAATTCGATTTTCATGAAAAATCGAATGCAAATAATCGATTTCGTAAGAATTGATTTTTAAAAATCATTAAAAAAAAATTAATTGCTAATTAAAGCTGACGTAAGCGTTTCTTAAGTTGGTGCTATGCACAATGATTAAATTGGATTAATTTAGTTTCAATACAAAATTACGAATACAAAATAACAAATATAAAGCAGTTTTCATTCTGGCTAAACATGATTTGATTCTTATACACATTTGCACTTTTTAATGTATTCTTAAGAATGTCATGAATATATTTAACAAATCAGACTTTTATTCCATTACGTAAGTTTCTATTGTTTTACGATATTTTGTATATTTTTACTTTCGATTCTTTTTTTCGTTGAATCATGTTTTGAATATTTTAACTTTCAATTTTGTTTACTCTTTTTCTAACGTTTTCACATTTTTACATACTTTTTTTCTTTTGATCTTTCATAGACTTTTGTCAATCTTTATTTAATTGCCAATCTTTAATAGATAATGAATTTAATAAAAAATTGAATTTTCGATTTTTAAAGTCAAGAATTAATTCTAAAGATTGAAAAGGAAAGAATCGATTCGAAAGATCGATTTTTTCAACAAAATAATCGATCTTTAAAAGAATCGAATCGGAATCGAACATCCCTAAACATGGCAATGGTTTTCAATGTTTAACGTGTTTGCTGGTGATCTCTAACTGAATTAACCAATTTAGAAACCTCTTAATTTTTTCGATCAAGCTAGATTGTCTTGCAGATGAATTTTCCTAATCGAAGGTTACAAAATATGCAAAAAATTGATTTTTCTGCTAGACCAAAAAATATTGTGCCAACACGTACCTTTTACCTATTCTACTTGTGAATTTTTCACTCGCTCTTTTATTTCGGTCGCCCTTTGCTGTTAAAATGGCTTTTGAAAATTGCCACGGCCGAAAATCCGTTCATTCTATATGGAAAATACAATGTGCATTCTCGGGCATGTATATATTTCCCCAGGATTAATAAACACACTTGTGTGCGTTGTACGAGCTGCGATGTACGCACGGTCTGTTCTTCAACTCTTGGGCAAACATTATGTTTATATATATACACTGTGGATGGGAAATTCTCGCCTGTGCGCGCACTTCCGTGTCCGTCTAGCACCCTCGCTTATAATACTCTCGTTGAGCCCTCTCAATCTCTCTGTCTCTCTTTCTCTCTCTCTCTCTCTCCACTTCGTCCCGTGTTTCGTTTGTAAATTCGCGAGGTACGAGACCGCAAATTTCGCAGGTTTACCCGGGCATAACTGGGCGCGGTTGGGCTACACTCTCACGAATCTCACCCCTATCTCTCTTGCTATTTACATTGCAAAAAAGCTATACATTTACCATATTTTACAACAGCGAGTAATTCGCTTAAACGAAACAGTGACCGAATAGAATTTGCTCCCACAAAAAAATTGATAAACATTGATAAACAAAAATAATAATCAAAGTCTCTCATGGAATCCTCGTTTTTCCTGAATAACAAAACGTTTACGAAAATGCTCAATTCAAGGCGGTTTTCTGGTCCAGAAACATACATTTTGAGTGTTTTTCAAAGATCGATTTAAAAAAAAACCGAAAATATTTTCATCACTATTTTTTTGCAATATATTTATTGATATTTTGACAATAAATAAATAAAATTTCGAGGAAAAAATGTATATTGAATCAGTTCTAAGCTGGTAAAGTTCAGGGTTTAAAAAAAAGAGTGTGCTGGTTGACACGATTGCAACCTTTCTAGTCATCCGATAAAAAATTCAAAAAAGATTCTTAATTAGTAAGAATGTCATTATGACTTCTACCACACAATCAGAGAAAACGGGAAACAAATTTTTTCGCAAAATGACGGCTGTCTGAACAAAAAAGGCGTTTTTCGACTCTCTTTTTCATAGTTTTTAATTTTTTTACAATAGTAAAAAAAATAATTTTCATACAAATTTGTAGGAGCGATAAAGACTTATACATTGAAGATTGGTTGAAGATTAGCATAGTTCTTTCATAATCAGATAATATGATTACAAATAAAAAAATTAAAAATAATAAAATCAAATATTAAATCAGAATAAAAATAATAATAGATTTAATTATAAATTAATAATTAAAAATCAAATTCAAAGTACCAAGAGATATTTTTTATTGTCGTCAACTTTTGGTACTTTGAATATGATTTTTGTTAACGATGAACAAAAGTTTGGTTTTTTTTATTTTTGGAGAAGAGTCGCTCCAAATTTTCAATAGCTGGGAGCGCCTATAAAGAATGATGAGTGACGACAATTTTTACGATAGGTCGAGTCGAGAATTTTTCTTATCTCGTAAGAGAGAAAGAGAAAGGCGAAGAAGAGACGAGAGGCGAGAGAGCGTTAGAGGCAAAAATGTCTTGCGACGCTCACCCCCTTAATCACGGGTATCACAGAGAGTCTGCTTTTTTACCGGAGAAGCTTTAGCATTGCCGAGACACGAGTGAAGCCCCGCGATGTTCGTTCTCCCCAAGGGAACGACTGAAAGTGAAGAGAAAAGAGAGAGAGAGAGAGAGAGAGAGAGAGAGAGAGAGAGAGAGAGAGAGAGAGAGAGAGAGAGAGAGAGAGAGAGAGAGAGATGTTAGAACGGACTTTTGGGGAGTTTGGGCATGGTACGGTGACTAAAAGAATTTGTGCTATTAAATTATATATAAAATTACGTCGTTAGGTATCTCTCGCACCCTCGTAAAGCCCGCTTCCTCCTTCTCGTCTTTTTCTTTTCATTTTTACTTTCGTCGTTTCCTTCCGCGTTCGTCCTATCTCGAAGCTCTTGCCCTGTGACTTGTGCTTAATTTTCTTCTCCTACGACTATAAACTTGAATAAGAGCAGTTTAACCTACGAAAGAATTTATAAAATTTTTTTCAAACGTTAAAAAACATTTTTGTGACAATTTTTATTATTTTAAAATAGTCCTTGCGGTGCAATCAAGTCAATGGGGTTAAAAAATTTGAAAAAAAATTTTATACGTTTTTTTGACCAAAATAGTATGAAATAAGGTAGATTTGGAGTAAATACTTTTTACTTTATGTAGAAAAAAATTTATAACAATAATTTCTTAGGAAAATAACTCAGTTTACAATCGATAAATAATCAACGAATATTTTTTTACATAATTCTTTGTGAAGTCTAATTACTAATTTTATTCCAAACTGGATTAGCTAATTTTTTTTCTCAATAAATACATTGTAAATTTAATGAAAAAAAAACCATGACTATATTCATCGTTCATAAATTATAGCTATTTGTTTATGAAAACAAAAACGGAGCTACAAGGTTAATCAAAGGTTTATTTCGATTGAAAATCTAAAGAAGAAAATATATTTCAAGAAATATATTGAGCTCTTCATCAAAGTTGAGCTAAAATTACAAATTTGACGTAAAAAAAAAACAGCCCCTTATTGCTGAGTTATTTTATCGTTGAGTTATTGTTTTAATTTTTTTCTATAATATATATATATTTTTTTTTTAAAGAAAAAAATATTCTAAAAGTTGTACTTGTTTTTTCTACAGAGAAAAATAATATTAATTTTTTTAAACATGGAAAAAGATTTTTTTTCAAAGAGATGTAATTGTCCGCCTGCAATTTGTCGAAGATTTCATCGACTCCTTTTCATCAATGAGACTGCATGAGTGACTGATTCTCTGATAATGAAATATCTCTATATGTATAGACGAGATTGAGGATGAAGGAGTTTCATAATATTTTTTACGAACAGCAGACAATTTTCTGCAAAAGTGAGAGGTAATTACGTGAAAAGCAATTAGTTTCAAAAGCTCTCTCTCTCTCTCTCTCTCTCTCTCTCTCTCTCGCTCTCTCTCTCTCCCTCCCTCCCTCTCTCTCACTCTCTCTCTCTCTCTCTCTTTCTCTCTCTCTCTCTCTCTCCCTCTTTTTCTCTCTCTCTCTCTCTCTCTCTCTCTCTTTCTCTCCCATTGTCCCTTCTTTCTTTCTCTTGCCTGTTCCATCCGTCTCGATGAAGCATTAAAGGGGCAGATATTTGATTTATTAAACGTCGATCCATATCTACGACGATGGGAGAAATAAATGGGGAGGAAGCGCGGCAGGATGAGATACTCGGTAAACTTTTTTAATCTCTGCCGTCGATATAAAGTTTCGAAGATCTTGTTGAAACGTTTGAGGAACGTCTCGTTCGAATCTGGAACGAAAATTCGCGTAAACATAATTCTTATATTATCGAAAAAGTAAATTTCAATGAATTTTCGTTCATTTGATTATTATTTTTATGAATAAATGATAATTAAAAAAAGGTTTTATTGAATATAGATTGAAAATGTTGATTATATTTGAGAATTGAAACGACTTGATTCATGAGGTAATCGAGAGGATTTTCTGTGTAGAAAATTTTCAAAATTCCGCGAGCTCAGTCCAGTTTTTCATGCGAGGAAAAACACTTTCGTTAATTTCTCGCTCCGAGTGCCCATTTCGTTTTAAATGAGCTTAACGTTAGAGCTCCGACGCGACTCGAGGATCCTCGAGTTTCTGAAATGCACGCAAGTAGAGAAGCTCAGTGGAGTAGCGTTGGCGAAAACCCTCTTGTCGAGCGGAGAATCCTCTTGAAGATTGAATATGACTTTTGAGGACTTGTTCATCTAATTTGTCAATGATAATTAGATGCTTAATTATCATTACGCATCAGTTTAAAAATAATTCATTCACAAATAACTTATAGAACCTTAATTATAAAATTCTTCTGGTGCTCCTGAAAGTATCCTTAATTCTTCAACAATTAATTAATCCGTTTATTCCGTGATTTGCGTAAATCCTCGAGATCTTCAGTTCCTTACAAAAAGAATCTTCCGATCGTATAATAGTCAATTATTTAAAAAATTTAAAAATTTGAATTTCAATTAATTGAATAAATAAATAATATAATAAATTAATAAATTAATTGATTGAAATTATTTAAAATATTTTTAATTAAAAAAAAAATTATCACTCAATTTACAGAGCACACGTGCAAAGATTTTCGTTGCAAACTCAACGAATTCTGCATCGGTATGGATCTCCTCTGTGACGGCGTCAATCACTGCGAGGATGGCTCCGACGAGGCAGCGTCCACTCTTTGTGCAAGTAAGTAAAAAAAAAAAAATCATAAGAAAATCTAACGTCAAGTGAATGCCAAGAATGTCTGGATAAAGGAATTGACATTTGAAGAAATCGACATACTAAATTGGCGTAGCAAAACGTACGATTAAGGATGTTGAGTCCCTATGAAATCTTTGAATGTTAATAGCTACTTAATCGTCGTGAAATTTTTACACGACCTCCCGAATACTTCATGTAAAAACATATTAAATTTTCAGAATTCTATCATCATTGCTTCAACCTCCTTAAGGGTTAAAATGAAAAATGATGAGAAAATTCTGAAAATTTGGTATGTTTTTGTATGAAGTATTTAAGAGGTCGTGTAAAAATTTCACGACGATTAGGAAGCTCGTCATTAAAATATTAACCTTTGGTTAAGAACATTTTTTAAACAAATAAAAGAAATATTTATCAATAAACTTCGTTTTGTTTCCGTTGCTTTCAATATAGTGTAGATATTAAAAAATTGAGAGGTCAAAAAAAAACTTGTCGCAAAGTTATATCAGTTTCCGTAAGACAATATTTAATTTAATTTAATTCGTTAATGTTAATTGTTCGATAACGAGCTTCCTAATCGTCGTGAAATTTTTACACGACCTCTTAAATAATTCATCCAAAAACATATCAAATTTTCAGAATTTTCTCATCATTTGCGATTTGGGACTCAACATCCTTAATCCAATGGAAATGATGAATCACGGCGAATAGTCTCGCGAAATTATCCACCATTTTTACAATATTGTACAAATATTTTTGCAAAAAATTTGGGATTTTGAAAATGATGGAATTCATGGAATCGAAATGACGAATTACGATTATAAATGAACCCTGATTTTTAAAATATCGTAAAAATATTTTTCAAATATTGTTCCACGTATAAGCAATTGAAATAAAAATTAACAATTAAATTTGTAAATTAAAATTTAGAATTTAAATTAAATTCCGATTGTTTGCCGGGTGGAATAAATTTTTTACAAAAATTTGGGATTTTTTGGCACTGTTTTACTTTTAGACACTGAGGCATCGACGATTCTCGGTATGCAGACAACATGGTTCGCCGTAATGCTCGTACTTTCGGTTTTGAGCATGGCTGGTCTCGTAGCAGCTGCCATTTTGTGCTACAGTCGTCACCGCGTCGCGACGCCGAGGCATCCTCACAATGCTCACAACGCACAGGCGCATCCACCAGTCAGCTTCCCATGTGAGTCAAAAACTCATATATCTATATATATAATGTATATATATGGGGTATTCAAAATCAACTGAATCGACGTTTCACCCTCAACCTCTTAAATTTGCTCCAGATTTATCATCCGGCTGCGAGATGGTAATAAACAGTCCTCACATTTTTTCAGATTTTTTATAAGTCTTCATTTTTTATTATTTTTATTGAACGACCAGAAATCCCAAAAACTAAAAAAATTAAAAAATCCAAAATGTCATATTTATGAATCCATGAGTCTAACTGAGAAAGTTCAATTTAATATAAAAATTCACATTTTCTGAATTTTTATATAAAAATTTCATGTTTTTTTGTTATTTCCTTGAATTTCCGTTTTTGCTCGTAAGAAAAGAATACAAAAAATAATGGCTGATTTTAAATTAGCGTAAGCAAAATTTTGAATATCTTTTAACTTCAGTTGGATCTCAGACCAAAATCGAGACCCAAATTTGAGGAAATGAGTGTCAAGGGTTGGTTGAGTTGACTCGGAATAGCGCGTATATACGTAGATAAAAAAAATGATCGTTTCTCATATATACGTTCCCGCATTTTCGTTGAACTGTTTTTTTTTCTTCTTTTTATTGAACTCTTTGAAAACCTAACATACAGATACACTGGTGCTTATATGTCTATGCGCGTTGGGTAATCGCGCGATATGAAAAAAAAAAACCAATTTTTTTCGTTATCGATTCACGCCATCCGTTACCACGCTTCGATAACGTTTTATTTTTTTTTTCATCACCCACATCGCGATATATGGAATTTCGCGCTTCATCAGAGGAAAAAAAAGGATCGTACATTGGTTATTTTTTGTATTTCGTATGAAGTTGATATTTTGGTATCGATTGTCAGCCTATTATTATTATTAATAATAATTATTATTAATACTAATATTAATAATATTAATAATATTAATAATAATAATTATTAATAATAATATATAATAATTATTATTATTAATATCAAATAATAATACGTACGATCCTTTTTTTATTAATTAATTAATAACTTTTATATTATTAATTAATAATAATAAAAATATTAATATTATTATTGCTTACATCACCTCTCTTGTCACACATTAAGGCACCTTTATTGCACTTTTCATGACCCTCAAGATTTCTGCAGCTGCATTTTTCGTTAGTGAGTATTCGGGGAACTGAAAGTTCAAGAACTTTTTTCTTTCCCTCTTACTTTTCTAGTGTCCGATATTTTTTAAAATTTTTTTAAACTTCTCCCAAAAGAGGAGAAAAAGATGATGAAGTAGGTACATAGGTTATAACAACTACTTAGAAGAAGCTACCGTAACTTTTTATTAGGGTTGAGTTAAAGTAATTTATCGTTTTAAAACCATATTTCAATGGGAAACTCACCACTGATTGCAAGTCACGCCAACCAAGCACAAAAATCAAGGAAAATCTGAAAAAAGTATTTTTTTTTTAGTGATAATTCATAAAAATTTTGAGTTTTTGCGGAATTTATTGGCAGATTCGTGTTCAGTGAGAAAAATACATCGACACAAGGCTTTGAAGAAATAAGTAAAAAAAAAAAAATTTTTCGCATTTTGGGCAAAATTGAATCGCTTCAGTAAAGTGGCTGAGATTTTTTTCCCAATTGAAATTTCCACCTCTACATGGTCTCATATTCTTTTTGTAATCGCTGAAGCTTCAAAACCCCGCTTGGTTTATCCAATTCTGATCATATTTCAATTTTTGGCAGATTTTTAAAGATCGACCATCGATTTTTGCTAATTTTTGCATACATACCCCTTTTCATTTTTTTCGGTGATTTTCAAACTGCTCTTATTTCTACAAAAATTTAGTTATCGGGACGAACCAAACAGCATTCTCTAAGTTTGGTAACGAGCTTTGCGTACGAAAAATTTTTTTTAGAATCGTTCAAACCGAAGTAAAGTTACGAGCACTTGAAATTTCGCTATTTTGAGATTCTTGAAAATGGGGCAAAAATCGAGCAAACATGTTTTTGATGAAAATTCATTGAAATTTTGATTTTTTTGGGAAAACTATTGGTAGATTTGTATTCAGGGGGGAAAAATACATCGATATAGGGCTTTAAAAAATTTGAAAAAAAAAAATTCGCATTTTGGTCAAAATTGAATCTCTTCAGTAAGCTGACTGTAACTTATTTTCTAGATAGAATTGCCGGTTGAACATAAGCTCATTCTTTTTGTAATCGTTGAAGCTTCAAAACCCCGCTTGGTTCATCCAATTCGGATAATTTTTCGATTTTTGGTAGATTTTTAAAGTTCGACCATCGATTTTTGCAACATTTTCAACCTTCCCTTTTTTTTCAGCGATTTTCAAACTGCTCTCATTTCTACAAAAATTTAGTTATCGGGATGAAGCAAACGGCATTCTCTAACTTCAGTTACAAACTTTGCGTACGAAAAAGAAATTTTCAAATTGATCAACCGATAGCAAAGTTATGAGCGATGGAAATTTCACTATTCTGAAATTTCCGAAGAGTCGCCCAAAAATGAGCAATACATTTTTTTTTCATTTTCATCGTTTTCAAACTTTATTTCGATGCAAAATTCAACGAGAATATTCCCAATTCGTACCGCACATTGGTAAAAAAAAAATTACAATTTTTTTTTGCGAATATTTGAGAAGCAAAAAGTCGTTGCTTGGTCTGCGAAGAATGATTCGTACATCAGCAGGAGCGCTCGCTATTCCAAGGGAATCGTTCATTGTCCGGACCCCGTGGGACTCGCGAACAATTGCTATTCCCCGTAATTAACTCTAAGTCGAGCGATAATTCGCCTTGAGCTTTTGTCAGTGACGAAAAATGAGTTTGCATAATGACTAATGGACTCGTGGTTGGCCACAACAGAATTTCGTCCATTGGCGGAAATATAGATTTTGCAAAAGAAAGAGAGGGAGAAAGAGGAAGATAGAGACGGGAAGCTCGACAATAATTAAAGTTCTTGCTTTGTCCCGCGATTTAACCCTCGAGCTTCCAATCGGACATTATAAAGTAATGGCGGAGGAAGCGAATGTACGAGAAATCTTTGGCGAGAGGAATAGGGGTGAGTTCAGGACAGAAGTCCACACAGACCTCGATTTAATGGAGCGTGTCGACTGGATAACGGTTTGGGTACTGCAAGATTTATTAGAGACTCGGAAGAGAGAGAGAGAGAGAGAGCGAGAGAGAGAGAGAAAGAGGGGGTTGCCCACCCTCGAAGTGCATACACGGAGAAACGGTTGAATTATTCGCGAAACCGGAGATTAAGGCTCTCTCCCTCTCTCTCTTTCCGTGATCTCTTCCGTTTTGGTACACTATACTTGTGATGCTGGGACTGGCATCGCCAGTCTTTTGAACCCTTACAAAGTTGACCCCTCGACTGGTTTAGCCGACGAGAAATCTCGTGTTCACTCTGTCATTTGATCCACCTTTCTGCTGGCTTTGACGATGAAAAATACGCATTTAACGAAGAAAATAGGTGCTCCAATTCCCCAGAATGTAAACTTCCCTCCAAAGAACCACATTCTCCCCTCGGTATTTAAAATCAGGAGTTGGGAGATTTTTTTCAAGAATTATTCGTCCGAGCAAAAGTTCATTGCAAACATTCAGACGAGAAATTATGCTGCATCGAGAAAAATGGCGAAAAAAAGTGACGACGAGGTATTTGGGATTCTTAAATCAAACGTTCTAAACTGTTTCAGGAAATCCTTTGATGTTCCCTTATTTTGCTTCCTCATAGAGGAAGCTTTGTTTTCGTGAAAAATTCTTTTTTCGCGATTTTTATGCCAATATGTTCAAAATGTCCTAAAACATCGAGAAATCATATTTAGAAAAAATGTCCGAATAGATGTGTGTGTGTGTGTGTGTGTGTGTGTGTGTGTGTGTGTGTGTGTGTGTGTGTGTGTGTGTGTGTGTATCCTGAGTTTCAGATGTAAATAATTAATAACTCGAAAACGCTTCGAGATATCAAGCTAAAATTTGGCACACTTGTCGAGCACAAATTGCTCTTCATTATGAACAAAAATTTGTTTTAATTATAACGGGTGTTGCGATTTTATCGACTTCTTTCGTTTTTGCAAGAATGGCGTAAACGCTCTAACCTCTGCAATATTCAAGATATTGCGCTCAAACTTTGTACAGAATTAGTATAGCTATTAAGGTTGTTTGGTATTGAATTTGGCGAAAATCCATCGAGGGATTAAAATTTTATGGAATTTTGAATTTTTTGAAAAATAGCCCAAGCGCTCTAACTTGTGCAATTTTTAAGATATTGTACTGAAACTTTCCACAGAGCTAATGTAGCTATCGAGGTTGTTCGCTATTGAATTTGGCAAAAATCCATCGAGGGATTACATTTTATGAAATTTTTAATTTTTTGAAAAATAGCGTAAACGCTCTGACTTGTGCAATTTTTAAGATATTGCACTGAAACTTTACACAGAGCTAATATAGCTATCGAGGATTTTGTTATTAAATTTGGCGACATTCGATCGAATGCTTAAATTTTTATCAAATTTTTAATTTTTATAAAAGAAGCGTAAACGATATACCTTTTGAAATTTTTTAGATATTGCAATAAAATTTTGTAGACAAATTTTTCTACACTGATTTTCGTGTTTCTCTGACTTCGAAATTCCTCGACCAGGCTTACATGGTTTTTTTAATTAAAAAAAAATTAAAATCCCAAAAAATTCGGAACATTTTGAAATAATAATTTTTCTGGGTATTTTTAGGACTTCAATATAATTCTTTTCAAATTCATAAAAAAATTGTGGGCCTCACGGTACTTTGCAAATAAATTATTTAACATCAGGAATTTGCCGTGCAACAAATTGCCAAAAAAAACTGTTTATCGACTGGATTGCCATTTTTTTTTTCATTTTAATTTTGAAAACGAGGGCAAAACTCGTTGTTTGCAATTATTACATCTCTTGGCCCAATTTTACGCCTCGCTGAATTAATCCCAATTACGACAAATTTCAATCAACCGTGAATCGATGATTCACGATCGAAATATATGTTGTTTAATTTTTTTCTCAATTAGTGAGCCCCCAAGCGTGATTAATTTTCACTCGGAATCGTGTCAGTTTATATAAAAAGAGGGAGTTTCATTTTCTATCCAATAGCGCCCGTCGATTAATTCAATTTCGTAAATAAAAGAATTTATATATATATGTATTTATACGCGATCGTTTTTATTGGATCTGGCGTTTTTGACTCATCCCGCTTATTTCTCCGAGCCACGACGATACTCTTACTTAATTAAAAGCTTTCGAAATTGTTATCGAATCACGTCGCCTCGGGGAAACCGAGAGGGAAAGAGGAACACAGAGAAACAGAGAGGGAAAGTATCGGTCGAGCGATCCTCCCGCTTTGCCATCAATCCCTCTGAAGTTCGTTATACCTGTTGGCTAACTCCTTTTTTCAAAGCTTTGGAATTTTCTCCTCGCGCAATTTCTCGATAGCTCATGTACACGATTTGAACACCTGAACAAAATCAATCGACACCAAAACCTTACAAAATATTAATCCTCATTCACATTGAAATTCGTGCAAATTTTGTCTTCGTCGAATCAAATATAATGCAAATTTTTCAAAACAATATGTGCATTAATCGCCAAACATTAAATTTTTTTCGACGCCCCCAAAAAGCTTCCTTCTGATCAAAAAACGTGAGGACTTTTTTTTTTAAATTAAAAACAACACCCGCAAGACGATCGAAGTTCATTTTTTGGTAAAATCATGTTTTTTTGGAAATTTTGCAAATTAGATGATTATAGAAGTAAAAGTATAACAAATATTAAAGAAAGTTTACTTGAGCCTTGAAATTAATAAATTATTAAAGATAAGCTTGTACTAATTTAGTTTTAAAATAAAATTATTAATTTAAATATCCTTCATTTTTTATTAACTAGACATCATCAAATGAACCAAAATTAGAAATTTTATTCATCCAAGTTCCAAAACTGTTTATATTTCGGGATAAATACTATTTGTGATAAGAAATTTTCAAAAAATCGTGATTTTATCAAAAAATGAACATAGATCATTTTGCGGCAAGTAATAAAAAAAAGTTGTTTTTATTTAAAAAAATAAATTACCTCGCGTTTCTTCATCAAAAGGCAACTTTTTAGGGGGCGTCGGAAAAAATTTAATTTTTAACGTGAATACAAAAAAAACATGAATATTTTCAAAAAACTAATGCCACATTTACAATCTTTAATTTACAAAAATATATAAACAATACAATCGTCCCTTATTTCAATTCCAAATTTAAAAATCGACCGCAAAGCCTGAGGCGATTATTTTTGATAATTCGTGAGTGTCTTAATTGTGGTTATTTCATACAAAGCTTCGATGAATGTTTATTTTTCGTTTGAAAATAATATCATATGTTACTGAAATTTTGCCATATCTCTGCTCCAATTTCTCTCGGTGTTGGAAAATCTAGCCCGCTACGATAAATACGGCGAGAACATAAAAGTAAAAAGTGAAAAAAAAATCCATTATGTAGGCGAAGCACGAACTCCGTTCACTCTGTAAACTGTTGCATCGGTGCATTTTTTTTTTTTATCTGATTGTATGTGATGTTCGTGCAGCTGATTCTCGTTTCCCTTACTAATGTATACGCGCTCACTAGTCTCTTTGCATACGAAAAGCATCGTAATCCTCGATTGCATATAAAATTTTCCGGCTTAAAATTGCACATGGAATGTTTCACGTAACGTTTTATGAATACCACTGCGAAAATTTTGAAAACATTAAAAACATCGATAGGATTACAAAAAAGTGTATTACACTTTACTACACGTTTGATATCAAAATATATATATAAGTATATATTAGGGTGACAGTCATTTGGACTTTGGCGAAAAAAGTTCGACGCCACCCCAAAAACATAATTAAGGTTTATCAAAAAAAATCTGTGTAAAGTTTGGAGGCGCTCGGAAAATTGGAAAACGCGCCACCGAGGGATTGAAATTTTAAATGTTTTTTGGGAATCTCTAAAGAGCTTGTCATTAACAAAATTATGAACGAAAAAAATTGAAAAAATTTTGTTTTTTACACCATACTATGCACAATAAGTGTATCAAGTTTAAAATTTTTCTCATCAATATTATAGTCGGAAAGAAAATCATTGACGCAAGGGATAAATACATGTATTTTACATTTAAAATTTCAATCGCTCGGTGGCGCCTGTTCCAATTTTCCGAGCGCCTCCAAATTTTACACAGATTTTTTTTGATACACCTTGATTATGTTTTTGGGGTGGCGTCGAACTTTTTTCGCCAGAGCCCAAATAACTGTCACCTTAGTATATATGCAAATTCTGCATATTCCGGCTCGTTACGTTCGTGTGTTCTCTCTCTCTCTCTCTCTCTCTCTCTCTCTCTCTCTCTCTCTCTCTCTCTCTCTGATTGTTTCACGATATATATCTCCATTCATTTACGTACCGACGCATTTACGGTAGGCGATGTATTTTTTATACATACTGATAACAAAACCCAATACAGTCGAGGATCCCTAAACCCTCCTCAAAGTCACGGAATTTTATTTTTCGGGAATAAAGTTGCAGCACTGTCAATTTGGCAACATTTTAATATTTTTTTAGACTATTATAAAATCCATGTTTACTACCATTCATTAACTATTTATTAGGATACATAGACCCTCTTTGAAATCATCGAGTTTCATTTTTAGGGAATAAAATTGTAATATTATCAATTCTGCGACATTTTAGTATTTTTTTAGATCATCATAAAATCTATGGTGATTATAATTCTTACTAGTAATAACTTTTCATTATTGTTGGAGGTGCTGTAATTACTAATTTCGATTTTAAGACCGTAACAATTTTTGGAAAATTTTTTATGGTCCAGAAACGTCGCGGAAAACAGTTGCAGATTTTTTTCCAAGTTGCAGATAATATCCGTTAGTCGAAATGTATATTTTCAAATTTTTAATCATGTCAAAGATAATGCTGAATAATTATTTGATGGCTTCAATATTTTTCAATGAAAAAAAAAAAAATTTCAAATTTAAAAAATTTGAAAAATGTAGAAAGAAAATGTTATCAGCAGATCATTGGAAAATTTTACAGCTTCCTCGTCTTTGCCCTAATTTTTAGAAATTAGTAATCAGGGTAAAAAGATTAGATTCAATTATTTTAAATCGAGGGAAGAGAGACTTTACTGTGCGCGCATATGTGCTATATACAATATGTTTTTCTGCAGTACTTTTTTATGCACATGCAGAATACGGCTAGTTGGTGAATTCTATGCATAGCTGCTGCCATTCGTCTCTGTATCAGCGTACTTCCACTGACTGAACGAATTCGGATTCTCGTTGTGTTTCCTATCGGATTTCCCCCCCCCCCCCTCGCCTCTTCCCATTCATTTTTCTTGCTCCCCTCTTTCCTCTGTGAAACGAGCAGACTTTTCTTGTGCTCTCCGTAGCTCCCCGTTCGATTTTCGAGGGTGGCTGCACATGTTTTTCGACCCTTAAGGTATGGGAATATATTGGAAAACTCCTTATCTCCTTCTCGCATGCAACCTCCACCCGATTGAATCATACTATTATATGTATTAGTTTCATTGAATATTTTCTCGCGTTACTTCTTTTCTCCACTGTGTGGGTCAAATAAAATGACTAATTTTTTTTTTCCTCGATATATCGAAAAATGTACTGTTTGGTATCTCAAAAAAACCTTTTGCAAGTATTAACTTTTCATATTTAAATTAAGAGGTCCCTCAAAGCAAATTTTTATTTCCCATTTAAATAACATAGGAAATTTTTTTTTAACTGTGGAATTTTATTAGACTTTAACCGTTGAGGTTAGGAGAGTTTTTTTAGCACATTTTTGTAGAACATTTGATGCTCTATAAAAAAGCTCTCTTCTGTTTAATCGATAAAACTAATAACCGTTCAAAAAATAATCGGTGATAATTAGTGATTTCTATCATCGATTATTTTTTGAACGGTTAATTTTATCGATTAGACATAAGAGAGCTTTTTTGGAGAGCATCAAATGTTCTATAAAAATGTGCTAAAAAAACTCCCCTAACCTTAACGGTCAAAGTCTAATAAAATTCCAAAGTTAAAAAAAAAATTTCCCATGTTATTTAAATGGGAAATAAAAATTTGCGATGAGGGATCTGTTAATTTAAATATGAAGGGCTAATACCTGCAGAGGGTTTTTTTGAGATACCAAACAATACATTTTTCATTATATCGAGGAAAAAAAAAAAGTCATTTTATTTGACCCACCCTAGTATGCAGTATATAATACGAGGCGAAATGATATGTTTCAGGATGCATGTAAGGACATCCCATTTATGTGAGAAAATGATCAAACGGATTTTTTAGTTCATTTTAATCCGAAATTAAATTATAACGAGTTTTGGGATGAAAGATATGTAAATCCTCGAGTGTAATTTACTCACGTCAGAGAAATTTGTTTGGGGTGATTCATCCCTTTAGGAAGCAATCAAATTGCATCCCTTCAGAATGCAATTTAATTTTTAATTAAAGATACAGGAGAGACTTCTGGAAATTTTGGGATTTGGTTATTTTGGAGAGGAATTTTGGGAATTAATAAAAAAACTTCGAGATTACTAACAAAATTTTCATAAAAGAACCGAGAATTTGTGAAATTGTCAAGCAATTTTTTTATTTATTTTATGAATCGATAATTACCATTTAAAAAATGATTAAAAGATTTTTCTAAAAAATCCGGGTTTTACGGGGAGAATTTTTGATAACATAATGCACAAATTCCATGCAGACAAATCCCCGTCGACTGAATCATATTACTATTATTCAAGTTTCCTCGAATATTTTCTCGTGTTACTTCGTTTTTCAATTATATAAATAGGATAACGCAAGGAAATACGAAGACCCCAGAGTAAATATGAAAGCATCGTATTCATCCCAAGAACATTATTTATTTGAACGACTTTTCAAAAAGTTTCCATCATTTTAATACAGCATCAAATTACAATGAAATGGGAAACGAAACTTTCCCTGGATTTCAAAAGAAGAATAGACTCGTCTTGAATACTAAAAAACCATTACAAAAGCTCTTAGATGCATAAATTCTCAAGTAAAGCGAGTCCAAATAAATCAATACAAAAGTTTTTTCCCTTCCGCATAAAATATTATGTTGATAAAACGTTACCGGAGAGATTTTGGAAAATTTGGGATTTGCTTATTCAAAAAATTTTCAATGGTAATTTGCATCGAAATTGTGAGCAAATTTTTTCCTTAATCTATAAATTATTCAGCATTTTATTATTTGGATAAAAAATATTTATCAAAAAATTGAGGGTCACGTTTCTCAGCTTATTCCGACAGAAATTCACGCTAAAATTCGTAAAGTTCAATTATGCGTCGATGAGCTCAACGATGAAGCAAACAAAAGTGCTTGAGACTCAAAAATTTATGTTTTAAATTTTCTGGATCATTTTGTTCGTCACTAATTTTTTGGTACATAATTTGAAGTGTCGAGCGAACTTTAAGCCGAAACTTGGTTGATTCTGATGCGCGTTCTTCGAGCCGGAAATTCCACACGACATTTTGTCACTGTATGCTGTATATATCGTTATTATGTCGCACTATATATGAGTGTGTGTTCGTGTGTGGATGTGTTTTATCGAAAGCATGTCACGCTTTTGCTTTACTCTCTATAATGCCCGGGCCGTCTCGCGCAAAATGTGACCTCAAATATGCTTCGTACGCTGCAAATCGTATGGAAATTCCCGCAGAGCCAGACTATTTGCCGAAAGTTTCGCATATTTTCGGTAATCCCTGAATCCTCGTTATTCCTGAATTTGAAAAATTTGTCGTAGAATTTTCGCCACTCGGGTGTATCTATACGAAACATCATTGGATATAATAATCAAATGATTCGTCTTTTTTAATGGGAAAAATTTATCCTTCAATGTAGAATCTGAAAAATCATGTTGATAAATATTTGTGTAAAATACAAAATATTTGTGTCCTTAATTAGCTGATTAATTAAAAGAGAAAACAATCGTGAGGCCATTATATTGACTTTTGCCCACTAATTTTAATTGAAGTGTATATTTTGGTTCAGCTTCTTTCAAGAATGATTCCCAATTTTTATTTTTTATCCAATTTCGCTGATTTTGCACCCTCATTTTCCGGAAGAAACTGCATCAACTTACCTCTCACATTGTTGTTCATAATTAGCGTTTGCAAGTGATGATACTTTTACTTTTTTTCTCCGGACAAAGAAACAGTTGTAGTATCGCATTGATGAACAAAGATTATAACTAACGTTGACCAATTGATAGACAATTTTTCAAAGAACAAATAGGACGAACATAACGAAAATACATTTTGCTAAAAATGTTGTAAAACAGTTGGCATTTATGAAAATTCTGTCAGTCAAATATTATTAATTGGTATCGAGTTAAAAGAAGAATGAACTTAAAATGTCATTTTTCTTTTTTATAACCGAAGCCTAAAATCCAAAAATATTTGTCATGTATTAATATTATAAACTTAGTTCATTTGGGCGGTCCAAAGTAAATATACTTTTTCAATTCCACACAGCGATGGATTTTTTTTCTAATATCGCGAAGAGTCATCTTCAAAGACTAGTTTAAATAATGCAAATCGATTGTTTACAGAAAAAGCTAGAAATTTTTGTTCAATAAATGAAAGTTGTCCTGATTTTTTTCATCTTCTGGTCTTTAAATGGATCATTACATTACATCACACTTTCAATAATCAAGCAACTACACTGAGAAAACAATGTACCAGGATTTGTTGACTGTTAACAAATGTAAAGTTGAATATGGCGAAATAAATTATTTTTTAACAGTCAATAAATTGAATTAATATCTTTTAACAGTTAACAAATTATTTTGACACAAATACAATATTACTTAGCGGCTAACAAATTTTGCAACAGTTAAGGAATATTTAAGTAAAAGTGCCAACTAAATATATTGCTTTACTAAAAAAAAATTGTTTTCTCAGCGCATGAAAATCACGTGCTGCTAAACTCAAACATCGAAAAATATTTGGCAAACTGATTTTGAAAATTTAGCCCCTAATTTAACTAGTTTGACGAATTGATTTGACTAATTTAACTAATTAACCCGCGATTTTTTCATCCTGAATCAATGCCAGATGCATCTCACTCTCTCAGAAAAATCATTGAACCCGATTGCAATGATAAAAACCCATAAAATTAGATCCTTGTCCCAATTCCAACGAATTTCCGTCGACGCGAGCATTTCGTTGTAAAATTCGAACGAAAATTTACAATGACACATTTTTCTCCCTCTTCGGCCCACCCGAAGTCTTATTGAATATCTTATCACTCGCGCTTATGCCTCGTCTCTGATAAGAAAGTTGGTGAATAGAACTAACCTCCGACTGTTTATTTTCGTCGCACGTTCAATTCGGTCGTGTTTTTTTGTTCTTGTCCACCGCTAATTTACGACAACGATCCTCGATTAAACCTTTACAATTTCACGCTCTCGATAAATGGAAATGTTCATAATTATTCGCACAATTTTGACAATAGCGAGAGAATCTTTGCATCGAGATTTCCGGTATTCCGCGTAATGTTTCGGATTTGGACGATGTACGAGCATTTTTATTTTTTCGGCAAAATGTCGGTCACAGACGCGGCGGGAATCGTTAACGAAGCGTCCTAATTTTATCATACATGCATAAACGTGTGTTCGCGTTGCCGCGTTGAAATAAATCGAAAAGTGATTCTTATCGGCCATTCTTCAAATCGAGTATTCAAAGTGTGAAGTCTTGAAAGTCGCGCGAGACTTGACGCATTACTCAGATATAAATCTATATATATATATATATTAGGGTGAATCGAAAATTTCGAAAACTGTTGGCTACCCTCAAAAATCGAAGTTATCGTTGAAATAAAGGTCTCAGTGCAACGATTCGATTTTTTGACAATATGTAGAGGGCTCGCGGGACGTTTGAAAACACCATTTTTAGCGTTAAATTCACTTTATCACTGATAAACGCGAGCAGATCACCCAAAAAGTTCTGAATTTTTTATATAAGATGCCCAGATAGGTACTCTCTCAAACCCATATTTACTGAACATTAACAAATAGTTCATATCTTCGAAAAAAAGTCTCTGAAAATCAATATTATCACCATTTTTCAATTAATTATATCATTACATATTTATTTTTGTCTTCAAATTTTGGAAATTTTCATACTTTATTTGAAGATAAAGATTTATTTTTTAGCAATTTTCGCGTTGTGAGCAATACTTATACCGAGTTTTACAAGAAAAAAGATGGAAGAAATACAAAAACGTCTTAGAAGACAAAAATCAATATTTAATGATATAAACAATTGAAAAATAGTGAAAATATTGATTTTCAGAGATTTTTTTTTCGATGATATGAACCATTTGTCAATGTTCAGTAAATATGGGTTTGAAAGAGTACATATCTGGGTATCTCAAATAAAAAATTCAGCATTTTTTGAATAATCTGTTTCCGTTTATCAGTGATAATATGAAGTCAACGCTAAAAATGGCGTTTTTAAACGTCCCGCGCGCCCTCTATAATTGTCGAAAAATCGAATCGTTGCACTGAGACCTTTACTTCAACGATAACTTCGATTTTTGAGAGTAGCCAACAGTTTTCAAAATTTTTGATTCACCCTAATATATATAAACGCATACCTTTATAAAGACACGTGGCTTGTCCACCTTCACCCACTTCCGAATCGGAAGTACTTTCCCGTGTCAATTTCGATGCGCGTTTTCTCTTCGCGATCCGTAATTTCCGCGCAGTTTCAACGAAAATTATATTTCTTTATTCTTACTTCATTTTGAAACTTGCGATTTTCCAAATCGCAAAGTTCCGAAGAAGAGAAAAAAAATTGTCGCGCTTTTCATGTTAATTCAGCAAATTATTTTTTCCGTCGCGCAATTAACTCCCTCTTGTCCGTCTCATTCGTAATTCTTTTCAATCCCTCAGCTGTCCTTTTTTCCACCCTCTGTCAACCCTTACTATTTTGCTCGTGCATCCCCGAAACTCTTTGCCCGCGTTTCTTGCATTTCCGGATCAAGCGAGAGATTAAAGGACGTGGACTCTCGCGTCATTCTCGCCGCATTTACTGTAGGATTTTGTTTTTCCATGAATGGTCATTCGCCCGCTCGACCGTCCGAAATCGCGTCTTATTAAACTCGCCCGGTGAAACGCGAACGGGATTTTGCGAGAGCCGGCGTTTCAACAGTAAAAACGTGGAGTAGAATCTCACTGATCCGAGGTAATATGAAGAGAGCGTGACTGGGATGAGTGAAATCTCCGGTTGAACGAAAAACATTATTTTTCTCTGTTTGTTTAAATGTTTTTTCCTCGATTTAAATGGATTATCGCCGCGACTAAGCTTTTTTTCATGGCGTATTTGTAATCAGCGATTTGCATTGCTAATTAGCGATGAATTTTCCTATTACTCGAGACCTTGATATTCCCTTGAGATCGTTAGAAAAGAATTTTTGCGATATTCAACTGACTTTCCCAAAAACGTCGAAAAAGCTATATTTTGAGCATTCCAAATTTTATTTCCATTCAGTTTTTTTAAGCTTGTTTTGTTTCAAGAATGCCGTTTGTTTTATCTCGATATTGCGATTATAGTGACAGTGAAAGATATTTTAAAATCGCGAAAATCGATCTGAAGTGTTGCAAAAATTTTGCCTGATTTTTCAATCAACGGGATTCCAAAGGTTAATTCGAAGAAGTGAATAAAATCGTTTTTTTTTTTGTAATTTCAAATAATTCAAACGTGTTCCTGGGTAAGATTAAGCCTTTTCAATAGCAAATATTACACGAGAAAATCTGTGTTATTCGATGATTGATCGTGAGAAAAATGATTTTTGAAACTATTTTTGGAAAATTACGTGTGATTATTCAAACGCCTTTGTATTTTTTATTATTTATTTCTCCAAATTTCTTCCTCAACTTTCAGTCAAATTCTCCATCAAATTTCTCACGATTGCACGTAATTGTCTCATTTTTTTTCGTTAAACCTTTTGCACTGCTATTTTTCGAGTCGACATCGTCACAAAAATTAAGTCTACTTTAGAAGGCCAAAAAAGCAAATTTTTAAGATTCTTTTTCTCAGCTCCTTTATCAGATATGGCTATCAGACTGTTATTACAACATTGTTTCATCTTTCAAAAATATTTTTTATTTTGCTTCTTTAAATAATTTATAGAAGGTCGAAAATGTCTTGTCTCATGGCCGACAGTTTATCTCAGGATTGGCAAGTCTGAAACAAAAAAATAAAAAAGCATTTTCAAGAGGAAGGTTTCTCACGCAACAACTTACAACCGTTAATAAAAAATCAATTTAAAAAAAATGGTGGATGTTTGAAATGAAAATGAAAAATTTAATTTTTCACGATTTATTTCAATCATCCGCCCTTTTTTTCCATTTTTCATTAACGGTAGTAAATTGTTGTGTAAGAAACCTTTCCCTTTAAAATGCATTTTCATTTTTTTGTTTCAGACTTGCTAATCCTGAGATTAACTGTTGGCCATGGGACAAGACATTTTTGAAGACTCAACTTTGGTGCCTTCTATAAATTATTTAAAGAATTAAAATAAAAAATACATTTTTGTTTTGTATTTTCGAAGGATAAAGAAATGTTGCAAAAACAGTTTCATAACCACATCTGATAAAGGAGCTGAGCAAAAAAATCTTAAAAATTTTAATTTTTTGGCCATCTAAAGTAGACTAGTACCTTAAATAATCCCAACTATAATTATAAAGATGAATGAATAAATAAATAAATTCCATCGCTCTCCAATTCCAAAAAAAATTAATTTTTTTTTGCCATCTAAAGTAGACAAGTATCTTAAATAATCCCAACTATAATTATAAAGATCAATGAATAAATAAATAAATTCCATTGTTCTCCAATTTCAAAAAATCTGAAAAATTTGCTTTTTTTGGCCATCTAAAGTAGACTAGTACCTAAAATAATCCCAACTATGATTATAAAGATCAATAAGTAAATAAATAAATTCCATCGTTTTCAAATTTCAAAAAATTCGTCCAACAATCGCACGCTTTTTTCAAATTCCTTATTACAACCGCAAAATTTCGTTTCAACGATCTTTTTTTCTTCTCGCTCATCGATCCATATATCCACTATCGCACAGATGCCACCCTTATCTCAGAGATCTTCCTGGTAAAATCGAAAAATCTACGAGCGTTCGTCGAGCGATGCTCGTGAAAGGCGCCATTCGGACGAAAACGTGTTTTTTGATACCGGCGCGCGTTTAATCAGTCACACGCACACACATTGTCAAATTTTCTGTTAAAAATTCTGGGAGAAGGGGCATGACAATGAGAACGAAAAAAAAGGAAGAAAGACGGAACAAAAAAGAGATACGGCGTCGGTGGGATTGGGCAGGAGAGGAGAGAGGTACTTGTGTTGGCTCCGGGCTCTTTCACAAAACCGTGTCGCGTCAGTTGCCTCATTGTCATCGTGCTTAGCGACTCGCAGAGGCATATTTCTCCCTCTCTATCTCTATCTCTGTCTCTCCCACAAACGCATATTTCCCTCTCGTTGGTAATTCACAATCGCATCGTGATTGAATCCCACCGCGCGTAGACACACAGAAATGAAAAGGAAAAAGGAATAAAGTAGGACAATATAGAAATCGCGCCGATCTTGGAGATCGCGAGAAACAGTAGAAGAAGGAAATAGAGGAAGAAGGAAAGAAAGAAAATTGGAAAAAATCGTTGACAGGTTGGAGATCGTCGTCGGGGAGGTCGTTGGAGGGATTATCGAAAATGTGTCGTCGTTACAACGGGATACGTCGTAGATCGGTACGTCCGAGGCACTTGCTTGGTCTCAGCATCTTGATGATATGCTCGGTCATCACGACGACGCTCCTCGGTAACGCACTGTCACAAAATCTCGTCGTCGATAATCACGATTATCGTCCCAACGACGACGCAAACGACATTAACGTCGATGTTAATTTATCAGCAGGAAGAGATTACTTTCTTGGTCCTTGTCTCGTACACACGAACAAAACGTGTCCTGACAGCGAGGTCACCTTTTTCCTCTATACGAGGAAGAATCTGCGGATCGGCACTGAGATTCACGTCAATGATACATGGTCCAATCTCAATGTAACGCATTACGATCCTGCGACACCAACGAAGATAATCGTTCACGGTTACAATTCGGACATGCAGCTGGATTCTCTCGTTGACATTAGAAATGAGTATCTGAAGAAGATCAACTGTAACGTTATCGCCGTTGATTGGCATCGTTTGGCAACGGCACCTTGTTATCCATTTGCCGTCCACAATGTTCCTCATGTTGGTGATTGTCTGGCACAACTTGTCCAAAGGTTGCGCGATCACGGCACGAAGGACATTCACGTTATTGGCTTCAGTCTCGGTGCTCATGTTCCAGCTTACGCCGCAAATGCTCTGAAACCTTATAAAATTCCCCGGATAACGGGTCTCGATCCGGCGATGCCGTTTTTCATAACTGTCAGTGACGACGACAAGCTCGATCCCAGCGATGCCGAATTCGTCGACGTCTTTCACACGAATGCCTTTATACAGGGCAAAGTCGAGACCAGCGGTCACATTGATTTTTACATGAACGGCGGCATCAATCAGCCCGGTTGTTGGGAAAAGAGAAATCCTTTTGGATGCAATCATCATCGTGCCGCTGTTTATTTCGCTGAATCCGTCAATTCGAAAATTGGCTTCTGGGGATGGCCCTGCTCGGGTTTTCTCGCTTATCTACTCGGTCTCTGTCCACCGAGATTTCCCGCTGTTCTTGCCGGTGATTCCGTCAATTTCAAGTACCGGGGCTTTTATCTCGTCAAGACTCGCGCCGTATCGCCGTTCGCTCAAGGAATCTTCGACGTTAATCCGCACGATCAGTGAGACGGATTCAACGAGATCAACGATGAAAAGTGACTCTCGTCGTCGAGTGATTGTCGATGACTTCGGTATTATTGGAAACTCGAAGACTTCAACAACGACTGAGAGACTCACGAGTGATTGATTGGTTTTTTGTTGTTGTTTGTTTGTTTTATTTATGAACTCTTCGACTCAAGAGTGATTGTTTCGTGTGACTCGCCGTCGATTGTCTCGATGATTGATTATGCACATATGTCCTACAGATGTGGATATGTATATCGCTCGAATTTCAAGTGATCCGATAAGACATTTTTTCTTATGTAAAGGAATTTTTCGGTATGTGAATGCTGATTGGAAAAAAAACAGGCGTTATGGCAAAAGTATTGTATAAGTTGATGAATCGGGTCGGGGACGCGATATTATGTTCCGCTGCAATAAATAGACCATGGATTATGTGGTACATCGATGATTTGTACACGTATTTGTTTAATTGCAAAACCTTTTAGCGATTTTATCATAATATGCGAGATTTGGTTCCTGCTTTGATTCCGCTTAATGATTTTAATTGTATTTTTCATGTTCTAGATTGATTAGTCTTTCTTTGAAACTATCCAGGATTTTTTTTTCAACTCTAAAATTGGCATCAATTTTGATTTTGATTTTCTTTCTTTGGTAAAAAATTGACCTTACATTTTTTATTGTGAATATTATTATTTATCAATCGTAAAACCGTGTCTACTTCGATAGATAAGTAATCTATCCGAGAAGCTGCAGTTAAAATTTTAAAGCAATTGGATAACAATTGAGCGAACTACGGAAATTGGAAAAACAAAGTTTTGAGAAAAACCCGCTGAAAGTTTCAAATCGTATTCACTTGTCAGAGGCGTCTTGGAAAACAAGCTATGATAATTATTTATAAGCTTGTCTCTCAAAAATAGCTTAAGAATATCATTTTTTAATAGTTTAGGCATCGTTTGAGCCAATAAAAAAATGAAAAAAATTAATGAGTAGTATAATCCCTCAAGCGATTCTTTCTGATTTCAAAATTTGATAAAATCTCAACTCCTGAAATTATTTTTTCGAAATCCTTTATCAATCGTTCTCATGACTTGGTATATTTGCTCATAAAAACTTGTTTAACGGTTTGTTGCAATTTTGTTTCGATTTTTTTTCCAATCTTCACTTTCCAGATGACAGTGATCGGCAAAAAAAATCTATCTATTTTTATTATCCAATTTTTTCGAAAAATTAATAATTAGCAAAAAATATTACTAATTTTTTTTTTTTAATTAGTAATTAGCGGGCACATATTACTAATTTTTCTAAAAATTAGAAATTAGTGAAAAAATATTACTAATTTTTCTAATAAATAAGTAATTAGTGACAAAACATTTTTAATTGTTCCAAAAAAATTAGTAATTAACGATAAAATATTACTATTTTTTTCCAAGAATTAGTAATTAGCGAGAAACATATTGCTAGATAACCAAAAACATCAATAATTTGTGGAGAGATGTTGTATTCATTTTGGAAAAAGTAATAAATAAAAAAAAATACTAATGCATTTTTTAATAGGCACTGATTAAATATTCGTATTAACAATGACTTATATGATATCGTATTACATTCGATACAATAAATACTAATGTGCGAAATATTCGAAAGGGCAAGTTATTATAAAAAATAAAATAACTTTTTTAATAGAGTTGTTTGAGTTTATAACCATGACTCAATCCGTACACACAAATACGTAAATATACACAATACTTTTCTACAAATTACTGTTTTTTTAAAATTAATTAGTAATATCTTTCTTAACAATTAGTATATTTAGAAACAAAAATGAATATAATATTTTTTCGCTAATTACTAATTTTTTTTGGAAAATTAGAAATATTTTGTCGCTGAATACAAATTTTTTAGAAACATTAGAAATATTTTGTCACTAATTACTAATTTTGTTGGAAAAATTGGAAATATTTTCTTACAAATTACTAATTTTTTAGAAAAATTACTAATATTTTTCCGCTAATTACGAATTTTTATAAAAAATTTGTGATATTTTTTGACTAATTATTAATTTTTCGAAAAAATGATTAATAAAATCAATATCGCTGACGAAAAAATCGATACTGCCGATCACTGCCAGACGATCGTTAACAAAATTAACATTAACTGTCTTATTGTTGGTAATCTAATATGTTTATGCAAGAAATATGAGTATGTCAGTGATCCATGAAACCTTGTAAACAACTATCATTAAAATCTCATTTCCATGAAAGGAAAGTTTTCTTTATGGGAAATCAACATACGAACTCAATATACTTCTTTTGAAAAGCGAAGCCATGAAGTTAATGAATTTCAAGAGGATTGCTTTTTCTTCCTCAAACCTAGCTTAGGGAAAAGCATCGGTGAATCTTTGCCTACTGGTTATATTTTGTTCATTTAACGATGCCACGTAAAATTGTCATCGAGAGAGACGTTGAGTAAAGGCTCGGAGAAAAGAAAATTGACGCAAGAAAGTTAGCAAACGATTGCATGACGACGAGAGCGCAACTACCGTCGCGATTTTGCGTCTTGAGTATGAAATTTCTCCCTCTGTCGCGCGCTGAGAAAAAAAAAAGATATTACAGAAGTTATGAAAATTGTTTAGCGTCTCTTGTTTCCTCGAGTTCACAATTTAAAGTTTTGATGCGAGTGCCCTGAGATCGGTACGTTTAATATAAGCGCGTATATTTCTTCGAGTTTTCTGTCCCAAAGGAATTCTCTCTCGGCGAGAGAAAAATATAAGGGCGGATGAAAGCCCACGGAGCCAGAAACGTGAGTATAATGAGCATAGTTCCCCTTCTCACGGTCCAGGATTGTTATGGGACAATATTGTGCCAAGCATCGTGGAAAAACTTCAACATAGTATGCAAAAACGTAGAAAATGACAATAAACTGCGTTCCGGGCTTAAAAAAGTGCGAAACATTTTATAACTTGAAAAAAAAAAAACAATTCAATGACACTTTATCAGGGAACAGCTTAAAATCCGTGAGAATGAACGGAATCGTTGCATAAAGCTTTGGAATCGAGAAACATATTTTTGATATCAACAATGCGCGAATCAAATCGATTCGATCAGAAATAAATATTTTTCCAGCACAATTTTCCGCCTCGATAAAATATATCTGCAGTATCGAAAAAGTCGACAAATGCGGAAATGTTGAGGGCATTTTTTGTGACAATTTTTTAATCTCGCTAAATTTGTATGCAGAAAATGTTCAAAAATAATTTCCACATATGATTTATCGACGACACTCAAATTTTTTTATTTAAATTAATTATGTAATTAAATTTTAATTATTCATGTTAATTAGGATTTAATTAAATGAAATAGATATTTTTCGTGTCCATTGGAACGTATAGTTTCAATCGTCGTGATATCGACTATCCCGCGATCGAACGTATCCTCGTTGATTCGTTAATAATCAGCTATTTGTCGAAACCAGAGGAATAATTACGGACATACGCTCATGAGGGAGATGGAGTTTATTGTCATTATATACAGATGCCAAAGATATGCACACAAATGCACGCCGTTCGGAGTGATTAACAAACAAGCCCATTACCATTTCAGTTCGAATTGTCCGAGTGCTTGATAACGATAATAGCAACGATAATAGCAATCGTGACGAAGAGTAAGCGGGAGACTGGAAGAGAAAGAGAGTAAATATTAATTTTCGATCAATGAAAATAAGGACGATAACACTATCGATACTCTACTTTAGTGTGCCTAGATGAGTGAAAATTTCTCGATTTTTCCAGGTTTTCTTGATTAAAAATGGTTATTTCCCATCCCCATTTTCCAAGGAAAATTCACGTCCACGAGTGAATTAATCCATGATCGAAAAATAAAAAGAATGGAGCCTTTTCAGTGATAAGCAGATAAAAATTCGCACATGGCTTCCTCAAAATTTTCAAAAAATTCTCTATGGACAATTTTAAGATCAATTTTCTCATGAAGAAAGCTTCAGAAATGTGTAAAAATGATGAGGAAAGAATATTTGAATTTGTTTCTAACAAGATTCTCTGTTTACTGTTATAAATATTAACAAAAGTTAGCGAAACTATTTAATAGTTTTTCGTAAGCTCGAGAAATCGTAAATTTATCAATCATAAATCATAAACGACAAATTTCAAAAAATCTTTATCCAGTCAATCATCTAAAAATTATCTGCTAGACATCGTAAGATTGCTAGAGCAATCAAGATCGTCTTGAATTAAATTAAAAATGTCCTAAAACGTTGATAAGAGCATCAGATACAAAAATTTGATTAATTTTTAGAATTTAATGAAATTCCAGAAAAGTCTAAAAATTCCAGGAATTTTCCAGGTCTTCCATCACCAGACAGCCTCTGTTACTATTCTCACATTTTCCACTCTGTCTCTCCATTTTATTTTGCCACCTTCTTTCTCGTGCTCTATTCTGCGTATCATTTCCGTCACTCTCATTTGCGCATCTCGCACGACGAAAAACTCCGATTACGGAAAAATTATGAGCCCGTTTTTACCATCCGCGCTCATTCGCGACTTCCTGGAAAAGAAAATAGAGAAAAAAAACGAGAGACTCGCATCTGACAACTCCGACAATGCCGATAAGAAGAATCAACACACGCCTTCATTAATCACATGCATAACCGATGCGCTTGTACGTTTGTACATTATTTGTAAAGCTTACACAGGAAATGCAAAATAGCGAAAAAATCTTATCGGTGAATGCTAATGACGAGGTAATTATCATGCTCGTTCTAATAACGAGCTTTTTTCAATTTTTTTTCTTCAACCATCGAAAAGTTCGAAAAAAACATTAACGAATTTTAATTGGAACCCTGATCCCAATTGACGGAAGTATTGATGTAATCGAGAAATGTGGGGCAAAATGGGCACCGAGGGGCAAAATGGGACTCCTCCGGAATTGCCCAAAATTGACAATGGAAAAATCTAGAAAATAAGGGAATCATTATTATAATCAGCGTAAATGTTCCAAAATTGACTCCCCACGCTTAATCAGCTGTGGATAATAATATTTTCATGACAATTGCCTGTCAAGAGTTAAAAAAATTATGAAAAATTACGAAAAATCGGGAAATTCATTCCTTCAAAGAGCAATCTTAAGACTTTTTTAACACTTTGGAAATAATGCTTAAAGCATCTTTGAATTTTTGAAATTATTATTCACTAATAAGTTATTCGCAAGCTCTTCTAATTTTTCATTAATTCGATACTTTTTCTGATTTTTCGTTCAACTGAACGTTCAAGTACATAAAAAATTACGGAAAATTTGTATTCTCACCGCATTAAAAGAAAAAAAGCTCAACCTACTCTAGCAGTATTATAATAATCCATTTTTCCAAAAACTTCCTCGATTATCCAAAAATCAGAGCAAAATGAAAAGCTTAGAAACGAAAGAAATAGTTTTTCAATGTTTTCTTCTTTTACTTGATTTTCGGAAATAAACAAAATTTTAGAGTGGTGCCCATTTCGCCCTCGACAATTTTTTTCTTCGACTCAAAATAAAATCAATAAAAACATTATTTCAATATTAGAAGCAACGAGTTTGAACTATGCAAAACGTGCTCGGTTATCCCATTTTGCCCCACACTCCTGCGTCAATATTATATAAAGATTTTTTTTTTATTGCCCAGTATCGTTATACAATCTGGATGGAGATGAGGGATGGATTCTTTTTTGTCTCTTGCTCGTTATTTCGGCTACAATCTCTCTCTGCCTCTCTTTCTCCCTCCGTCTCACTCCTTCTGTTCGACACTTCGGGGCATCATGCCATTTAAAAACCTCTTTATACGACACACCCTCACCCTCCCGGATCTCCGGTGGTCATCGGTCTCTGGTTTGCAACCCTCTCTCGTGAACATCGATCGCTGATAAAACAAAAGGTCCTAACTCGCGTCACTTTGGGGTGTCAAAGGGTGCGAGTTACGGCTTTCTCGATTTTGCCGATTGCATATACATATATTTGTTTATGTATACATATATATGGGGCATTCCAATTAAAAAAAAACCCCTCTTTATTTTTTCCCTCAATTTAATAATTTTTACCTCGGGCAACCCCTAAAAAATGAAATAAAAACTTCTAAAAATTTGAGGTCATATCTTGGGCCCGACGAAACCCACAATTCATTGGACATCAAAATCCGAGGGGGTTAGACCGATAACCGAGTGATTTGACGAGGAATGCCCCATACATAGTGATGTACCACTGGCGTTCAGCATCAACGACAGCGATGTACTATACAGCGTCAAGGGTGTAAATCACCGGGGGGATGCTTTCACGAGCCCCTTGCCGATTGGCCGTCGTCATATTTCTTCCTGTTTACCGCTGACCAATCCGGCATCGTGTTTCACTCGCTCAGTATCGTGAATCGGAGTTTTTTCTCACTCTATATATTTTTCTCTGTTTTTTATTGTTCATTTTTTCCTCTCTTATTCTTCGCCTGTCCCAAAACCACCCTATCTCATCCCCCACGAGTCTCCTTTTCACCCCCTTTTCCACATTGTTTTTCCTCCTTTCTCTCTTTCTGTCCCTTTCGCTGTCTTTTTTCCTCTCCTCCTCGTATGCAGATCGTAACATGACCGAGGAACAAACTTCATGCATATTCTACGGGGCTTTTTCGTCTGGGTGGAAAATCCACTCGTAATTTTTTTTCTTCTTTTTCCTACGAAAAAGACTCGGTTGTATCTCGGTGCTGGAAAACTCCGAGTGCAAAGCTGCTTAATGCTGCTTTAAAAAAAAAAAATATATATATATTTTTTTTTCATTTGAGGAAAACTAATGACGTGGAATGTTTTTTAAAATTATTTTTAGAATCATTGCAAATTTGTTGAGTCTCTCATCGGACGGATTTTGTTATGGAAAATTTATGTGATTTTCAATAACAATTTTAAAATATAATGAAATAGTTATATGAAATTTGATATTCCCATTATTTCAAAAAATTGAAACAACAATGTATTTTCTTGAATCTTTTTGATGCGCATTAAGTTTTTCGATCAAATTCGAAGTTTCGTACGATAATAATTGAAAAATTGCTCCAGTCCGGTCGCAAAGTGTGACTCGTAAAATTCTAAGCAAGCTTGAAAAGGTTGGAGCGCTGCATGCTAGTTAAATCGGTGTTAAATTTGAAAAATCGTCTCTACAAAAATCTATTCTCAAATAGGCAAAAACCAAACATATTTTTTACTGTAATACATGCCTTCAATCAAGGAACGATGGTAGCGATCAATTTTCCAAAGTATCAGCTGTTTTATGTCAATTATCGACGAGGATTTGTCTTCATTCAGTTTCTTACAAAAATAGTTCTCATTTTGTGTCTGATTTCAGTGATTTTTGGCTTATTTAATTCATCGAAAGATTCTCCATGAATTGGATGTTGAAATTGTAACTCAAAATTATCTATTATATATTAAATTATCAAATAAACAAATAGTTGTAATTTTTTGAATAACCCGATGAATTTATAGAGAATCTATCAGAGAATATTATTAATCCTCTTTCACCAAAATCGGATAAAATAGCCGATTATTCTTCTAAAAGTAAATAAAAAAGGTTAAATCGTCGCTATTTTAAAAATATCAATCGCAAATAACATTTTCCATTATCAAGGACGATTGATTATTGTCTATCAATAAATATTTGTTAAAAAAGAATTTCTAATATTTAGCACTGATTTCTCTAAAGAATAAAACGCTTCAAGGCGGAATTCTGGTCTAGAGATTACATTTTGAGCGTTTTGTCGACCTCGATGAAAAAAATCAAAAAATATTTTTACCATTCTTTTCTTACAACATATTTATTAATATTTTGACAATAAACAAAGAAATTTTCGAGAAATAAAATGAAAATTAAATAAGTTATCAGCTGTTCAAGTTAAGGCTAAAAAAGAGGTGTGTTGGTTGAAACGATTGCAACCTTTCTAGTAAATAGTGGTAATCCGATAAAAAATAGATCTTATACATTGAAGATTGGTACAAAATTTGAGGTAGAGAAAGTAGTTTTGAGAAAAACGCTGCATCACTAAAATAGCAATAACTCCGCAAATTATTGGAATAAAAAAGTTTCTTTTCGAGGATATATTCTCAAAGATCTAAGCTTTGAAAGTATGCAAAAAAATGGATTTTTTCAAAATTCTAGACCAGAATACCCCCTTAAACCCGTTGATTGCGATGGATCGATGGTAATAATCTTTTGTGCCATTGACTCTACGGGGCTTTTGAGGGTGTTGTGGCGGGACTGATGTTCTTTGACGGTGTTCCAGTGCAACAGATGTACGGATCGAACGGTGCGAGCGCCGGTATGCCAGTGGGTATGACGTCCCTGAAGGGATCAATGGGTACACTGGGTCCGATCGGGAACATGGGGAACATGGGAACGGGAATGGGATTAACGGGAGCGACAACCCTACCACGGCCGGGAAACTGGCTACACCCTGCGGGCCTCAGGCTCGGGCACAGCGAGGCCCGGGTCCGCCTCTACTGCCAGGCAAAGTGAGGAGCCATGGCTCGGACAGGTCAGTTTTCTTTTTTTCCTACCAAATCTACGAAAAAAATAATCCACCCTAAACGCCGGCAAAATTAGAGACTTTTGTGTCTAATTTTCAATCTCGATTCTTCTTTCAAAATACACTTCCTTTGACGAGAAAAAAGTTACTGAAATGTCATCGACGTCGATCGAAAACTGCTTGATTCTGGTTGAAAAAATGTTATCCGTCAACTGGATGACTAATATTGTTTTCAATAATTCTATTGGAAATTGAAATTAAATAAAAATCAAATTATACATTGAATGGGAATTGATTGAACTATTTCTTATTCAATTAAATTAAGCTATTAGAAATTATAATAATTAAGTTCAAATTGTTGTTATCCAAATAATTATCCATGAACAAATTTTCGAACTATTTTACTCATCGATGCATTTGATTGGAAATTATTTGTTTTTTTGGTTTGTGTTTATAGTGACATCTCCTCCAGCCAAAAGGACGAATGGTTTGTGTAGGTGAGTGTCCGGAAAATTTTACTTCACTGTTTAAAGTAGCGACAAAAATTTATTTGAATTTATTTAAATTCGAATATTGAACGAAACTGAACTTATTAATCTCGTCATTGAGGCAGTATCGTCGTAAATTTTGGGAGTGTTTTTTTTTAATACAAACTAAATTCATAACCGTTCCAGTTTTAGATCGAAAATTTTGTGCTCAAAACTTTTTCGAAAATTTGTCATTTTGCCTAAATCAATATATTTCCATAATAAAATTTTGAATGATAGTAGATGAAAGTCTCAAAAAAGCTCGTATTATTGAAGTCTAGAAAAAAAACACAAAAAGCCACAAGTTCCTTCTTTTAAAGGAATTAAAAATATTAAGACAGGTTTTTTTTCCAAATTGCAATACAACAATGCTGCTTCATTACCACTAATCCATAAAAATTCAGATTTCTCCTTGATGATCAATTTACTTAAGGCGGTATTCTGGTCTGAAGACGTACATTTAGAGTGTTATCCCGAGCTCGATTAACAAAAAAACATATATATATTTTGTCGTTTTTGACTTACAAAGATTTCGACAGTGAACAAAAAAAATTTCGAGGAAAAAAAATGAAAATTAAATAAGCTCTAAGCTGGGGAAGTTGGGGCTAAAAAAGGGGCTAAAAACTCTGACATGATTGCAACTTTTTTAGATACAAAATTTAAAAAACGATTTTTCATTAGTAAGAATATCGTTATAGCCCCTATCTCAGAGAAAACGGAAAAAAAAATTTCGCAAAATGGTGGCTGTCTGAACAAAAAATGGCGCCTTTCGACTCTTTTTTTCAGTTTTTAATTTTTTTACAATAGTAAAAAATATAATTTTTATACATTGAAGATTGGTAAAAAATTTGGTAAATATTCGGAAGCGTAACTTCCTCTAAAAAGAGGCTGTAAATTGTTTTATCAATTCTTTATGATTATAAAACCTTATATTAAGTTTTATTTTAATGGCGCATATTGTTCTTACTCAACTTGAATTTTATTTTTTTAATAAACTCAATCAAAGGAATTTAGCTACTAGAATAGATATCCCCGTTGCAGAGTTTCTATTGTTTTTGGGTTTGATAAAAAAGAAATTTCAAATTATGAAAACTTGGTTTTTTATCAAACCAAAACAAACAACGGAAACTCTGCAAAAGGAACTATTCTAGTAGCTAAATTTATTTTCAAAAAAATAAAAAATTAAATTTAAAAAAATTCAAAAAGTTGGGTAAAAATATATCCGCCGTCATAATGATATTAAATATGATGTTTTTTAACTGTAAGAAACTACACAAAAAAAAATCAGCTTTATTCTGACACGAGTTACACTTCCGAATATTTACTAAAAAAATTCTGCGTCACTAAAATAGCTATAACTCCGTAAATTATTAGAATTTAAAAATTTCCTTCCTAGGATATATTCTTAAAGGTCTAAACTATAAGAATATGCAACACATTTTTTTTTCAAAATTCTAGACCAGAATACTCCCCTAAAAATGATTTCTTGGACGAATGTCTCAATTTTTTCTTCTCTTCTGAATGAAAAATTAAAAATAAACTTTTTTTTTCTGTGCTTTGCTCTCGTGGATGTAAATATCAGAGGCAGACCTGGACCAAAGCTCGCAGGGTGAAACGGGGGTTGCGGTGGTGCCCTTCACCGCTCCCCGCGGCGAATTCGTGAATCCTCGCGACGCGTCGTTATAAACTATAAATATATAAATATACATAAATGAATACAGTACATATATACGCCATGTGTGTGAGTGTGCCTGTGCGTGTGTGTATTCGTCGAGGAAAGAAGAGTCGGAGGAACAAAAAAAAGGAAAAAATCGTTGAGGAAACTCCGCGAGAAGCTCAGCTTTGCGCGAAAAAATGGATGCAAATGGTCCTGCCCTCGTGAAATCGTACTCGCAATTCTCTTCTACCACTGTCGAAATTTGCCTCCTCTCTCGGTGACCCAGAAAACTTTCGAAACCTCGCAAAACACGACCCCCGAAGTGCTCGAAACTTGTTTTACCGTTGAAGTCCTCCGGATTCTGTATATAGACGATATATACGCACGAAAACTTTTGGTGAATTCGACGATACTCGTGAAATCGATCCACGAATTCTTGAAAAACGAGCAACTGGTCTATTTGTTGTTGTTGTTTTTTTTCAAATTTTTTTCATGGAAAGATAAACAAGTATTGAGAGGGGTAGAAAAAAATAGCGAGTAATTTGAATTTCTCGCGGGGGATTCATTTTCGTTCTCTCATTTTTGAGAGTCATAAAGCCCTGAAAAATCTTGATTTTTCTCTTCTCTTTCGATCACCCCGTTTCCTCGATTATCTTTTATGATTATCGATTTTTCGTCGTAAAACGGAAATGGTCGCTCGATGAAAAAGAAAAAACAAGGGGATGGAGAGAAGAAAGAAATAAGAAGGATTATCTGAAAATCGAAGAGAGAGAAGAAGTTTTACTTCGATTAAAGCGTGTACTTGTAAAATACTTGTATCTAAACACTAGCCGTTCAGCTTTGTGCCGTCTCCATAGATTATTATATAAAAGCGAAGAGAAAAGCATATTATACATATAAAAACGTAAGTAGAAATTATATACATATATATGACTGCGTGATCGTTAAGGTATGCATTGAGAAAAAAAGAGCGATTGATGACGTTGACTATGTGAGCCAATGTGGCGAATATTTCAAGACTATTTCAACGATCGAGAATATTTATTCGCGCAAAAATGGTACAGTGATTGGCCATGGACGATTGGAAAAAAAAAAAATTACCTCATCCAATGAAAAATTTATCAAAATTCCCTTCCAAGGTCATCTCTTTTCCTCGAGAAAATCGTTATACTTGAAAAATTGTTTTTTTCGGGGAGGTTAAAAAAACCAATCACCGGTGGCCAATAACTGTATCGATCCTCTACTCTCGAGAAAACCCGAACCAAAATATTTCGCCCGCGTATCAGCGAAAGAAGAAAAATAAACACAACTGCCAATGTCAATCGTGATGATTTATCGAAATAACAATAATTCATCGCAATTTTTCGATCCAATCGATTTGCCAATTCATCGACCACGATTTTGGTCTTTTGTTTTTTTTTCCATTTATTTTGCCAAAGTCATGGAAACGCTGGATACGAAGGACGAAAGTTCAGAGAGAGAGAGAGAGAGAAAGCAGGAAAAAGTAAAGAATGTGTGAGGGGAAAATAAGTGAAAAGTTTCAGTCGAGTGCAAACATTTGATGGAGTGTTATTTTGGATCATGGGATAACGTTCGAAAGACGTTTCATCCTCCGCCCAAATGACCATAGAAGATAAGATAATCCGTGAAAAATCTCGCTCCGGCGAGATTTTTCATTCGGAAACACGGAATCTAGCTCTTAAACTGCCATTGAGAAAACGAAGGATAAAGAGTGGTTGTAAGTAAAGGGACGAAGGGAAGAATGAGAGAAAAAAGTCGTGTGTGAAAAGAAAAGAAATTTTTTTTTTAAACAGAATAATTTGGAGGTTTTTGCATTCGTGGATGAGATTTTTTTTTTTCTTCAAAAATTTTTGAGGGTTGCAAAAAATAATCCGCTTCGCTAAAGTCATCGTTTTTGTTATTTCACTCAAATCGTCGTTAGTCATAATTTAGAAGAAAACAATGAGATGCTAAAAAAATGTGAAAGGAGAAGAGAGAAAATCATCCACCCCTAAATCGAAGTAAACAAATTTTTTTATTTTTTCTCTATCTTTTTGTCATTAGATGTTGAGAAATGTTTCGCAAAAAAAAAAACATTGATGATAATTATCCTCGTCCGGACGAGCTCCAAATGGGCGACCGTCGTAGGATAGATTATTAGTAATAGCGTTAATTATAAAGATAGTTTAAAATTGGAAGAGAAAACAACGTGTGCTTTTGGTGGGGCCATGAAACTATTCAACGACGAAAATATCGACTTTTTTATTTTAAGGAAATATCGCGAGATAATTAAGGAATGAATTAAAATCGATATTTCGGTCGTTCAATAAACAACCCCTTAAACGAGACAAAAAAGGATTATAATCGCAGATCCAAAAGGAACGGAAAAAAACATCCACTGATATTACATTTTCTCGAACTTCCTTCTTATCGTCAACGATGTTAAAAAAGGTTGAATTTTTCTTCAAAAAACAATGACTGGATATTTTAACGAGAGGGGGTGAAAAAATAGTCGCGTCGGTAATTCGATTTTTTCTTTTTTTTTCGTGTCTGAGTTGCATGAGCAATATAATCCACGTTCTTGCTCACGCAATGAAAAGAAAGCACAGCACGAATTACTTGTTAAATGAAAAAAAAAAGAAACAACCGAGCAGAGCGCAAGCGCACGCTAACTATGGGACATCGCGACGTCTGGTGAAGCCTAAAATCGTTACGACGCGCAGCTTTATCCCTGTTAAGCGAAACTTTCGCCTCTTCGAGTCTCAAAATTATTTTGGTCGAAAAAAAAGTTTAGAAAAAAAATTATTGCCAAAAATGGAAAAGAAAAATTGGAATCTGCGCTTGCATTCGAGAATTCATGAATTAGCGAATTGAATCACACGATTGAAACATATCGCAATTGCTAATTATAGTGAAAAAGAAAGAGAAAAATATTTTGTGAAACGTCAATTAAAACAGCAATAAAGCGTTTTTGAAAACTTTGGTAGTGATTAACAACGCGATCTGCAGTCGATAAGCGACCGACGGTCGATAAGAATGTGCAGTGAGAAATGGAAAATCTTCATTCTCGCTGTCGGTCAGGTAGAAATCCTTATGCTAGGATTTTTCCTCGCGGGAGATAAAAAGCATGAATCACACAGCCAAATGTATTTCTCAGCTTGGGATTCGAATATAAAAACAAGGGAAACGCTTCGTCAATAATTATACAAAAACATATCCATGATGGCAAATGTGAAAGCTAATTTTTTAAAAATTTGTTGAATCTTTTTTTTTTATTATCATGTTTCATCGAGGGGCACAAATGTAAAAAAAAAATTTACTGTGATTTATCCTCAAACTATTCCCATCGTTCTTCCAAATAAAAATTTTTAAAAATCGTTGATGACAAGTAAAAAATATCAATTTTTCAAAATCGAAATTCGCCAATTGGCGAGTTTTTCTTAAATCTTCATAGTAAATATTTTGTTTACGTTTCGTGCGCGATAAATTTATGATAAAAACTTTTCAATGATCATGACAATACTGAAACTTGGCCATTGGAATCAAAACAAAAAAAAATAAAAACATAAGACCATGACAATAAAAAAAAATCATTTTGTCGAAAAATCCGATGAATTCTCGAATGCAGGTGAACAATAAATTACGCTGCAGACCGCAATAATTTTCAATCTGAAACAAATTTCGTATTTCAGGCTAACGAAGAGTAATTAGACAATTGGGAGGATTGAAGTTTAATGAAAAAAAAAGGAAAACAAGAAAGAGCACTTGATCGATGTGATGCGTGACAACGCGGAACTGACTCTCGTCGTTCCTCGCGTGTAAATAAACGTAGAAAATCGTTTTTTTTTAATTATAATTTATCTTAAAATAAACGTGAACTATAGGTATTGTTGTATCTCGAATATTTCAAGATATAAAGAAAAATATATATATATATATATATATATATATATAAATATATGATATATATTAGATAAAATATGTTCATGCACGTGAAATTTCGCGTGCGTTTGTGGGTAGTTTAACTTTGAATTATATCGATCGAGAGAATGATCGTAGCTAGTCGAAAAAAAAGAAACGCTTTGAAAACAATTTTGTGCTTAGGAAAGAACTTTTATCGGGAGGAAAGAAAAAAATATTCACGCATCACGATTGCCCGTGCAATTGGCAAAAGGCTCTCTATTCCAAATAGTAAATCGCGATCGAATCGTCTCGATTTAAGGTCTACTTAAGAAGGCCAAAAAAGGCAAATTTTGAAATTTTTTTCTCTCAGCTCCTTTATCCGATATAGCTATAAAACTGTTTTTACAACGTGGTTTCAACCTTCGAAAATACAAAAAATAATTTATATTTTATTTTGATTTTTCGAATATTTTAAAGAAGATGCCAAAGTCGAGTCTTCGAAAATGTATAAGAATCGTTAAAAAAAAATGGCGGATGTTTGAAATAAATTTTGAAAAAGTAAATCTCTTATTTTTATTTCGAACATACGCCATTTTTTTTTAACGATTTTTCATTAACAATGGTAGATTTGTAACAACGTAACCATGGAACATTTTCGACTTTGGCGCTTTTTATAAATTATTCAAATAATCAAAATAAATTTTTTTTTTTTTGTATTTTCGAAGGATGAAACAATGTTGTAATAACAGTTTTATGGTCATATTTGATGAAAGAGCTGGGAAAAGAAATCTTAAAAATTTGCTTTTTGGCCTTCTAAAGTACCTTAATGAGAAAATTAATCCGTTGAAAATTCGATCGACGAGATTGAGAGAGACAGAGACACAGATTTTAAATTAATTTCGTCATAATCATCGTTCATCATCGTCGTAATTTACGTAGTACACGTTGTCAAGCTCCGAAACGTAACACAAAAAAAAATACAAAAAAATAATGTCACAACACTTGTGAAAGAATTTTTCAAAAATGTACTTCCGATTCGAAATTTTTATTTTTATTCTTCAGAATCGTGCTGTCAATTCGCAAAAAAAAGAGGAGAATTAAGAAAATAAAAAAAGATACACGCATCTGTAATTAACACGCGTATGTATGTAAATTAATTATACTCGATGTAAACTCCAGCGTTCATTCATCGTTCGATATCGATTATTCATTCGGCATCTCGTCGGAATTTCCAAACGACTGATTTTCCTTATTTTTTCATTGATCATTCGAATGATGAAAATTCGAAATTACAAATGACATTCCGATAATGGTCGCATCGAATAATTGAAAATATGTAAATTACACCCAGAAGAAATATTCCTTTCGCGCGAATGAATTCGTTCGAATATCGAATTGAATTCGTTCGAATATCGAATTTTTGTTTTTTCGATGGAAATAAATCTTTCGTCCGAGTTTAATGTCTCATCTAATCATACTGAATGAAAAAAAAAACGAAAATTATCATCCATAGAATCATTATGCGTAAAAAAGAAGAAATATCATCAAGAAATTCGTACTATAAGTGACTAAAGTTTCGTTCACCGATCTGACGAAATTCGACAAGCGAATCTGTGAAACGTGATAAAATTAAGGCACTAGTTTACTCTAAAAAGCCAAAAAAAAAAAAAAAGAAAATTTTTAAGATTCTTTTTTCTCAGCTCGTTTATCAGATATGGCTATAAAACTTTTATTACAGCATTGTTTCATCCTTCGAAAAGACAAAAAAAAATTATTTTCCATTTCGATTCTTTGGATGATTTATAGTAGGTGCCAAAGTCGAAAATGTCAGGAATGTTAATCTCAGGATTGGCAAGTTTCAATTTAAAAAAAAAATAAAAAAGTATTTTTAAGAGGAAGGTTTCTTACACAACAATTTAACACCGTTAATGAAAGATCGATTTAAAAAAAAATATGGCGGGTTTGAAATGAAAATGGAAAATTGAATTTTTCACAATTTCAAACAATCGCCATTTTTTTTATATTGATTTTTCATTAACGATGGTAAATTGTTGTGTAACGAACCTTCCTCTTTAAAAGGCGCCTTCTATCAATTATTCAAAGAATCAAAATAAAACAAATTTTTTTTTTGTATTTTCGAAGAATGAAACAATGTTGTAAAAATAATTTTATAGCCATATCTGATAAAAGAGCTGAGAAAAAAAAATCTTAAACATTTGCTTTTTGGCCTTGTAAAGTAAACTAATACCTTAATGCGGAGAAATGAAATTATGGAAAATGGAAGAAGGAAAAATGCTCGCTTATCGCAATTCGACAGAGTCAGAGACACGAGACAAAAGTCGTAACAATAAGTAATGGGGAAACAATACAATAATTTTTCATACTGTTTTTACTTTTACTACTGTTATTACGTATGATTGTAATAATTATCTCTTACCCGTGTAATGTATATTTAAATATGCGAATCAATTGGCACAACTGAAGGAAAATCATGCAATTAATAGAAAGAGAGAGAGAGAGAGAAAGAGAGAAGAAAGGAAAAAACCAAGAAAAAAAAATTGCGCACGAAAAATGAGACTCGAGTTTCGCGCTCTCATAGTTTGTAAATTTAGTCGATGCGAAAGAGTCTCGAAGAAAAAAAAGCGAACAAATCGATCATTGATTTACGAACGAGTAATTGCGAAGACGAAGGAGAGAAAAAAAGAGACGAAAGAACGAAGATTATATTATTATATCGTACGAGGCTGAGCGTAATGCGATAAGAGAATGAAAAAGGAGAGAAAAAAAACGCAGTGAACAATGGCGGGAACCAAATGAGAGAAAGAAAATGGTGGAAAAGTGCGAGAGATAAAAGAGCGAATGTGTTGTCCGAGCAATTCGCGATCAATCAATGTTGAGGAGTGAAGAAATCATTGATAAATCGTTCGAGCGATTATTCAACGGCGATAAGAACGAACGAAAAAAAAAAACAGAAATGCCTGGCTTTTTGTTTCTAGCGATTTTCCTTGAGAAGGAAAATTCGAAATGCTTTTGCTCGATGTGAACGCAATTTTGTCGTAGCCCGAGATTTCGTTTTCACAAGAAAAATTGCGTCCAATTTGGACGATTCGAATGATAAATTCAGGCTTTCAATTGGTTCATCGTTAAGCAAAGAAAACATTAAAAAAGGGAATCAAAATTTGAGAGCAATTTAATTTTTTCAAAATGAATGTCGTATATGTGAGATGGAAATTCAGAAAGAAAGAAAAAAAGAAAAATGTCATATCATGAGCTCGAGCATATCCCGTTGTGAGTGGGCGAAATTTTCAAATTTTGAAAAAATCGAAGAAGGAAGAACGAAAAAAAATTCCCCACGTCGATTTTTCCCGTCGTATTTTCCATATCGCTTCGAAGACATATCTCTCTTTTAATGAAAAATAACTTGCTCCGATGAGAAAAGGCAGGGGGAAAAATTAATGAAAAATGATTTTAAAAAAGTGAATTAAGGGTTTCTTTCAGCAGAAACTTTGGGGGTGTAATTGTGCGTTGAAGCAATAGTCGGCTGTTTTGGGACTCGTTCTGTGAAAAGTAACTGGGCAAGACGAACAAAATAATGGAAAGAAAAAGAAAACTACACCTTGATTATGGAATGGGCAAAAAAAAATATATTATTATAATTTATTAACGATAATAATTATTGTTGGTTCGTTCGTCGAGTCCGGAAGCCCAAAGAATGAGAAATTCGAGAAGAGGGAGAGAATAAAGTAAAATAATATACGATAATGCGAAGAACCAAGATGGCGGAGGTGGAAATAAAGGAAAAAAAAGAGAAAGTGAAAACACTTTGAAACGCTTGGTAATCTAACGAACAAAATGAGAAAAAAATAAACAATTATATCCATAAATATTCCTATATAATACCCCCCCAAAAAAAACCATTACGAGGAAAGAAAAAAAAAGATAACCGAAGCATCTTAACCTTTTAGAGGAACCAGAATGAGAATGGAATTTAGCCGAGTATTGATTTAGTTAAACCACTGAATATGTCCGTGTGTGTTCGTTTCTGAGACATGTTTCTTTAGTAAAAAAATGTTGAAAAATCTACGATGATCGTATTTTTTTATTAACCGTGATGTTAAAAAAAAAACAAACACATTTCCTCGACCGTCCTTTCCTTGGGCAAAGTTACTGAAAAATGCTGCTAATTTGATTTTTTTTAGGAACATATATGGACAACGGTTTTCATTTCATTTTAACAATTTTTTTATTTATTTATAATGAAATTATTTAATTCATATTGAAAACCGTGAGATTTTTTTTTGCGCTGAAATAATAAGCGAAGCATTGTGGAATTCATTGTGTGTGTTTTTATATTGAGTCGGTTAGGAAAACATGTTTTTTTCAATTGTGCTCCGATTTGAGATGCTTGGATCCTTTTTCGAAAAAATAGATTCAAATAGGAGGCCAATGTGAATTTTTTCTAATAATAATGGAAAATTAGCAGCATCAAGATATATTAAAAATGTTATCCTTGATGAATTCAGTTTTTTCATTTTCATACTCAGAATCCATTTTTTTTTCGCATCTTGGCCAAAATTGTATCGGTTCACTAAAATGAGTGCAACTTATTTTCTAGATAAAATTTCGACTTTCGCTTTGTGATCGTTAAAGCTTCAAAACCCCGCTTGGTTCATCTGATCCCGATCATTTTTCAATTTTTGGCAGATTTTTAAAGTTCGACCATCGATTTTTGAAAAATTTTAAATTTTAATTTTAATTTATCCCTTTCCATTTTTTTTCGGCGATTTTCAAACTGCTCTCATTTCTAAAAAAATTTATCGGGATGAACTAAACGCCATTTTTTAAGTTTGGTAACAAGCTTTGTGTACGAAAAAGAAATTTTAGAATAGGTTAAGCCAAAGTACAGTTATAAGCGCTTGAAATTTCGGTATTTTGAAATTTCCTAAAAGTTGCCCAAATATGAGCAAAAATTCTTTTTTTTTTATTTTCATCGTTTCCAAACGTGACTTCGATGGAAAATTCACCGCGGGTTGCAAATTACGCAGAGTTTTTGTCGAAAAAATGGATTCATAAGAAAAAATAAACAACAAAACTAAAAAAAATAAATATTTTTCTTATGAATTTGAAGGTTCATGAATATTCATCTCTCAGAGTTAATGGGTCGTCCCATACCGTTTGCTATTAAATCAATATTCCTGAAAAAAACTTTCACAACGAAGTCTCATGTAGAAAACTAAAAAAAAAAAATGAAGAAAAAAGCTCATTAACGACAAATCCGCAATATTACAGTTTCGAAGTGATATGCCAACAAATCGTTTATACGAAAAAACCACTCTTAATTTGGAGTTAAAAAATTTCGAAAAATATTGGCTACTAGAAAATTGAAACAACCTTCATTCCATGTGCGATTTTTTTAAGAACAAATCTGCCATCGGAGAATTGGATGCGGGAGAAAAAATGTGAATAGGGTTTTTTTTCTCCGGGCCATATTTGAGAAGTTACGCTGAGTCGAAATAAAAAATATAATTTTTCATCAATTCATTTCTTCACTATTCACATCAAGAATAACATTTATTTTATCGTTAAATATTTTTCAAATTTTACAATGAATATTTATGAACACGTTTGATAAGTGCTGTGAAAGGTACAAAAATTCCCATGTGGAACGCGAGCGGAACATTCGTACACAAAAATACGCACATATACATACACGCGGATATATCGTTTGTTTTCTTGGGCGAGAGTGTCCGAGATAAGTAAACACACGGAGCCGGCCGCGCGTACCTGTATAAAGCACAACGAGGGTAGGACGACGGTGGTGGGGGTTGCAGGGAGAGCCTCGCCGCACCGGAGAGACTCACGTCAGGCATTTAGTTCGCTCGCGGCGCTTCCGGCGAGTAGTCGTGTCTTCGTACTTCGCGCGGTTTGCGCGCGACCCTCTTCTGTCCTTTCTGATATTTTATTTTCCTCCGCGATCCATATCGGATATCGATAAAGCTTCTTTCTTTTCCCCTCTATTATTTCACCAATTTCGTGAGATAAATCCTCGGTAAATTCACGAACGAACGAAAAGAGCAAACGAAGCTCGGAAAAAAAACCGGTAAAATCGTACAATTCGAAGAAAATCGACGCCATTTTTTTTGCTCCGATGACGAACGATAACGAACGAACGAAAAGGATTTGAGTGGCAGCACTGTCCCTTCGTAAATTCGACGAAATGACGTTGCGAGATCGTGCGAAAATAATAACGTCGTTGAACGACCCCCGAATTCGTCTTTTTACACGCGACTCATGGGAATTACGACGATGAAGTTTTTGGCGCGTGTTCAGTGAAGTGAAGTGTTTTCCCGAACCATTTATCCGTCGAGCAACAACATTCGTATTATTTGGCGAATTCGCTCGCGTTTTTTTTTGTTTTTGGCATCTAGTTCGTTTTTCTCCCGCTAGAGAACGCGCGTGTATGAAAGAAATTATTTTTTTCTCTCTCGGCGTCACGTGCGCGATGTCGTTGAACGCCGGCGGGACATAGATGAATAGTTTGTGAGACGAAAAGTGCTTTTAATTTTCTTCGCGCATGGTTTGTATTGGGAAACGAAATTTTTCTCCTCACAGCGCGATGTCTCGAGGATCACCGTTGACCTTGAGGCGGCTGTCCACGGTCGTTATTTCATATCTTCTACTGTTTTTCGCGAATTACGGTCTCGCGGCTCGTGGATTCAAGCGCAACTTCAGACAAGGTGAGTGAATATAGGCATTTTTCACGGACGATTAAAAATGGCGGATGAAAACAAAGCATCCATTTTTTTTTTACGTTTACGAAACATGGAGCTGAAAATTCGGATTTTCAAGTATACGCAAAATAAAAATAACAAAATTTGCATCGTTGCAACAAACGGAAAATGAATTTTTTAAATCAACTTCAATGAGATTCAGGCTTTGCTTTTGTTTTGAGTATCTTAAATCCTTCCAAGACCCTAAAATATATTTCAACGATTTTTTACTTTGAAAACTTTTTAGGAACAATTAATTTTGTTGAAAAATAATGGACTTGAAGTTTTGAACATTCGATGAACAAAAAATTGCGAAAATTATTCTTTTACAAAACAATTTTAAGAATTTGTCGACACTTTGAAAATAATTCTTGAAATATCTTTAAATTTTTGAAATTATTATTTCAAGTATTTGCAAGCTGTTTTCATTTTTTGTTAAATAAATACTTTTTCTGATTTTTCGTTAAATGCTCGAAACTTCAATTGCATGAAAAATGAACTATTTCGGTTGCATTTAAACTTCAACATAAAAAATTTGAAAAAAATTGGGGAATTTTGCCGCTCGATTGGAACCAAGACGCTCTGTAATGGTTTTTCGAGGTGAATGGGTAAAATTTTCGCTTCGAGAGTGTCGTTTGGACACCGGCGAGGAATGAACAGAGATTGTATTTCGTGTAGCACCCCGGGCTTCATTCTCGATTTATATTTAGCGCCACGAAGCACACCAACGATGGTTTTACTTTTTTTTCCTCTCTTTCCCCCCTCTCTCTGTTTCTCGTTCTGTCGTTCTGACTCGGTTTCAAGGATTTACTATTTTCTAGCTCTGTAGGAACGTTTTTTTTTTAATTCTCATTCCTAATATATGGAATTTTTATCGAGATATTTAGAAATCCTTAACGACTCCGCAACGTCTCAACATCCTCCGATAATTATTCGTCAGCTCTAAGATGACCGGTTCATTATCATTTCTTATTTTAATCGTACCGTTACGAGACGACTATAATTTTCATTATATTAAATATTCCGAAATATTCGACTTCGCGGTGAGCGATTCTCCTTGAACTTGCAGACTCGAAATTAATGTATAATTTGGCGCTGGTTGGAATGTGAAAAAAAAACTCACTATCTATGAAAATGTGGAATTTTTTGTGCCGTTTATTCCTCCATTAGCTCGAGTGACTATTCTGAAGCATTCTTCACTAATCCAGTAATTTTTTTTTCATTAAAAATTGTCAAATTTTTTACAATAATTCTGTAAACCATTTTTTAAAAATTCATCTTTAAGGAAATTTATGTTAGTAAAATTCCTGCAGAAAAAAATATTTGTAAAATATTATGCATATATTGAGTAGCAGCAATATATGATTTGACCAAAAAACAACTACAACAACAAATATTAGCAGTTCTTTTGAAATCAAGGTTCTTTGTATTATTCCAGACTTGAAATTCATGATATTGAAGTTTGCATCGTTGTAATACAACAATAATAATTTTTTTAACTTTATTTTTAATGGTATTTACGCTTTGCTGGTAGAAATAGCATTTTAAGTCCTCAATAAAGACCCTATAATTCATTTAAACAATTTTTCACCGTAAAAACTTCTTAGGACGAATGAATGTTATCAAATAATAAATAATTTTATTTGACCCTGGTTTAATTAAAAAAATTATTGTGTAAATTATATTTGCATTTAGATGCTACAAACTTCAACATGAATTGAAACCTCGAGTTTGCCTTAAGATTCTTCTATTTTTGTAGTAAAATTTGCGATGTTTTTCTTGGGAAAGGAAAAATGAGGCTAAATCGATCCCCAAAATACATTAAAACGATTATTCACTGTAAAAACTTCACAAGAAAAATGAATTTTATCAAAAAATAACTTATTTAATTTACTTTATTTTACTCTGATTTATTTAAAAAAATTATTATGTAAATTATATTTGACTTTAGATGCTACAAACTTCAACATCAATTGAAAGCTCGAGTTTACCTTGAGATTCTCCTATTTTTGTAGTAAAATGTGCGACGTCTTTTTTGGGAAAGGAAAAATAGGACTAAATTGATCCCCAAAATTCATTCAAACAATTTTTCACTATATAAAGTTCGCAGGAAGAATGAATTTTATCAAAAAATGATTTAATTAATTTTATTTTACTGTGATTCAATTAAAAAAATTATGTAAATTATATTACGATGTTGAAGTTTGCATCGTGGTAATGCAACGGAAATTAGTTTTTTCATATTTTTGGTGAGATTTACGTTTTGTTTGTGCATTAAAAATTCCAAATTCCCAATAAAAACTCAAAAATCAAATTAACAATATTCAAACATTTATTAGCAGGAATAAATTTTATTTGAACAAACAATTGTCTTTGCATTAAAACGATGCAAACTTTAGCATCATATTATATTTGCATTTATAGCTACAAACTTCGACATCAATTGAAACTTCGAGTTTGCCTCAGGATTCCCCTATTTTCATAGCAAAATGCGCGACGTCCTTCTTGGGAAAGGAAAAATGGGTCTAAATTGTCGGAGGGCGCTTCGTACGTATAAATAACAAATAAACGACTGGGGGATCTTGTTTACGAGGCAATTAACGAGTACTTAAGAACCGCGCGTGTTTTAGCACCGTGGAATTAACTTTCTTCCGGTGTACCTCTTCACCTTTCTCTCGTACAACAATTTCTTTTCTCTCTTTTTTTCTCTCATATATACGTACGACAGAAAGAATCGTGGCAATTTGCTACCAGCGCGGATTATACACTTCTATTATTATTATCATTATTATTATCATTATTAATGATAATCCTCATACCGTTCTCCCCGTTTCTCAATAAGAACAAAACCGCGATAATTAACGGTAAGCCCAAGGAGGAAAGAGAGAGAGAGAGAGAGAGAGAGAGGGAGAGAGGGTATATCTCTTCGAAACGATCGATATATATCGCTCACATATGGGCGTGTCCGAGAGCGATTCTCGAAGAGGTGCATTCTCGCGGGTGAGCCGAGAAAAATATGTTCCGCTGATGCTCTCGAGGAAGATCCGTGCATGCATATGCAAGCCGCTGCGCAAAGCAAGGAGAAAAGGGGGGAGAGAGAGAGGAGAGAAAAGTAATATCGAGATCGCGACCGACACTCGACCGATCTCCTCCGCCCTCCTCCTGCCAATCCCCGCCGATCCTCGCCGTTTCTTCGTCGGCGATTGAGATTCCCCTTAGTTTATTTTTTTCCTCACAAATATACAGGCATGAATGATCATATCGAAGTTTGCAATAATGAAAATATTTTATTTTGCAATGAAAATATTGTATTTTTCAATCTATTCATTCTTCCCATTTCCCATTTTCAAGGTCAAAAACCCTTGGATTGTATTTTGGAGGTTTTTTTTATCAAGAACTTGGGATGCTAAATGCTCGAGCAAAATCTCACAAAAAATGAATTTTCAAAAATTATTTGCGTTTAAAAAATTATTGTTGACGCCGGGCATTAAAATATAGAGAAAAAAGAGGCTTGAAATGCACTCTGAGATAACTTTTTAAGGTACTACCTTAGAAGGCCAAAAAAGCAAATTTTTAAGATTTTTTTCTCAGCTCCTTTATCAGATATGACTATAAAAGTGTTATTACAGCATTGTTTCATCTTTCGAAAGTACAAAACAAAAATTTATTTTCTATTTCGATTCATTGAATAATTTATAGAAGGTGTCAAAGTCGAAAATGTCTTTTTCCATGCCCGACAGTTGATCTCAGGATTGGCGAGTCTGGAACAAAAAACTAAGAAAGCATTTTAAAGAGGAAGGTTTCTTTCCACAACAATTAACCAACGTTAATGAAAAATCGATTAAAAACAAAAATGGCGGATGTTTGAAATAAATTGTGAATAATTAAATTTTTATTTTCATTTCAAACATCCGCCATTTTTTTTAAATCGACTTTTCATTAACGGTGGTTAATTGTTGTGTAAGAAATCTTCCTCTTCAAAATGCTTTTTTAGTATTTTGTTTCAGACTTGCCAATCCTGAGATTAACCGTTGGCCATGAGAAAATACATTTTCGACTTTCGCGCCTTCTATAAATTATTCAATGAACTGAAATCAAAAATAAATTTTTGTTTCGTACTTTCGAAGGAGGAAACAATGTTGTGATAATAGTTTTATAGTCATATCTGATAAAGGAACTGAGAAAAAAAATCTTAAAAATTTGTTTTTTTGGCCTTCTAAAGTAGACCTTAAGATTAATTTTTGAGAACACGAAAAGAGCACCAAAATTTCCAATTGGGCCCTAAATTAGAACCTAAAAAGCACCTAATTCTGGTACTATTTAAATTAATTCCTCTGATATACTGGAAGTAACTTTTCATTGGAATTTAAATTCAATTGTACGGAAAAATGCGCGAAACATATAATGGGACTCGTTTTGGAGATCATATGGGAATCATTTTGGATACATTTCCCTTACCATATTTTAGAATTCTTTAATTGGCGTTATTCTTCAATTAATTTTAATACTGGAAACCACGAAAATGGGGGTATGAAAATAGAAAAAGAAAAAGGAAGCAAAAGGAAAAAAAGGAAAGGAAAATAGAATTCGTGAAAACTCGGAAGCGTTAATAATTTTGAAAAAGTTAATAATAATTTTGAAAGAATTATTTATCATGTGTTAGCGAAGTTTTTCAATTTTGCTTTAAAGGAATGAATTTGTTGTTGTTTCCTTCAGCTGAACGTTCGAATTTTCAAGTACAAAAAAAATCAACAAATGTGTTATTTTATTGAAAAGAAACAAAATTAAAGACCGCATCAGAACTCGGTTGCTAATTCTCGAATAATTTTTTACTGATTAAAGTAATTATTTATTTACGAAGTATTTATTAATATATTTATATATTAATTAATTCATTTATATTTATGTTCATATTTATTTATTTATATAGTATTTATTTTTTATTTAAAAGTGTTTCCAGGATGTTTCGAAAAAAGCGTAAACGTTAAAAAAATTCATATTAGCGAAAATGACAAAATTTTAATAGAATTTTTTGGTATAAATTTTCCAAGAAATCTCTTCTTACTTTTCAGATGTTAATTAACGAACTTCCATCCTTCTCGACGAGACCCCCCCCCCCCCAAGCTCATTTTTTCTCTCCCCTAAAGAGTTAATTATTCTTCATCTTGTTTCGGATCTCGCGTTGTATACATCGTAACCTTTTTTTCTCTCTCCTTTTTTTTTTTTATTCGCTTGAAATTTCGACTGACAGCTTTTCTCGAGCCCGGAAGCGAGCAACGTACCACGCGCCCTAACCGTATACAAAACGCCGCCCTCCCAAGCGTATAATAAACCGGCAATAAAGAAACATTGCCGCGGGTGGATTTGCGAATGAGCACCGAAAAAATTTTGCGCTCAAGCGCGCTCGCGCGTGCTCTGCGCTCTTTCCCCCACCCTTCGTCTTTTTTCCTCTCCACTCTTGTCCGCGAAATATCTCGCCCAATGGGTTTTTTTTTATTTCGCCGTGGCAATCGCGCGGAAAGGGTCGTAAAAATAATACGGCGTTATTTTAACGCCCGACAAAAAATACGCGTGTACTAGTTTAAATATTTTATACGCAGTGAGGATCGCGAAGGAGTCGGAAGAAAATGAGCGAATTATCTCCCGGTCGCTGAATCGAAATCTCGTAAAATTTGCCAAAGTCCAGCTGGAAAAAAGAAAGCAACAGAATGAGAAACATAAAAAATTCTATTTCATTGAGAATTTTTTGCTCATGAATTTTAATCCGGATGTAAATAGTTTTTCAATTTAATGAGAGCGGAGAAGATGAGAAATGTTGAGAAAGAAAATAGAAAGTAAAAAATGAGGAGAAAAAAATTTGGATTCATTGAGTATTTGTTGCACATGAATTTCAACTTACACAATTCTTTTATTTAACGAGGTCGGAGAAAATTACGAATTTTGGAAAACAAAACGTAAAGTGAAGAATGGAGGAGAAATTGAGAAATTCTGTGTAAGGGGAAGGAGAGCAAAGATAGAAAGGGAATATATAGTTTGGGGTGATATTTTTATCAACCTCTCTCGCATCATTCGAAAACGAGACGAGCTTTTTCCTCTCGCGCTCCCATCGAGGAATTTTCACAATTTACGAATTTCATGTTTTTTAAATCATGTTTTCTTCAGCCTTTAGTATTTTTTTTTCTTCGCCGTTTTATTGAGACGAATCGCGCAATTAACGTCCGCATTTGTACAAAATGCATTTGAAAGGGATATTTATGCTTTCTTGAGAATAATTTGCGTTAATTATACATTTTCGACCTTCCGTTAAGTCTCACGTCAGGAGGAGTCTTGAATCAAGATTTTCTCGTTCAGTTCGTTAAATGGATTGCAGAAGAAACAGCCGTACAGTTTCTCGATGGCAATGTCAGTGACACAAGGATAAAGCCACCCAAAGCTTTTGGTCGCGTTTGCCTCTTCGTCACAAGTTATATTTATAACTATTTGCGGCTAGCCCAAGAGTCGCTTCTATATAGAGCGTACTTCACGTCAACTCGACGGAAGAATCCCATCCGCAATTTTTTCCAATTTTTTAAATGATTTTTCCTACGATTTTATTGGGATTAATCAGCACCCCCAATTTTCACATCGGGACTCATCTGACAAAATAATTTATCGAAGAATATCCAAGAAGAAAACAACCAGATACATTTTATTAAAATGTTGGAGGTGCCATTTGAATTTTTTTCAATAAATTAAAAATGCACTTTCAATACTTTTTCTTTTATTTTATATAAAGAAATGAAGACTTTTTTTATATCCAAGAAGAAAACCAGATAAATTTTACTAAAATATTGGAAGTGAAAATTTATTTATTTTTGTTTAAATGAAAGTTGCACTTCCAATATTTGTTCTTTTAATTTTATATAAAGAAATGAAGACATTTTTTATATCCAAGAAGAATAAATTTTAATAAAATATTGGAGGTGAAAATTTATTTATATTTGTTTAAATGAAAGTTGCACTTCCAATATTTTTTCCTTTAATTTTATATAAACAAATGACATTTTTTATATCCAAGAAGAAAACAACCAGATAAACTTTACTGAAATATTGAAAATCCAACTTTAATTTTTTTCAAGAAATATCATAAAAATCATAAAGTTGTACATCCAATATTTTTCCTTTAATTGTATATAAATAAAGACATTCTTGCATATAATCACAGCAAAATATGAAAATTCATTGGGGTGAAATGATTCGGAGATGATTTTGAACGGTAGGGGATCGTTTTGCCCCAACCGACATTTTTACACGTGATGCGTAAAACTAACTCAACTAAACCGATTCGAATCAAATCACCATAAAATTGGACATTTCAGAGGGACTTAATAAGCTTCAATATTTTCTAAATACTAAAAACAAAAAAAAAATATTTCGATTGTGCAAAATGCACTCATCTTAAATTAGGTTAAATCAGAAGCGATTATTTTACCTACTAATATCATTTTGGACATCTTTCCTCTTCTTTAAAGCTGAGAGTGCATCCATTTCTTCTGCATCTTTGCTGTGTCTCACTTTTATCTCTTTCGCCCAGAGATTTCAGCAGAGAAAGAAAGATAATAAGCCCCAACCCTCTTTTATGTCTCGTTCATTTTCCACACATAAGCCTGAGAAATAAGTCTTTCTCGTGGTTGGCTCGATCTTTCTGAGACATTTCTCTCGTCTATGCTACTTGCAACTTCATTCGCTTATATTATTTTATAACCGAGTTTCTCTCTTCCTTTCGCACTTTTTCCATCAGCAAAATCCAGAGACTTTGATGCACATAGACTTTTTTTTATTTACAACTCGTAGAAAACCGCACCTTCATGGGCCTTTTGTACAACTTTTACTCACCGCGATCAACTTACAAAAACGTTGATTAACGTTTTTTTGTTTCTTCTCACTGCGAACGGGTTTTTCAGTTGGTTAACGATTGCGAGACTTTTGACGATTTCCAGATTTTATTGTCCAAAGGCTATTCGAGTGTGTTTTCGTCTCTAAAAATGAAAATAAAAATTACAGAAGACAAGAAACAAGCCATTCTGCACGTAGGAACTTTCAGGCAACCCGGAAGCTTGCTTTTCTGCAGAATTCTATATTTTTTTTTTTTACCGTAAAACTCTCGAGTGTCATCGCGTGTCTTCTCTCTGAAAATGCAGACTGCAATTAGCCCTCGGGATATCGTTTTTAATGACCGCAAAGCCAATGTTCCGACAACGGAGTTTAGTTTCTCGCAGTGGACGAAAAAAAAAACAATCTAAACTAACAAAATAATTGCCCAGGCTGAGTTCGAAGTAAAAAATGAAATCAAATTTTAGAAATTAAAATAATGAATTTAATCGCGATACAAATGATAAAATGAAACGATTAATTGGAGGAAAATAAAAGAGAGCGAAGGAAAATGGCTTACCCTCAATCGTCTACGATCTTATAAAAATAATTTCGTTGCATTGCATTTCTTATCAACATATTTTTCAATAAAAAATGCCAGTATTTCGTCTCAACTTTTGCATTAATTTTGATTGACTTATTTATCTCTTTCAAAAATCTTAAAAAAAACTATTGATAAATGTAAACAGTCGGAGAGAAGAATCACTTCTCAAGTTTCAATTTTTTTTTTATTTTATTTAATATATCGAAAAAGATCCTACCGATTGATTCTACATCGATTAACACTCTAATCCAAACAGCCGGAAAATGAATAAAAATTTTCCACCATGATCTCAAGTTTCAAATTCATTCTAAGTGATTTTTCCTTTAATTAAAATTTCAATTTAATTAAATTTTTCCTTCGATAGTCCAAAAATTATTCTGACCAACTACAGACCGAATAAAACATGTTCTTGAAGTATCGAATATTCGGTTGAACAAAAAATGGACAAATTTATCTGTTTAACAAAAAAATTATAATTTCTGGGCAAATAATTGGTAAATAATCATTTATTAATTGAAAGATGTTTAAAGAATTATTTCCAAAGTGTTAAAGGGCCCAAAACTGTCCTTTAAAATAATAAGTTATTCGATTTTCCGTTCTTTTGAAGGTTCAGAACTTCAAGTTCGTAATAAAATGATGACTCGTGGGATTTCTTCTTCTTATCAGGGCAAAATTGCGAGAAATTTAACAAGTGCAAAACGACTTCCGCTCGTATAATTCCACTGTATTTTATTTATAAATCTCGATTCAAGCGTTTTTGCTTTACATCTGGATCTCATTTTCGTAATATCATAAATACAATGTGCACCCCGTTATTACGCACTCTGGTATAAACGTCATCGCGAGCATTCGCGTTTACCTTCGACTTCCGGTTCCCCTTTCAAAATAATAATAACGAAATTTCACCACACAGACCCACACACGCAAAATCGTGAAATATTTCTCTCTCTCTCTCTCTCTCTCTCTCTCTCTCTCTCTCTCTCTTTTTCTTTCTCTCTCCGCTGATATCTTTAACACTCTGCACAGAGATTGATATATCTTTCTGTGAGTGTGTGAGCTTGTTCAGCTCTCGTGGCCTCCTCTGTCAACCCCGATTCAATGCCAGCGGCACTACTATGTACTCCAGACGTCTGCGCCCTCGCATTGTATAAATTCCCCCTGTGTGACAGCCCAACAGAAAGAGAAAGAGGTGCATACGCACACACACACACAAATATATATATATATATATATATATATATATAAGTGTAGGATCCAATTTTATCACAAGCCCTTTTTCTCGACCGGAAGTGAGCCGTCTCCTATCACGTCTTAAATCAGCTTGAGCGCATACTAAACGTCGCGACGAATCAATTTAAGGGGGAACGCTGTGACGAGTCAAAAAAATCGATTTTTTCCATTTTCTTAAAGGATATAGATTAAAAAATATGTAAACAAATTTTTAACGCAAAACCTCAAAAATTGACTGAGATATACCCAAAAGAAGAGCAGATACTTAACTGCTCTTACTTTGATCAATACTTTGATCAATTCCCGAAAAAATGCCGCTCAAAATGGCCCCGACTTTTCCTTCTTTTTTCACTTTTTTGAAAAAAAAAATCAATTTTTTCGAGGATTGACACTTTCATTTTTTTTTTCAATTTTTCAAACTGTGAGGTCCTTTATAAATCCTCAAAAAATTTCAGAGTGGTATTTTGTGAAATAAGCCCAGCTGAGAATTTTTTTTGTTTCAATCGATAAAAAAAAAAAAGAAGGAAATGGCATTCCATGTTGGGCGGCATTTTTTCCGGAATTGATACAAGTATTTTTTGAGTGAAAATAGAAAAATGAAAATGGCTAACTTCGAGAAAAAGATGACTTTTCTCGAAAAAGTGAAAAATTTCATAGATTTTAATATCTTGAAATTTGTTTGTATTTATAATTTCGGAAAGTACATTTAAAGACGAAAATTTTGAAAAAAAAACGTCCCGATTAGTCAATTTTTGACAACGTTATAGCTATTTAAAAAAAAAGAGTTTTTTTTGGGTTGGGTAAAAGAATTTGAAAATTTCCTAAAAAATGTTTTTAATGGGGTAGAAAAGGAAAACGAAATTTCAGCCAAATCGAAAGGTGTCGGGTTTAAAAGTGGTTGATTTGACATGGAATGCCCTATATATTCAAAAATATGTAAACAAATTTTTAACTTGAAATCTCAAAAATTGACTGAGATCAAAGGGAGAGCAGGCCTTCGGAGTAAACGAATATGCAATGAAAACTTTAAACGTTTAAATCTCAAAACGACTTTTTTTTAAGACCTTTTGAAAATAAAAAAAAAACGGTCAAAAAAAATTCAAATCAGCGCCATTTCTTGAAAAAAGTTATTTAAAAAAATGGCTACGCTTAACGATAGTCACTGTTGTGTAGATAAAAAAAAAGTTGGGTTTTTTATTTCGGATGATTTTTCATTGCTGCCACTAGGAGTCATTTTTTTTATTATGTCAATACGTTCATGATAATAACTGTCAATTTTTAATATTTTTTAATAAAAATTTGTATGAATATAGATGAATATATACTTAATAAATTTCTTTTTGTCTGATCTTGAAAAAATCATCCCTACTTACAAAAAAAATTCCCAAAAATCGGCTATTCTTAGCCCCGTCACAGTGGCGTTCCCCCTTAAGGTTCGATGATGAAAAAAAATAAAATAAAAATGCAACAACATCGATAACACAGGGAGATTTATATGGATAACGTGTTTTTCGTGAAAAATAAATTTAATCGTGATTAATCGCCAGATGAGATTAGAAAACGCGTTATTCATTATCATTCGATGATTCTCGTTTTCTCCCGCATCTGGCAGATCGAGTTCGAAATCATTTTATTCTGTGGCAAATTCAGTCACGATATTCCTATATATATTTTGTTTATTTGTATGTATAATATGCACCGACGACGGTTGTTAATCATGATTGCCACCAGCGTTGCCCACGGCAGTCAGACATCCTTATTTTTAACTCCTTCACGCTCGACTCTCTCGATCCTTTTTTTTTCTCTCTCTCTCTCTCACTTGGATGCTCATTGCAGGTGTCCGTTGTGCGCGAAATCGGCCTTTTAAACTGTACACACGTAGAATAAATCCAGGAGAGATGGGACTCTTTGAGGGATTTTACTGCCTCAGGCGCACTCAAGGGCCAAACTTTTTTGGGAATTAATTTTTTTCGATTACCGAACAATCAATCAAAGTTAAATCTTGAGATTTTGTTCTGCATGTATTTTTATAAAAATATTTTTTATTTATATCTGAGGTACAAAATGGCGTCCTTGCAGTAGTTAACTACATGATTTTTCTGAGAAGGAAAACGGCGTTCAACGTCTTCATACTCTATCTAAAGAGAATTTTTTTTCTCAATCTACTTTAGCCTTTCTGTGGACATATCCCAGATTTTTTTGGATTTTTTCATTGACAAATTGGCATCACTTTGGGTTTTATCTTATTTTTTTGGTTAAAATAGATCTTTAATTATTTATTCAACATTATCGTTCAACCAAAAATTTTCTTAGCGTACAACGCTGATTATGGCTGATTGTCCAGTCTGGTCAATCTCTTCTGGTCAACTGGTCAATCTCTTAGAATTTTTTTTTTCAATTTTATCAATCTTTGCTAATTGAAAAGCGTGGACTGTTGTGCACTGTGCATAAAATCCTGAAAAAACTAAACAGCCGATTGAGAAAAAGTGTCCCAACTCTCCTGGAATTAGTCTGCATGGAGAATGCAACGCGAGAGATCGCGCACATGTCCACGAGGACAGATTTATCGCGTTGGTGCTTCGCGGTATCGATAAACAAGCACACATCAGCTCTTTTCCCGCGAGGGAGCTCGTATATATATATATGTATATAGTCTATAAATTGACACTGTTCACGAACAAAAGGGCCAAACTTGAATGATATTGCATTCAGAATGATTGTCGTTCAAACCTTTTATTCGTTGGCAATCTGCGAGTGAGCTACCGAACTGCTGCAGCGATTTTGCTGTTGGTGGTCTCGCGCGAACTCTCTCAATGGCTTTTATCACATATATATGGGGCATTCCACACCGATTCGACCTGGCGCTGACCTGGTTGACCTCTGATTTTGTCCGCAATTTTTTATGGTCTTTAAGTACCCTTGAAAAGCACTCAGGATTTTTTTCAGATTTTTTTGAAGCGATTTGACTCAATGATAATTTTATAAACAAATGGACTGTTAGTCCGAATTTGAAAATCTGAAAAAAATCACAAAAATTCCGTTTTTTATACGAAAAATTTCGAACATTGAGCCAAAGTGGGCAGGGGTTTCCTCCCGTTTATAACAAGCTTTTTCGAAAAAAAAAAAAAATAGAAGGAGAAACCTGAATTGAATGGGCCGTTATCCAAACCTTCACACCGATACATCTTCAATTCGCACGAAAGGGAGTGAAAATATTTGGATAACGGTCCACTCAATTCAGGTTTCTCCTTCTATTTTTTTTTTAATTTTTATTTTTTGAAAAAAGCTTTTTGTAAACAGGACCCACTTTGGCTCAACGCTCGAAATTTTTCATATTAGAAATGGAATTTTTGTGATTTTTTTTCAATTTTTAAATTCGAGCTTTCATTTGTTTGTAAAACTATCATCAAGTCAAATCGCTCCAAAAAAATCTGAGAAAAATTCTAAGTGCTTTTCAGAGGCACTAAAAAACCATAAAAAATCGCGGACGAAATCGGAGAGGTGAAGGATCAGACGCAGGTCGAATCGGTGTGGAATGCCCCATATATTTATATAAATGGGCCTTTTGCAATCGAGACGAGTGTCATCACCGAGACGATGAACGTCGACCAGAGCCCTCGGGCTTTTGCATCGAATAGCTGGAGTAACTCAGAGTCCAGCAGACAATCCACAGACGTAATTTTGTATTAAAAAAAAAAAAATATATATATATATATATCAGTCTGGACTGTATGAAAGATACATAAAATCGAATTACGGTGAAACACGATCGTTTGCTTTCTTTTTCAGAATGAATCTGGGTCAGTTGGGCATATCGAGAAAAATTATTGTATCCAATTTGCTCGAATACCATTTTGTTTTATTCTAGTTTTTCAAAGTCGAAGTTTCATTCAGTGCATAAAATGATTTTTTCAAATTTTTAATATTAAAATAAATGAAATTGGGAAAAAATTAGAAAATTTCCCCTTGAATTATTCTTTTTCAATTAAACGCGAATTGCAAAATTCAAAAATAGTTACAGAATTACGAATGAAGTGACCAAAAGGTTTTTTTATTTTGGAATCTCAAGCTCAACGCCTTGAATTTTTTTTTCAACATTTAATTTCTATGCTCATAAAATTTAAAAACTCGCCTCGATTCCGCGCGGCACAAAAAGTTTCACTGCTCTTTTAAAAATGAAGAAATCTCAATTTAACCACCGGCGTTTCAAAGGGGACACATTCAGCTTCATTTTGTTCTTTCAAAAAAAAAATCGATTTTTGTTTAACTCGGTACATTCTTTGAAACACGGTCGTGTTTGGTTTTTCTTTTGGCGTTGAAATTTTGACGCACGAACCATGCAAATTTTTAAAACTATTTTTTGCGTGAAAAACTTGTGGGGGAGAGTATAAGCTTCAATTTCGTTTTGTAAAAAATTTTGTTCGTTTTTTTTTCGCAAAAATATTCCATTTTTCGTAAAAAACAACCATATTTATAAAATGTAGCGTAACTCTAAAACTACTTGGTTTTTGTGAAATCACTAAGATGGCAAAAAGTTGCATACAATCATTTTGGATTCAATGAAATTTTTTCAGAATGTTTTTTCAACATTTTTTTCTCGAAAATATCTCCTTGACGCGGAAAATATTAGAAAAAAAAATGTTGAACAAAAATTCTGAAAAAAATGCATTGAACTTAGAATAATTATATGCAACTTTTAACCCTTTTAGTGATTTCACGAAAATCCAGTAATTTTAGAGTTACGCTACATTTTATAAATGTGGTCGTTTTTTGGGAAAAATTGAATATTTTTGCGAAAAAAAATGGTACGAAACTTTAAAAAAAACGAAATTGAAGCTTATACTCCCCCTCATAAGTTTTCCACGCAAGAAACAGTTTTAAAAAATTGCATGGGCCGTGCGCAAAAAGAAAAGCCAAAAACGACCATGTTTCAAAGAGCTTACCGGGTTAAACAAAAACCGAATTTTTTTTTTGGAAAAAGCGAAATGAAGCTAAATTTGTCCCCTTTGAAACGCTGCTTTTTTAATTCAAATATCATCATTCTTAAAAGAGCAGTGAAACTTTTTGTGCGACATGGAAATCGGAGTGAGTGTTTCCAAACTTTTGGACGTCAGTGTATTTGCTAAATAATTCTCAACACTTTTTTAATATTTTGAATAATTATTTCCCAAACATTTTCGCAAGAATTTCCTTTTTAGATATTTCATTCAGCTGAACGTTTGAATTTAAGCTTCAGTTGAACGAGCAATTATCATATCTCATTCTATCACTCGAGAAGGATTAATTGATTTTGCAGGAAAAGCCGATACATGTTTGCAATTAAGGTCCCGATGAGAGCACTCAAATGATCATTAGTATTAGCTATGTAACTTTTTATTGTAAAAGATTTCTCGTTGCACAGAGAGGGATGAATTAAATTATTATTAAACCAGAGAGAGGGCGGTGAGTCCACTTATGATATTCATACATACATGCATATATTTTTAATTGCTTATATACACATACCTATATATGTGCAATGAACGTATATATAGCGTATATTACTATAATAAAATCTAACGAACAACGTATGGTTAATGACTGTCCCAAGTGGATTATGATAAGTATCTCGTTAAAGCATCTCTCCCCTCTCTCTCTCTCTCTCTCTCTCTCCCTTCTCTCCCTCTCTCTCTGAGAGAGGGAGAGAAGGATTCGTGGGACGCCGATCGTTTATGATATCGTTATTGCGCGAAGCCGACGAGAAAACGGTACTATGAGGATAATCGTCGACCAAGAGTCAAAATGGCTTCCAAGACATCATTTACCATTAAAAACGATTTTTATACGCCCTTTTGACTGTGAGAAATCGTTCTATTCTCATATATGCATAAATAGATGACTGGCGAGCAGAATGGGCCGATTACCACAAGTTTGCCCGGTTAAATTTGCCCAAGCTGCGCCCTTCTGTCAGCCAATCGCTGACTTATGCTTTTGACGATATACACTGTCGGCCAAAAGTTTGGAAAGACTCGCTCCGATTCCACGCTACACCAAAAATTTCACTGCTCTTTCAAAAATGAAGATATTCCAATTCGCCAGGGGAGTTTCAAACGGGACATATTCAGCTTCATTTCGCTTTTTCCAAAAAATTGTTGCGATTTTTTTTTAAATCGGTACGTCCTTTGAAAGATGGTCGTTTTTACCTTTTTTTTGGCATTGTAATTTTTGGCGCACGACCCATGGAAATTTTTTTGACTGTTTTTTCCATGGAAAACTTATGGCGGGGAGTATTAGCTTTAATTTCGTTTTTTTTAAAGTTTCGTACAATTTTTTTTCGCAAATATACTCAATTTTTCGCAAAAAACGAGCCTATTTATAAAATGTAGCGTAACTCTAAAACCACTGGGTTTTCATGAAATCACTAAGATAGTAAAACGTTGCTTACAATTATTCTGGATTAAATGAAATATTTTTAGAATTTTATTTCAAAATTTTTTTTTTCAAAATTTTTCCTGTCTACGAGATTTTTTTAAATCTTAAAGAATCGAATCTCTTACCTCATCCACACTCTTTTTTCGATGAAAAAGCCATGTTCATGAGGTTTTTCGATGCAAAAGCCGTGTGGATGAGGTAAGAGATCCGATTGTTCAAGATTAAAAAATATCGTCAGGAAAAATGAGGAAAAAAGACAAAGTTTGAAAAAAAATCTGAAAAAATTTCATCGAATCCAGAATGATTGTATGCAACTTTTTACCGTCTTAGCGATTTCACGAAAACCCAATAGTTTTTGGAGTTACGCTACATTTTGTAAATATGGTCGTTTTTTTCGAAAAATTGAATATTTTTTCGAAAAAAAATCGTACAAAACTTTTTAAAAAACGAAATTGAAGCTAATACTTTCCGCCACAAGTTTTTCATGGAAAAAACAGTTTGAAAAAATATCCATGGGTCGTGCGCCAAAGTTACAATGCCAAAAAAAGTCGAAAAAACGACCATCTTTCAAAGGGCGTAACGGGTTTTAAAAAAATCGCAAAATTTTTTTGGAAAAAGCGAAAAGAAGCTGACTATGTCCCCTTTAAAACGCCGCTCGGTGAAATGAAATATCTTTATTTTTGAAAGAGCAGTGGAACTTTTTGTGCAGCGTGGAATCGGGGCGAGTGTTTCCAAACTTTTTGCTGGCAGTGTACGTCGTTCGCGCTCTCTAGACTTGTTTCTATGTAGATTTTCGTTGCTCGAGGATCCCGTGTGCAACGAAATGTCCTCGCGAAGGTGCCCGAGGAACCCAAACGATTTATCCCTCCTCTCTTCCCCCGCCCCTCTCTCTCTTTCTCTCTTGATCTCAAGGAACAAGGATAATTTGTATTCCGACAATGTGTCCACGAGGGGGGCTCTCGCGCCTCCAACAAGATCGGATAACGATCGCGAATCTCGTCTCGATCTTTCGCCCGCGCGAGTCCCTCGATCCAGGATCGAGCGCGATAATATTTCCCTCGACGACGACGACGACGACGACGACGACGACAACGACGACTACGACGAGGATCCTTGCTCGTGAGAGAGCGAAGGATCTTCTCTCGCCTCGTCATTAACGCCTCGTATTAATTCGAAATTACACGGGCGAAAAACATCGCCGCCGCCGCCGCACAACCGATCATCGATTCTCGATCGCCATTTCTGTTTTCCACTCTTTCTTTTTCTTCACAGTGTCTCTTACAGCTTCTCGCGTTATGAAAATGGACCGAATATCTATCATATTCTTTTGCTAATATTTTTTTATTTTTTTTGTAAGCTTCATGATGACTTTTTTTAAATTCACCCAGAATTTGAGCTCACGTCGAAAATGGAGAATCGCGAGAGTTGATTGAGGAGAGTGATGAGAAAAATTTATGAAGAGAGACGATGAATCGAGAAATGAGATTATAATACAATTAGGGTGATGATAAATGATCTATAGATGATGATGATCTATGTTCTATATAGATCCATTATCCGTGTTATGATAATCATCAGATTATCATATTGAAAGATTGTAGAACCAAGTTCATTTTATTTAAATTCGTACCAAATATCTAAAAATTCGAATATGGCCGAAAACAATTTTTATTTCAGTCTTGTTTTGCACAATGATGTTCTTGAGTTGAAATAATTTAAAGATCCACGATCTATATTCAAATGATTTATACATCCTATTCAATTATTCATGGATTTATGATTCATACATTCATTTATGATTCAGGATCTATATAAAAATGATTTATCGATAAATGTTCGAACGAGCTCCATGATTTAGATTCTAATGATCTATAAATAACGATGATTCTGAACTACTATCACAAGTGTATCAAAACTTTGTAGTGAATTTCCGGAGTTAATTGTAATTAGTCTTTCATTATGCCCTCACGATCCATTAAGGGGTTATACGCCGTCAGAATTTTCAAATTTGGATTTTTTCAATTTCATTTTCGTAATGTACATATATTTAAATATATTCACAGAAAATTTCATATCAATCCGTCAAATATTTTCGAAGTTACAGGCATATTTGGAAACCCGTAATTTGTAAAACTTTTTAAACTTTGATCCCGTATTTCTCAAAACTTTGTTTTTAAAGTCGGTAAGCAAGATTTATCGAAAATGGCCCAACCGATCATTCTCCAATTTTTACACACAAGCTTTATAAATAATATTTTCTTAGTAATTGATCAAAGTTTTTTATTACCGATAAGTATTTTACATTTTATAAACAATTTGAGGCAAAGTTTTCATCAAAAATCGAATTTTCTTTTTGAAAAGCCGCCATTTTTTTTAATTTGATATTTTACTTATTCCTTTGATCAAAAAATCATTAAAATGTATTTTGGGGTCTCTAGTAAAGAATTAGAATTTCTTATGCACAAGCAGAATGTAAATGTCATTAAAAATAAATTGAAAAGACTTTCTTTCATTATTTTCTAATCATTGTTACAGACAAATCATATTATAGACAAATCATTATTTTCTAAAAAAAAAAATTTCAAAATGAAGTTAAAGGTTACAAAAATAAGTATATACATTTTTTCGTTAATAAATTGAAATGTCTCTTCAATTTTTTTTTTTTTTTTTTAATCGGTTTTTTCGACCTCCTGACTGCGCATAACCCCTTACAAAAAAAAACTTGAGCACGGAATTTTCGAGATGGCTCTTAAGAGTGCATCGTTGCGTCGAATATCGCTCGTCTCGAAGAGAAAAGCGAGTCTATACGCGTATAGATATACATCGAGGTGATTCTTGGCATCCAAATTGGAGGGTGCACGCGTGCGTTTTCTCCTGTCCGATGCTCTCATCCTCGCGTGAATCGCGAGAGACGCAAAATCTCTCGCGCGGGTCTTCGTCCCTCGCGAATTGCATCTGACACGCGAAAGTCCGCGTTCGTCTTTCGGTCTCGCTGAACATTTTGAGGGAATTAAAAAACAACACTGAGGTCCGAATTTTAAGTTCTTAAGGTCAAACTTAAGACCAAACTTTCCATCGAACTCATATTGGAACTTTAGATCTAACCTCAGTCTTGAGTTTGAACTTAAGTATATCATTATGAGTTGATAATTAATTTCAAACTTTAGTTCGTACTTCAGATTAAGTTCAAACTTAATTTCAAACTTTAGTTCGTACTTCAGATTAAGTTCAAACTTAATTTTGGATTGAAATTTGAACTTAAAATCCATCTTTAGTTCGATTGAACTTAAGTTTAAGCTCAAGACACGGATCTTAAGTTCGCACTAAAGTTTAAACTTGAGTATGAACTTATAATGACACTTAAGTCCTAACTTAAAATTCATCTTAAATTGGAACTTAAGTTCGATCTTAAGTTCGGGCCTAAGAAGGATCCGTCGGGGAAGAAAATTCAATTTTTGGAGGATTATTGAGAGAAGATGGTCCGTAATTTGGAATTAACGTGAAAAGAGGGCGGTTTTGAGTCTTTGAAATTGGAAAAATAAATATTTTCCGGCGAAATTTGTGAGCACGATGCCGTGGTCAGTGATCTCCGTGGTTCACACACGTATACGTTGGGCTAACTCTCTCGGAAGGATCGCGCCAGCCTTCTCTCGCGTGGAGAGCCTGTAATTGAACTGAACCGCCGATAATTACGGTCGATTCGCGCGCGCCAGACCAGGCGCCCTCTCCTCCCTTCTCCTCTTCTCACACATACAAATCCTCGAGAGGATCATCTAAAGAGTGAGAAATAGTGTCGGATTCATCGACTGAATTCTCGACCTCGAGACCCGGAATAATAATTTTCCTCTGAGATTCGTGGCATTTAAAAAGAAAAACGATTCAGAGGCGAGGAACAAATTGAGCGTAATTCTTTCTCCCGTTGAAAATTGGCGGGAATATGTATTTGAAAAGAAATGGCTCAAAAATGAAAATTAAGAGGTACCGCATTCCTCGAGCGCCGTGGAAACATTACACTAGGTTTTCTCGGCAGTTTTTTTTTCACTCCAATAAGTTGTTTGCGGGGGAAGTCGATGTTTTGCATTCTGCAAACTTTTTTCCATTTTTTTTTTTGTTCTTTCTCATGCTTCGTATATTCCCAATGTGTGCGCGTGCCAACGACCTGCCTCTCTTATATGCGCACATTATAAAAGTTACAGGGCCGAGGGAAAACACGCGCTCCAGAGATGAAAAAGAAAGAGTTGTTCCGCGTTCCCTTCCTACGCCTCTGGCCTCGCCACCTCTGTCTCTGAATGAATATAACTGTTCCTAATTTTACGTTTCGTATACTCGTAAACGTTGATAACGTCGCTCGTGATCAGATTTTATCTCCTCTGTCTCATTATCGTTCGACTTGTATGGTAATAAAACTTGCGCGATTACACGAGTCGCCCCAAAAGCGCCGTGAGGCGATTGTTGAATTCTCCAATCGACTCACCACAGTAGTCGCGAAATTTATTAATTTTATTTTCAATAAAACAATTTTGCTACTCCGTCGCTAATAAACTGAGCAGTTGATGCCCCGTTAAATGAAAATAAATTTAAAAAAAAATTGCTATTTTTATTTTTTTTATGAAAGTGAGGCTTAAGGATTTTGTAGCGTGAGAACAAAGTCTTTGAACATAGTTTGATTTTTCTATATTTTTGGCAAAAATACCAGATTTTTTTTTTTCAATTAATTTTTTTCGAACATTGTATCGATGTATCCCCCCCTCCCTGAATACGAATTTACCAATAGTTTTCCCAAAAAAGCATATTTTTTATGAATTTTCATTGAAAAAATTTTTGCTTGATTTTTGAAAAAATCAAAATAGCAAAATTTCAAGTGCTCATAACTTTACTTTAGTTTGACCGATTCTAAAATTTATTTTTCGTACGCAAAGCTTGTTACCAAACTTCGAGAATGCCGTTTGGTTCATCCCGATAACTTAATTTTTGTAGAAATGAGAGCAGTTTAAAAATCGTCCAAAAAAATGGAAAGGGGTATGTATGCAAAAATTTGCAAAAATCAATAGTCCAACTTTAAAAATCTGCCAAAAATTCAAAAATCATCACATTTGGATGAACCAAGCGGGGTTTTGAAGCATCAACGATGCTAAAGAGGATGAGCGCATGTAGCAGCCGAAATTTTATCTAGAAAAAAAGTTACAGCCATTTTAGTGACCAGATTCAATTCTGAGCAAAATGCAAAAAAAAAAAATTTTTAATTAATTTTTTTCAAACCTTACATAGATGTATTTTGTTTCCCTGAATACAAATCCAGCAATAATTTTTCCAAAAAATTAAAATTTCCATGAATTTTCATCAAAATCGCGTTTGCTCGATATTTACCCTATTTTCTAAAACCTCAAAATAGCGTATAACTTTAAAAATAACTTTAAAAATTAAGTGACATTTTGAAGCTTCAACGATCGCGAAGAGAATGAGCGCATGTAGAAGCCGAAATTTAATTCGGAAAAAAAATCCCAGCCATTTTACTGAAGAGATTCGATTTTGGCCAAAATGCGAACGCATTTTTCAAAATTCTTTTTTTAAGCCTCATGTCTATGTATTTTTTTCTCTCATTCAAATACTTGTCAATATATATTTTCGCACTAAAAAGTAGTCGAGAATGATAGCCCTTCTAGAATTTGAGCACATAGCGCGAAGACTTTCGTGAGGGAATTCTCTCGGACGAGAGCTCTTCCTCGCTAATGACTCTTGACGACGTGAAATTTTACACAAATAGGGAATATATCTTTGACATGATATATCCACCCACTGTCTCTCTTCTAGTTTCTTCCGGAACTTTGCCCCCTTTAGATTTTTTTTTTCAAGAATGCTAAGTCGAGAGTGGAGTGCGAAATTTTGCAAAATTTTGCGAACGAAAAGTCTCTGAGATTTTTTGAACAAATCTGCCAGACTATTTATCTCAATGCAGCATCCAATCGAAACCAAGCTTGGATTGATCTTTGTGCGTGGTTTTCACTCGAATAAAAATTTCCCTCGCTTATCCAGATCGCCGATAAGCCACGATAAAGAATATTTCTTTTATTTTTAGGGCCTTTTTTATTCAAGCAATTTAAAAAATAGTGATTATTAAAATTTTCGCTGTCGGCTACACCCAGAAAAAAGATCTAGTACATTTAACTAAATCTTAGTCAAGCCAAATAAATTTTTTTAGTCGTAGGCCGGCCCAATACAACTCTTCATGTCAACGAATTTTTTTTTTTTTGAATGACCTACTAGGAAAATATACTGCGATCTAATAAATTTTTATTTAATATTAATAAATATTATTTCAAACTGAACAAATATGTATTTAAATGAAATAATTTTTTTTCCAATATTTACACAATATATATTTTTAAACATTTCAATCTTTGAATGTCACATATGAAGTCCACAATTTCGTAAAGCTTCGTCTTTTCTTTAACTGAAGGGAAAAAAAGACCCTTTTTGATGAGAATCCTTTTCGGGGATCGACCATCTTGCGTTTTGCCGCAATGTTCAATGTATTAAATATCCATACTGAAAAATAAGGATATCAAACAAAGACGAGTTTGGAAAGGATATATGCGTCGAGAGGCAGTTTCGCTTGTGCGAGAGGCAGCCACCTGGCGGATTTTTGGGGTACTGACAAATCTGCAGATATGACCGGATGAGATTACGGGTGAATAGGTATTTAGTAACAACGAATAGAATTTTTCTTCAACGCCTGTTTCTCGATGACAGGGAATTCAAATAAATAAATATAGTGGAAGTAAATATCGCCCAAAATTGGATGGAAAGAAAATTTTCTTTAAAGTAACTAAAAAATAATCAAATAAACGATTATAGTACCTACGACTAGATCTTTTTTCTGGGTGTACGTACAGACTTGGCCACAGCGATTACACGTTTGATCTGTGATCTTTGTACGTGATTTTCACTCGGATAAAAATTTCTCTGGCTTATCCAGATCGCCGATAAGCCACGATAGAGAAGACGTAGAATTATTATTCAAGCCTTTCGCTGTCCCTCTCTCGCTCTCGTCTCAGCTCTCGGCCCTCGTCTTTTCTTCGAGCTCCCTCGTTAAAGTATGTAATGCAAGTGCATGTATTATATTGCGCATGGAACTATCGGGATAAATACAGAGCGTTCACTGTCTCCGAAAGGAGAGACAGGGAGAGAGAGAGGGAGAGAGAGAGAGAGAGAGAGAAAGGAATACTCGACGATTTCTCGTTTCCGTTCAATCAAGAGCTGAAACTCGAACGTTGGGACTCGAGGATGCATGTGCAATGTGCATACGCAAATTTACTATCTTACATATCCATATATGCATACATATACAACGATCTTATCTCCTACTTGTGCCAATCGCGAGAGTGCCTCGATCGTCGTTCTTCTCTCTTTCGCCATTCGAATACGTATATATATTTCCTGTAATTGTCGATTGCAAAGAATCCGAACCGGATTAATTAACGCTATCGTCGTTAGGAAAACCGTGACAGTCACTGCACAGCAAAATCCCTCCGATACGTCGATTTAGAAAAAAAAACAGGCACACTCAGGACTTAGATTTTCAGCAATCGGATTAATGACTTCATCCACTGACGTCGGCTTTGCTATCTGTAAAGTTTATCCAATCAAAATTTCAAACGTTGTCTAGGGTTTAAGACCAAAATGAGAGCGTTGATATTGAATTTTGCATCGTTAAAATGCAAGAAAATAGGTTTTTTTGAAAAATTTATTCTTCAGGGGGAAAGCCACTATGAAGAGATGGAATTGTCAATGAGAATTTTTTTTTTTCAAATATGATTATTAAAGGATCAAGGTATCCATTGTTTTATTAAGCATATATTCAACTTAGTTCATAGAAATTTGTATTGAAAAATGTTGAAAATTAACGGAGCATAGATATTATTCTAACGACAAAACAAAAATTTCCTTTTCATTGTCTCATTGACATCTTGTTGAAGATGAATTATCTGAAAATTAAAAAAAAAATTAATATCTATATAAATGTAACTATCGTTATGCCGTTTTTTCTCTGATTATTTAGAAAATAGCGACGAATTAAGTTTTTTTTCATTTTTTAAGGCCCTTTTTTTAATCAAGCAGGTTTTAAATATATCAACAAGCAAAATTTTTGAGTATACGCTGGGAGAACGTCAAAAAAGTAATTTTTGGAAAAAGTCGTTGAAATTCTTTGTTGGTTGCGCTATCTTCTCTCACTAAAGTGAGTGTAACTCAATTTGTGAGTGTAACTCAATTTCCAGAATTTTAACTCAAAATGCTATCTATGTGTTTTTAAAAACATATATACTTTAAATGAGAAATGCGCAAAAAAAATTTGTTTCACTTTTTGCATTGATTTTCCCCCTTAAGAATGTGTTCTAAAAGCAAAGAATCGTTGAGTCATCTTTCGAGGTTTTTATTGAGACTCCGCAAGTTCGTCATATTTTTGAATATTAAAAAAGCTCGAGCTTAATTACAAAAAATATTTTTCCCTTCTTCTGGTTAAGGCGGACTTCTGGTCTAGAGACATACATTTTGAGCGTTTCCTCGGGCTCGATAAAAAAAAACAAAAAATATTCTTACCATTATCTTTTTTATAACATATATTTATTAATGCTTTGACAATAAACAAAAATATTTTCGCGAATAAAAATGAAAAACTAAATAAGTTATAAGCTGATAAAGTTAGGGCTAAAAAAAAGGAGTGTGCTGTCTTACGCGATTGCAACCCTTCTAGTAATCCGATGCAAAATTTAAAAAAATATTCTTAATTAGTAAGAATATAGCATCTAATTATAGCCTCCACCTCAGCGAAATAGAACGAAAAATTTTTGCAAAATGGCGGTTGTCCGAACAAAAAAGGCGTTTTTCGATCGATTCCTTTTTTCATAGTTTTTAATTTTTTTACAATAGTAAAAAAAATAATTTTGATACAAAAGTGGTAGGAGCGATAGAGAGTTATACATTGAAGATTGGTACAAAATTTGAAGTAAATCGGTTGAGTAGAACTTGAGATATCATGTCTGTCGTGTTGAGAAAAGTTCTGAGAAAAACGTGTATCGTCCGATTTGCTTCGACGTGACATAGTTGCTGCGTCACTAAAGTAGCTACAACTCCGTAAATTATTGGAATTCAAAAATGTCCTTTCGAGGATATATTCTCATAGATCTAAACTTTAAGAATATCAAAAAAAAAATTGATTTTTTTCTAAATTCTGGATCAGAATACTCCCTCAAATATTCGAATCGAGTCAATGACTGCGTTGACCAACGATCGTAAAGTTTCCAGAATCGAAGTTTAGTCAAATGTTGGGATAAGAAGAAGCTACGGAGTGAAGAATGAGAGGAGAATGTGAGTGGAGAAACGACGAGATAAAATCCAGTGGCAGAGTCTTCCTCGTGGTGTTTCTCATGCAGGAGTCACTTCTTGAGGGGGCATCGAAGAGACGGGAGTTTGCAGTGGTAAAAGCCCAGACTTAATCCGTCAATTTGCGAGGTGTTTCAAGCATCCGGCAACAATATACATATATATATTCACGTGTGTGCACCTTTAAGTAATGTTTATACGTTTTCTGTGATGGTATACAAGAGAAATACGCCGGATACTTGGTGTAATGGCGTCAGTCTCGTCGTCACACAAGTCTTTCTCCCTTCGCCAGTTGTCCTGACACTTGAAAGGGATGCGAGAGTCATGCTCGTCGTTTCCTTGCCATTCTTTCTCTCCCTTTCGCCTTCTCGATCTTTCTCGCAGCAGAACTTTGCCACGAGAGTCGGCACAACTCTTTGTCGGATCCTTGATATATTCCCTCTGGGATACATTATATATATATATATTGTGGTCTGGTCAAAACGATCCTAGGACTAACACGACGCCAGGACGAAGAAGAGCCGCAAGTGTTCAGCTATAAGACTACCCCTTGTGCAAGAGACGCGATCGACACAGAATATACAGAAAGATATACTCCCGCCATTGATTTAGGATCCTTGTAAACGACGAGAGCAAAAAGTCCCGCTCGCCTCTCAGACCTTTTTACCTCGAACGTTACTCTTTCGTCATATTGGAGGTTCTTTTTGCAATTGCCGATGGTCAATCGACGAACAAGCCAAAAGCAGAGGGAAAAACGGACAGGCAAGTTTGTTGATTTACCGTAAAACGGGGCTACTTCGACTTTGGGGGTTACTTTGTGGTTTTTTGGGGCTACTTTGAATGAGCAGCAAAATACGGTAAAAGCGTGTGCGCAGTGAACCCTCGTGACCTTGTGGGGTGGGAGGGGGTGTTGAAAGTGGTTAGAAGAAGAAAAAAAGTTATTCATAAAGCAGGTACACAGATGTATGTGTAACAAGCCAGCATGTCCGAACAATCGATGATATACCATTCGCAAGAAGGGAATAAAGAAGGGCAAGAAGAACGACTGTTGGGGTTACGTCTGTTACATCTGTGAGGCCCGAATTACAAGTCACAAGTCCTACCTTAAGATCGAACTTTCCATGGAACTCAAGCTGGAACTTGAGGTCGAACTTAAGTTCCAATTTGAGATGAATCGTAAGTTGAACTTGAGTGCCATTATAAGTTCATACTTAAGTTCAAACTTTAGTGCGAACTTCAGATCGATCTTAATTTCAATTGTGACAACTTATTTGAAATAACACGATTGCGGGAAGCGATATGAAAGAAGTTTGATCGAACTTAAGTTCATGCTCAAGATGGATCTCAAGATCAAACTTCAAACCAAATTCAAGTTTGAACTTAAGATCGATCTGGAGTTCGCATTAAAGTTTGAACATAAGTATGAACTTACAGTGATACTTAAGTTCAAATTTAAGATGAATCTTAAGGTCGATCTTAAATTTCAATTTGAGTTCAATAGAAAGTTTGACCTTAAGTTTGATCTTAAGAACTTAAAATTCGGGCCTATTATTTGGTATTTTTATGTAAAATATTTCTTCAATGAAAATGACTAATTGATTGTCAAAAATCGTTGTTTTTCATTTAATTTCATGTATAATGTATAAAATATTATTGTTTTTTATCAAAATGATATCAAAGCTGCATTTACGCTTTGGATCTTTGACATAAGTTGCATTTCAATGCCTCTCCAAAGTAGCCCCACACTCGAGGTGACTTTGGCTTTTTTTTTCTAAATATATAAAATTGTGAGGGTCTGGTGGGGCTTTGCTAGTGTTATATATTTTATAGCCAAAGGACACATTGTTCTGTTCGAGCAAAAAAAACGAATTTTGGACGTTAAAAAAAAGTTACGACCAAAAAATAGTAGCCCCGTTGTACGGTACCACTGCATCATCTAGATCCTGTTTTTAAAAATTCCAAGTCCAATTCCAAGTTGTTGAGAATCCAAGTTTTTGAGAAATCGTGTCGACCGATTTCGAAAATAGTGTTTTTAGAAAAAGGGAGAGGAATTACCAAAAGTACTCTCCCAGACTTTTACTTCGATTGGCCTGAAACCTTTGGCAAAATATTCTAGACTCATCGTAAGATCAAATTTAGAAAATCGATTTTTGGGAATTCCCAAATTCATCCATTTAAGGAAATTATCGATCATCGCAGGTGCCAAAAATTTTCCAACAATTCGGCCACTCTTTCCTCCCGTTTGGCCCGTAGAATTTTCTATTCTCCTCGATGAATTTTCTTTCTACTTCAATGAAAATCTCTTGGCGCGAAAAAGGGCAAAAAATAAAATAAAAGAGTTTGTCGCGTAGGTCTCGAGAGTTCATTCAACGGTGTGATGCAGCGACTCCTACTCGTCTCGCATGTAAATTAGCGCATACCTGAGAGACTTGGTCAATGACGTGAATCCCCGTATATGCGGTTGAATAAATTTCGTCGTGGAAGTGTATAAATATTGAGCCCGCGGAGAGTGAGAGTCTGACGAATGGAAGGTAAAAGGACGAGAGATTATTGTACGCGGTTCGACGAACAATGCAAGCGTGCGAAAGTAGGTGGTGGTCGATGAAACATCACCGAAAGTGCCAGGATTTTATGCATTAAGGGGGTATTCTGGTCTAGAGTTTTGAAAAAATCATTTTTTTGCATATTCTTAAAGATTAGACTTTAAGAATATATCCTAGAATAGAAATTTTTCAATTCTAATAATTTGATAGATGAAAATATTTTTTGCTTTTTTTTTACCGAGCTCGATAAAACGCTCAAAATGGAGGTCTCTAGATCAGAATATCGCCTTGAAGCGATCAATGCACGACCGAGTTGGGTTGAAATGTATTTTCTACCTTTGTAGGCACCTTTTTTCCATTGGAAGTGCCGATCAATTTTAATATCATTCTATTCAGTCAATTAAAAAGCGTATCGATTAATTTATACTCTATTTTTCAGTTTATTAATTTTCATGAATATATAAACTAATTTTCACATCTTTTACTCTTTAATTTATCATAAAAAATGTCAACAATTTTCAATTGCTTTTACAGATTATTTATTTATTTCAAATAGGAGTCATTCCATTTCAAATCGACTAATAGTTAGAATCGACCCCTTTCAATTTTGATGAAATTTGGTCGGAAGTTTTCTTTCATAATAAAACGAAGTTCTACCAAACGAAAAAAATTGAAATTTTTTTTTTCGAGAGTTATGCAACATTCAAATTTTCGCAATTTTTGCAATTTTTCAGGTTTATTTGTTAAATATCTCGAAAACTATTATAATTACAAAAAATCGTCCTGGGTTCGTCTTAAAGAGTATACTTGGGGCTACGAAAAAAACAAAATTCCGAAAAAACATTTTGAAAAATGATAAATTTGGAGAATTTTGAATTTTTAACAATCATGAAAATCCACGATCAAAATTAAATATTTGGTTCAGTTTTTTATATATTAATACCTTGTACTGATCTTGAAAGATCCTGAAATGTTCACAATTGCGTTTTTTTTTCTACCTCTAAGTTAAGTAAAGTTGAGCAATCATGTAGTTTGTCATTTTGAGCAGTAAAAATTTCGATAAATGACATAAAAATGTAAAAACATAAACATAATTGAATTCACGTTTTTATTTATTTGGAAAAGCGTTTTAAGCTTTATGTTTCAAAAAAATGTTTCAATTTTTTTCATTTGACAGAACTTCGTTTTACGAAAAAAGAAAACGTCTGAACAAATTTCATCGATTCGAAAGGAGTCGATTGCAACGGTTGGTCGATTTGGCATGGAATGACCATATATATTAGCTAATTTTTATGTATTATTTCATTAACAAACAATTTTTTTCCATTTTGCCTCTTTTGAGGCATCAATCTTTTAAATAAGGATTCCTAGAAATTTAGTCCCAGCAATTATAGCAATTTCTAAACCATTTCGCGGTGAAATACTCCCTTAAGCTGAGTTGTGCTGGAGAATAATTTTTTTTTTACTCAATGGAATATCGATTGGAAGGATCGATGGAATCAATCGTAGAGAAAAATCTCCACGATTCTCGTCTTACTTCTGTATTAGATTTAATCTGCAACTTGCTGAAGCTGAATAAACACGAATATGGAGAAAGCAAGGACTAAGAATCGACGTTTTTAGGTTTTTTTTTTTAACCAAGCTACTACATTGCGTAACACTTGTAGCCTGGACTCTCGATGGGACTCTGGGGGCGTTAATTGGAAAAAAAAACTTTGATTCTTCGCCGCTGTTCCTAAAGAGCCTTTCTCCATTCACATGAGGGGGAATTTGGAGATTTCGGGGATGAGTGTTTGGAGTCATTTGGAGTTAACAGGTAGCAGCTGGCTGGCACAGCGTGAATCAATGGGGAAAAACCATGGACTTGGATATATCGTACGCGAGGGTGTATTAAATATAAAGTGAGCTGCGAGCGAGGGCGAAAGAAAAATAATTCTTTCGTTACCGAGAGAGACGAGAGGCTCGAATTCTCAAAGAGAAAAGCCTTAAAGACGAGAGACACCCCATGAAATTCCCGGAGAAAGGTCTCACTATTTTCAGACTCGTCGGGATATTTTTAAAACACTTTTTCATCTTTCTGAATCTAATTATAAGTCGACGTGAATTTTGAATGCTCTGAATAAGATGAATTGGTGCATATCGTATTCTTTTACATTTATTATGACAGAGAAATATTGGGAGAATCGAGGATTATGATTTCTTGGACCACTTGAGGGGGATTTTATTTTTTATTTTGATGTTTCATATTTTGTTCTTTGACTCGGGAAAATTTGTAGCAAATTTCAAATTGAAATTGGCAAAATTGTTCGGGCAATCGTATCGATTAATTGAATCAGTAATTGTATGGAATTTTCTTCCTATATTCAATGGAAATTTTAATCCGGATTTACCTTTGGTCATACTAGTTTGTTCATCCAAACGTGAAGAAACGATTTTGGAAATGTTGATAATCCATTGACTTATATTTACTCCAATATCCGAAATTATAATAAGTACATGTGAATCGTTTCAAATGAATTTTTTTGCATCATTTCCTCCCTAAAAAATGTTGCAACGATAACTTCGGTTAAAAAAAACCTCAAAGTTCTAAGTAAAAAATTTCTATATATTTGAAACTTTGAGAAAAATGAACGTAAGGCGTGTAAAAGGTTATTATCAAGGCTTATTATTATTTTATTAAGTGTGTATTCAACTCATTTCAGAGCAATTCAAAAATTAACAGAGATATAGATTTTATTTTAACGACCAAAAAAAAATGTCTTCTCCATTAATATCTTGGCCCTTTAATTCAAGCAGGTTTTCAAAATAGTAATTATCATAATTTTGAAATCGGCTTCGTACAAACTTAGCCACTGCAATTAACAATATTGAAAAAAAAGACTGAAAAAGAAAAAAGAGGAAATTTGAAAAATCCCGTATACAACGAAAATAAAGGAGATTTATGAAAAACTTCAAGTTAGCAAAAAGTTGCGTCTGTTTTCGTTGAGTTCAGAGTAATTTTTTCAGATTTTTTTTCCAAATTTTTTTCTCATTTTCTTGATCGGAGCTCAGATAATTCAATTACCATAACTCGAGAACTATGGGATTATTGATAAAATTTCAAGAGGGGATAATACTTTATTTTACCATTTTCAACACATTGGATTTTTTTTCGAATTTGTTTCCCAATTTTTTTTTACGAGAAAAAAAAATGTTGAAAAAAAGGTTTGAAAAAATTCCTCTGAACTCAACGAAAACAGACGCAACTTTTTGCTATCGTAAAGTTTTTCATGAATCCTCTTTGTTTTCATGTTATACGGAATTTTTCAAATTTCCTCTTTTTTCACAAAAAAAAAGAATAACTTTAGAACAAAATCGGTGAAAGTTTTAAAACTTGAAGCTCAAACTTTCCCCTTTATGAATACAATCGTAAAAATCTATTAAAAAAATCCTCTAGAAAATGAGTGCACCAAAATAGAGTCCAAATCTAAAAACAATTTGAAAAATAATTAAAAAATCAGGAAATGAAGCTGAATTCTTCCTGAAGTTCTGAAGTTTACTTCCGGCGAAATGACTTAAGAATATGTTCCAGACCTTTTTTGAAGTTTTGTCCGGAAACTTTTGCAGTAGCGTCTCTCTTAAAAAATTATACTAAAATCTCTCTTGCTCTCTGGCTTCTGTCTTCGCTGCACTCGAGAATCTCTCTTATCGTTTTCCCATAATTATCGGTTCGCGGTTAAAAAAGCGTGACGTATGTGAGCGCAACGTCTCTTGGCTCTTAACCCTTATCGCCATGAGAAAACCACTTGTCACGGGTATTGCAGGCCCAAAGGGCACATTTATGTATACAGCGTGGTGGCTAAACAAAAAGGAGCTCTTTTCTACGGTACAGCGCGTTGAGCAATGTGAGTTTGGATCTTGTGGTTTACTAGGAGTTACCCACACTTGTGTAGACTTATATTTACATGTGCAGAAGGTGCATTAGTTTACATACGATGTACAGAGCCGTGACTTACGCACAATGACCAAAGCACCCGCGAGCTTCCCGCTCGATTATCTCAGGAATGCAATTATTCCCTGACGCCCTTCTCCGCACGAACCCTCACGTCCCTTTCTCACGTCCCTCGGCACTTTCCCTTCACACTTATCGCTGTTTTTTTTCCTTTATCACCAATTGCACCCTTCCCTTTTCTCATGTACGTATTTCACGCGGAAACATTATATGCATTATACAGTATATATACGGGATTAAATCGCGCCATTGAATATGTATATTGAAACGTTTTGCGCCAAGCTACATTCCCTCGTCTCTGCAATTACCATAAAATCATCGATCGCGCACTTGGATCGAACGAGAGATGAATCTCTCTCTCTCTCTCTCTCTCTCTCTCCCTCTCTCTCTCTCTCTCTCTCTCTCTCTCTCTCTCTCTCTCTCTCTCTCTCTCTCCCTCTCTCTCTCTCTCTCTCTCTCTCTCTCTCACACACACACACACACACACACACACACACACACACACACACACACACACACACACACACACGAACACACACACACACACACACACACGCGCTCTCTCTCTCTCTCTCTCTCTCTCTCTCTCTCTCTCTCTCTCTCTCTCTCTCTCGCTCTCTCTCTCCCCCTCCCTCTCTCGGTCTATCTTTCTCTCTCATCGTTTGCGGAGGATTTTAACGCTCGACGATGCGAATTATATTGCCGGTAAACGCTCTCACCCACACACAGAATGATATCGCCATTCTCCTTGTATCGGAGAACATTGGCTGTTGCTTTACGATCTGAACCCCGGGTGACAAGGGATTTCTCCCTCTCTTTCTCTCTCACACTTTGGCTTCTCAGCCTTCGGTGTAAAAAGAGAAGAAGCATCTCTCTCTCTCTCTCGGCTCGTCGGCGTTAAAGTCTCACGTTTAAAGCTCCACACCGCGAAAGTACGATAAAACACTCGAATGTGTTGCTTACGTGTATATATATGTATATATATATATAAGTATATATCAGGGTGATTCGATAAAAAAAATCCGAGTCTTTTCCGATTGCGCTTTTTTTTCGAGATTCTTAAACCTCTTTTTCCATTTATGTTTATTTTTATTTTATTTAAAAAAAAATTGTAATCTTATATTCCAAAATAAAAAAAATAAAAAAATTTTTGCTCAAATTTTGGGGTTCAATTTCATATGCTACAAAAGCATTTATGCTGTTACATTTCAGTGAAAGTCTTACGGCGATATTCTGGTCTAGAGACTTATTTTGAGCGTTTTGTCAAGCTCGATAAGAAAAACAAAAAATATTTTTACCATTCGTTTTCTTACAACCTGTTTATTAATATTTTCACAATGAACGAAACAAATTTCAAGAAAAAAAATGAAAATTACATAAATTGTAAGCTGGTAAAGTTGGGGGTAAAAAAGGGAGTGCGCTGGTTGACGCGATTGCAACCTTTCTGGTCGTTCGATACAAAATTTTAAAAAAGTTTCTTCATCAGTAAGAATATTGTTATAGCCCTTAACTCAGAGAAAACGGAAATCCCTCCTGATGTCTTGGATGATACAGAAATTTCGATGAAAAGCACAGTTTGTAAAAAATAAAGTTTTCACCACTCTAATATTAATATAAATGTAATGCACGTAATAGAAGCGAACGTGCGAGAGGAGTTATTCGCACGAGCGAGAATATAAGCGTGTGAGGCTCGCGGCAAGCTTCACAAGGAAGTGAATTACTGCCACAGTTGGCTACCGAGAGAGACACACACTTACGTACATGTACAGAGTCTTCTGTATATATATATATACGGTTACAAATTTCGACAACACTCTCTGCTGTGGCTTTTGCGCTTTACCCCCGCAATTCTCGCCGTTGAATCAACGAAGTGCAATCGCGAGAGAATATCGAAAAAAAATGAAAAAAAAACATATACATTGGAATTGAAACATTATGTTTTTATGATGTTTCAATTTTTTGCTATTTTACTCGTCAGAGTCAGAGATTACTTGATTCATCTTTCACGTTTTTAATTTTTCTATTCAATTTATAATAGTTTTCCAGAAATAAAATTCGGAATTTGGCCATTTATTCGGGTCTCTGTTTAGATCTAGCTTGATAAAGGGTTATATTCAGGATTTTTTTTTTAATGATGCTTAAATTATGCATCAACTATTCAATCACGAGTCTTTGGAAAAACGTAGCCAATATTGGATTGTAAAACAATTTTGATCGTAGGGCAATTTCCAATGGACATGAATCAACGCCATGACAGAGAAAAGGAAAAGAAATTGGCTCTCAAATGGAGGCCAAAGCGTTATTTGGAAGTTAAAAAATTTGTATCGTGATTGGCCCTCAAACTATTATTACTCATTGTGAAGCTCGTTATGGAATTTTACAGCCCGCAGTGAACATGCAAATAAAATGGGCGTTTGAGCCAATAGTGGCCAAGGGGAGAGAACAATAACCATGGACTCTCCTGATTAATCGGCGGGAGAGAGTTTCACAAGCACGAAACATCAATTATCCTCTTTGGACAGGTTTTCATTTAACTTCTATCTCACTCTTACTCCTCTCTCTCTCTCTCTCTCTCTCTCTCTCTCTCTCTCTCTCTCTTTCTCTCTCTCTCTCTCTCTCTCTCTCTTGGTGCGCTCAACGGGAGTCCATTTTGCCAGCTGTAATAGTTTATCACCGACATGTGCGCATATTTATCAGCAAAAATAAGTAAGTCTTTTTCCCTCGAGTATATCGACGACAAATTCTACTCGATATTCCCAATAATCTTGGAAATGTATTTTTTAAATTATTTTTTATATTTAATTAATTAATTCAATTTTATTTATTATATTATTCCTATTTATCATGTTCAATTCTGTATGACATTTATTTCCTTCTTGAAGACAAACCATCATCCTTTGGCAATCAACGAACATATAGACTAAAAATTATCCTTGCCCTGATTCAACTGGTAACAAACGTTCTAATTATTTTCCAAACGATTCCTCTTTTGTCAAACATACGAGAGGCTCATTTTTGATTTCTCACGCTGAAAAGTCACGTAAATTTCCACCAGAATCTGGAAACTTGAACTCTCGTCGCCTTCCGTCAACGTTGTCGAAGTAAAATAAAGATTTTTTTTTTTCAAATTCGACACGATCGTAAAATACTCCCGGTTCGTGTACAAGTGAAAGGTTTTTCTTGTGAAATTGTGCATGCGAACAGGGAAGAGTCTCGAAAATTGTCTTCCGGAAGATTTTCTCCTCTTCCACAATTCGGATCCTTTCACAGTGCGCCGCCACTTTGCGCGGGCCTTTTATGACCCTCTCTCAGTCTCTCTCTCTCTCTTTCTCTCTCTCTCTCTCTCTCTCTCTCTCTCTCTCGCTGTCTCAAAGTGCCAGATTTTTGGACCTCTACGTCAGAAGAGGTGGCCGAGGGACCGGACACACCGCAGCAGGAATCCTCCGTTATTTTTCCACAGCATGTTGAACTCCTCGACCCAAACTCGTGCTCAAACCCAATTCCCCGCTCGTTTTTACCTGCGCAATGAAATAAAAATATAATATATACCTGCTGTGTACACCATATATCAGCGTGTATGCGCATCTTCGGCACCTTGCTTCCTAAAATCCTATTTTCCAAAGGACATTCGAGTGGAGTGTATAACATTGGCAAAATGGTGACGGCGAGGGCTTTTCTTCCGGCCTTAAACACCTGAAAATTTGTGCACTCTGAAGGGCATCGCTTTCACGGGCCCTCCTCTCTTTCTTGCCCCGAATCTATCCCCTTTAAAGATCCATGGATCCTTTCAACACTGTCGATCTTCAAAAACCAATTTGCAGTGTAAAGAAATCTCGAATTGAGCGTAGAAGCGCGTGACAGAGGATGAAAACCACAATAGTGGTGATTCTGAATCGATATATTTATTTGTTGAAGTTATTTGTAAGATTGAGAGATCCTCGAAAGATCGATGACAAATTTGTTCGCATTGTCGAGGTGCAAGATTGAAAGATTTTCCTAGGATGTTAAAAAAAAAGTGTTTAGGGTTTGACAGTCCAATAGTTGCTGAAAAAAAATTTTTTTTTTTATTAAAAAAAGAATTAGTTAATGTATCGTGTGAGGTATCACTTGAAAGAGCTACCTCTGAAGATTCTAAAATATGTTTCCAGAATTTTTGGTCTAGTGGCTTTAATGATATTTTAGAAAGATTTAGATTTAAAAAGATTTAGAAATGAAAATAAAATTTAAACATGAAGTCACAGATTACCAGAAAACCGTCGGTTTTTTCGACAGTTGCAGAAAAAATTTTTCCTATATAAAAATAAGTGTTTTGCAGTATTATTAGTACGAAACTCTAACTGTGCGAGCCCAGATCGTTCTTGTTCAATTTTTTCATTGTTCAGCCAATTTCCCACAACGATTAATCTTTTTCAATGATGTTGAAGCTTGCATCCTTTGAATAAACCGAAAATTGTTATTATTTTCATATTTATTATTTATTATGTATTTATTTATTTTATATTTTTATATTTATTATTATAGTTATTTAAATTTTTATTATTTCTGAAGTTTGTTTTGCGTGCGTGGAGTCTTAGATCCTTAAGAAAGACCCTCAAAACCGTTTTACAGATTTTTCTCTGTAAAACCTCATTCTTAGAGCCACTGAATTTAGAAATAAACTTCTTTTAGCTAAATTTCAACGATGCAAATTTCAGCATCATCTTTCTGACCAGTGTTAGGCAGCAGCAAATACATTTGTCATCAAATTAGGTGTTCAATTACTCATTACGTCGAGCATTTGTAATTTAATTAAATTAAATTACAATGCTCGAAGTAATGGGTAATTAAATTGAATTTAATTAAAATGCTTAAAGTAATGAGTAATTAAATTAAATTTGATTAAAATCCTCGAAGTAATGGGTAATCAAATAGAATTTAATTGAAATGCTTAAAGTAATGGGTAATTAAATTTTATTTAATTAAAATGCTCGAAGTAATGTGTAATTAAATTAAATTAAATTATCCATTACTCCGAGCATTTGTAATTTGGTAATGGGTAATTACAAATTTGTTCATCTCTGTTTCTGACATATCTGACATCGAAGTTTCATTGATCTGAGAATGTATTTCTGGTCAGAAATAACCGGTAGAGCTGTAAATGTGACGTAACGCATACATCTGAGCGGAAAAAGTTGGAGAAAGACTTATGTAAGTGCGCAAATGCTACAGTCTTGGCTCTAAAATTTTACAATCCGATATGCCAACATGGCGAATGCGAATCTCCTCGGAGGAAGAACTTTTGGCGCCTCCGTCGGTCCGCATAGCCGATGAGAGATCTTTGAGCCGAGAAAAGGCGAATACGATCGTAATACTACCTATACATATATATAGTATGCATGATAGTGTACTACTACTACTACTACTACTACTACTACTACTACTACTACTACTACTACTACAGTCAGTACTACGACGTACGAACCCAAGTGTGCGCCGCTGAGGTCCATTGATGACTTTCATTCACACTCGGGAGCGCCGCAGAGTCCTCGCCTCGGCTTCTCCACCTTCTCGCGTATCCAGATCTCTCTTTATCTCTCGCTCTCTCTCTTTTTATCTTTCATTCTACCTTCTCTCTCTCCTTCTCCCTTTTACGACGAGGCATTCACTCCTGCTGCGCCAAGATTTCGCGCGTGGGCGCTGAACGCCACGATACGTGAAAAAGCGAGTGGGCAAACGCGACTCTCGCGAAGGTTCCTCCGAGTTGGGTCACCCGAGGGCCTTTCTATACCTGTATATATCATTCTGCGTATATTAATATACAATATACTCATGATTATGCATCAGGAGAAACGGGTTTTACTGGGATGGCGCCGCGGAGGAGCGTGCGGATCAGTCTGAAGATTCGCAATGAAATTCGTTCCATGGATTTAGAAGATCCTGGCGTAATGGAATTCAAAAGAAGAGTGTACCCGAGTGTCTTGGGGTGGAAAGTCTCCCAGGAACGTGGAAGAACCTGGCATTCTTCGAGTGGGAAAATCGTCGGAGTCGAATTTTCCTTTTCCAAGGTGTCTCGTCAGATAAAAATCTGGCTTTTGGGAGAGAGAGAGAGAAGGGAGGAGGAGCCCTTGATTCTTGAATGGCCATTACTCTTTGGAATCTCATGGCGGTGGTCCTCTTGAGCTGGGGACCACCGAGCATTTCCCTGTCCACATACGAGGTCGAAATTCGTGGGCGTTCACGCACGTTTAGCCCAGGTTTAATAAGTGTGAACCGATCTCGTCGATGACCTCCCAAAGGCCCATTGTTGAATAACACTGGCTTTTCGGAACCTTCCGCCACTTGAACCCCGCGTTTGGTAAATAAGTTATACGCTATCTACACATGACATTCCAGATGGATTTGACCAGGGTCCAGTCCTGGAACTCCCAGAACTGGACCCTGGTCCACAACCTTTGTTTATTAGCTGAAGAGGGTTGAAAAAAAATGGGAAAATTTTTGGAACGTTATCTGGAACCGAAAAAACATTTCCTGCAGAGCATTCTAAAATCAGAGGTCTTGGGGGTGCTGCTGGAATGTTCTTTACGTAAAATGTGTGTGAGAGGCCGTGAAGGACGGCCGTTCCTCGTGGGAAACGTTCTTCTCACGCAAACACACCCACACACATGCATTGAGAGAGAGAGTGAGAGAGAGAGAGAGAGAGAGAGAGCGAGTGGAAAAGGAAGATCGAAAAGGGCCATTAGCCTCCCCAGAAAGGCGAGTATGGGAGTCTCTGTGTGCGCGTCGAACAAACCGATCTTTATCGTTTATAAAGGTACTTGTAAAGAGAGAAACTGAAAATCATATGCATACCGAGACCCGCATATATCATGATACGTCAAAAATTATATGATACACGGTATCATAATAATTGAGTAACAGGTATTATCTATTATATTGTTAAAGTATATTTCTCATTATGTCTCGAGGAAATATGAATAGAAGAGATGTTATCGGGCGCAGCAAACGTGATTTATTCGCGAATATTCCCAGAGGGAAGGGATCTCGAAGAGATTGCGATATATTTTTGCGCAGAGTGTGCCATTTTTGTTCCATTTTCCCATACAAGGATGACAAAGAAGCAATCCAGGATATGTTCACATGTCTTGTGAGGTCCTCAAGTGAAAGCATCGGGGAAATAGTTCCTCCTTTCTTCATTGACTTTTCCCTACTTTTGCAAATTCTTTTGAATCCAGACTTTCCGAATACTCAATCATGATTTCGAATCCTTCAGCAGCCATATTTACCAAAAATCCATCGAAAAGAATTGTAGAGTTTGAATTCCTCATCAGTTTTGAGTATCCCGAAATCTGCCTCTACCGCGGCTCTTGTTACTATTTTATTCTTCTTACTTTTCGCTCTCGTCTCGAATGTCTGGTAGCGCGCGCCCGCACGTTTCGAGAGAAATAATGTCGCGTGACGCACGCACGTGCACGTGGCAAAATCCCTGAGGAAAGCGATACAAGCCGTCATCAGAGGCAGAAGATATTCCGCGCGCAAGCTTGACTATAGTCGGTCGTCGGCGTCGCTTTCGTCGTCTTCTTCGTGGTCGTTTGCGACCAACAAGCCGGACGAACTCTCTCTTTCTCTTTCTCCTCTTTCTCTATTTTCGTCCTCATCAGTCACCTCTCGCTATAACGGCCACGAGAAGAAAACCAGAGAGGAAGAGAGCGAGGAATAAGAGTCATCTCTCGTTTTCTGGGTGATTCTCTTCTCTTTACGATTTTATGTCGTCTCTCTTTGCCTGATGTGTACGCCTGACTCTTCTTCTTCATCTTCTTCTTCTTGGTAGCTTTTCGAGGTTTTGTGGTCAACAAACCGCAAAACGAGTCATCGCCAGTTTTCAAGCTTGCGACTGGTTTGAAATTCACAGAGAAAGGGATACTTGAATTCTGTGCAGACACAACATCACGAGGGCAAAACTAACTGCGTGTGCGGCCATGGAAGACATGTGTCGCACGAACATCGGGCATCAGCCAAGGCTGTTGGCCTAGACACACCGCCGTACCCAGAAAACATAACCGCGTCTTCGTGATGTTTGGTTGGGGCTTTGCGGAATTTAATGATGATTTCCCTGGTCATAGTCGTTGCTATTCGCAACAGCTGATTCGTTTGCTCACCAAATTAGAAAAGCGACCTGACGGTTGCGACTGTTTTGTAAAACGAATTACCCTTTACTTCGTTATAGAGGCAAAACAAAATGACGATGATGGAAATCATGATTTTCCGCTCGGTCGAAGTGGGACGTTCGTTTGTTACTGTTGATTTGGAGAAACAGGGTCATTGTCAGCTGGAAAATTAGGAATCAGTTTTCTTCCGCTGCTCTGAATGTTTCAGCTGCTATAAAAGTTTGAGAATAAAGTTTTCTGACTCTTTTGATGACTAAGTGCCGTCAACATTCAACTTTACTCATCCGAAATAGGGGTAGGAATAGGGTTAGGATCTTATCAAACTGAGTCAACTCTAGCAACAAAACGTCTACATTAGAAAGTGCGATTTTTTATTAATCCTGAACTTCCCGCTTTGGGAATTGATTCCTGGTGAGTCATTTTATCATCGGTGACTCCCAACTACTGGAGTTTGCCGACATCAAGGGCTGGTGGACCAAATCGACCGGAACTAGTTTCGCAAGATTCTTCGGCTCATGCCGCAGAGTTAGCATCGTTAATTTAGCTTGCCCAACATATCCTCCCTCGGGCGGTGACACTTCGATATGATAAATCGACCGGATGGCAACTGGTCTTTGCGTGGTCAAGAAACTCTCCTGACCATCATCATCATCTCCGTGTCCGACAAAGTTCAACGACGAGAGTCATCTCTCGCTTCCCGTCGCTTAGTCTGGCACGAGCCAGGGACACTCTCTCATCCAAACGTGCGTTTTCACTCTCATATACATGCGTTTCGATACGGACAGCACAAACACGTTCCAACGGCGGTTGAGTTAAGAGCAGGTGGCGAGAAGATCATTCTAAAATTATCATTTCCCTCCGTCTTCTCTCTGTATCTACTCTTTCGTGGTCGTTTTTCTGCATATACATTAGACTGGTCCAAAAAAAAAAAATTTTTTTTTTTCGGTCCGCCTTCCTCATTAAACTGTTGTTTATGATGAAAAACAAATCCTCTGCAAATTTTAGCTTGATCGGAGAAGATTTAGAGGTCCCGCTATCGATTTTTTCGTTTTTACATTGAAATAACACGTAAAAAAATGTTTACGTTAACTCACGGTCGATTTCGCGTGAAAAATATAGACGTGAATGAAAAATCGCGTGCCTAATGCCAAAAGGGCCTATTACAGCAAGAAGATAGGGGTCCATGCCAAAAGGGCCTACAAAAAAATTTTTTTTTGCCATTCTTCTTAAAATTGCTTGAAACGTGAAGATCTGTAAAAAAAAAAATTTTGATGTACTAAAACCAAAAGGGCCTATCTTAAGACATAGGTCCTTTTGGTTTTAGGAAATTGTCAGCCTAAAACCAAAAGGGCCTATAAAAAAAATCAAAATTTTTCAAAGTTTTGAATAGAAATTGCATACCAGAGCATTTTTTTTTGGAAAAAAAATTTTTTTTTTTGGAAAAATTTTTTTTTTTTTTTTTGGAAAAAAATTTTTTTTTTTTTCGAAAAAAAAAGTTTAAATAATTTGTTATTGTTTATTTGTTTCAACATTTTGTTATTTTTTATTTGTTTAAGCAATTTGTTTAAACGTTTGTTTAAATTATTTGACTTGTTTTCATTTTTTTTTTTTTGCAAAAAAAAAGTTGAAGTAATTTGTTATTGTTTATTTGTTTCAACAATTTGTTATTTTTTATTTGTTTAAAGAATTTGTTATTGTTTATTTGTTCAAACAATTTGTTCTTATTTATTTAAACAATTTGTTATTTTTTATATGCTTAAAGAATTTGTTATTGTTTATTTGTTCAAACAATTTGTTCTTTTTTTAAACAATTTTTTATAGTTTATTTGTTTAAATAATTTGTTATTGTTTATTTGTTTGAACAAATAAACAATAACAAATTCTTTAAACAAATAAACAATAACAAATTGTTGAAACAAATAAATAATAACAAATGATTTAAACTTTTGTTTCCATATAAAAAAAAAAAAATTTCAAAAAAAAAAAAATTTCAAAAAAGAAAGATTTTTTTCCAAAAAAAAAAAAAAAAAATTTCCAAAAAAAATTTTCAATTTTCTTAGCGGAAAGTAAAAAAAAAAAATTATAGGCCCTTTTGGCTTTAGATCACTAAATTTTCAATGTCCCAAAGCCAAAATTTGAGACATAGGTCCTTTTGGCTTTGGAAAATTTTTTTTTGTCTTTAGGCTTAGAAAATGTTGGCAAAACGATTGGCGCAAAAAAAAAATTATAGGCCGTTTTGGTTTTGCAAAGCCAAAAGGGCCTATAACTTTTATAGGCCCTTTTGGCATTAGGCACGCGACATATCTAGAGACCTTTTTTGTACCAAATATTATCACCTACAAAAAAGTTCTCTTGATATTTTTCATTCACGTCTATATTTTCACGCGAAATCGACCGTGAGTTAACGTAAACATTTTTTTACGTGTTATTTCAATGTAAAAACGAAAAAATCGATAGCGGGACCTCTAAATCTTCTCCGATCAAGCTAAAATTTGCAGAGGATTTGTTTGTCATCATAAACAACAGTTTAATGAGGAAGGCGGACCGAAAAAAAAAAAAATATTTTTTTTGGACCAGTCTAATATACATATATATGTCGGTCTCGCCCAGGCCTCATGTTTTCACTACTTCCTAATAATCATGGCACACTGAAAGATCTCTGGATCTTCCTAACTACCAAAAGAGATCCTTCCTCTCTGTGGGGTCTTCGACTCAAGCGTGGGCGTTTTTACAACGATGTCATGGAAAAATTGGAGTGGAACCATTCGATGGTCCATTAAATCTTGGTATCCAACACTTCAGTTCTCTAGTTCGCTTCTCATGAATATACGCTAATTAGAAGCAAGGAAACTTTTTGAGTTTATTCACGACGGTTGCGAAAAATGAAATTTTCAAATCCATCAAACCAAAGTGGAGTTACGAGTGCTTGAAATTTTGGTGTTTCTGAAAAATTGACCGAAAATAACTGACTTAATTTTTGTCTTTGATATTTCGAAGAAATAATTCCATTTATATCCATTCATGAATAACGAAGAGGATATCAATTTTGGAATGATAACGACGATCTAAAGCCAACCCTTACCTACAAAAAAAAACTGAAGAAACTGGCTTCCTTTCTCGTCCCTAATTCTTATGAATTACAGAGAATTATAGGATAAATAACGATCTACATTTAAGTGGTAAATCGGTAAACGTATACTCAGTTCTTCCTTTCTCTCTCTTTCTCTTTCAAAGATCGTGAAGTTCACCGGGTCAATGCACACTAATTTATCGTCGTATTTATCTCTCGCTTCCACGATCGTTATTATTCATTATAAATTGGTGAGTGTGCGCATGCGCGCTCTTTGGGATAATAATGAGAGCCCGTCCTTTGCCTCTTTCATTCTTGGATATAACGCACAACGGCCGATGCACCGATCATTTATTTTCACATCAATTTCGCCCTTTTCGCTTTTTAGGTCAAGGAGATCAGTTCGGTACGAGCAAGAGCCTGAAGAATGGTGGATTGTTTCCATCGACTTTCAACGTTGCAACGAAAGCCGAGATATTTGCCAATGCAACCTGCGGCGAGGTGGGACCAGAGACATTTTGCAAACCATCGGAATCCGCGAGATGCGCCGTTTGCGACGCGAGAAGTCCTGATCCTGGAAAAAGGCACAACATCAGTCACGTGCTGAATCCTGATCCTGGAAAATGGTGGCAGAGTCCGACTCTCGCGCAGGGCGATCGTTACGAATACGTCACCATCATTCTCGATCTCAGACAGGTTAGTAAAAAATAAAATGGAAAAGTAGAAAGAAATAATATTCGTTAAGGTTGATAAGGATAAGATTGATTGGCAGATATTGGGAAGCAGTTGGCAAATTAAAATTTGCACGATTCTTAATTATTTAATCATTGAACTTCTCCACATTTCAACATTGTAACTTTGATTCATCGTTTAAATAAGTTATACGTTTTGGAGGGGAAATGGCGAGGCCATTTTTTCTGATATTTTAACGTGTCATTCTTTCATTTAAACCTTGTTTAAAAAGAAAAATTGGTTTACATCAAACGATACGATTTTTTGTTTCGAAATGAGGTATTTGCTGAAATTTATCGCTTACTGTGTTCTTCTTTGTTGAAGAACAAAGAAATCCATTTACTTTAGGCCTTCTAAAAGTAACTTTAATCAATCTTAACCTACTTTAACCAACTTCAATCAACTTTAATCAACTTTAGCTCCTTCTAACTCACTTTAAACACCTTTAACCAACTTTAACCACCTCTAACCAACTTAAATGAACTTTAACCGACTCTAATCAACTTTAACCAACGTTAACCACTTCTAACTAACTCTAAACACCTTTAACAAACTTTAACCACCTCTAACCAACTTAAATGAACTTTAACCAACTCCAATCAACTTTAACCAACTAAAAAGCAAGCGTGGTCGATACTTAGGCGGCGCATTTTCACAGATTAAAAAATGTCTCGTGATTTCTAACCTAATAAGGGAAGCGCACAAACCCGTCGTTATACCAAAAATCGTTGAATTTGCAACATTGCATCCTTACCTCGAGGAAAGTAATAGCTTGAGTCTCGATTTATGTCTCTCTTTCGCTTTCTCCACTGATTTGTTCGTCGTACACGATCCTCCTTTTTCGATGGTCCTGTTAGAATCGAGTTATGCGTGACTGTGAGTGCGGCGAACAAGACAGAGAGTAAACTGCATCGCGGAGGAGTAAAGGGCCTGCGCCACGAGCGTAGAAGAAAGACGAGGAATGAGAATTAAAAAAAAATAACAGGAAAAAGGAACTTGAGCTTCGAGGGGAAAAAAAAGAACGATTGAAATTGCTGCTAGGTGGACCTTAAAGGGTCGAGAGTACGAGCAAAAGGGCCCAAAAGGGGAATGAGGAAGAAAAGAGAGAGATGAAGAAGGAGAGGGGAGAGAGGGAGAGAAATCTTTTGATCCTTTCCTGGAATTCGGCGGCGTATGCCGCGGCGTTCAGGTATACCCATAACAAGGAAAGAGAGAGAGAGAGAGAGAGAGAGAGAGAGAGAGAGAGAGAGACACAGCCACTCCTACAAATTGCGAGCTGTGGCATAACGTTTTAACGAGGGCCCCGTGCGCCTGGTTGCTTTCTCCGGCCCTTTTTTCTCTCCCTTAAGGGTCGCCCGTGCCTCGCGCACGGTAATGGGACTAACACAGTGCGCTGTGTCCAGTCGAATCCTCCTTTTAAAGGATCCCCTCGCCAAATACGTCGAGGATCTCCTCGCTATCGAACAAAAGGGCGTAATCCACTTGGATTTTGAGCGCGTTAAAATTGCGAGGTGGCTCTTTTGTTTGCAGAGAAAAAGAATCGATGTTCAAAGAGGCGAACGAGATGAGATGCGATCGATGCCTCCTCGACAGTAAGAAGACAGATAAAAGAATTGATTGCCCAAGAAGTTGCATCAAGGAATTATCAAGAGCAAAGAAAAATTCGTGCAGTTTTTTGGGTTGTGTTCTCGAGAAAAAGAAACGTCAAGTTTGTTTGACATGTTTTTCTTGTATCAACGTTGATTCAACTGGGGGAGAAAAAATCGTGCAATTCTTGTCAGGACTATTTTTTAGAAAAACGCTCACTTGTTTTCTTTCAAGGTTAGCCAAGCCTATTTAATGAGCATTTCATTAAGCTTCATTTCATGAGTACTTCGGTTATTCTTTCCTCGTTCAGGAAGCTTAGCTTTTTGAACATTTTAAAATTTTCTAAATTCAGAATGCTCTAAATGATTCTTTTCGAATTGAAAATTATCACGGAGATCAATTGTCCAAAAAATTCGAGCCTGATAGATGGAAAATTATAAAAAACGCTTTTGCAAACGTTTTTTCAATATTCCAAAATAAATTTTAATCTGAACTCCTCAATCGATCCTTTTCAAATTCAATATTCATTATTTTTGTCACTTAATTGGTAAAAAAAAAATTTAGGTCGATAGTCAGACAAATACGAAAGTTAGAACGTTCGGAACATTTTTTTTTCTAAAAAAAAAAATTCAAATTCGTACCCTTTAAGCGATTCTTTCCAAATTCAATTTCTAAAAATTATCCATTATTGAGTGTAGCTTTGCATGAAATTTGAGCTCATCAATTGCAAAATTACAAAAGTTAGCTCACCCACAAAAATTTTGCAAATGATTAAGTTCCTCCAAATTGACGATTAGTTTCGACAAAATTTTCGAAAATTTTAAAATGTTCTAAATTAAATTGCTCGAAATGATTCTTTAATTCAAGGCTGATAGATGTGAAATTACGAAAGAGCACTTTTACAAATATTTTTTGAATATTCCGAAGAACTTTTTAAATCTGAACCCCTCAAACAATGCTTTTCAAATTTAATATTAATTATTTTTGTCACTTAATGCATTGATAAAAAAAAATGAGATCAATAGTTAGACAATTACGAAAGTTAGAGCGTTCGGAATATTTTATTTTAAATCTCAAAAATGTTTCAAATTCGAACCTTTAAAGGGATTTTTTCCCAATTACATTCCCACCAATTATCCATTATCGAGTGGAACTTGGCACAAAATTTGAGTTCATCAACTGCAAAATTCCGAAAGTTAGAGCACTCACAGAAATTTCGCAAATAATTAAGTTCCGCCAAATTGACGACTTTGGTCAAAATTTGCACTAATCAAAGATGAATGATTCTGAAGATGATAAAATTTAAATCGCAACGAAAATATTTTTTTTATTTATTTTTTAGATATTCTTCACGCTATTCCTGTGAATTTAGAGTCCCAAGTCTTTAGGGAAGGGCCCAAAAATGTTACGATAATTTTTCAATTTTAAAAAGCCCCAGGAAAAATCAATTTTATCAAGCAATTGATCATTTCCATTGCATTACAACGATGCAAATTTCAACATCACACGATCTGAATGAAAACAAAGCTTCCTTTATGAGGAACCGTTTCTTTCAATCGCCCGATACAAGGCTCTCAATTGGAACGTGGAGTTTGATCGCGTGGCTTTAACGCGCTCCGGTCGGGTCAAGGACGTTCGTCATCTATGCGAAGATTAATGAATCGTTCCTCGTTTTATGAATGAATCGACCGAGTTCTTCGCGCTCTTTTTTCCAAACTTTTTATTCTTCCCCCACCTCCACCTTTCTTTGTAGGCAGTGCTTGGTTTCTCTTGTCCGTGTGTCTGTTTTTTCGTTCTTTTTTCCTTCCACCCTTTCTTTCGGTTTCATTATTAAACGCCCTGCACATCGAGAGAAAGAGAGGGATTTCGCCCACGCGAGCGAAACGATAAATTAATTTGCTCGAAAGCGAGAGAGAGAGAGGCTTTTCGTAAAATACACACGGAGGGTCCTTTAAGGAGCAGCCGTATTTGGCAAAAGGTGAGGGCAACTCATATAATTCTTCGGAAGACTGATTCCCGTCATATGCAGCTTGCTCCTTAAAATTCTCTCCGCAATTTGCGTCCTTCTCGCTTTTCCTCGCGTGTGCGTCCTTTGAGGGGATCCTTGACGTCCTTTCCGCGATTGAACAAACGCAAATAAATCCCGAAGGCCTTTCTGAAATGGATGAGAAATAATTGTCCTTGTACTTGAAACTTTTCATTCGATTATCCTTTCGTTTGATCCTGGATCAATTCATTTTTCATACACATTTCACCCAGGACTTTTGATTCAATTAACTTTCGGGCAGAGGAGAGTGAATTCAATTTTCACCCTCAGCAGTGATTCTTCAATCTTTTACCTTCGAAGGCTCGTCATCTATAATCCGCTTGGCTCGTCTCCGGGTCTCCTCGATAAATGAGCTGCGCGAAGAACGAGAGATCGGAGAATCCGTCTGGAAATTCTTCTCGCGTGAAAGGATTCCCAAATGCTCCCTCTCGCTCTCGTGTGGCACTTGACAGGAATTATACATACGTCGAGAGAGTGCGTATGTGTGTGTGTATCCTCATTGTTCGCGGATTAACGAAGCGAGAGAGGATGAAAAGTCTGCGGGATATCAGCGTTGTTGAACCCGTGAGACATTTGTGCGGGGGTGTAAAGCGTGAAAGAGAAGCAAGAAGGACACTCTCGGTGCGCACAAAATCCTCTCCTCTCGCTCATGATCCTACGATATTAAAAATTTCTCGTTTGCCGTGTCTTTCAGAGTGCTCGTTCGAGGTGAATCATCGCGTTTTACAAACCTTCGAATCCACCTTTTACAAGGAGGGTTCTTCTTGCACGGAGCAGCATTTTGAACACGGTTGAACTCGATGATGAGAACCTTGCCACTAGCTATCAACACAACATTAAAAATTCGATTTTCTTCGAAACAAAAAGACCTGAGAATTTTTTTCAACGGTATTTGAGAGCTCGAAAATAGCCTAAAATTCAGGAACCCGAACCGATGCCTCTAACCATGGAAACAAAAAAAGAGCACTAATTTTTGTTAACTTCAGGCTATCGAACCAACATTAAAAATTCGATTTTCTTCTCTCAAGTGCCCGCGTCTTCAAAGAGAAATTCATCCGAAACGTTTGTTCGTTTGTTTTTTTCAACGAGTAAAAAACGCTTTTCCAGCAGAGTCATAATTGTCACTTCTATGGAATTTGTTGGGAAATATGTTTACTAGGGCGATTTTTTTTCGACTTATTTTTTTTCTTTCACCTCCTATCCGAAATTTTGTTGTATATGTCTGAAAGAAACTTTCCTAAAAGTTACAGTCCTTAATGTTAAGTGAATTCCCTTCGCGTGATAAGTTTTTCCATCTAAAATACACGTAAATGAAAAACTTTTTTCGTCAAAATTTTACCACTCTCTTTACTTAAAGTTTACTTTAAAAGTGTTCTGAACAGCGTAAGTGTAACTTACACTGGTAGTCCCTAAAGTTGATTTTCACCCAAAATTCTCGATTTTTGCTCTTATCTCCGAAATGATTAAATTAACCGAAAAATCGTAAAGGGAAATTTTGTTGGAAATTCAATTTCCTACAAAAAAGGTCTTTTAGACCTAACTGCTAAAATTAAAATTTCTTGAGATATTGAACAGATATCAGAGATATCACAAATCAGTTAAGGTTCAATATCTCAAGAAATATTGATTTTAGCAATTAGGTCTAAAGCACCTTTTTTGTAGAAAATTAAATTTCCAGAAAAATTTTCCTGTACATTTTTTCAGTAAAGTTGATGATTTCGGAGATTACAGCGAAAAAACGAGAATTGTAGGTAAAAATCAACTTTAGTGACCTACGACCATCTCACCAGTGTAAGTTACACTTACGCTGTTGAAGACACTTTCAAAAATCGTTCAATTCTGCGTAAATTGCGATCAAAATCAATGCGATAGCACAAAGAACCGCGGAGTGGTAAAATTTTGAAGAAAAAAGTTTTTGATTTACGTGCATTTTAGATGGAAAAACTTATCACGCGAAGGGAAGTACTTAATATTAATATTAAGAGCTGTAACTTTCAGGGAATCTTCTTTCAGACACATGCAACAAAATTTCGAGTGGGGAGTAAAAGAAATAAAAAAAAGTCGAAAAAAATCACCCTAATGTTTACTATTTTTCTGAACGTGATTCGAACTAGTTCCTTACAAGCCTAGAAGAGTTCCTGAGCCTACAAACCTACTAGTTTCTACAGGCCTTTCATTTTACAAGCCTACCAGATTAAAATTCTTTGGCTTATCAACTCGGCCGGTCACTTACCGACGTTGGAGCCCACCTCAATAAAAAAAACAGAGTACAGTCCTGGTAGGCTTGTTAAATAACAAGCCTATATATCTTCACCAAACAATAACTCAATCAAATAATACATGTGCTTACCGACTACAGGGTGACTGCGTTTTTTTTTACTGGGCTCCAGCGTCGGTAAGTGACCGGCTGAGTTTCGATAACCCTGCCAAACGGTATTGAAACACTTCTGTCTGGCAGAGATGTTATACGGTATACTTGTTAATTGGTAGTGATATTACAGTGGTATTTTATCGTGGTATAGATGTATTTCTGGCAGAGAAGTAATGAGCGGTAGAGCTGTAAACGTACAAGACGTTTTATCGCACGCCAATTATGCGATGGCACCGCGAACTGATTCCAAGGGAATCCGTGGAATCCTTCTTCCTCGCTAATTGAGCGGCTATCTCTCCCAATGGCCAGAGGCTCTTGGCTTTCCTCGCCAGGATCATTAGCGTTCTCCACCTCCATCTCTGTCCTCCTCCGAATCCTGCCCTCTTTCTCTCACTCCCTCAATTTCCTTTTCGTGTTATAATCACTTCTCTCGCTCTTGAATGCGCCGCATTATCTCGCACCCCTTAAGGACCTTTGCGTATCTCTAATTGTAATTTAATTCGCCGTGAGCAACGAATTTCTCGTGTGGATATAATCGGTGGTGTGAATCGTCGTGTAAACTTTGCCGTTCGCTCATACAAACGATGTTGAATTAACTTATCAGACGTACGAGCGACAAACTAATGTACAAATTAACTCGCACGGGTCGTTTTCCTGATCTTATCGAATTAAAATGATAGTAACCTCCAATTAGAATGTCTCGATCGAATTCATGATGGTGACGTCGTCTTTTTTGAATTTTTTTTGGGCATGATTCACCTTTACCGCAATTTTTTGCCCGAAATATCCTGGGACTCTTTTCTGGCATCGCAATGTATGTTTTTCGGCCATTGCGCTTTATAAACGCGTTATTCAATTCCCACGGTTTACCGTGGCGATAATTACAGACTGCGGTAGCCCTTTTCGCGTTTCTCCCCCCCTCTCTCTCTCTCTCTCTCCCTCTCTCTCTCTCTCTCTTTCTCTCTCTCTCTATACGTCGCTGGTTCTTCGCCATTTTTTTCCTCCTTCACTCCACCGTCAACGGCATGCCGACTCATCGGCGTCGTCGACGGTGTGTCAGGGACCAATGTACCATATCGCGAAGCGAGTCACGCCGCTGAGTTGTAGAGAAAGAGAGGGATTTTTCCCGCGTCCTCCCTCTCTCTCCCTTTTTCTCTCTTTTGCTTCTTCGCGGACCATTTGCTACTTCTTCTTTTCCGCATATATATCCTCTCTCGCTTCTTTCCCTCATCACTCTTGGCAAGGAGAGATTGCCGGTGCGAATTATTATCTCATACAATCAGGCATACACATGTACAGAGTCATGTATATTAGGGCGGTCCTTATTTAGGGCTTGGACGAATTTTTTATCAGACGCCCCACAAATCGCCTCCAAACAAAAACAATACCCTAATTTTTCAGATTTTTATCTAGACTAATTCCTCCCCGAAAGAGGGTAGATTTCCCGGTAGAGGGTAGAATACACGTGTTTCGGCCATACTCTCAGGCTACATTTTATTCTGAGTAATAATTTTTTTTTTAATTATTACACTTAGAATAAAATATATCTAGATGAAGTCTAGATAAGTCTAGATAAAAATCTGAAAAAATTAGGGTATTGTTTTTGAATTATTTGGGGTCGATTTGCGGGGCGTCTGATAAAAAATTTGTCCAAGCTCTAAATAAGGACCACCCTAATGTATATACACCGCCGGCCAGAAATTTGGAAACACTCGCCCCGATTCTGCGACGCACAAAAAATTTCACTGCTCTTCTAAAAATGAAGATATTTCAATTCAACAAGCGGCGTTTCAAAATGGACATATTCAGCTTCATTCCGCTTTTTCCAAAAAGTTTTTTCGATTTTTTTTGAACCTGATACGTTCTTCGAAACATTATCGTTTTTCGGCTCTTTTTTTGCCGTTGAAATTTTAGCGCACGACCCATGACTATTTTTTAAAACTGTTTTTTGCATTAAAAACTTGTGGGGGGAGTAAAAGCCTTTATTTCGTTTTTTTTCGTACGTTTTTTTTTTGCAAAAATATGTTTAATTTTTCGCAAAAAATTACGAGCATATTTTTAAATTATAGCGTAACTCCAAAACTACGGGTTTTTGTGAAATCACTAAGAAGATACAAAGTTCCATACAATCGTTCTGGATTCAATTAAATTTTTTCAGAATTTTTTATCAAAATTTTTTTTTCCAAATTTTTCGCTGCCAACGAGAACCTGATTTATTTTAAACAACCGTATCTCTTATCACATCTACACGCCTTTTTCATCGAAAAATCCGGTAGGTTCTCGAAATTCCCAAAAACGCTGTTTTTCGCGAAATTTCAACGTCGACGCTCTGATAGTTAAAAAAAAATCTCACTCGCAATTCTTATGTGGCGGTATTTCAAAAATAACATTAACTTATTATTATAATTATTTAGATAATCTTTAAAAGATATTTTTGTATTTAGATATTATATCGATGGTTATTTTTGTGCATGGATATTTTGATATAAAATTATTTTGAGTGGGGCATATTTTTTTTTTTCATTTGAGTGGTCGCCACATATAAATATTGCACTTCGCTCGCCACTCGCCAAATACCACAATAAAATGGAGGTACGAATTTATCAGGAAATCCTTGGGATGAATCCCGTTGCTTCTGATATAAACCCGCCGCTTAAAAGTTAGTAGTAACTTGGAAAATTTGATTCGCGGTATAAATTACAATGCAGTCGCGAGAAATGTTTGTATTTCATTCCTGAGCGGAAGCGCGAGTCGTATAAAAACGTCTTGTTTAGTTTCCCATGTGTAAACCTACCTGTGCGGCGAGAGATCGTAAAAATTTTCGTTTCAAGAGTCCTGTGTGTATGCGTGTTTAAAAAAAAGGCAACTCGCCGCACAATCAGTGAGGACAGGCGTAGTCAGTTGGGCACTCTTGAAATTGCGGTTTTTCGATCTCTTCCCCTTATTGTCTATCTTTCGCTCTCGCCCTTTCTCTGTCATGGTTTATTTTTTTTTTAACCATCTGTGTACGCTTCGTTCGTGGTCTCGGGGGAAAAAACCACCGAATCGGCTCGTAAAATCGGTGCCCATCATCACGACCACCCGGCTCCCAAAAGATGCGTTTTAATTTTTGGCGTTATTAACTCCCTTCTGGAGATCCCATTCGCCTTTGCTCTTAAATCAATTAAAAATAAACATCTCAAGATCGCAATTACGATTGTTGCGATCAAAAATTATTCACCCGCGAAATTTTCGGACACGGCCAAACGTTGTGGTAAAATTAAGCCGTTGGGGTAAAATGAACTCCAGCTGATATTGGCAGTGCATTTTATTTTTTCTATTTTCAAAATTCAACTCAATATTTTTTTTTCTTCTCATTTTTTCAAACTCTGAAGTTCTTTATAAATCCTCAAAAAATTCCAGAGTGGTATTTTGTGAAATAAGCCCAGCTGGGAATTTTTTTTTTTTTCAATCGATAAAAAAAATAACAGGAAATGTCGGCCCACTCCATGTTGGACGGCATTTTTTCCGGAATTAATCAAAGTATTTTTTCAGTGAAAAAAAAATTGAAAGTGGCCAACTTCGAGAAAAAGATTATTTTTTTCGAAAAAGTGAAAAATTTCATAGATTTTAATGTATCTTAAAATATTTTTGTATTTTTTTTCGGAAAGTACATTTAGAGGGGAACATTTTGAAAAAGAAACGCCCCAATTAGTCAATTTTTGAAGAAGTTATAGTTATTTGAAAAAAAAATTTTTTTTTGGGTTGAGTAAAAAAATTTGAAAATTTCCTGAAAAATGTTTTTAACGGGGTAAAAAAGGAAAACAGAATTTCAGCCAAAATGGAGAGAGGTCGGGTTTGAAAATGGTTGATTTGACATGAAATGCCCCGTATGTACTTCAAGAAAATGGGAAAAAACTTTCAATTTTTTAAAAATCATTATTATTATACATCTTTATCGCCAAAATTCATCTTTCTTGATCTCCCAAATTCCATCTCTGATATAATTCACAAAGTTTGAACCATTTGTTTTTGGGCATTAAAATCGTATTGAACTTAATTCCATCTTAATTCTCTTCGCTGCGATAAGCTTTAATTCGCTCTGGATCGTTTCGACTTTGAACGAGGAGGAGAGCGTGATCCAATTATCCTCTTCCTGGCGAAAAGGGTCTTCGCGTCTTCTTCGCCCTCTGCACTCTTTATTTTTATTTTTCAATTTTTAGGCGTCTTTTTTGGTCCAGAGTTTCTGTTCTTTCGGACGTCGAGCTTCTTTTTTTTCACTCCGTTTCTGATTGCTCTTCCTCGGAGAGTTCGCGAGGCTAATTTTTCTTTCTCTTTCGCCAGCAAAAGTCCTCGGGGCGCGTTTACAGACGTTAGGATACCTTTACAAATCTCTCAGCCGAGGAGAGATTCCCTTTCTCGATATCGCGTTACACAAAGTCTTCGTTTCCATTCACTCTCTTTCTCGCTTTCTCTCATTCGCTCCTTCTGTCTTTCTCCCTCGCTTATTGCCTCTTCCACGAGCGGCGCTCTGCGTGGATTTCTGGACCATGGCAGGTATTAATTGCAGGTGGAATTAAGGTAACGCGAGACGACGTAATCCGATTATGCGAGCGCGTCGCCGTGCGATAGGCTTCGCATCCCATCCACGAGATAAAAAGATGAGTATTCAAACAGGACGCGCATAGTATTTTGCTTCCAAAGTAGCCGTGTCGTATCATTGCCTTCCTCTTCACGCGTAATTCCACGCTTGGAATTATAACGGCAAATACAATTATTCGCACACGCGGATCTTTCAAATCCTCTCAATTTCTCTTCACAGTCCAATTACCGCGCTATTCGAACTGGCATTTCACAGGATGTTTTTCGCAATTCCCGTTTGATCGAGATTGATTTAATCTTCTTTCTTTCTCTCTTTCCCGTTTTTTGGAGAATAGATTTAAAGAAAGACCACATTTTATCTCTTCATTCCATTCAACGCTAATGTTTGCAAAGTTATTGCAACATTTTTTGGGTTTTTTTTTTCCTCGGCCTAAAAGTTCTGAATCCTTGAGGACACTTCATTATAAATTAAATAAATATTTTTTAACAGTTGATACATTATTTTGACACAAATAAAATATTTAAGTAAAAGTGCCATCTAAATATATTTCTTTACTACAAAACTGTTTTCTCAGTGCAGTTACCAAATAATTTGAAGTGACATTTTTTACCGGATATTTTTCCCAATGCCTATTTATTTTTTTCCAATATTCCAATTTCAATATTCCTCAATGTCGACAAAAATGATTGCGACATTTCTCGCGGAAAATGTATTTTCTCTCGAGAGGAAAATACTCCTAAATCTATGGAAGGAAATGATCTTTCTTGCAGTCCAATTATCCAGACATTTGGAGTGACATTTTTTACCGGATATTTTTTGCAATGCACATTTATGTTCTTTCAAATATTTTAATTTCAATATTCCTTAAGGTAGTAGTCCACTGTGACGACCGAAATTTCGACATTTTTTTCATTAATTTTTTAAAATAACAAAATAAAATACGATCATTTTGAAATTTTTACATTTGTTACGTGTTGAAATTTTACATGAATTTGTTTATGATTTTTTACGTCAAAATGGAGTCCTCGAAAAAAGGTGACTATTGTTTCGGGGAAGCACACATCCTTCCGTAGTCATCTGAAACCAAAAATCCAAAGACATTATCGTTTTGTAGGCTTAATTCTAGGTCTATAACCTACAATATGCATATTTCAAGAAAAAGAAACAAAATGGCGGACTTGTGAACAAAAAAGACTTCGAAATCGATTTTTTTTGATACATTGTTTTAAAAAATTCATTTATTATGAAAAAAATTGAATGTTTCAAAGGTTATAGAATTAGCTATGTGTGTCTAAAATAACGGGTGAAATTTTTAGCCAAATCGGTTGAATAGTTTGTAGTCCGTGCTTCCCCGAATTTTCGAAAACGTAGTTTCGATAAAAACGCGTCAAAGTTTTGACAACAGATTTTGTATTAAAAAAAAATTATACTTACACTAATCAGCTATGCCTGGTGCATACAGCAATTCTTCCGTTTCCTGAAAGTTATCTCAAAGCTCTCTTCATTTCTTTGAGAGATTTACAATTCTGTTGATTGCCAAACCGTAGTAATTAGTTATTTTTAATATTAACTTATTAGTTAATTGCTCGCTTCTTTTGGCTGTAACTTAAAAAATATTTTTAATTTCGGTCTGAAACTTTTAAGATGTTTATCATGCCAAAAATGTAAAAAAAATTGTTTTTTTGAACCCGTCATTTTGTTACCTTCATGGTAACAAAATAATTGCGACATTTTTCGACATAACTGTTTTTTTCCCTCAAGAGAAATCCATGAGTTGATTCCTGTCCATAAAAAAAACAAGATCAAATATCCTTCTCCAAAAATATATTTTTCCCCATAGTTCACAAATCTTTCGTTCTCGCGGTAAAGCAATTAACCCGCGCACAGAGATAAAAAGAAATTGAGCACAGGAGGCACAAAAGACGGGTGTTTATTACAATTGAGACAACGCCAAGATTAATCGTCGTCGGTTGTTTCTCCAGACGTATGATGACTAACGACCCTGGCCTATGAGTATTTATGTTTTATGAGGCATTCCACGTCAAGTCAGCCACCCCATTTTTTGAAATCGCCCAAAATCGCATGCAAATTTTTAGAAAGTAGTTCTACCTATCAAGAAATGTTGTGATTTTTTTCAGATTTTTAAATTACATTTTTTAGCCGAAAAAAAATACAAAAAATTCGTTTGTCCCATTTTGTAACTCGAAAATTATTCATCGTACTATAAAAAAAGTAAAACATAAAATTTAGGATTTTCAACGTGTTTTTCACTGAAATTTTTTACAAACTCCACCGAAAGCTCTATATGCCATTTCCGGAGCAAATAATGTTTCGATATTTTTTTTCTCAGAATTGACATCTTCGATTCGTCTGTAGTTTGAACAGTTATTTACTTGATATATTTACAGACTATAAAAAAATTGGCGTAGTGGAGAATCCATTATTTCAAATGCATCTTTATTGATACAATCTATCATTATAGAGTGATTTAACGAAATAGTGTAGATATTCATATTTTATCATTATCAATCGTAGACAAGGAAAAATAATAAAATAATCTCGTTTTGATACTGCGAAGACGATTCCAGGAACAAAGCAGTATCATTGCTTCATTCCCAAAAATCATGCCCAAATCGAACTAAAAAAGTACTCATTGGCCATAGAAACGTCGGTGTATCCAAAGAGGGTAAATTAATTCTTTTTTGCAATCGAGAGACGTGAGTCGCCTTTGACTCTAATTTGAATAGATTTTATCGGTGTACATGGGTCCATTGATAAAGTTCATTAAAATGCACAAAAAGATATTTAAAAAAATAAAAATGAAAAAAGTTTAAAAATTGAAAAAGTACAAATAATAAACAAAAATGCCGGCTTTAGAAAATATCTATAGACAGTCTCAACCCTGTTAATGCACAGAAAAATTTGTGTATTCATTTGGGATGAAAAACGCATGGGAAGGAATGGATTCTCCACTGAGGCAATTTTTTCATAGTCTGCAAATATATCCAGTAAAAAACTGTTTGAACTACAGACAAATCGAAGTTGTCAATTCTGAGAATAAAATATCAAAACATTATTTGCCCCGAAAATGGCATATAGAGCTTTTGGAGGAGTTCGTAAAAAATTTCCGTGAAAAGTACGTTGAAAATCCTAAATTTCATGTTGTACTTTCTTTTTCGTACGATGAATAATTTTCGAGTCACGAAATGAAACAAGAAATTTTTTTTCTATTTTTTTCCTGCTAAAATATGTAATATAAAAATCTGAAAAAAATTACAAATTTTTTTGCCAGTTAGAACTACATACTTTATAAAAATTTGTATGCGATTTTTGGTGATTTCAAAAAATGGGGAGGCCGATTTGACGTGGAATGCCTCATATATATGTATAAATATAATTTAAACGCGATTTATTCATCTTTGCTGGCATCTGCGGGTGGAGGAATAGCGTGGGCGCGATATGCCCTCTCGGACTAACACACAAACGATAAAGTCACGTCCCAGGAATCTCCAGGATTCTTTTCTTCGTCCTCTCTCTCTCTGCTCCCTCTCTTTCGCCGTTGCTTCCGTGACTATGGATATTTCAACTCCAGAGGGTTCCCTCGTGGGCGCCAGGACAATGCGTGAAAAGAATGAGACGCTCGCCGAACTTGAGGAACCGAAAGAAAAAAAAAAAGAAACGCGAGTGCGCGTTGTCCGGCTCCGCCCGCGGCTAATGGCCGGATTAATTATTCCGCGCCCTCTCGTTTCGTTTTTCTCTCTTTCTTTCATTCTCATTCTTCTTCTCTGCTACCGCGGCATTTTCGGCAAATAAAAAATATCCCAGCTGCCGCCTTTTAAGGCGGTATTCTGATCTAGAGACATACATTTTGAGCGTTTTATCGAACTCGATTAAAAAAAATATATTTTTTTTTACCGTTCTTTTGTTTACAACATATTTATTAATATTTAGACAATGAACCAAAAAAATTCCGAGAAAAGAAAATGAAAATTAAATAAGCTGTGTTTAGGGATGATATGAATTTTTCTAAAAATTTATCTTGCTTTATCTTTGTAATTTTGCACCTATCTAGTTAAATCTATTAACCCTATTCGACTAGTCAAGCATAGTTTATATTGAATTTAGCAAAAATTGTTTGGGGGCTGAAATTTTTTGAAATTCTCAAATTTTCAAAAAATATTTGAGAACTCCTTTTGCTTTTGTAATTTTGGAGCTATCAAGCTAAAACTCCTCCTACAGTTAAAGGGACAATTATAATTGCTGCTCAATTCACGGAAAATCAATGGATTTGAATTTCGTAGAGTGTTGAATTTTTCAAAAAATGATAAAAAACTTTTACACCTCCCTCACATTTGTTCTACTGTTCGATGGCAGTATGGCAAAACGTGCCATCTCAAATTGTGCTAGAAGAACGTGTCATCTCAAATGATGAGAGAAGAAGGTGCTATCTCAAATTGTGATAGAAGAACGTGCTATCTCAAATTGTGATAGAAGGACGTGCTATCTCAAGTTGTGCTAGAAGAACGTGCTATCTCAAACTATGAGAGAAGAACGTGCTATCTCAAATTGTGATAGAAAAACGTGCTATCTCAATTTGTGATAGAAGAACGTGCTATCTCGATCAGTAGACATATTTTTATTGTTACGGTACTGGAATTTGGGGCGCTTTAGTATACAGAGCATTTTTTCTGTTAACTTATTTAATTTATTAAATGCGTTAGCTCGATAATAGAAAAAAATAAAAAAAAAGTTTGAATAAACAACATATTTTTTAATTATCAATATATGTTATTTATCTTGAATTTTTAGAACCTACAACTGCGATATTTTGTAAAAAAAATATGTAAATACATCTTCAATCTTCAAGTACGGACTTTTTTTCACTCCAAAACGCGTTTTGGTCATTTTTTCGACGCTCAGAAAAATTGTTCATCCTGTATAATAAGATAAATACCTTTCCTGCACATTGAGATGTCCTTACACATTTTTTTGTTCTAAAAATTTGTTTGTTCTAAAAATTCAATATAAATAACATATACTCATAATAAAAAAAAAGTTCTTTATTCAAAATTTCCTTATTTTTTTTCTCTTGTGAAGTTAAATCACTTTAAAAAATTGAATAACCTAACAGAAAAAGTGCCCTGTATACTGAAGTACGCAAATTCCAGTGTCAGATCAATGAAAATATGTCCACTGATCGAGATAGCACGTTCTTCCATCACAAATTGAGATAGCACGTTCTTCTATCACAATTTGGGATAGCACGTTCTTCTCTCATAGTTTGGGATAGCACGTTCTTCTAGCACAATTTAAGATAGCACGTTCTCCTATCACAATTTGAGATAGCACGTTCTCCTATCACAATGCTAGATAGCACCTTTTTCTCTCATCATTTGAGATAGCACGTTCCTCTAGCACAAATTGGGATAGCACGTTCTTTTATCACAATTTGAGATAGCACGTTCTTCTCTCATAGTTCGAGATAGCACGTTCTTCTAGCACAACTTGCGATGGCACGTTCTTCTATCACAATTTGAGATAGCAAGTTCTCCTATCACAATTTGAGATAGCACCTTCTTCTCTGATCATTTGAGATAGCACGTTCCTCTAGCATAAATTGAGATAGCACGTTCTTCGATCACAATTTGAGATAGCACGTTGTTCTCTCATAGTTTGAGATAGCACGTTCTTCCAGCACAATTTGAGATAGCACGTTCTTCTATCACAATTTGAGATAGCACGTTGTCCTATCCCAATTTGAGATAGCGCCTTCTTCTCTCACCATTTGAGATCACACGTTCTTCTAGCACAATTTGAGATAGCACGTTCTTCCATACTACCGCCGTGTTGGTTGAAGCTTACAAGGACACCAAACAAATCGACAAACGCTGATGATTTTTCATTCGGGCTCACGGAAAGTATATTCACGTTTTATCGTACGCTTAGATCTTTCGCTTATGAGAATCGTTGAATTTTCTTGCCTTCGTTGCAGCGGCCATTTAGGCGTAGGCAGAGGAATCCTCACGTACGTCGAATATCCTTGCACACAGGTTAGAGAGACAGAGAGTCCTGAGGAAGATAGCGTGCGAGGCCAATTTATTAGCGGTGCCCTTAAGGCTTATATAAGCCTTTAGTTAAGGAGGTCTCCCGCGTCGTGTAAGGCTCAACCTGGTATCGTGTGGCTCTCTTTTCCCTCCCTCTCTCGCTCTTTCTTCTTCCCTCTCGGTGCTCACATACTGTAACCATAAAGGGAGTTGTAAGAGAAAAGCCACCAGGTAAAGGCGAAAGAGAGAAAAAGAGGGACAAAGAGAGAAAACGAGTACAACAGAGAACCGGCTGCACTCTCGTGAGAATCTTAACAAAGTAAGTGGAGCAACAGTCCGGTAGCCCAACGTTGTCTCTCTCGGCTTTTGCAGCTGACCACACGTTTTGCCTTGTCCAAAGGTGGTCCACCCTCTCTCATCCCCCTCCACCTTAATCCCTCTTTTTCTCTTTTCCTCCTCTCGTTGCTCGCGGTTTTACCTTTTTCGCTTTCCTTGCTCCTCGTCGACGTCGTTCCCGTTCTCCTTCTTTCCTTTATCGTCACGACTCCCCCGGGTCGTTTCCAGGAAACTGGACAACGTCTCGAGGACTCGCGAAACAGACTCACCGTGAGTCATCTCCGGAGATCACGAAAAAAAGCTCCCCCGGAGCTTTCGTCGATCAATCCGCGGGAATTCTTCGAATTTTCGCGATAACTATCGCAAGAAAATTCGATTGGAATTCCGACGTCAAAAGGGAAGCTATTTTTTGTAGGAAGCTGTGAAAAGTTTATCGTTTATTTAATTATGATTTATTAATTAATTATTTTATTAAATAATTATTAATTATTTTGCATATTAATAAAAGCGAAGTAAAATCGCACAGAAATTCACCTGCAGTTCACACTTTCTTCTATTCTTTGTTTTTCTTGATGCACATCGACGAGAAATTCTCCATCAACTCTCCTTCTTCGGCAAACGCGCGGATTTTTTTTCAAATTTTTCTCATTTTTTTGCAATCTCGTTTTTCCTTTTTTCTTAAATTCCAATTATTTATTCCGGCAACCGCGCAGAGAATTTTTCAAAATTTCTGCTGGATGGTTTTTATTCTTTATTCATTTATTCTTCTTTTGCATTCTGGATTTCCCTTCTTCTTTTATTACTATTTATTCTCTCTTCAAGTCCTTGGATCGTGAAAAACAGCAACAATGTAAAAATTGGGCTAGACATGTTTTTTAAATTATTAATAGACGATCCTTTCGACTGACACTAAATGCTGATATAAATTTTTGGAAGTATTTGCGGAGTTGACAAAAAAAAACTGGCTAATTTGGCGGTGAACACGTTTCATATATTTACACAAGGAGAGTAAGCTTATAACCTGGAGATTTTACGTTTTGTTTCTCACACGAATATATTATATATGTATATATTTATATATGGGGCATTCCACGTCAAATCCCGCGGTCATCGGCCTGACTCCTTCAGATTTTGATGTTCAATGAATTGTGGGTTTCGTTCGGCCCAAAATATGACTTCAAATTTTTAGAAATTTTCATTTTATTTTTTAGAGGTTGCCCGAGCTAAAAAATAATTAAATTGAGAGAAAATATACAAAGGGCTTTTTTGAAATTCATTAAATTTTTTCACAGAAACTACGGCCAAAAATATTTACTATTTTCTTTGTATTTTAATTCATTTTTTTTATAATTTCTTATTTTGATTGTTTCTTGAAATGAGACTAACAACGACAACAATATTTTTCTAGTGAAACATTATTATTTTTTTCTAGGTTTAAGAGTGAAACGACAACATTTTTCGAAACTTTATTAGCCTCGACGATCTGAAATAAAACGGATAATTTTAAAAAATTAAAAAAAAGTAATGATAATTTTAAAAAAATTGTAATTATTTTTGGCCCATTATCGAACTATGGAGAAAATATCTGTTTTAGACCCTAGTTTCTGTGAAAAAAATTCATTAATTTGAAAAAGGCCCCTCTTTACGTTTTCCCTCAAATTTATGATTTTTTAGCTCGGGCAACCTCCAAAAAATGAAATAAAAATTTGTAAAAATTTAAGGTCATAATTTGGACCAAACGAAACCCACAATTCATTGGACATCAACATTCGAGGGGGTCGGGCCGATGACCACGTGATTTGACGTGGAATGCCCCATATATACTTATATACGTGTCTTGCACTCGTGGTAACCGCGCGGTGTTGAGATTCTCCCGTATAACTTCGACTCCAAGGAACGAGGCTTCTCCATAGCTGCGCCCTCTCGATCGCGACCCTGACCATTCCCAGCGTGTCTCCATCCCCCCGTCGCGTTTTGTTGAACAAACGAAGACGAGTCCCTCTGCTCGTGCGTGATGCTGCAGCCAATGGACTCCTTTCCTTTTTTTTAATCAAAATTATTATACCGATAAAAAATGTTGAAAATTTATTTAACGAGGCTGAAGAACAATTTTCTGGGACTTCAGATGTTTTTGTTTGACTTTTGTATACGAGACTATCGTTGACTTCCTTCTTTATTAAAAAAAATATATCTGATACAAAATTTCACTTTTTTAGAACACTAAATGTCAGCCACGAGAAAAATGCATCACTTATACGTCTCTTAAAATGTTTAACGCCTCTTAAAAATTTTTGGCTCCGCTGATGAGTCAATCAAATTAAACGGCGAATCGTAATCTTCGACGTCGGCTTTTCCTTATTCCGGAAGTCAGGCTGCTCCAGTAAGGATCCCTCGGGAAACTCGCCGCAAGATCTGGGATCAATAATTTTTTTCTCCTTGAAAATCAATTATTTTTGATATAACTATGAATAAGGACGAAAAAATTAAATACCTTGATATCTGCTCGCGAGAGTCGTCAGAGTACATATTCCATCTTTGTCGCGGATAAAATCAGGCGCGCAAACGCAACCGACGCGACAATCCTCGGCGACAGGACGAAAATTATCGGGACAGGATCCTGTCGGATTTTCGCAAGTGACCTCGCACTCGGCGATGTAACAGGACGTAAAATATTCCTCCTTCCATGAAGTACAGTCGAACGATACTTTTCGTTTGAAGGGAACGAACGCAGATGCGAAATTTTGCATAAACAATGGCGCGGCAATCGCGAGAATAGCAATGAAATTCATCGCTGGTTGCGCCGCGTTACACTGACTCGATCGAAACCACTGGTCAACCTTTTTATTGATTTTCAGTATCGCAAACGATGAATTATCGCCTGACTAAGCTCTCGCTCATACATCAAACAATTATACCAATGACTAACAATTAGCGAATTCGCGGTGATTCAGAGAAATTTGTTGATACACTTTCCGATGACATTCAGATTTTTTTCTTTTTGCTTCTAATTTTGATTCAGAAGGTTTCTGAATTTGGGAGTGAAAGAAAATCTATTGGGCAATCTAACGCTTTTAAAAGCGATATTCTGATCTAGCATTCGATTTTTTATTAACTAATTTTTAATACATCAACTAGAATGTTTGAAGGATGTTCTGTAAATTTTTGAGATTTTTCGGATCGATAGTTTGGTCACAATACTTGTTCAAAAATTGACAAGGTCAAATCGACCCAGATAAGTGTTAACTTATCTGGGAGGGTTAATTTTAATTTTTTTTCTCGATTTTTTTTTGCTTAATGTCAAAGAGGTATTCCCACTCAACGGGACCCCCTTTTAAGCCGACCTCTTTCGATTTTCTTGAAACTCGAGTATGTTTTAGTGTGAGTTCCAACTTGAAATTTATATCGTGACTTCTCAGATATATACAAAACATGAAAAAAATTGTTCCGCCGAATTAAATTATGCTCTTTTTTTGTAGATCAATTTTTTCGGTTTTTTGCCGAAATTTAAATGAATTCGTTTTTTTTCGGAATCGCTGATATTTTTTTCGAAAGGCGCAGGAAATTTCCGATCGAAAGCTATTGTCAAAGAATTTTTTCGATTTTATTTCGCGCCGTGCCAAAGCTCCGAAGCGCTGAATACGCAAAAAGTTTGAAATATAACTTTTGGTGTATTCCAAAGAGTATTATAGTTAGAGATCTGAAAATTGGTGTACAATATACTTTCAGGCAACACTAAAACATACTCGAGTTTTAAAAAAATCGAAAGAGGTCGGCCTAAAAAAGGGTCCCGTTGAGGGGGAATACCTCCAAAATATTAATAAATATGTTGTAAAGAAATATTGGTAAACATATTTTTTTTTATTGAGGTCAACAAAACGCTCAAAATGTATGTCTCTAGCCCAGAATACCGCCTTAATCATCATTCTATCGTCATAATCGTCCCAAATAATTATTTTTTGTCAGAAAGAAATTTTTTTAGTTGCCTCAATAAAAAATCCTGTGGATTGAAAATGCACAAATCTTTCTCCACGAGCGAGTTTCACAATTTAAGCTTCTCCATAGAGAAAGCGTAGTGAATAGGTATAATTAGTGGGGAATCAATGGGCCAATTTCCAATTTGAACGGTAATTTTACTGCTTATAAATTAATCGGGTGAAAAATTACAGTAACGGGACTTCTCACAGCTTTATATTTCTCAAACGTCTGACGAGGTCCCCATAAAACGATTGCCAAAGTATTTTAAAAATTTTACTCAAATTTTGCATGAAAAAAAAATTTCCTCTCCAACTAACTAAAATAAAAAATTTTGATTATTTTTGCGATGTTAAAAACCTCACGAGCTCGTTTGTGGCTTTATATTTCTCAAACGGGGTCCATATATGTTCTCCATAAAACGCGATTGCGAATGTGGAAGATGAGCGCGAGAGATCGAGCAAAACAATTGGGATAAAAATTGCGTGACTTACTGTTCTTTCTTGGCAAAGGCTATTATCGATTTTCTTCATCTCGCTCTTCAAGTTTCTCGGCTATAAAGCCATTTCTGTCATTCGATGCTAATGCCACGAGCCTCGCGAGAGATATCCTCCTTACATGGCACACACAAACTCTTGCTGCTCTCTTTCTTTCCCTCTTCGTCTTTACACGAAGAACCTGGCGACTCGCCGTCGCGAGGATCGTGGGATCCTCTCGACGAGATCTGCCATCAGCGAGGCCAGTTTTCATTCCCTCAATATCATCGTATCTATAGCTCGAACGTGCGGTAAAAGTGCAACGGAAAAATTCTCTGTTTCTGGATCGTTGTCGACGTTGTCGTCGAAAAAAGACGTTCAAGACGTCGTTGACGGTGGCGAGAGTTTTACCAACTTTGGAAACTCTCCACTTCCTGCTCCCCAAGAATTCGTGTAGATATTAAAAAGAAAGAAGAAGAAACGTTTTGAAATAACGTTCAGTCTCGAGATATTTACATCTCTACCGATAATAACGCCATCTTTGCACAATTGTACCGAAATACAGCCAAACCGATGAATCTCTGCTATTTTCTAGCTCTCTGCCGAATATTCAAAAACATCTCTACCGCAAAAAGAAATCTCCGGAAATAACTCTACCGAATAACAAGCCAACGCCATGTCAATCCAAACGAGCTAAAATTCTTCCTCAATAACATCGCTACCGCAAGAAAGTCATTATTTTGGGGAGTTATAAAATTGAATAGCGATTGGTCGAGTAATGTTTGGGTAGAGTTGTTCAACGATGACTTTAGATAAGCGGTAGAGATGCAAATGTCCCGAGACTTATTCGGTAGATTTAATTTCCGGAGGATTGTTTTCTTGGAGGCACATTTCTTCATATTTGGTAGTGATATTATTTGGTAGACTTGTAAAATCGTAGAGATGTGCCGTTTGGCCTGCATTTCGGTAAAGTTGTTCAATGGTAGAGTTTTAATCGGTAGAGATGGGAATTCTCGTGTCTCGTAATCTCAAGCTGTCATGACCAACCTCAACAGCGTCGATTTTTATTCAAAATAAATTCTTCGAGCACGAATATGTGAAACAGTGATTCGAAACATTGAAGCACACGTGATCGAGCTAGGATAAATATTTGGCTTGAGATAAACGTCAGAGTCTCTCGCTGCCCCTTCGCAACGGCGCTTAGCTTCCATCGGAACAGAAGGCCTCAAAATGCGCTTTTTTGAGCGTTGAATCATCGTCGACAGCGCCCTTACTTAAGTTTACCACGATTTCATCGTTTTCATTGTTCTCACGTGCACTTTCGCCCACGCGTCAATCTCTCCCCCGCTGCTAAGTGCGCAATATAACAGTGCACTCGACCCTGGCTCGTTGCATCAACCGGAAGGATTTATCGCACTTAACATTTTTCTCCGATAATACTCATAGGACACATTTACAACTCTACCATTTATTTCTCTACCAAATAGCACTACCAATGTCACTACCAATCAACAAGTCTATATCGTACAACATCTCTGCTAAACAGTAACGTTTACAATAACTCTGCCAACTAAATAAGACAACCAGAATAAATCTCCACCAAATAATAACTCTCTACAATAATATATCTACCGCAAGATCTCTCTACACTGAGAAAAAAAATTGTTGAATGAACTAAATATTTAGTTGCATACGCACGACTAAATATTTACTGGGTCCAACTAAATAATTAGTTTTTTGAATAATTCTGCGTTTCAGTTGACCAAAATATGATTCAGGCAACAAAATTTGGGTTTGTACAACTAAATATTTAGTCGTGCGTATGCGACTAAAGATTTAGTTCATTCAACAATTTTTTTTTCTCAGTGTACCACTTGACAGCGCTCCCATTTCACAAGTCTACCAGATTACGAGTACCTGGGTCTCAAATCCTGCGATTTCCTACTTACCGACTGCAGGGAGACGCCGTTTTTTCATTGGCGCGGGCTCCAGCGTCGATAAGTTACCGGCCGAGTTGACAAACTAGAGACTTGTAGGTAGGTGTAGTAGCACCGATCTTCTAAAGGAAATTTTTTTAATACATTTTTACGATTGGATTCGTAAAGAGGAAATTTGAAAAATCCCGTATAACACGAAAACAAAGAGGATTCATGAAAAACTTCAAGATAGCAAAAAGTTGCGTCTGTTTTTGTTGAGTGCAGAGGAATTTTTTCGGATTTTTTTCCTAACATTTTTTTTTCCCATTTTCTGGGTCGGAGCTCAGATCATTTAATTACCATAACTCGAGAACTATGGGATTATTGATAAAATTTCAAGAGGGAAAAATCCTTTTTTTTACCATTTTCAACACATTGGAATTTTTTTCCATTTTCTTTCCAGCCGCAATATGAGAAAAAAAATTTTGAAAAAAAAATCTGAAAAAATTCTTCTAAACTCAACAAAAACAGACGCAACTTTTTGTTATCTTAAAGTTTTTCATGAATCTTCTCTGTTTTCGTGTTATACGAGATTTTTCAAATCTACTCTTTTTGCACATAAAACAGAATAACTTTGGAAAAAAAAATCGCTCAAAGTTATAAGAAAAAAGGAAATTGAAGCTCAAACTTTCCCCTTTATGAATCCAATCGTAAAAATGTATTCAAAAAATTTCCTCTAGAAGATAGGTGCATCTGAAGAGAGGGGGGAAAAAGGCAAAAAACAGCTTTTTCAAAATAGAGTTCAAATCTAAAAACAATTTAAAAAAATAATTAAAAAGTAAGGAAATGCAGTCGAATTCTTCCCCTTTAAAAGGTCGCTTGTTAAATTAGTCTACGTTAACTTCCGGCGAAATGGCATAAAAAAACGTTCCAGACCTTTTTTGAAGTTGTGGCCGGAAACTTTTCGCCGGTAATATTATTTCTGGTAGAGGAATGAATGGTAGAGCTGGTAAATGTTCCATATTCATAGTTCCCGCTCAAAATGATCGTCAGCTCGGTTTCGCCACATTTACGATTTTTTTTTAATCCTTGCTCATACTTCACGTCGTCAAGGGATGATGAGAACGAGCAATGATAATTGCAAAGCTGCTCGCGACAGTGCTCGAAAAATGTCTCACCAAGTCGCGAAATGCGCTACGAAAATCGTCGCGGTTGCTCTCATCCGCGCTCGCTTTATGCGCAATCCCTTAAATGGACCGATCGTCATGGAAAAGGGAGCAAAAGTTGCGCACACGTGAGCTTTGGTACGGGGAGAGATGCGTGCAAGCGCGTACACGTCTCTTTCTCTCTCTCTCTCTCTCTCTTTCTCGTTTCTTTGCTCGCTGGTTGCGATCGAGTTTTTACGACTCAAAGTGGGCGTCGTTCCAACTATGGACGCGCAGAGAGCGAGAACTCGCTCGTTCCTCTCTTTCTCTCAGTTGTTACAATGCGCGATGTAATCCTCCTCTCCCTTTTAGATCGATAGTTGACGAGACTCGAGAACACAAAGAATCCAGAAAATTGGCCATTAGAGAAACGAATTTTCTGGGAGAACATTTTTTCCCATTTTTTTGAAGTTTTAAGCATTTGTTGCCAGTATTCTTTTTTTGTGCCATTATTATACATCTTTACATACATATAATACATATTTACCGGTCATTACTTGCCGGATGTGAATGCAATTCACAAAATTCAAAAATACCCTAGAAAAAGTGTTTTTGATGATAAATCATCAAAATTTTCTGTTTCTCCCTTTCAGATCTACCAGATCGAAAATGTCATAGTCAAGGCGGCCAATTCACCGAGGCCAGCCGCATGGATCCTCGAGAGATCGTTGGACGGTGAGATTTTTCGACCATGGCAATATTACGCACCCAGCGACGAGGAATGCTGGAGCCGATATTCCGTTCCACCGATACCCGGAAAACCCATCTCGATCGGTGACGACGAGGTCATCTGCACGAGCATACACTCACGACAGACTCCGATGGAAAATGGCGAGGCAAGTTTATTCAATCCTTTATTTTACTCCAAAATGAAAATTTTTCAAATTCTCGCCTCATTTTTTGTATCACTTCTTACGAGGTCCCAAATCATGTAACGCCGATTGAAAAAAAAATTCAGAAACCCTCATCCGTGAGAAATGGATTTTTTTTAAATTTTCATCCCTTAATAGAGGTGGTGAAACCGCTCCTATTAAGGGATGGTTTTATAGAAATTTTGTAGAAATTTTATATTTTATAGAAATGCAAAAATCTTAAATTTAGGCTTAATTTATTTAATTTGTTGTTTTGGATTTAATGTTTATGGTTTATCAATTACTGGCCAATCCTCAAATTCTTCTTATTCAGTTCGTTCTTCATGTCAGTCTATTTCTTATGAGGTCAGATTGGAATTACAAATATTAATGAATTTATAACTTAATCAGTTATATTTTTAATTTGTTTGATGGCTGAGTTAAATCGAACTCCATTTGATTTTTTTGAAGATGAATCTGAATTAATATCAGGAATATGGAATATATTTTTTTAAAAACCCAATGTTTCAAATCATCCGAAATAATTTTTGAAAAAATCAGACATGGTTGTGATGCCATTTTTAGTATCATTCTATGCACACGCACAACTTCTATATATAATATTGGCAAAATTTGCGAATAAAGAAAAAAAAAGTTGCTGTTCAAAGAAAAGAAAACCACGGGAAAAAAAAATGAGTATGCATAATGAGAGGTCTCGATCTGGGTGCGTACGTTTGCCGTGTATTTATATACATATATTTCTCCATGTGCATGTCAGCGCCAGTGTAACAACTTATAGTTTTCTTCGGGCGGATCTATGCACGAGAATTTTTATTCCTCTCTCTCATTGCACGAACGCACACGCGAGAGTCCGCACGATCATTAATTATCGTCCGGTTTACAAGCTACCGACGTAAAACGCATTCCCCAATTACACGATTGGATGATTATCGACCGTGGTTTTAGCGCCGTTGAACAAAATCCAACACGAAAGAGAGAAAGAGAGAGAGAGAGAGAGAGAAAGAGAGAGAGAGAGAGAGAGAGAGAGAGAGAGAGAGAGAGAGAGAGAGAGAGAGAGAGAGAGAGAGACAGAGAGAGAGAGATCGTTTGGACGATGAAGAGAGAAACGATTCTGAAAAACACACCGGTTTTATGGCTGGTTTTGATGCTACGATATAGCGCATGTACTGTTGTGACAGTGGCGATAAATAATCGCGATTATTTTGCTATTTTTGTAGCTTCGACAAAATAGGGCCACTTTTTATTGACATTTCCTTGAAAACAAATTAATAAGGAATTAAAAATTCTGGGGTCTGATACTTATAGAGCCAGCTGCTAGATAATCTGCGTTTATAGTAAGCAAACAGGTCTAGCCATTGGTTACATATATGTAATTTTTCTATATCTAGCCCTAAATTTTTTTCAGGGCTATTACAACAATTTGTTTAGTGTTTTTTTCATCTTTTATTAAAGTTGTTTTGGGTTTCAAGTATCAGGAAGCACGTCCATCAATTTTTAGTACAGTTTGACCACGAAAGTTTGGTTTTAACAATAAATATGGAAAATAGACTTTTTGGCCTCGGACTAAGGCCCGAATTTCAAGATCTCAAGATCAAATTTTCCATCGAACTCAAGTTGGAACTTAAGAATGAACTTAAATTTAATCTTGAAAGGAATCTTAAGTTTGAACTTGAGTGTCATTATTTCTACTTAATTTCAACTTTAGTGCGAACTTCAGATCGATCTTCAGTTCAAACTTGAATTGAGTTTGATGTTCGATCTCAAGATTCATGTTGAACTTGAACTTAAGTTCGATCGAACTTTTTTCATCGCCTTTCTTGACCGTCTTTTGTTTCTCCGCTCATAAATCCTGAGTAATGTCATAAATTTGACTTTAATGTGAAAATGAGTCGAAAGCGTTACACTTCTTCGAAAAAAGGGTTTTTAGACATTTAAAAAAAAAATACAATGACGTGACGGAGAGCAAAGTGATCCATGCCGTTACGTTTGCAGAAAAAAAAGAGGCGATGAAAAAAGTTCGATCGAACTTAAGTTCAAGCTCAAGATGGATCTTAAAATCAAACTTGAAACCAAGTCTAAGTTTGAACTTAAGATCAATCTGAAGTTTGCAGTAAATTTAGAGCTTATGGATGAACTTATAATGACACTTAAGTTTAAATAAGATTCATCTTAAGATTCAACTGAAGTTCGATCTTAAGTTCCAACTTGAGTTTGATGAAAAGCTTGATCTTAAGATCAAACTTAAGATCAAACTTTTTACAAAGTCTAAGGCTCGAATTTTTAATTCTTAATTTTAATCTATCTTAAGAATTTAAAATTCGAGCCTTAGACTTTGTAAAAAGTATATTTAGATGACAAAAATAAAGATTTCTGCAATATTGTGAGAATCGCTTCGTCACATTTGAGAAAATTGCAATTTTTAGTCTGAAGAATAGATTTTTCTCTCTGGCATGATCAATTTTCGGGGGGACAGACTAAAATTCGTACTCAAATCATTTAGAGATTTGAGAAAAGTCGTAATTTCGTCTCTCGAAGTGTGTAAATACCGAAGCGCAAAATTCCGCTTCGACTTACCTTTTTCATCTCTCTCTCTCGAGACTCTCGCAAAGAGTTTGTACGTGAGATCCCTTAAAAGGGTCTCCCAGTATCGCCCTACATGGCCGGAATGTAGGGATCGCCGTTTTTGTCATCTCCGAGACATTCTCAAAGAGTTCATCTCCCTCTCTCTTTTCCATATCCTCTCGGAATGTCTCTCGTCCCAAGAGCAAAATGATACAAACCCTGGCACGAGGAGATGAACTTTTTCCCTCGCACTCTCTTCCTCCCATCAAAGCTGCATTCGCTTTCTCACGTCATCAGACTTTTTTCCATCCACGCTCGCCCTTGTCCCGCTCTATCACTCAATTTTCCATCTCCCTCAAATTCACGCGAGTTCACCACGATCTTTAATTAGCCCTCCTTCTTGCCTCTCCTCTGTCTTTGAGCTTCCGAGAAATCGGACAATTACCTGCCCACTCTCTATGAACCGCTGCGACGATGAGAAACCCAACATTTTGATTATACACGTACGATCTAATCTTTCATATATCCCAATGATCAAGTGACTCGATCTTGCATGAAGTACGTGCGTGATATTCGTATCCTCAGAGAAATGTACGAGGAATTTCACATCAACGGGATCACACGATTTTTTAAGTCACTAAAAATGACCCGTAAATTTTGACAAAGTATTCTTAATTATAAAGATAAACAACATTTTTTTTAATTTGAAAAATGTTTATCATAACCAGAAATAAATTGAAGATTATTAATAGTATACAAAAATTATGACAACATGACATAAAAATTTTTTAACAATCATTTTCGGTGCATTTTCTTTTAACTTTTTCCAAAAATTGACAAGTTTTCAAAATGTATTTAAATTGTAACAGAATTAGGTGTTCGTTTTCTCAAAAATTGAATTTGAAAAGTTTTCTGCTAACTTGATTCTAGGAATTTTGGGCTAATTAACTCTGATTTTTTTTCCTAATTAAGAGAAGCAATTGAATAGGGTTCGAGACAATTTTTGTATGCAAATATAGTTGAGAAAAAAAATAGGAAATAGTGGGGATAATTATATAACAGTGTTTTTTCGAAGAAAAATATTAAAGATTTATTTCACCCGCAAATAGCGGGCTCAGTTTTTTGGCGAATTTCAATAAATGACCAAATAAATTCAATAAATGTCCAAATTAATTTTTAAAAAATTATTCATCAAAAATGCCGAGTGTCTTTTGAGGTACAAAAATATGGTGTTCCAGTGGACGCGGAATGCCTCGTGCACGATGTGAATTCAATTTCTCGGCGACTTTCGAAACCGATTTGCCGCAGTCACATCGAAATTATAGATATCTTCGATTATCCCACGAATGGTACCCCTTGTTTTCACTCCGTAGATCGCAATTTTGCGGGGGTGTTGCAATTTTCTTCCCCTCGCCCTGCCCTCCCCAAGCAAATAATCTATTGTAAAGAAACTTTTATTGTCACAATTTTCAACTGGACAAAAAAAAAGCAGCAATGTTTTTCGAACATAAACAAAATGTGCTCAATGGGAGAAAAATTTAAAAAATTGAAAACTCGCATTTTTTATCAACAATTCTCACACGATGTAACTCAACGTTATTTTCAAAATTTAATATCGAGGATCCCAATTATTTGTGTTAAAAAAATAGCTTGAGAGGTGAATCCTTTGAATAATTTGAACTTTAAAAATCTTAAAAGTTACCAAATTTGGCACGTGCACAAGAAAATTTTGAAAATTCTTGTCAACCTCTGTTTTGACAATCTGAGATTTTGGTTCGTCGAGGAAATTGATCGAGACGAAAGTGAAACATCGATGAAAAAAGCCTTCGTTCGTGAGATTTATTTGAGGAATGAATTTTCGCTAATTGGGTTGTTTCTCTTTAGGATGAAAATTCATGCGCTCTCGGTGGGTTATTTTATGTGGGAAAAGAAAGATGGGCGCGGCATTACACACGTGCGTCTCTCGTGGAGTTTGTACGTGTATACCAAAATGCTTCGCCGGATTGTTCCGTATTAGGCACCGCGCTTACCATTTACGGAAGCTCCGAGTAAAACCGCGCGCTTGGTACTCTCCGCTCGTTCAACTTGAACATTTTGTATATATATATATATATATATATTTGTGCGAGATACTCGTTATTTCGCGGCACCATTCGCGGATGATTTAATCCTTATGGCGTTTGTCGCAAAACGAGATTTTAGCGCGATCGTCTACCTCAAAATTCATGTTTTTCGAGTCTGCATCGTTACAACGTAACAAAAATAGGTTTTTTCGCAAATTCGCAATAAACGCCGCTGGGAACAAATTCTGATTTTGTAAAAAAATCATTGAAATATGGTCCATCAAGAAGTTGAGATCTTAAGGCGATATTCTGATCCAGAGACATACTTTTTGAGCGTTTTGTCGAGCTCGATAAAAAACAAAAAAATCGTCATCATTCTTTTTTTTACAACATATTTATTAATATTTTGGCAATAAATAAAAAAATTGTCGAGAAAAGAAAAAGAAAATTAAATAAGTTATAAGCTGCTAAAGTTGGGGGTAAAAAAGGCGGTTTGCTGGTTGACACTGTTGCAACCCTTCTAGTTATTCGATACAAAATTTGATAGAAGAATTAGTGAGAATGTCGTTATAGCTCTTACCTCAGAGAAAACGGAAAAAAAATCGCAAAATGGCGGCTGTCTGAAAAAAAAACGTTTTTCGACTTTTTTTTAACAGTTTTTAATTTTGTTACAAAAGTAAAAAAAATAATTTGTATTGACAAAATGAAATGAACTCTGACGTGACGGGCGTAGTTGCTGCGTCACTAAAATAGCTATAACTTCGTAAATTATTGGAATTAAAACATTTCCTTTCAAGCATATATTCTTATAGGTCTACTCTTAAAGAATATTTTTGAAAAAATTGATTTTTTCAAAATTCTAGACCAGAATACCTCCTTAAGGAGGTTGGATCACTTCCTGCGCTTCACACTAGTCAAATTTTTCAAATCAATTTTTTTTTAAATTTTAATATCAGATAAATATTAAATATTATATTTTTGCAAACGAATATGAATGATTGTTTACATGTTTTTAACTCTTGTTTATATTCCAGGGAAACTTTCAAAATAAATGAGAAATTGTAAAAAAGTCATTTCCATTTTTTCCTCACCAAATTTCTTGCAAAAATTCCAATGGTAGTCACAAAATTATAGCATTTAAAAAAAAAAGAAATTAACTCAGCGTCATGAGAACTAATTTGGTCTAAAATCTAAATCTCAATCTTTTATTATTTTTTTAAATTTTTGTTAAAGGAAAAAAATTGTCTCATCAGTTCAATTTGCGACGATGCTAGTTCCTTTATTTTTCTTTATTACAATTTTGTCATTTCTATTTTTATTTTTTCATCCTTATTCAGATTCACACGCATCTGTTGAACGGTCGTCTCGGTGCGATTAATCACACGAGCTCCCTTCAGGAATTCACTCAGGCCCGATACGTGAAGCTTCGTCTTCAGGGTCTTCGTCGTGGCGGTGGAGCGATCGCTGACAAGCGACGAGCATTTTACTCGATAAAGGAGATCAGCATAGGCGGACGGTGTCTTTGCTCCGGTCACGCATCGCGATGTCGTTACAGCCCTCGACACGGGGTAAGTCATTTTTTTAATCCTTTCATTTTTTTAATTAAATAAAAAAATCAATAAGAAAACATTTGATTATTATCAAAATATTTATATCATTACAATAGACTCCACTTGAAGACAATTTATTATTTTTATTATTATTTTAATTATTTAACTTATTTTTTAATTAAATAAAAAATTATTGAGAATTATTATTTGATAAAAACAAATTAAATTACCAAATATGTTATTAAAAAATTTATATTATTAGAATAGACTCCAATCGAAGGCAATTTTTTTTTTCGTTTGTGAAAGAGAATTTAAAAGAAATTAATTTATTTTCTAAATATATCACTAAAAAATTGATATTATTACAATAGCATAATAGCATGTATTAAATGGTATAAAGTGGGCGTTAATCGTCGACCAGGATTTATAGCTCGTTCATGAAGTGGCTGCTTTATTGTACGATCAAACATATCCTTAAAGGATATCAATTCTTTTGTTCACGTTCGACATTAATTACCATTGTCCTTAACATACTTTCTCCACTGCAAAAAAAAACGCTGCTCCTAAAGTAGTCAACTTTATATTTTTTCAACTCCAAAAGTATACAAAGATGTACTGTAAATAGCGATTTGTTGTATATGGGTAGTTCCATGCCAACTCAACTAACTCGACTCTGCCCCTCTATGAATTAATTTTTTTAAAATTGCATTGAAGCTAAGAAACGCTCCGATTTTTAAAAAAAGATTTTCTCTTCCAACTATTATTTTTATTTTTTGACAATTAACAGCATTACAAAAAATTTGAAAAACTCGCTATTTAATATCATAATTTAACATTTTTTATTTATAATCTCTAAATTCAAAATTTATAATTTATAATCCATCTTTGGATTTTTTATTTTTATTAATATGACGCGTTATTTTTTTCAGTTTTCATAATCTTAGCATTTGTGTTCGATAAAAAAAATTATAAACAAAAAATGGCTGATAGGATGAATCTGAAGTAAATTAAGGGTAGTTTAGCCTCAGTAAAATTGCAAAAAAAAAATTATACTCAAACTTCGAGAGGATGAGAGTCGAAAGCTTGTGCACTTGGATGGAATACCCGATATACAAAAATAGTCCACGTATGGTCATTTCCAAGTTGGGTGGACTATCACAGAAATTTTCTACTTCGCGACGCCACGGTGGACGATTCTTTACCCTTTATCCGATGTTTCCCATCTTTATTTCTCACGTAAATCCTCTCAACACATACAAAAATTGCAAAGAATTCTCCAGGCTTGTGTGGTCATTGCTTAGGATTGCAAGCACCTTAGACTCGATTATATCTTTAGTTTGTTCTTAGAAAAAAAAATTGACGATCAATCTACCCTTTCATTTATTTTTAAATCGATCAAAGCAAATTGATGAATTTGATTCAATTAAAATTCTTATAGATTCAACCAAAAAATCGATTAATGAAATTGCATTAAATTCGATCGAGGGACGTGTAAAATCGATTTGGAATGTACTCCCTTCCGCGAGGATTTAATTCAATTGGTCCGGTTACAGAATGCGTGGATCCTGTCGAAAATATTCACTGCGATTGTTTTTTTCTTCTCACGATCGGTGCGACTCTTTGGTCAATCTTCTCGGTCCTTTGACGAAAAAGTTTTTGATTCAACGAGATTGCCGAAGGACGGAGAATGATTGCCAAAAACCATGGAAAGAGGAAAAGAGAATCACGATTAAGGAAGTGTCTGTATATGGGGCATTCCATACCAATTCGACCGGAGTCTGATCCTCGATCCCTCAAATCTGGTTCCCGATTTTTCCTATCGTTACTCTCCCTCTATCAAGCAATTACAATTTTTTTCAGATTTATCAAAATAAATTTGAGCGCGTCATGAATTTTTGAATTTTTTTTTTGAACACCTCGATGGCCGTAATCGAAAAATCTAAAAAAAATTCCCAAAAATACAGTGTCGGATATAAAAAATGTTGATGTAAAATTCATAATGTCTGGGTTTTTGCTTCAACCTGTTTTTTAGCTTTTTAAAAATAAAAAAATTTTAAAAATAAGAAGCAGAGGTCAATTTACTGTAGACTGTTGCTCGAAATTTTGTATACATAATACGTATTAATGTATTAATAGTCTACAGTAAATTGACCTCTGCTTCTTATTTTTTTCATTTTTTTTTCTCAAAAAGCTAAAAAATGGGTTGAAGCAAAAGCCCAGACATTATGAATTTTACACTAACATTTTTTTATATCTGGCACTACTTTTTGGGAATTTTTCAGATTTTTCGATTATGGCCATCGAGGTGTGATAGTAATGATAGGAAAATCGAGAACCAGATTTGAGGGGTCAAGGGTCAGACCCAGGTCGAATTAGTATGGAATGCCCCATATATGTACATATTAGAATCAAATTATGGCCACGTCCCAGCTCGATATAATTGAATTAGTTTTTGGTCAGTGCCACGCGATGCTTTCGCCTTTTCTCTTTTGTTTCTCGTCCCGATGAAATTTGTCTCTCTTGTGCTCTCGTTCGTCGCATTTCGAGCCTCTTCCTCTGTGTTGCGTAACTCTCTTCGATGGCATAGATCGCATTGCGATCAAATTGTTCAAAAGTCGACCGCATATTGTCCGCAAAGAATTTCAGGGGTCTCGGATTACGTCTCAATTCGTTGATCCCTCAATTTTATCTGAACCCCTTAACTAACCCCAATTCAACGGTACAATTGAGTTTAATCATCGAGGAAAAAACTCTGGGATGCTCATGCGATTATTGTTCAATTCGAAAATTCCCACCAACTGTTTCTAGCTTTGAATTGAAACGATTTTGCGCATTCTTACTTCATTTTATAACAAGAAATTAAAACGGTTTTAGAGTTTAACGGTCTAGAGTTTTAGAGGAATCAAATCAACGTAAAATCATACACTTTAGTATTTCAGAGGAACAATAAAGTGCGTTAATAATAGTCAAATACTAAGAACAACGAAAATGTAAGGGTCATTCCATGTCAAATCGACCAAGAGTTGGAATCGACCTATTTCAATTTCGATGAAATTTGGTCAGAAGTTTTCGTCTTTAACAAAACGAAGTTCTACCAAAGGAAAAAAATTAAATATTTTTTTTTCGTAAGTTATCAAAAATTCAAAATTTCACTATTTTTCAAATGTTTTAAGTTTATTTTTTAAATATCTCGGAAACTATTATAGTTACAAAAAATCGTTCTGAATTCGTCTTAAAGAGTGTACTTGGGGCTATGAAAAAAAAAATTTGAAACAAAATTTTGAGAAATTATGAACTTTGAGAATTTTGAATTTTCAAAAGTCGTGAAAAATCACGTTGGACATTAAATTTTTGGTTTATTTTTTTTCATATAACACCTTGTACTGATCTTAAAAGATTCTGAATTTTTCAGAAAGGTGTTTTTTGTTTTTTCAAAAATATGAATTTTTGAATTTTTAAAAATCGTGTAAATCCACGACCACAATTAAATTTTTGGTTAAATTTTTTTTTATATAATACCTTGTACTGATCTTAAAACATCATAAAATTTTCAGGATCTTTTGAAATTCTTTCAAAATTTAATTTGAAAAAAAAAAAATTCATCAAAATTCAAATTTTATATTTTTGAAACAAAAAAACACCATCCTGAAAATTTCAGGATCTTTGAGGATCAGTACAAAGTATTATATTTAAAAAACTTAACCAAAAATTAAATGTTGATCGTGGAATTACACGGTTTTTTTAAATTCAAGAATGCATACTTTTGACCCATAAGTATTTTCAATGTACAAAAAGCACTTACCTTAGATCAGCCCACATGATTTCGATTTTGTGCGATTTTCTTAGTATTCGTCGTTTGCTAAACGAAGCTAGTGGGTTAAAGATTAAAGTTTGTAGATTAAAGGTTAAAGCTAGTAGGTTAAAGGTTGAATTAAATCAGTAGGGATCATTTTACCTATTTGGGGATCATTTTGAACACCTTTCCTCTATATCGGCAATTTTTTATTGAATTGGTAGGGACCATTTGACCTATGGGGATCATTTTGGATATCTTTTCTCTATATCCGGGATATATTTTTTTCCATGGGATCGTCGATTTTAAGAGAAGAATGATTGCCAGGAAACGCAAATACTTTTGTATTTCTCATTTTGTAATTTTCGGTAAGCCCGTGTGTGGTCAAAATGGGGTCCGAGTAAGATTGTTCGAAATTCGCGAGCGAAGACTGGCAAAACGCGATTTTAATGGCTGAATCGATCAAGCGCGATGAATCACAGTTACCGATCCTCCCGTTTGCCCTTCGCCGTTATTTGCCATCTCGATAATCGCCCCTGGGTAAAATACATGTGTATACATCATACATACCTTTTATATCCATATATATATACAAAATCTATGGGTGAAAAAAGTATGTACGAACTGGCGAATGTGTGGAGTAATCAAGTTTCCGATTCGTGCAATTAGTCTTTACCCGAGCGATCTGTCAGCGCACCGAGAGCGTGTATATAAGCAAGCTCGTGGTAACGAACTGAATTTATATTTTCTTGAATCTCGAAGAGCGTTCGTCGGCTTCATTGTCGCGCACGTGAAAGTGCAGCGACTTTCACGATTTTTTTTGCCTTCTTCATTATTCGCGATGCAATTAATTGTTTTTTGGGCCTCTTTTTTGGCAGATATATTTTTTTCCTTCTCCGTAACGCGGTAAAAATAAATTGAAAATGCAACAAGATCCGTCGAAATTTTTTTTTTTTACAATTTCTAAATTTTACAAACTTCTTTAACGGTCGCTTCGAAATTTCAATGGGCAAATGATGTAAGTAAATAGCTCGAAAGCCACGAAAATACGATATTGTTTTAAAGATTAAATTATAAAAAATCTAAATCTCTTAAGACATCGTTTCCTAATTATTAATTGTTATTATTAATTTTTATTGATAATTAATAATTGTCAATCCGTTGGCTACACATTTTCAAAAAGTTATATCGTTCTCAAGTATTTTTTTTTAATTAAAAAACCTCTACAAGATCTGGTATCTTAAACGATCCTTAGTAAACTTTAAGGTAACAGGAAAAATAGCCCCCGGAAAATTGGTCCCGGAAAATGAGTATCCGGAAAATTGGTCCTTCGGAAAATTGGCCCTGGGAAATTGACCCCAAACATTTGGCCCCTATTATCGGTTAAAACGTTGATTGAACTGTTTCATTCGAATAAAAATAACTTTTGCATTCGCTTATAAGCTAGTTTATGAGGTTTTTGTGCTGTTTGAAGCCGTTAAGACCGAGTTTTACTAACATAACTTACACAATTTAAAAAAATTGTTTTTATTCGAATGGTTTTTATTCCGGGGCTAATTTTCCGGAAGTCAATTTTCCGGGATACAATTTTCCGGGGGCTATTACCCTAGATCCAAATTCAACCCCAACTATCTTTGTCATTTTGGGTATTTGTGTTCAATGATTTGAGCTCTAAAGTTACAGCAACGAATATTACATATCGAAAATTTGAAATCCCACCAAATTCGAAGCTCAGATATTTCGAGAAAAATTCCACCGTGGAAAAAAAAATCGTGACAAAATCCTACAATACGCAAGACACTTTTGAATCTGCTGGTACAAAAATCTAAAATATTCATTCATAAAAAACGCTCTTTTTACGATGCGGCGAAAGTTATTGCAGAAGGGATTACTTTTTATTATTTTTATTGATGAATATACGTGAGTCAAGCATACGCATAATACATATGTATAAAATATGAATGTATGAAGAGATGCGTATGGCGGTAGATAATTTTATTGCCTCTCATAAAGTTTGTCTGAGAGGGAGAGAAGGGCATGGAGAGTGAGTGAAGGGCCGTTTCGTGATTGCCCCCTCAGACTGTGAGCCAAAGAGTGAAAGACAGAGATGTAATAGGTCCCATATTGCGTGTTCTGTGTGTATGTGCGAGAAGATACTTTAACATTGCTTTAATATTATCCGAGATTTTTCGTGCGTGAAAAAATCTCTCTCTCTCTCCCTCCCTCTCTCTCTCTCTTTCTTATCGTTTCTTCTCTCATTCCTTTTCTCTCTCACAACTCTTCGGCTCCACGGATGCTGCGAAAATCTTGTCCATACATATTCTAAAGTTGGTTTCACCAGCGAAAGAGAGAGAAGGATGGGGTCGTAAACGAGAGAAGATGGGTCTCGCGTTATTAAAGGGTCACGACATTAATCCAGTCAATGGGGGTTCATTTCGATGATGCTTGTCTTCGATTTACTTAAATGCGCTTAGATCCATCCGCCTTCCAATCCATCACAAAGAGTCTCAAAGTTACAGATAGAATCGAGCGTGAATTCCATTGGAATAATTTGACTCATCGTTAAAATACATTCTAAAGACCTCGTGGGCGTGAATAAATTTTTTCTTTCAATGATGGTCCACTTCCGCCGAAAATAAACGAAAAATAAGTCCCAAATCGATCGGCAACTTCACGAAGGCTTAATTATAATCGTTCAAGTGCCATTTTTTCAGCTATTCATTTTTAATTATTCAAAAATGAAAATAAAATTTTTAATTTTTGTTTTTTAGCATCAAGAGTGCGAATGTGAGCGTCACACTTGCGGCGAAAGATGTGAAAAGTGCTGTCCAATGTACAATCAGGTTCCATGGAAAATTGGCACATCGGGCAAAGGTTTTCACTGTGAAAAATGCAATTGCAACGGTCACGCGAATTCATGTCGTTACGACGATGAAGTGGCTGAAAAACGATTGTCCGTCGATATACGTGGAAAATATCGAGGTGGAGGTGTATGCATCAATTGCACGGTTAGTGAAATTAATATATCGATGAGAAAGAATTACAAATCCGTTAGAAAGAATTGGAGAAAAATCGACGGTTCGATGAGTAATAAAAATTTTGACAAGTTGATTAATGAAAGTGTTGGCGATTATTTTCGTAATGGAATATCTTGTAAGAAACATACTTAATGAAATTAAATTTTATCGTGCGGTGAAAGAAAGAGTTTATTATATTTATAGTAACTTAGTTAACCCTTAAATTCTACAGTTTACTAAAAAAAACGTTAACTAAAAAAAATATCAACTTCAACTATAAAATTATACCTATAACCACATGATTACCCTATGATCACTTTTGTAATTAATATTACAATTTTCATATTTGTTATTATAGTTGTACTAGCTTCCTTACATTTTAAAGTGACCTTAACTAAGAATACATTAACCACAACTAGAAAATCTTAACCGTATAACTACATGATTATCCAGTACTTTTCTAGTTAAAATAGTAATTTTTATAGTTTCCATCTTTTTCAGTTCGACTTACTATAAAATGTAAAAATTACAAGCCAACGTAATTTACAGCTAAAATCGTATGTCATTTTGGTATGGTTAACCATAATTTCTTTCGGTGCGTTGAATTTCGGGTTAACCATGCGGAATTTGATAATATCACGAAAATAATCGATTGCAGGATCATACAACGGGAATCAATTGCGATAAATGCGAGATCGGCTATTACCGGCCAAATGGCGTTCCGCCTGATGCACCTGAGCCCTGTTTACCCTGCGATCATTGCAATCTTCAGGGCAGCACGGGCTATTGCACACCCGACGACTCGTACACGAACGTTGGAAAGGTAAACTCTTCAATAATTGTAAAAAAAAAAAACCTAGAAATGTTTTAAGATCCTTTGCAAAGAGTGCTGAACAAGAGTTTCGTCGAGGTTTGTAAAAGAATTCTCTTTTTCGTTTTTAGGTGGGTATTCTGGTCTAGAATTTTCAAAAAATGATTTTTTTCGCATATTCTTAAAGCTTAGACCTTTAAAAATATATCCTCGAAAGGACATTTTTTAATTCCTATAATTTATTTTTTGCCCCCAACTTTACCAGCTTATAACACATTTGATTTTCATTTTTTTCTCTCGATTTTTTTTTGCTTATTGTCTAAATATTAATAAATATGTTGCAAAAAAAGAATGGCAAAAATATTTTTTATTGCACTCCGTACGTAAAAAGCCCATTTTACGCACACTTCGTGTGCGTGAAATGAGCTTTTACGCCCTCGTGCAATAAAATGTTGTATGACACTCGTCAGAAAAAGTTTTATCGTACTCGTATCATAATGTACTATTTTTATCGAGCTCGACAAATCGCTCAAAATATATGTCTCTAGACCGGAATACCGCCTTAATGCAACAAAACTCTACTTGGCATCTGTATTGTTTTCGTGAATGAAATTTCTCTTTGAAACTTTGTGATTGATATATTTCTCGTGAAATCTCGAAGGTAACAGGTGCCTGCGAGTGTAAATCCGGCTATTCCGGCTACAAGTGCGACCAGTGCGCCGCTGGTTATCGTCAATTTCCCGATTGCATGCCCTGTCCGTGCGACTCTCGCGGGATCTTGCCCGCTCACGATTGCGAGGGTGATTGCCTTTGCAAGGCTCACGTCGACGGTGAATTTTGCGATCGTTGCAAGATCGGTTATTACGCCCTTACTCGTGATAATCACGAGGGATGCCTTCAGTGCGATTGTTTCGGCGTCACCAACGAGTGCAGAGCTGCCAGACTTACCTACGAAACGGTGAGTCTTGTAATTCAATGTTAAAGACTTTGACCCAATTTTTGGAGATGCTTCAATCGATGCTTAGTTAACCCACAAATTCTAGAGGAACCTCAAATCAAAATATATCAACCTTAACTATAAAATCATAACTATAACCACATGATTATCCTGTCGTCACTTTTGTAGTTAATATTATAACTGTTACAGTAGACCATATTTGTACTAGCTTATTTACATTTTACAGTGACCTTAAGCAAGAATACATTAACCACAACTACAAAAAGTTAACCCTAACTACATGACTATCAAATAATCACTTTTGTAAGTAAAATAATAATTTGTATAGTCGTGGTTACCATCTTCTTTAGTTCGACTTACTATAAAATATAAAAATTACATGCTATCATAATTCACAGCTAAAATCGTGCTTGTCATTTAGGTATGGTTAACCATAATTTCTGTCGGTGTCAATTGTCGATTTAATCAGAATTAAGCTTATGAAACAGATATTAAAATCTCGTAAAATGATCATCATCATTCGATATTGCAAATTACATGTGTAATGTGTAATTTCAATCATCAAATTATAAACCACTACATCATTAGAGGATACTTTTATTGCAATGCATTTATTTCATGGAAGTAATTTGATGGGTTACAACAAAGTGATGTGAAATTTTAATTTTGTAACATGAAAAAAATCAGTAAATGTAGTTTGTAACAGTCCGAACAAAAAGAACAATTTGCAAAAAATAAATTTGTGACTCTTAATAATGACTAATCACAATCATGATTGCAACAAACCATTACAGAAAATGACAAATGATCATCATGATTTGCGCCAAACTGTCGAAAATAAAAATCAACGATTCTAATTTATAACGAGTAATAAAAAAATAAAAAAAATTGCAATATATTTTAATTCCATTACAAAACTTACATTTTCCAAATTCAAAATTCCATTTCAAACGTCCTAAAAATGATTAAACAATCGACTGTATTACAATGAATTTGCACAGTCAAAGTTTAACAAAAATCTTACAATACATCAATTTCGACCAAAGTAACAAAAAGTCGATCGAGGCCACCCTGCAACTTGCACAGTTTTATCGCTAATACTCTTGCATCCTAATAATCATTGGGATCGATTTAACGTCGATCACTTTAAGGAAATAACGCGTCACAACAAGTCCCTCTCTTTGCAAGATGAGAGATAAGAAACGCCGAGCTTTATCCACTTTATCCTGATATTAAGTAACGTTGGCTTACCCCAAGCGATACACACACAAACACACATAAATTGGTGTATTATCGGTGTGTTAGCGGTTGGGATACGATCGGGCAACCCGCAATTACGTTGTCGCAGTAACGACTCCGACTTACATAGTACATACATATCGTCCATGTACATAAATATATACTTACATATATACATACATACATACATAATAGCGGTGAACGCGCGATGAACCGGGGAATGAAAAGGAAGAGAAGAAGGATGATTTGTCCACCATTGCGGAGTTACGAATATCATCATTATCATTATTATCATTTCAACGCTCGTTTGCAAAGCCACAAGATTTCTATTTACCGCAACGAGAAATTATCCGCCTCTTCCGCAATTCCACATTGATTCTTGTGCAGAAAAATGTAACCGAAGCAAAGATGATGACAAAGAGGAAAGAACGGAGTAGCAAAAGAGGCGAATGAAATTTCGACCATGGACAATTTATTACATTACATCCAGAGTTGCGAAAATAGTAATGTAAAAGTAATGCATTAGTCATTACTTTAAACAGTGTGTATTGAATAAGTTTTCCTTTACAAATTACGAAACTAACGTGTAATGAATGAATGTTCCATTACAAATAAAAAAAAGTAATGTGTAATGTATGCATGTTCCATTACAAATAATAAAAGTAATGTGTAATGGTTGCTCGTGCCATTACAAATAAAAAAAATAACGTGTAATGAATGAGAGCTCCATTACAAAGTACAATGGAAAAAATGTAATTTGTACTGGAGAATATTCCATTACAAATTAGTGTGTTTCTACCACATTTTGGAGCAGGTACTATTTTGCTCAAAGGTAAGTCTATTATGGTCTATTTTCATTAAAAAATTACCTTTGAGCAAAATAGTAGCTGCTCCAAATTGTCGCAGAAACACACTAATTTGTAATGGAATATTCTCCACTACAAATTACTTTGTTTCGATTGTAATTTGTAATGGAGCACGCATCTATTACACATTACTATTTTCATTTGTAATGGAACATTCAATCATTACACGTTATTTTTGTAATTCGTAACGGAAAACTTATCCAATACACATTGTTTAAAGTGATGGGTAATGCATTACTGTATTCATTACCCATTACACTGCATAATGTGAAAGGGAAAAGTGTACCATTACAAAATACAAGAGTAATGTCTAATGAATTCATGATCCATTACAAATGAAAAAGTAATGTGTAATGGATGAGTGCTCCATTACTAATTACAATTGAAAAAAAAGTAATTGGTAGTGGAGAATATTCTATTACAAATTAGTGTATTTCTACGACAATTTGGAGCAGGTATAATTTTGCTCAAAGGTAAGTCTATTAATTTTTCAATGAAAATAATTTGTGTGTACAAACAGTTTTTTTTTTGAGTAATTTTTACTCCATTCTTGTAGAAATTACAATTCAAGAATGGAATAAAAATTACTCCAAACAATCACTGTTCATACATTTACCACTACGATAATAAAGTTAACAAAAACTTGATACACACAAATTATTTTCATTGAACAGTTAATAGACTGACCTTTGAGCAAAATAGTACCTGCTCCAAATTGTCGTAGAAACACACTAATTTGTAATGAAATATTCTGCAGTGCCAATTATTTTTTTTCAATTTTTATTTGTAATGGAGCACTCATCCATTACACATTATTTTTTTATTTGTAATGACACATGCATCCATTACACATTACTTTTTTATTTGTAATGGCACGGCATCCATTACACTTTACTTTTTTATTTGTAATGGAACACGCATTCTTCCTTACACGTTACTTTTGTACTTTGTAATGGTACACTTGTCCATTTCACATTATACAGTGGGTAACGAATACAGTAATGCATGATGAAAATAATGCATTATTTACAACTCTGATTACATCTGATGATGATTATTACATCTGAACATTGTTTAAAATCCAGATATCGAGTTTGGAGGATTGGATGATAACTGACATGAACGCCTCGCGCTCGTTGCTCGTCATTCCCGATCCTGAGAGCGGACTGATGACCATGTCTTCGTTCGAGGTCGAATATCAGAGTCCGTATTGGCTGGCGCCCAAGATCTATGCCGGAAATCGTCTGTCCTCGTACGGCAGCAATCTCACTTACTCCGTCACCTGGGTCGTCATGCGTGGCGACACAAGCGGCAAACCCACCACCGAGCCAAACGTCATCCTCGTCGTGAGTAAATTATCATGAATGTTAAAATAATACATGAGATATATTGTGCCTCCTCGTCTAATTTCAATAACGACCGATCCCGTTCGTTCGGCGGAACGCAATGGGCAATGGCGAATTATAGAGAAAATTGAAAGTGACCGAACGATCGGGGTGTCCCTTTTTTTCTTGGTAGTCAATCCATGGTTGTCAAACACTGGCTCACATCGAATTGGCTTCCGAGTTGTGTGAGAAGTTGTTTTTTCTTGGCAATGGACTTTTGGCACATTTACAAGTCTATCAGTTATTTCCCAATTAAAAGTAAATCCCCGGGCCAATAAGAGTCAACCGTAACCTGTCTATCCAATAACAACTGTAGCGTACAGAATTTCTGCCAGATGTAATCGTTTTTACACGTCTATCGAGTGTCGAGCCTATCAGAATTAATCCTCTACCAAGTGATAAACCAAACGAGTCACATGCCTAGCAAATGGAAACTGCACTTGCAATTTAGTAGGATTTTGAAATGGAAAAGCTTTTTATCCGGTAGCGATGTCTATCGGACTGACTTTTTTTGGGTGACTAGTTTGGCAGGGTTGTTAAGGCGGTATTTTAGTCTGGTGACATACATTTTGAGCGTTTTGTCGAGCTCGATAAAAAATAACAAAATATTTTTACCTAGTAAAGCTAGTAAAGTTGGGGGTCATACATCACAGATTCTAAAAGGTCTAAACCTTCAAAATACGCAAAAAAATGATTTTTTCAAAATTCTAGACCAAAATACCCCCTTAATTCGAGTAGGCTTATTATTTCCATTGTAATTGCCTATTGCTAAAAAAAATTAGATCTGCTCAATTCGTGTCCCAAGTGTGACCCTCGTGGCATTCTTATGATTGCAAAAGTTCACTTCAATGATCGACCTTCTCGTCAGGGTAAAAATGGCATGAGGATAGCTTACGGAGAGGAACAGTACAACGGACAGGGTGCGGAAATTTCGGTGACTCTTCAAGAGCAGGGTTGGTATCACGTGCGGAGTGAGATACGTGATATACCGACCAGATTAAGAAGAACCGAGTACCGCGGAGATCCTGTGACTAGAACGCAAATGTTGAGAATCCTCGCGGACATAAAGCACGTGATGATCAGGGCGCAGTATCATTCCGAGCAGATTGAAGGAAGGTGAGAGTTTCGTCGTTCAACTGAGTTTATATTCGATGAGGAATTGAAATTTTTGTTTCATCATTATTGAATAGTTATTTATTGTATCATTATTGGAGTGGGAATGACAATTGTCAATTTTATATCTGCAGCCTGCTGTCAGCGATATTGCCAATTGGGGAAAAATCGTCCGAAGAAACGAGCGAATCTCTGGTCGAGCAGTGCCAATGTCTGGAGGGTTACGTCGGTTTCTCTTGCGAAAATTGTGCCTGGGGTTACGTCAAGATAATGGTAAACGGTACGGATCATCAAGATCATCATGAGTGCGTTAAATGCGATTGCAACGATCACGCTGGATCCTGCGATCTCGTCATGGGAGAATGTAAAGTACGTATTCACTTTACTTCACAGTTGTGAAGATAGCAATGTAAAAGTAATGCATTACCCATTACCTTAAACGATGTGTATTGGATAAGTTTTCCATTACAAATTGCAAAAGTAACGTGTAATGAATGAATGTTCCATTACAAATGAAAATAGTAATGTGTAATGGATGCGTGTTCCATTACAAATAAAAAAAATAACGTGTAATGAATGAGTTCTCCATAGCAAATTAGAATTGAAAAAAAAGTAATTTGTAGTGGAGAATATTCCATTACAAATTAGTGTGTTTCTACCATAATTTGGAGCAGGGTACTATTTTGTTCAAAAATAAGTCTATTAATTTTTCAATAAAAATAATTTGTGTGTATCAAGTTTTTGTTACTTTTACTCCATTGTTGTAAAAATTACAATTTACAATCAATTGTAACAATTGATTGTAATTTACAGAATTTACCAAATATAATTCATACATTTACCAAATACGATAGCGAAGTTAACAAAAACTTGATACACACAAATTATTTTCATCGAAAAATTAATAGACTTTGAGCAAAATAGTACCTGCTCCAGATTGTCGCAGTTTTTCTATTTGTAATGGAATATTCTCCACTGCAAATTACTTTTTTTATTTGTAATGTCACATGCATCCATTACACATTACTTTTTTATTTGTAATGGCACATGCATCCATTACACATTACTATTTTATTTATAATGCCACATGCATCCATTACACATTACTTTTTTATTTGTAATGGAACACGCATTCATTACACATTACTTTTGTATTTCGTAATGGTAGACTTGTCCATTTCACATTATGCCGTGTAATGTGTAATGAATACCGCATTATCAAAATAATGCATTATTTACAACTCTTCACGTTATTCCAGTCTAAAACTGGCTTTAGCTTGGACACGAACCCGATAAGTAAAGATCATTGAACTGTTTTACCGACTATCGGATAACTTTGGTTGCTTGATAGCGTTCGTTACTAACAGATGACGATGGTCGAGCTGTCCGCGAAGAAGTTTCCCCACCGCTGTGGATCCCATTTGACCGTTGGTCGGTAAAACAGTTCCGTAGATCGATATTTATCTTCCGTCGATCGTGTTCTTTGCAGGATTACCTTGAGTTTAAATGTAAATCCCTTCATTTGAATTAATCGAACGATAAACACTAATAAGATTCGATAGAGTCGTTGATGAACAAGTCCCTGCTAAATCCTTTGATAATATCTCATCAAAATAAGTCGCGATGGAAGAACAGATATTTTTATAATGATCCTCGATTATAGACATGCGAGCATCACACTACAGGTGCAAAATGTGATCGTTGCGCTTCCGGTTATTACGGTGATCCTACGAGAGGAACAATCGAGGATTGCAAGCGTTGCGCCTGTCCTCTTTTCGAGGATTCGAACAATTTTAGTCCCAGCTGTCAGCTCGATGATCCTGGAAATTCCGACGGCGCTTATGTTTGCACGCAATGTCCAGTTGGCTATACGGGAGATCATTGTGAGAGGTAATCGATTTTCTTTAATGAAAATTTGCTGAAAATCATCAATTGAAATTTTCTATAATTCTGTATTTGATGAATTCTTTTACAGCTGCGATTACGGTTACTTTGGAAATCCAACAAAAATTGGTGGCACGTGCCAGCCTTGTCCCTGTAACGGTGGAAGCTGCGATCAGGTGACCGGACAGTGTCTGGAGTGTCGAGGCAACACCGAGGGCTGGAGATGCGACAGATGCAAGGAAAATCATTATGGGGATCCTCTGGAGCAAAATTGCCTACGTGAGTAACAAAAAAGACCTCGATCACACCTGAAACAGGGTTGCGACATTTTTTATGAAAAAGTAATGCATCAATCATTACTTTTTTAATGGCAAATGGAAATAATTTTCATTAACCATTAACATTTAATGATCAATGGAAATAATTTACATTAACCATTGACACTTAATGGTCAATGGAAATAATTTCCATTAACCATTATTATTTAATGGTTAATGGAAATAATTTACATTAACCATTAACATTTAATGGTTAATGGTAATAATTTCCATGAACCATTAACACTTAATGGTTAATGGAAATAATTTGTATTAACTTACATTAATTATTTACATTAAATTTACATTAAATTTACATTAAATTACATTGATTATTTATATTAATTTACATTTTAATGGTTAATGGAAATAATTTCCATTAACCATTAATATTTCAATTAATCAATAAGAGTTAATGGTTATTGAAAGTGTAAATGCATTTAAAAAAGTAATGCATTATTTGTAACCCTGACCTGAAAGACTCTCTTTAAGAGATTCCAAAAAAATATCTCACGAGAATGGTTGAGTAACGAAAAAGCATTATTTATGCGTTTTTTTAAGTTTTTTGACAGCACACCTTTCAAATTAAAAAAAAGGAGTCATTTTTGTTTTTGGATTAAGTTATGATTGATCAAATGTCAAAAGTTAGGATAACGGAAAATTTTCCACTTTTTACAAGTACACCATAAAAAAGCCTAATTGCATTCCCTAATTACCTGTCCTTTTAATTAATCTTAGCGTTCTGAGATTCATTCCGTTATTCACCATTAGAGACCCTTTAAGGTGCATTTAGAAACTCCTTAAGGGGGTATTCTGGTCTAGAATTTTGAAAAATTCAATTTTTTTGCATATTCTTAAAGTTTAGTCCTTTAAGGGGATATTTTAGTGTAACCAACGTCCAAACAGGCCAATTTTTGGGAATTTATTTCGGAAAAACTACGAATTCAATATTTTTAATTTTTGAATGTGTTTTTTTGTTGTTTATTGTCAAAATATTAATAAATATGTTTTAAAAAACAGAATGGTAAAAATATTTTTCTTTGTCGAGGTCAACAAAAACTCAAAATGAATGTCTCTAGACCAGAATACCGCCCTAAATAAAAAACATATACTTTGCCAAATGTATTTCAGTTTTTCGTGACTTTGACCTCATTTTGGATTTTTTTTTTCAGCTTGCAATTGTGACATTATTGGAAGTAATTCGAGTGTCTGCGATCCCTTAAGTGGTCAATGTCAATGTCGTCCCTTGTTTGGTTCGCGGGACTGTTCATCGTGCATCGTCGGTTACGGTAATGTGAGTGCGGGCTGCAAACAGTGCGATTGTGACAGTGGTGCAGTTGACGAAGTTTGTGACCCAGTTACGGGTAAATGCGTTTGTGCAGCGGGTGTCATTGGATATCGTTGTGACCAGTGTGATCTTCACCATTATGGATTGAACAACAGTGGCTGTCTCGGTGAGTGACCATTTCAATCTATCAATTTAACCACATATCATCCGCTCAATAATTATTATTTGATTTACTCAAAGATTCGAAAGTTCAGCCTAACAAAAACGTGACGAAATCAAACGGATTGAAAGAATCCAGCCAATAGTTGATAAATAATTTTCTAAAAATATTATTCTCCAGAATCATTGATCAAGTTCAGATTCTTTTATTAAGCGAAGGTCTTATTTACCAAATACGGTTGGGATTTATTTTCTAACTTTTTATTGAAGAAGGACATTCTGGTTTCTGGAATGGAAACATCCTTGAATTGACCCCAACCCTTATCAATGCCTCTATAATTGAAAAACCATTAATCCTAGCACTGAAGTCCACTCAAGCTTCTGATTTTACTTAAGTTTCCTTTAAAGACCATTCAATGATCACAAAAGTCCGATTAATCGAAGGTCTTATTTACCAAATACGGTTGGGATTTATTTTCTAACTTTTTATTGAAGAAGGACATTCTGGTTTCTGGAATGGAAACATCCTTGAATTGACCCCAGCCCTTATCAATGCCTCTATAATTGAAAAACCATTAATCCTAGCACTGAAGTCCACTCAAGCTTCTGATTTTACTTAATTTTCCTTTAAAGACCATTAAATGATCACAAAAGTCCGATTAAATCGATTGAACCTCGGTGACGATTACTCGGAGAGTACTTTCTCAGCGATGAATTTACCTTTCGGTCTGACCAACACAGACCGGGCCGCGCGATGGTCAATATAAAGACTCAGGATCTGCCATCCTACGCGCGAAAACGCTGCTCTCCCACGCGCTCAAAACGTGAAATTAACCAGTTATAAGACACTAATAAATAACTCGTCGATGTACTCGCTCGTATACCAACGTCACATGCATGTGCATACGGGACATTCCAGATCGATTTGACCAGTGTCCTTTGATTTTCAAATCCTTCGCTGGAAATATTTCTGCGGATTGAGGAAAAAGTTATCAAGATCTTGCGGGTTTTCCAAAACCTCTTTTGACCCTCCAGCTGATGAAATGTCAAACTTTTCTGCAACGCTTCCTGAAATCAAAGACTCTCAGTATAAGGCTAAATTAATTGAAGGCTTAATTAAGGCTAAATTGATTAACTTTAATCTGGAATGTCCTATACACAAGCTATAAGGCTTGGCCTTATACACAAGGAATAAGACTAACCTTATTGAAGGCTAAATTAAGACTAAATTGATTAACTTCAACCTAGAATGCCCTATACCCAAGCTATAAGGCTTGGCCTTATACACAAGGAATAAGGCTAAATTGATTGAAGGCTAAATAGATTAACTTCAACCTGGAATGCCCCATACACAAGCTATAAGGCTTGGCCATATACACAAGGAATAACGCTAAATTGATTGAAGGGTAAATTAAGGCTAAATTGATTAACTTTAACCTGAAATGCCCCATACACAAGCTGCGGGAAAATGAGTACGTGAATATGCGTGTACTCGAGTCTTAGCTTCGTAAACCCAATGCCTCCTTCTCACTTTTTTTTTAATTCCCTTTCCTGCCCGGGCTTGTCCAGACGAGCGATGCTGCAATGGCAAACCGACGATATTTATGTACTCGATGATTCACTTTGTGAATTTCACGACGATAGAATGAGGAATGAGAGAAAATTCTCGCGCCAATTTACGCAACTCGATAATTCATGTCTGCCTTATTAATTAAAAAAAAAACAGGCTTTGTGGTCTAGCATCTCCGGTATCGGAAACTGCGGTAGCCGGAAATGCCAACATATCCGATTTCACTCTGAACTCACCGCGTGTCTTTATCGAATGAGCTCAACTTTCAGAGAGTCACTTGAAAAATCGTAGAATTAGGAATATCTAATTTCATGCCCAAAGTTTTGGAACTTTGCAGAAAGTCCATCGTAAAAAGAAATTTGGGTCGTGGAACTAATCGTCGTTTTGACTAATTTTTTAAACAAAGCCCCGAAATTTCTGTATTTCTTCAAAGATTTTTTTTAGGCAATTCGCTGAGGTATTTTACCTAGTCTAACAATCTAAAAGGGTTATTTTGTGATTTTTTTTAAACTTATTTTTGTTTTTGACAGAAGTTTGTTATTTCAAAAAGTAATACCCAAAGAACAGTCGGTCATTTTATTTTCTATAAAAATATATTATAATGACGGAAGTACTGCAGTTCTAAAAACCCGAACCAATTTTATTAGTATATTGGTTTATCCCGCGACCAATTCAAAGAATTTTCGAAATATCGAATTAAAACAAAATAGCAGATATCGGAAGTGAAAGCCTCGATTTTGCGGAAAAATTAGTATTCCTCATATTTTAAACCGGAAGTATACATTAGAAAAAAAATCCTTCCATCAAATGCGAGACTTTTATATCCAAAAATGGTCCCAAAAAATTCAGAGAGATCGATGCAGTAGCTTTTGACTATTATGCTATCGGAAAATGAACTTGAAACTTTTAATTCTTGATTTGCAATAACAAGAAACTTTAAAGCTTGCTTTTTCTAAAATTACGTTATTAGTTACCAAAGAAAAACACTTGCTTCTCGGACAACCAATTCATTCAGTACAAATAAATTGGTTTTCAAAAAAAATTCATTTAATTATCGACCAAATTAGCCAGAAACAATTATTTAAATCAAATAATTTTTTTCTGGATGTAATTACATCGCTCGAGACGAAATTAAAAATCATTTGAAGACCGTCATGGACTTGGACCTTGGCAGAAAAAAATTTCGTTCCTCAGTGTCCGGCAAAAACCATCGACCATTGAGATATCTTCCTTTTTTGAAGACGTGGATTTAAATTTTTGAAAGCGGATCATCAAGAAATCAATAACCCTGAATAGATCAGTCCATGACTCTGTAGAGCTAAATCCGATCTTCGTGAAGTTTGCAGAAAACATTGATAACCCACTGTCGAAAAATGTCCCCCTTTTTTAGAAAAATAGATTTTTTAGCGTTTAGAAGTAGGTTTAACCTCTTGAATGCATTGCTAACCGAAGCGGGTGGACACCCACTCCCGATCTCTCACCTCGGCGTATCGATACGCCACGACCTGTCCCAGGACGTTAATTAAACTTCCTCCTACCGTCGAACGAAACGAATATCATTCTTCCTGACGCCTGAAGTGTGCTCGCAGCCTTTTCACCTTCGCCATTACTCGCGCCCTCAATTGACACGCTTCGCTAGACCGTTGGCATCCCACGCGCGTTTTAAACCGCGAGAACACACGCAAACACAGACACCACACCCCGCACAGCATCATACATTATCGGCACTAATGTGTGCATTATAAAATGCCCCGACTGTGCCAACATCTGGCGAGTCACTTCCTTGAACGCGGGTGGAATTTCTCGAGCCTCATTTTCCTCAGCCAAACGTTTCTCCTGAATTCCCTCGACCGATCAGATTCGTCCCTTCTTCTGGCCTTCATTAGCTCCTCGCGACGATGACTTCAACTTCATTACCTACAGAAATTAAGGCTTCGGCCTGCAAATATTGCGTCGAGAGGTTCATCAGCAATGTCGTAATTAAACGTCCGCCTGATGTTGTCCCGGCGAGTGGACTTGACTCAGAGATCATCTCCTTTCTCTCTCTCGCTATATCTGGTGAATCCTTGAGGAACGGGTGAGGAAAAAATAATTAAAAAACCTGCATTCAACGTGTCTCGTAATTAACCCTCGGGAGAATCACGACGTGGAAATCTCTCTCTCCCTCGCGTTGGGTAAAACCCTCCTTCGTGAACTTTGACCGTCCCTAACGTGGCGTATGCAAGTACCAAGAGTTCGTTGCGTTTTTACGAAAGTGCAAAAAATTACCTCTCATCTGCGTCGAGTATCAACGTAGACTCGGGTACACTTCAGCTGCTCTTGGTGGAGACTTTTTTTCAAACATTCTCGCTTGCCACTCAAACGAAGGATCTCGTAAGGTCATTTGGGCAAATTATAGTCGCGGGCTTGAAATCAGCCGAGGGTTTGAGAAAATCGAGGAAATTGAGAAAAAATCTCCGACGAGACTCGATTAAGACATTTACACAGTTTTTGAAGTACTTAAAGGATTTAGAGTGATTTTGTCGAAGAGATTTTGCAGTCAGAGGCATCATAAAATGCATCAGGATCAGCAGACATCTCAAAAATTGATGTCCAGTAAACTGACCCAATTTACTTCCTAATTTCCTATTCATGATGCTGAAGCATCTTTTACAGAACTAGTTTCCTATTTACCAAAAAGTTTTCAAAGTGAAAAATTGTTGGAATATATTTTGGGGTCTTCAGTAAGGACTTGGGATTCTTGATGCCCGATCAAAGCGTAATGATAATAAAAAACGAATTTTTAGAAACTTTTTTTCATTGCATTGCAGCAAATTTCAGATTTCTAGCCCTCCCTTCACGGAGTTCAATATTGTGGTAAAAATAATGATTTTATCAAATAGGGAATAAGTTGAGCTTCCAGATTCCCATTTGAATTGATTTGAAATATTGGCCAGTTTGTACCTCGTCCCTTTTGCTGATAGATTTTTCGTCATCGGAGAAATTCCAAAGTAGTTGCCGAGGCATTAATAATGTTACATATTCACGATATCCTCTTGATTACGAGGCACGTGTTCAATGAGAAAGTATATGCTCGTGCGCGCAAAACCGAGAGACTTTTGCGCGCGAGAAGTTTACACGTTGCACGACATTCTGAAGCGTTAATTTACGCCTCTCGAGGACGCCCCGCTGCGACGAGATGGATTTACCACCGCGGCTTGTTTTACCGGTACGTCCGGTCCGTGCAGATCCTTTTTCGCGATAATATTCTCCATTACACCCGCACCGCGCCTCAATGTATCGCGCTGTCGCATTGCGAAAACACCTTTTCGCGCGCGAAAATTCGACGACGATCTTTTTCGTCCGTTTTTCGATACTTCTCATGTCTTGCAAGTTTTCTGACGGGAGTCAGTCGAACCGCAGAATGTTTTTGGAAAAACCAGATTCAGGAATGGGGAATTCGATTTGATAGCCTTGAAGGTTAGTCCAATGATAGGGCGAAGTCACTTGGAGAAATTAAAATAACTGACGAAGATTTCCTCACGAGTCTACTTTTGGGTCCCTACCAAAAAATTTAGATATTTTTTTGTCGATCCTAATAGCCTCTTCTGTTAATTGGAGAAATTAAAACGAAAATTCAATGTAGTTTCTTGGTGGTTCAAAAAGGTTGATCAAAACGTTGAAAACAGTCCGAATTCTTCTTTTCAAGTCATTTGACCAACTTCAAGTCTGCAGCTTCATTTCTTGACTTTTGGAAAATCTTTGGAGCTTGTCTGAATCGAAATTCTCCAAGGTTAAGGAAAAATACACTTGTTTGACCCAATTTTAACGACTTGCTGGTAAAAAAACGAAAAAAGGAACGTGCAGCGAATTTTCGAAAATGATTTAAGGACATTTTAAGATTTGACCACGATGTTTTTTTTTTTTAACTATTTGAGGTTAGTAACTTTCATGCTGGGTTAAAAAATCGTGGTGGCGAAATTCTTGTCACAAGTCTGGGGCAAGGGAGAGAACATTTGAGATCGAGGCGACAAATGTAAATCGCTGGCGCGGCACACGGAAGTGGCCAGATCGTGTTTTACCTGTGGGATCAACGTCGTCAGCGTTACACAAGTATAAGCGGAGTTGGAGAACACGACGGATAAATTGTTCACTGCGGTAATCCGAGGTCGTAGATATATTTATTCCCGGAATGTCCGCGGACATTTGCTCGTTTATTTCACCGGCAACTGCTCGAGAAACTTCGCACTATGTGTACTTTTCTTTTTTTTTTTTAATGACAAAGAGTCAAATCTAGTCATGCTGAATCCGTTGAATCCGCCCTAAGAAAGGAAAAACACTTTCTTTTAGATTGATCTCGATTTTCAAGATCGCGAAGAATCTTTGGTAGCGATCACTTCTCGAACTAACGAGATACTTAAGACTGTTGGCAACATAAACACTGTTAAGCCTGGATTTATTTTATGCTTCGTTTGAATCTTAAAAGATCAAGATTGAGACCACATTTCGAGAAACATTTATGCAGTGGAATCGTTGGACAATTTCTACGTTCACATTTGTACTAAGATGCTTAAAAATTGCGTTTAAATTTTGGGTTCAATGCTCATAAAGATTATCGTTCCTTTTTGGGGAAAAAACAAATTGTCGTGAAAAGCTAGGCCAGGGATTCTTTTTTTACCAGTGCTCCGGTAGTGTTGAAATTTTTGGATGGGGATAACCTTCATCTTTTGAAGGATTCCCTATAATATTTTGGTCCAAAGAGGATTTAGATTTCTTGCCGATATTCCTTTATGGATATACTAATTAATTGGGAATGATTTTTGCTTTTGCTGAAAAAAAGTTTTTTAAAAATCATTTTCAAATATTCTTGACGGAGACCCCAGAATTCATTTCAATAATTTTTCAGTTTGGGTTGGAAACCCCGAACTTTTAGATTATCAGAGTTTTTGATCGGTGAATCAAGTTTAGAGGGTAAATAATTTATCTTTACGATTAATCCAACGTTATCGAATGTAGATAAAATATATGTCATCTAACAGAGTCGTAGGTCTTGGAAAAAAATATAATTATTTCTAGGGACACTTTTTGAATTAGCAAAATTTCTCCGACCGTTGAATTAGAAAAACAATTACCGCGGTTTCTCCGGCATCGTAAAAGATTAAAATAAATATAATTACTCAAGTATAAATATACTTAAAATAAATATAAATACTTAAGTCAACAAAAACTTTTGAGAGATATGAAAAACAAATTCCGCTGTATATTGTTACTTCCGGGTTCAAGTTTTTCCAATGTTTCATCTGTTTTTTTTCCTGACGAAAGATCAGAGGAAGTTTAAGGCATATTTTTTGGGGTGCAAAGTGGAGAACCAAATTTGGTTCGAATTTCGGGTTGCCGATTCGACGTTTCCTGTTGCACACGTGAGCGAGTTCGTTCCGAAAGTTTCGCGAAACTACATTCCGGATGATTCGCGGGTGAGTTTTTGCAAAGTGTCCGAGAGAACGAAGGTGGACGACGGTCGCGGAAGAATCGGTCTGAGAGCATTCGATACATATATATATATTTGCACAAACGGCATCGGCACGGGAGGGATATAAAGGGAGAATAAAAAGGGAATAAGAGTGGAGAATCGATGAGAGGGATGGACCAATGTCCAAGAGTGAGAGAGCAATCGCGCGCGAAGACTCCTTGACGTCGAGTGTAGTTTATATATATGGGGCATTCTACGCCGATTCGACTTAGGTCTGACCCTTCACCTCTCTGATTTTATCCTCAATTTGTTATGCTTTGTAGTACCTCTAAAAAGTACTCAGGATTTTTTCAGATTTTTTTGGAGTGATCCTTCTGTTTTTTAATATATTTTTTTTATTTTTTCGAAAAAGCTTGTTATGAACAAAAGGAAGCCCCGCCCACTGTGGCTCAACGCTCGAAATTTTCCATACAAGAAACGGGATTTTTGTGATTTTTTTCAGATTTTTAAATTTGAGCTAAATTTGTTTATAAAATTATCATTAAGTCAAATCACTCCAAAAAAATCTTTAAAAAATTCTGATCGCTTTTCAGAGGTACTATAAAACGATAAAAAATTGCGGACAAGATCGGAGAGGTGAAGGGTCAGACCCAGGTCGAATCGGCGTGGAATGCCCCATATATAGGGCGAATAAAAGCGAGAAAAAGAGAACAGACGTCTCTCGCGTTTCTTCGTCGAGTTCCCGTCACCGATCTCTCGCTGTGTCGCTCTCCTTTATATATATATATATGTATATATGAAACAGCATACCCGCACTGGGTTTATCGGCGTTTGAGATCGTCAATCGAACGATCTCGCGCCCGCGACTTCGATGATCCCGCGCGACTCTCCCGCGGTGTATATAATAACGCGTCCGATAAGTGATCGGATAAGCTCTCTTATCGATCGTCAAATAAAAATTAAGAAATTCTTTCAAACTCACACAAGCTAAAAGTCGAATAATTAACGAAGCGGCAAGCATACTTGAATTAGTGCTAATTTTTTGGAAATTTTGAATCTGCTTTTTTAGATGTTTTATGCCAATTTTTGACGACGATAATTCCGACTTTCTTCCCCAATTTCTGTAATTTTTGAAGGCTGGGAGTTTTTGTCGGAAAAAAATGTATTCATAAGAAAAAGCATGGAAAATCTTAAAAAATGTACTTTTTACTAAAAATTCATGAAAATTTTGAGTTTTTGAGAAAATCATTAGTGGATTCGTGTTCAGGGGGGAAATAACCATCGATATAAGGTTCTAAAAAAATTATTGGAAATTTTTTTTTTTTTTGCATTTTGACTGAAATTGAATTTGTTTACTAAAATCACTGTAATTAATTTTCTAGATAAGATATCGTCAACTTTAGCTCATTCTCTTTGTAATCGTTGAAGCTTCAAAACCCCGCTCGGTTTGTCTGATTCCGATCATTTTTCGATTTTTAGCAGATTTTCAAAGTTCGACCATCGATTTCTGCAAAGTTTTTTTGCAAATTTTTCCATTTTTTCCGGCGATTTTCAAACTGCTCTCATTTCTACAAAAATCACGTTATCGGGATGAACCAAACGACATTTTCTAAGTTTAATCGTGACCTTCAGGTACAACAAATAAATCAGTCAAACCAAAAGTTATGACCACTTGAAATTACGCTATTTTGAGGTTTCCGAAAAGTCGTCCAAAAAGAGCAAAAAAATTTTTATTTTATTTTTATCGTTTTCGAACGTCATTTCGATGGAAAATTTACCGCTGATGGCAAATCACGCAGAATTTTTGTCGAAAAAAAATTTGTTCATGAGAAAAAGCAAGGAAAAATTCAAAAAAAAATTTCTTTGAATTACATCAATATTCCCAAAACTGAACAAAATGAAAAAAAAACCTTATTAACAACAAATCCTTAATATTACGATCGATCGCTCCCACTCTCATATCGCTCCATATATAACGATCTTCTTCCCTCTTCTCGCCGGACCTCGAAGCTCCTCGGTCCGCAAACTCTCGAGACTCGGTGAGAGAGACTCCTCTACCAGAGCACGTACGCTCGCTAATGATGCAATCGGACCATCAGATACCCACATGGGTCCTCTCTTTACCCGCGGCGGTGGACTTCCCCTCGTTCCCCCTCTTCCTCTCACGTACATTCACGTACTATATATCGTAATTCCAGTAGAGACGAAACATCGGGAAAAATGAAACATTTTTTCTCGACAATTCTTTTCCATTTCGCCGATCCATTTCAATTTCTAATCAAAATCCCCTTCGACGACATGCAATGGAAATAGATAATTTTCGCATTAAACCCTTGTAAGGAGATTTCAAAGTAAAAGATCGGTGAAACGTTTTTTTGGGATCTCCATTAAGAAATTGTTACCTAAGTGCCCGAAAAAAGTGCGAGCAGTAGGAAAATTTTTAAGAAACAACTTTTTTTTCATCGCGTTACACCGGTGCAAAGTTGGTCATCATTCGACAGGCGCTCAATTACGTTTGACTGACTTCAATAAAAAAAGCTGTTTTGCTCAATGTTTTAAAAATGTAATAAATAAATTGCTCTATTCAAAATTAGAAGCATATTAAAGAGCAACATTTAAAAAATGTTTTATAAAATTTTCATTGAAAAAATTGGAAAATTCAGCCAGTGATTGGAGGAAGGATTTTAAAAAAAATCGGAATTTCAATTTTTGGCTTGTAAAATTGATTGTAATAGCAAAAAACCTTCGTTGAATCACTAGTCAATCTTATTTTGAAGAAGTGTCCAAAATTTCATGAAGAGTGATAAGTTTTTGAGAAATCGTGTTCACCGACTTCAAAAATAGTGTTTTCGGAAAAAAAATGGGAGAGAGATGCTTTAAAGGCTCTCTTATAGATTTTTACTCCGATTGACTTGAAACTTTGCGAAAATATTCTCGACTTTTTGTGCTATGAGGTTTAAAAATAAAAAAATGAATTTTTTGATATTCTTAAGGATGCTTTGCCCCTACCGTCCCAGCCAAAAATTTTATCTGGTTGTGGAACTGCGCCTGAAATTTCCGTACTTCGTGATACAATAAAAATCTGAATCAGTTTCAGGCATGCCATAAACAACAATTATCAATAATAATATTGTCCAAAAGTTATTAATAAATTGTTTAAATAAATAATTATTCAACAATTTTTCCATAAGTTCTTTTTATTCTTAAGAATGTTGAGTCTCAAATCGCAAATGACGAGAAAATTCTGAAAATTTGGTATGTATTTGGATGAATTATTTAAGAGGTCGTGTAAAAATTTCACGACGATTAGAAAGCTCGTTATCGAACAATTAACATTAACAAATTAAATTAAATTAAATGTAGTCTTATGGAAACTGATATCACTTTGCGATAATTTTGTTTGTTGACCTCTCAATTTTTTAATATCTACACTATATTGAAAGCAACGGAAACAAAACGAAGTTTATTGATAAATATTTTTTTTATTTGTTTAAAAAATTGTTCTTAACAAAATATTAATATTTTAATAACGAGCTTCCTAATCGTCGTGAAATTTTTACACGACCTCTCAAATACTTCATACAAAAACATACCAAATTTTCAGAATTTTTTCATCATTTTTCATTTTAACCCTTAAGGAGGTTGAAGTAATGATGATAGAATTCTGAAAATTTAGTATGTTTTTACATGAAGTATTCGGGAGGTCGTGTAAAAATTTCACGACGATTAAGAAGCTGTTTATTGAACAATTAACATTAAAATATTTCATAAACAAATCGAATGCGTTAATTTTTCCGAAAGCATATGAATTTTTCCAGAATTTTCTCTTTATTTTGAAGTATTATAAAAAACATTCTGAAATACAAACAAAAAAACTACCAATTTTGTGTATATTTTTGCACACAGGTTTATCATCAGCATTAAAAAGTTTCACAGACACTGGGCCAAAAAATACATAAATACAGCTATTCTAAAAATTTCAAAACGGGAATTTCAAAATAGAGAGAAAATTCTGAAAAAATTCGTATGCGTTCAGAAAAATTAACGCATTCGATTTGACTAAGGAAAAAAAGAACTTATGGAAAAATTGTTGAATAATTATTTGTTTAAACAATGTATTAATAACTTTTAGGCAATATCATTATCGGGAAAAGCATCCTTAAACCATAGCCACCCCTTAAATCCTTCAACCGGCAAAAAACCTTGTAAATGCAAATTCTGAACACTCCCTGGATACAAATTGTCTAAACAAAATTTCAAGCTCTGAAATTAAAATAAATATCTGCAAAGTAGAAAAAAGTGTTCCAACTCTCCTGGAATTACTCTCTATGTACATTGAAGTATATACTCTTCTCGTTGCTGATGCTGCTGGCGGTGTATCTCGCTTTCTGGATCCTCTGAATCGTCAGCGGAGAGTAAAAAAGAGAGTGAGAGAGAGAGAGAGAGAGAGAGAGAGAGAGAGAGAGAGAGAGATACAGCTCTCTCGTTTGCCCACCTGACCATAAGACCGGACGCGAAACGCGCGTGGGACGTTACCTCAATATATAAGCACACACTTTTGCACGTGCACGCGGAGTCCCGCGAGGAAACGCGAGAAAGATTCCCCGCGAAAGACAGCGAGAGAGGGAGCGCATCTTTGCCGCGCATGATTCCTCAAAAGTGTGAGAAATTTCGAGTCAATCCTCTCGCGCTCTTTATCTCAGAGACCCGTTATATTCTTTACTCTTCACTCGCTGTTATCTCTCGACTCGTGGGATTCGCGATACCACCAATCTTTGCTTCGAGATCTCTCTCTCTCTCTTCTCTCTTTGCCGCGATTCTCGCGATTTCATTCATGATACGGCGTTGGCCTCTTTATCCACGGTTCTTCGCGTTTCTCCGTTTTCATTGTCCAACCCACGATCGTACACGCGATGGATTCGCAATTCAATTATCGGTCCGAGTCCATTCAAACGTCACTCTGTGACTCAATCGATTATAATTCCACTCGACGCTTCCGCGATAAAACTCAAAAATCGCGGATGCCCGTTTCCGGAAGGGAAAATGTAGGAAGGAAATCCAAACGCCATTTTATATTGCAATTTGTTTGTATACAGATATTGGAGGGAAGTGCAACGAGGTCGGCTTAAGAGGCGTGCCGACAAAGTTGCGACAATATATAAAGTAAAGGATGACTATAAAGTTTTCCGCTTCCCTCTCTTCCTCTTTCCAGGGCTTTCCTTCTTTATCCTGGCTCTTGAAACTTGGATTGTCACGCCCGTTGCACGCCGATACAATTGATCGGACAGAGAGAAACTCTCTCGCGAAACTCCTTCCTCGATCGGGACGAAAAGAGCGAGGGAGATATATAGGAAAAAGAAAATATACGCGAGGCGAGGCCATGAGCTATGTTCAGTTATGCGTGGGACGTGCTGCATCGATAACGTGCATTAAGTATCCCCATACAATGCGCACTTATATCGGCGCACAGCCAAACATAATTTTTCAAACGTATAAATCGACGGAAGAACCGAAACGCAAAAGGGCACGTTCTTGGTGAATTTATTCGCCGAATCGATCAGAGTTACGACCATTTTTGTCGCCAGCGTGAGATCGAACTGGCGCCTTATTTCATTCACTAAATCCTCGGTGACCCCGTTAAACTCGCATCGAAGAAATACAATCTAGAAAAGAACTCTCAATGATACGGAAAAGTTTAATTTTTGCGATTTTTTGAAATTTATATATGGGGCATTCCACGTAAAATCACGCGGTCATCGGCCTGACCCCCTCGGATTTTGATGTCCAATGAATTGTGCGTTTCGTTTGGTCCAAAATATGACTTCAAATTTTTTAAAATTTTTATTTATTTTTTTTAGGGGTTGCCCGAGCTAAAAAATCATTAAATTGAAGGAAAACATAAAGAGGGGCCTTTTTCAAATTAATGAAATTTTTTCACAGAAACTAGGGCCCAAAACAGATATTTTGGTCGTAGTTCGATAATGGGCCAAAAATAATTACCTTTTTTTTTGCATTTTAATATTTTTTTTCAATAATTTTTCATTTTTATTGTTTCCCGTAGTGAGAATAACAGCAGCAACGGCAGCAACAACAATATTTTCCTTGTGAAACTTGATTTTTTTTTCTTGGCTTAAGAGTGAAACGATAACATTTTTTGAAAATTCATGAGCCTCAACGACCTGAAATAAAACGGATAATTAAAAAATATACATATAAAATAGTAATTGAAAATTGTTAAAAAATAGTAATTTCAACTCAATTGTTCAGAAAGATGATTAAGTTAACTTAAAAATACATCTCATGAAGGATATCAAGAAAAAATTTGATACACTCGTAAGAAGTTGTAAATTATGATAAGGCAAAGCAATTGAAGGGTGAAAAAATTTTCAATTAAAAAATTGTGATTATATTAAAGGATCGGTTTATTGTTATTGAGTACATATTTAAATTATTTCATATCAATCTTTATTGCAAAATCTTAAAAATCAATAAAGATATACATAATATCTCGATGACACCAAAATCTTAATCTTTTTTTTCTTTGATTATTCATAAAATGGCGACGAATTAAAATTCTTTCCATTTTATTCAAGGAAGTTTAAAAAATAACGATTATTAAAAATGTCGAAATCGGCTTTTAACTAAAAATTTTACACGTTTTTGAAAATATACATTTAAAATAAAAATGATTTTTTTTCTGTTTTTTTTTCAAATGTATATTTTGAAAAACCTGTAAAATTTTCAGTTGAAGGCCGATTTCAAAATTTTTCATAATCGCTATTTTTTAAACTTGCTCGATTAAAAAAGAGCTTTAAAAATAGAAATAATTTTGATTCATCACCTTTTCGTAAATCAAAGAAAAAAAAGGTTAAGATTTTTTCGTCATCAAGATATTATATGGTACATCTTTGTTAATTTAAAAAAAATTTCAATAAAGATTCAATTGACAATTTTTTCACTCTTTAGTTGCTTCCCTTCATAATTCACACTTCTTACGAGTGTCTAGAAATTTTTCTTGATGTCCTTCATGAGATTTATTTTCAAAATTGATCCTGCCAGAGTGATAGATATATCACTCTGGCACTTTCATTTTTTTTCGCGAATTAAGGTACGCGTTGATTAGAGACTCGGCGTGCTCCTTGATGAGGATATTTCTACCGCGAAATACGTGTAATGGACTTGGGGGGGGGGGAATAAGCGCGAGAAAATAAGAGGCAGCTTAATCGTAATCGAAAGAGCGAGAGAGAGAGAGAGAGAGAGAGCTTTTGCGAGAGGGAAAGCTTTTGCCGAGAGGGAGAGATGGGCAGAAGGACTCGCGTGGATCTTCGCGGGCCAGTTTTGCTGCTTCTGCAGAACATCGAGAGGCTCCTCTTTCCGGGACGGTCGACCTTATGAGGGACCGAAGGTGGGAGCGAGATAGAGGAGAGGATTAAAAATGAAAAACATAGAAAGGAGCAACCACTGCGTATACTTCGCGATCGAGATAAGCGAGATATATGGACCTGCCGAGAGGGAAGGCTTCTCAGTCCCTCTCTCTCTCTCTTTCTCTCTCGGTTTTGCAAGATCTTTCTCATCGTTGCAGCGGATACGCGGGAGAATTCACGTATGTGAATCCAATGAAAAAAAAAACGAGAAGAGAGAGAGAGAGAGAGAGAGAGATATTCGCAATCGCAATTGCTCGCGTGTATCAAGAATAGATTGTACGAAGGTTGGCATTGACTTCCGGTACTCACTACTTTTTCATACTTGAATATGACGGAAATCATTCCCTCCACAATTTTTCAGCCTTCGAGATCGTACGATTAAATTCCATCATTGAACTCTCAATCGAGTTCGATTATTCCATTCCTTTTTTCAAATTCGTGATAATCACGAAGATTATAATGATTTTCAGGGGATTTATTCGATCAGTCGAGAGACATCGACGTCTGATAAATATTTCTGAAATTTTTTTGGAATCGATGGTGGATGAAATTGAATTTCCAAAAATTAATTTTCATTAATATTGGAAAAATCGAGTCGATATGTATGAACATAAATTTAGGCAGCTCTGTGAACTTGATGTGAATCATCTGCTCATTCAAACCTTTTTTTCTTGGCGAAAATACGCCTCGTTTCTCTCACTCGGGAATATTTGAATTACTTTCTCGCACCCTCGTTTAATTTACCTCTTTCTTTTTCTCTCTTTCGCTTACCCCCGTCGAATGGCAATTAGTTAGCTGCTTCTGATTGAAACTCCATTAGCGCGTTATCTTCCAACTTTTATACCCACCGATGAGACTCCTTTGCTTCATTAACTATAAACATACACATATGATACACATATTTATATCATATATAATATAGGGTGAAAGCCGGATAGTTGCCCCGGGGGGATAGTTGCCAGGGTTTTTAATACACTATGTTAGAGATGTCCCTAGCGTTAGCGCTTTTCTGTAATTATTAATATGCCCTCGCATGCCTCAGTGCCCAAAAGACATAGGACAGGGCCCACAAGTTTCGTCTGTGTGAGCGAAAATCTTCCGCGGTGAGACCTCGACGAGCGTTGTACTAATATTGGTTACTAATTTTTATTGAATAAATAATGTTATGGTTGAGGATTCAGTCAACTATTTGTTTCCTCGCATGCATTAGAGTTTCAACTACACGGTCTGATACGGTATATTGTTAGATAGCTTTTATTTATTTTTTTAATAAAAAAGGCAAGTATCCGTACCGAAAAGGATAGTTGCCCCAAATTATTTTCCGGTTAGTTGCCCTAACGACAATATGGGAAAAACCCAGGCGTGGTCCTTGCTAGACCGAAGTTAGTTTAGCACTAGCGTTTAAAGAACTAGATAAGAAAGAAAAACTGTTAATTAAAGGTATTTCAAAAATTAATGAAATTATTAATTATAAAATTATAAAATTGATAATAAAATATCTAAATTAAAAAATAAAATTTAAAAAATATAATAAAATAAAATAATCTGTAACTTAATATTAATTATAAACTCCTTCGAAGTATTTTCGACGTGAGGCGACTATCCGCCACGTTGGGCAACTATCCCTCTTTGACGAGGTCAAATGAAACGGGATTTACTCAAAAACCATATTAATTGGGTTTACAAAAATAGTGCACAATGAATGATCAAAGACCAATGTTTTAGTATACACGAAGCATATTTTCAGTAGATACTTAATTTTTAAGTAATAGAGCTTTCCCCGAAAGTGTGGCAACTATCCGGTTTTTACCCTAGTACGAGGGTGCTTTAACATTGCTATTGATTTTTAAACTTCATTGCTCATCGAGACTCTGCGTTTTGTTGAAGTAAAAAAAATTTGAGGCCTGAAAATTTTCTTCGATTACTGTTTCAGCAGGATCGGGTTATTGTTATTTTGTCTTAAAAATTAATAGAGATCAATATTACTTTAACGACAAAAAAATCCTAGAAATTGATATTTTTACCAAATTAAAAATTCTTCATAAATCTAATGTGCCAATTATAAATGAATTTTTTTCTATTTTTTTCATCGAGAACAAATTTTGTTTAAATTAATTTTCTATTTTTCGTAAATAATCCGCTGTGAGAATTTTTCACTTGAAATTTTGGATTTAAAAAAATCGACAGCATGAAAAAAAAAACCTAAAAAAATTCTGAATTCAGCTGTCACAAAAATATTTATTTCTGATTTTTAAGAATCCCATATCCTATAATTTTAAATGGCGTAAGAAAAACGATTTTTGGAAAACCAGTCATCAAGGCAATGGCAAAAAAAATGTCTCAGTCTTTTCCTTTCGCGAGAATTATCTGATTAGTTCAAAGTACAAGAATCTCGATGAGCAATGAAATATAAAAATGACACGTGATTTCGGAGGACCCTGATATCTACCTGTGCAAAATCGCATTTTATATATGCTCGATGCTTATTCCACATATATTCGAGGTACACTTGGGAATGAAGTCCCGTGACGACGGAGGACTCGGATCACCATCCTCTTTTTCCCTCCCTCTCCCTTTTTCTCTCTTCGCCATTGAGGTTCGCGTGCGCCAGTGCCAAACAATTAGCATAATACTAAATCGCATTTCATCGAGTTTATCGACCCTCGCCGCCGCTTGGTTTCATACACGAGTCTCGCACAGTCGGTTCTCTACGCTTCAACGGGCCTTACCGTTTATGCCACTACAATATATCGCGTATATACAAGCATAGATTACGTGTATCAACGGCCAGTGATAGAGGAAGGACCATACTGCTCTCGTTGAATCGCGAAACTTACGCCCTTTTGTCGCGAAGCTCGATAACACATCTATACAAACTATAATCTGGACTTTTACACATTCCTCTTTGAACTTTCGCATTATCCCACGACCTCGTGTTTCGTACGCATGGCAAATTGCCATAAGCGCAAATCATTTGTTTTAATGCTAATTTAAAATCGATGTATACGAGCCTCCACGAAGTTTCCTCTGGCTAATTACCCCTCCGGCGTATTACCGAGTCGCAAATTTCACAAGATATTCTTATATGCCATCGGGATTTTAATTCCGGCATCATAGATATGCATATGCCTTTTCTTGACATTCAATTATCGGAGAATGGGCGCGTGTCTGTGTGTTGGTCTCTTAAGGGGTTTGCAAAGCGTTGGAGTTACGTGATTCAATTCAATGGGTCGATTATCAATTTTTTTATGACTCTGGTATTGGGGTGATAAGGTCAAGCTTTTGCAGACGGTAAATATATAGTTTTGACGTGTTATAGTTTTTTTTTTAATGCGAAATAATTATAAATCGGATGGGGCACGAAACGGGTTCGGTCGATTTGGCTTGATTTGAGAGGGAAAAAATAATTTTTTTGTTCCATTCGTCTTTACAAACATCTCAAGGTCTAGATCGATGGAAAATCGACGGCTGATCACGAATATGATATAAAAAAAAATTAAATTCCAAGGATAAAAGGACAATATGACGCAAAATGACTCGAAAAAACGCTGTTTTTGATATATAGAGAAAACCATTGAGTCAGAAAGGATTCCACTAGCACAGTTCGATAGAGCAGACAATTTTACATCGACCTGTCTTTTTATAAATATAGTTGATACTAAAATAGAGATTTTGGAGCCATAAATACAATAATTAATCGGTCTAGTCTGACGAAAATGCTTTTTGCTGATCTGCTCTATTAAAATCGTCATAACTCGATTAATTTTTAGAATTTTTACAAAATCTATGTGCCAAATGAAAGTTAGGACTCCAGGCAATTGCCTGGAATCCTAACTAGAAAATTCTAATTAGAAATTTCCAGTTAGGAATAAAAATAAGAAAAGCTAGAAGAAAGAAATTTCTAGAACGTGAAATAAACGAAAAACGGTTAGTGAAATTCCAAGGTTGTGCTGACCCCTTAAAGAAAAATCCGTCTACATAAGGACAAACACCTTGGTAGCTTCTTGAGCTTCCTTGATCGTCGTCTTGGTAGCTAAGCTCGAAAGAAACACGGACATCGACGGAGAAAAGGTCCCTTTTCTCGTCGTCACAGTACTCACTCCTCTGGTGGTCCTCTCACACGCACGTGAACGACTCTCGTGCGAAAAAAAAATACACACACATATGTCTATTTTTGTCTTTCCTATTCGCATCTCTCTCTCACTCACTTTGCTTCCTCGACGATAAATTTCCATGCGTCTCCATAATTAGCGTGAACGCCGACTGATTTGCCATGGCTACGTTGAAATGAGCAATGGACGTCGAAACGGAAACGACCAGATGAGAAATAATTAAGTAAAAGGCATCGTTGCAAAAAAAATGTCAAGATAGGCACTAAAAAAAATTTCATACTGCTTCAACGCACTTGATTGTCACGATGATTGGCAAATTTTCTCATCAATCCTAAAAAAAACATTCATTCATAAAAACATTCATCGTAAAAGTACAATTTTTCACTTTGAACGCCCATTCATTGTGCATGATAGATAACTATAGTTATTATTTTTCAACTAAAAAGAAATTAGTTGGCGAAAGAAAAATTTACCGTAAAAAAATCGTAAAGTTAATCATCAATTTAAGGCGGTATTCTGGTCTAAAGACATATACATTTGACCGTTTTGTCAATCTCGATAAAGAACAAAAAATATTTTTAATATTATTTTTTCACAATATAGTTATTAATATTTTGACAATAAATAAAAACAAATTTAAAAAAAAATGAAAATTAAATAAGTTATAAACTGGTAAAGTTGGGGCTGATAAAAAGGGGATGGCTGACACGATTGCAATCTTTCTAGTCATCCGATACAAAATAAAAATAAAAAATTCTTAATTAGTAAGAATATTGTCACAGCCCTCACCTCAGAGAAAACGGAAAAAAAAATCGCAAAATGGCGGCTATCCGAACAAAAAAGGCGTTTTTCGACTCTCTTTTCATAGTTTTTAATTTTTTTACAAAAATAGCTATAACTCTGTAAATTATTGGAATTTAGACATTTCCTTTCAAGGATAAATTCTCAAAGGTCTTATCTTAAGGAATTTGCAGAAAAAAATGATTTTTTCAAAATTCTAGATCAGAATACTCCCTTAATCAACACTCCAAAGTCGGACGGTCACTAAAATAGCTATAACTCCCTAAATTATTGGAATTCAAAAACACCCTTCCGAAGATATATTCACAAAAGTCTCAACTTTAAGAATATGCAAAAAAAATGATTTTTTCAAAATTCTAGACCAGAATACCCTCTTAAAATTGCGCTCTGACGTAACGGGCGTAGCTGCGTCACTAAAATAGCTACAACTCCTTAAATTATTGGAATTGAAAAATTTCCTTTCGAGGATATATTCATAAAGATCTCAACTTCAAGAATATGCAAAAAAATTGGATTTTTTCAAAATTCTAGACCAGAATACCGCCGTAAGAGTTTCGCACAGACTCATAATTTAACTTGTAATTTAAAAATCAGATAGATTTGGCCCACTTGACAAGGAATCAATTTAATAATCGTCACCAAATCCTCGAAGAGTCTGGGATTCTTTCGGAAAAACATTTTGGACGAGTTTCTTGGCAGGAGGGTCGATTGGATCACCGAAAAATGAGCGATGCGAAACGATCGATATTCGCCGAGGATCTTTGCGTGCAGCTCGGGGGATTAAATTCTCTGAGCCCAATGTTCCTGTACATAATATTCATATAGTTGGCTTACAAACTCGCTCGTGTACGTACGCACGATCGTTTATGGCGATCGAGCAATTTAACGTTAATAAGGAAGACTCCTATATACATATATATATAAACCCGGTGATCCTGCTTGAGGCGAGCAACCCGGGCGAGTTGCTTCTTCTCCTGTTCTTCTTCTTCGTCTTATTCCTCCGCTTCTTCTTCATCTTCCTCCTTGGCTTGCTCCTCGTGATCTCGAGGATTTCAGCCCATCCAAACAGATTTTACTCGACCGTCCCGCGTTGCCTCGATCTGCTTTCAGAGCCCAGAAAAAAGAAAACTACAAAAAATCCCCCACAGTAATATGTTAACCGGATATTATAGTTGCCCAAGATACAGATATATATTTATATACATATATATATATATACCATATTGATAGGCAAAGTGGAAAGGCGGTGCAGAAGTCACTCCGAGAGTCGCGCGAAAAGCAACCAACGCGCAGAAATCTCGTAACCGCGGTTACCAACAAGTTTTGTACACCCCTTTATTGACGATGCCGACGATCGTAACTGTTATCGCATTATCCTCGAGTTTACGCACTCCAGATTATCACGTTGTGCTTATAAATCGAGCCCCAAGCGGCAAAAGGGCGCAACTTCCACGATTCGATGCGCAACGTTTTGATAAATCAGGACTATTCTTCGTTCGAACTTTCGTTGAGAATTCAGGAATTTTCAAATTGCTTTAATCCCATGGTTCTCATTAACGATGACAATAATGCGGCTCTGGAATATCATCGAAAATTCCTTCGGTAAGGAAAAAGGGCTTTCTCACTTGATCGTACGGAATATCTTATCGAATCTTCTCCTTCTGACTTTATCAATAATCCCAGCTCTTCGTGCTGCGTTTTTTAATGAAACGGATCCTCGGAAATACGTCATTTTATCGTTCGCCACCGCCGACGACCAACCGCAAAGTCTCGACGAAGAAATATGATATGTATTTATCACCTTATATGGCGTAGTTTATAGTATTTTTCGCGAGGAAAGCGTTGAGCTAAATTACGCTTTAAACGGCTCTCCAGGTGCTCCTGCACGTGCGAAATAACTCCCTCCTTTCGCTCGTTATATCAAATATTCTCTGCGGATACCAGTTACTTTTCTCACAGACGTCGATTAAATTCATAATTGACCAACTAGTTCCGTATTTAGTGGAATAGTTATCTGGGAATTCTATTAGATTTTTTGCAAATCCATCGGTTTAGAAGTTGACATTCGAAACAAACTGCGCTAAAATTGGTCCAAGGATTTGTTGCCCTCTAATAAGGAATTTTTCAGTCAAATTATTGTTTAGACTGATTCAAAAAGCGACTATTTTTTTTCGAAATTCCTTATTGAATACTTTCGGGGAGGGGAAAGAAGATGCCTGTTAAAAGCAGAGCTCTTAATATTAATATTTAGCGGTCCCTCATCGCATATTTTTATTTACGATTCTATTTACGATATTTAGTAATAAGTTTTAACATTTTGCCGGAAACTAAAAAAAAAGTTAAATTCACTCTACATTTAACTTTAACCTTGAGTAACTTTTGAAGCAGTGAGTTTATCGAAAAAATCATAACAGACCTTTTTTGTAGAGCTTTCAATTCCCTACAAGAATACGCATTGTTCATTTCGGTACGTTGACTTGGAGCCGAGGTATAAATTTTCAACGTTTGATATTTTTTCCCTATGTTATTTAAATGGGAAATAGAAATATGCGATGAGAGACCGCTAAATATATTAATATTAAGAGCTCTGCTCTCAACAGGCATGTTTTTTCACCTCCCCAAAAGTATAGGAGATTTCGAAAAAAAATAGTCAATTTTTTAAATCAGTCTATTGTATATATTTTACATTAAGTAATAATTATTTAATACAGATTCATTTCCATCCATTTTAATTTTGACCCATTTTGATTCGCATTTGTTTCTCTCTGAAACTTGCAAAAAATACGCTAACGGTTCTTTCATCATTTTATCGTCCTCATAAAATTGTCTCACACTTGCAACAAAATTCTAAGGATAGTTTTATTCATCAGAAGCCCATTAACTTGCAACAAAATTCGAAAAATCACAAGATTAATCTAATTAAAATCGATGCCAATTCCGTGGCTTTGCGAAGAAAGTCGCTGAATTGCTGGCGAAAGCTTCGTATAAAGTACGAAATTTACGATCGATCGTAATTCGCTGGATAAATAATATGCACCCGTGTCCGAGGCTGGATGCACCCGCGGATGACGTGAATATAATATTATCTCGAATTCGCGAGAATTGAAACTCTTCGCTTTCGAAACGGGAAAAAAAAAATTTACCGGTACTTTGATCTTTTTCTCGATTTTAACCCCGATCAATTGTCCGAGTGCATTAATCGTCGCGAAATATTCGTGACGTTGAAGAAAAAATGCACGACAAATTTAACGGGACATTCGCTGCAAAATCATTGCTCGGAGTTGGAGAGCAACCGTGTAATGTAAGATATACTGTAGAAAGAAATATATGAACAAAAAAGAAACCATTCGCGAGAGTATCGCTGACCTGGGTCAACCGCATCGCGATTGCCGTCCAGACTCTGCGATCGTGACGTTTTCTCCGCGTATGCATTAGCTTCGTTGCTGATTGCAGCAACCGGCGTGTGCATTCATCAAACGTCGACTTTTCCCTCTCTTCTTTCACCTCAGACGCATATGATACACGTTTGCCACCGTGTGCACTCGCGTCTATTTTCTCGTCGAGGCACGCACCGTTTCGTGTCACGTGAGAGATGCAAATCGCGCGACTTCGACGCAGAGACCAAATAATGCACAAACAAAACGTGACTTGTACCAAAAGACATTTTTCCGATATGACCTCATGAGTTTATCGAACTGTTTGCCCAGCCAGAAGCGTTGCCTGCGAACAGTTATTTGGGTCCTTCAACTTTGTACAAGCGAAAGGAGGCTTCAAACATTTTCCAATTGAAGGATTGAGATTCGTTGATATTTCAAGATTCGAATCCTTGTGCAGAATCAAGATTCGTTTCCTCATGCAGAATCGAACGTGATGAAAAAATTATGGATCTCAGGTGATCAGTTTAGCATCAGTTCCATTCGAATCAAATGGAAGATCAGCAGAATCAAAAAAGGTTTCTTTAAATCAAGTAGAAAGTCAGCAGAATCAAATGAGATTTCTAAAAATCGAGCAGAGGTGCAGATGATTCAAGTAATATTTATTTGAATTGTATAGAAGGTCAGTTGAATCAAATACGATTTATTCCAACGAAATAAAGATTCAGCTAAATCAAATGAGGCTTATTGAAATCAAATAGAGACTCAGTTGAACCAAGTAATATTTATTTGAATCAACTAAGGTCAGCTGAATCAAGTAAGATTTATTCCAATCAAATGAAAGTTCACCTGAATCAAAAAAGATTCATTTAAATCAAATAGAAAGTCAGCAGAATCAAATGAGATTTTTTTAATCAAACAAAGATTCATATGAATCAAGTAATATTTATTTGAATTATAGAGAAGGTCAGTTGAATCAAATAAGATTTATTACAATCAAATAAAGATTCAGCTGAATCAAATGAGTTTTATTAAAATCAAATAGAGATTCACTTGAACCAACTAATATTTTGAATCAAATGAAGTCAGCTGAATCAAGTAAGATTTATCTAAATCAAATAGAGGCTCAGCTTAATAAAAAAAGATTGATTTAACCCCAATAGAGGCTCAGCTGAGTTGAATTCAATTTATTTGTATCAAATAAAAAGTCAGCAGAATCAAATGAGATTTTTTAAACCAAATCAAGATTCAGTTGAACTAAGAAATATTTATTTGAATCGAATAGACAATTGGTTGAATCAAAGAAGATTTATTCCAATCAAACGAAGGTTCACCTGAATCAAAATAGATTTATCTCAATCAAACAGAGGCTCAGCCGAATCGAATTCAATTGATGTAAATGAAACAGAAAGTCAGCAGAATCAAATATGAAATTTATTGAAATCAAATACAGATTCAGCTGAATCAAGTCAAATTTATCTGAATCAAATAGAAGGTTAGCTGAATCGAATGATATTTATTAAAATAAAATACAGATTCAGCTGAATCAAGTAAAATGTATCTGAACCAAATTGAAGGTTAGCTGAATCAAATGAGATTTATTAAAATCAAATACAGATTCCGCTGAATCGAATGACATTTATCTGAATCAAATAAGATTTCCTTGAATCAAAGGTCTGTTTGAAGAGTAGATCGATCACAAATTCTGATAATGGGCCTAACATGTCAGATCCTTTGATGGGAATGCTTGATTTGAGTAGACCCATCTTTCAAGTCCATTTTCTTTACTATAGTTGCATTAATGACCATCGCCACTCATCGCCCACTTGATAATAGTGCGCGAGATTTTTTCCTTCTTCATTCCAATCTATCTCACGCACATAATCATCACGAAGCCTGGCGGGCTGCACACTTTGTTCCATTGATTTCCGGTATGAGAATCCATCTTACGTCCGCAATATTACGACTCATCGCGTTGTGCGCTATGCCAAAGGAAGACGATGCTTGCACGGATCCTGACTAACGAAAAGGATCTAATTCGGACGTTTTGACACATTGATTCATGCTTTTTGCGACCTTTTGTTTGCGAGGACGCGACCCAGAGAGATGATTCCAGCGGATGAACAGGACTCGTTCGTCCGCAGCTTCTTGCAACGTTCAACCCTTCGGGCTCTGCTGTACGCAATTCTAGATCCATGTTTATTATACATACGTTGTTTATACATCGTTTATATATATATATATATACATGTATAGAACTAGGAGTTATATGTGTAATATAGTCCTGACCAATATGATTTATGCTCGGTCTTATGCGTCGGGATTTATACACGAGCCAACATTTTACTATCATATTCCACTCTCTCTCTCTCTCTCTCGCTCTCTCTCATGGTTTGACCATGGTGGTATACTCGACTATTCACTCTTGAGTATCACAAGCCCCGTAGCCTTTACTACATTACGATCCCCATGACTCCCTGCTCGTCCTCTCTCGCTTCTTATGCGGTACGATTCGTCGTGGTTTTAACTCTGCCACACACATTGTCCGCAAACAGTTGTCTAACGATTGCCCCCATCATCCCCAAGCACGTGCAGAAAATTTCACGATACTCTGCCGTTCAATATAATAAGCGATTGACCAGCTCATAAGGTGGAACTTGAAATTGGTGAACCTGTTGTTAGATTCCAAAGAGCCCTTCTGATGGGACTGAGAATTTTGATTTTGCGTGGATCTTCAACCCAACTATAAAAGTTAAAAATTTAGAGGCGAATACATTTTTCCTAGGAAATTTCCCATCTAACACTCGCTCCATGAACCCCTAAAAAACAAAAAATAAATTCTTCTGCTTTAATTGAATCACGGATCAGAGCACGTTGATTTGAAAATAGACGAACCCATCATGGGTAAAAAAAATTGATTTCTTTTCTACTTGACTTTATCTACATATCAAGTACTTTGTCTATGGAAAATTGCTGCTGATAACGAATATGCTATCAGAAAAAATAAATACCCACGAAAAAATTGTAAAATGGCGGAAACGCAATTTTCATTTCCTTGATCTGAGCCATAAATTCCATCAAAACAGTCTTTTCGACTATTTTTCGAGGGAATTTGATTTTTTTAAATAGCCAATTCCTGATCGGCGAATGATTTTCCATCGATATAGCCCTTGAGATGTTCATAAAAACTATTTTAAAAAATCACGATTATTTCCCTTTATCTGTCGCCTGTCCATTCGCCAAATGACCTTTGCTGATTCGTGATCCGCCGGACGGTAGAATTTGTTTTTCGTGATTCAAAGGTTCATAGCGTATGTTTTGGTTCGGAAATTTCCTAGGGAAATTTTCTGTTATTAATTTTTTTAATCAGGCAATGAGAGGGGCGGGCGGGATTGTGGCTCATCTCAATGGGCGCATCTCATTGGTTGATTAAAAAATTAATAAGAATTCAGGGGTTCAAGATATCAAAAAATGGCAAAGGACTTTTCTTTTATCTCGCAAATAGCCAAAGTTAGAGTACGCTATTTTTCAAAAAAACCAAAATTTGATAAGATTTTAATCATTCGTTCGGCATTCGCCAAATTTAATAACGAACAACCTCGATAGCTATATTAATCTCTTTGCAAAGTTTCAGTACAATATCTCAAAAATTGCACAAGTTAGAGCGTGCACGCTATTTTCAAAAAATTAAAAATTTCATAAAATTTTAATCCTTTTATGGATTTTCACCAAATTCAATAGCGAACAACCTTGATAGCTATACCAATTCTGTACAAAGTTTCAATGCAACATCTTGAAAATTGTGCAAGTGAGAACGTTTATGCTATTTTTCAAAAAATTCAAAATTCCATAAAAATTTAATCTTTCTATCGATTTTTGTCAAATTTAATACCAAACATTATTAATAGCTACACTAATTCTGTACAACGTTTAAGTGCAATGTCCTGAAAATTGCAGAAGTTAGAGCGTTTACGCCATTTTTGAAAAATCGGAAAGTCGATAAAATCCAAATACCCGTTAGGATTGAAACAAATTTTTCTAAATTCGGACACATTACTGGAATAGCTGACACTTCCGCCTCTGACATCAGTGAATCAGAAAACGAATATGACGGCAGCAATGTTTAATCCAATTTGTAAGATATTTGAGGCATGAATTTTTTTGAATAACTATACATATTTATATGTAATGCGTTGCGCAGCGGCGGTATTTCGTCTGATTTACCGTCTCGGAATATAATAATGCGACTGGTACGCCCACGAGCGTTCGATCGTTAATTTAAAGGGTGGTAACGTACCTCCATTCCGTTGCACTTCTCATACAGTGTCTCTCTCTCTCTCTCTCTCTCTCTCTCTCTCTCTCTCTCTCTCTCTCTCTCTCTCTCTCTTCGACTATAAGCTATGTGCATACCCTACTAGAAAATCATTCCACCCACACGCTACGTGCATTTACAGAGGGCACTCAGTGCACGATCTTCGTCGTACACAGCACCAAAGTGCAATACAAGACTGTGTGCACGTGCACGAGGTGCATTCTAGTCACCGATCTATTGGCAAACAAAAAGACGCACTTCGACGGTATTTATCATGCAAAAAGATGGTGATTACCGTCCTTTTGTTCGCTGGAATATCGGCTCAATATGTGTGATATACGTGAACTTAGTTTGCCCGAGCTGAATCTTCTTCCTCGGACGCAAAGTGCAACGCCGTCGATTCCGAGTCGAAGATGCTTTTCTTTCTCGTGGCCCCGGAGGCGTATATCAAGTAGCCACGCTGGAATATACTTTTCTTATACTTCAACATGCCCATGAACGTGTGTTGTTGGACGCAGAGAAGAGAAGAACACGTAACGACGATGAGAAATTTCCATTTCGGGGGAGAAAGAAAATGGGAAGAAATCGTTCAGCCGTATAACGACGCCTCCGAGAAAACACGCGAGACCCTTTCGCCATAAAGTAAACCACTTGTTTTTTGTGATTCCCATTGGAATCGTGCACATTTCACGGTGCTTGAGGAACGTCGGACAAACTTGTGTCGTGAAACAAGGCAAAAGGGATGGATTCGAGAAGAGAATGGAGGACGCAGAAAATTTAGAAAAATTTCCAACATTGTTCTGAGAGCGTGAATTCGAGGGGATTTGGAAAATTAAATTAAGCCGCGTGAGATTTTCGTCAGTGAAATTTATGCCTGACTCCTGAATTAAATTTAGCTGTTCCAGAGTCCGAGAGATACCGACGAAAATTTTCCGGACAAAACTTCGAAAAAGGTCTGGAACGTTTTTTTATGCCATTTCGTCGGAAGTTGACGTAAACTATAATTTGACAAACGGCATTTCAAAGGGGAAGAATTCGACTTCATTTTCCTGTTTTTTAAATTATTCTTATAATTTGTTCTTAGATCTGGACTCTACTTTGAAAACAACTGTTTTTCGCCTTTTTCCCCCCTCTCTTTAGGTGCAACCATCATCTTCTAGAGGAAATTTTTTTAATACATTTTTACGAATGAATTCATAAAGGGGGAAATTTGAACTTCAATTTCCTTTTTTCAAACTTTGAGCAATTTTTTCTTCCAAAGGTATTCTGTTTTTTGTGAAAAAAAAAGAAATTTGAAAAATCCCGTGTCTCACAAAAACGAAAAGGATTCATGAAAAACTTCAGGATAGCATAAAGTTGCGTCTGTTTTCGTTGAGTTCAGAGGAATTTTTTCAAATATTTTTTTTCTATTTTTTTCACATGTCGAGGCCGAAAAAAAAATTGGGGAAATTTTTTTTTTTTTTAATTCCGATGTGTTGAAAATGGTAAAATAAAGTATTTTCCCCTCTTGAAATTTTATCAATAATCCCATAGTTCTCGAGTTATGGTAATTCAATGATCTAAGCTCCGACCCAGAAAATGAGAAAAAAAAATGTTTGAAAAAAAATCTAAAAAAATTCTCTGAACTCAACGAAAACAGACGCAACTAATTTGCTATCTTGAATTTTTTCATAAATCCTCTTTGTTTTCGTGCTATACGGGATTATTCTAATTTCCTCTTTTCACAAAAAACAGAATAACTTTGGAAAAAAAAATCGCTCAAAGTTTTTCAAAAAAAGTAAATTGAAGCTCAAATTTTCCTCTTTATGAATCCAATCGTAAAAATTTATTTGAAAAAATTCCTCTAGAAGATGGGTGCACCTGAAGAGAAGGAAAAAAAGGCGAAAAACAGTTGTTTTCAAAATAGAGTCAAAATCTAAAAACAAATTGTAAAAATAATTTTAAAAACCGGAAATGAAGCCGAATTCTTTCCCTTGAAAATGTCGTTTGTTAAATTAGTTGTTAAATTAAAAAAATTTGTTGAAAGTTTTAGCTCAACGACAGAGCTTCCGCTCATTCACAATTTAAAATTGATCCATTCGAATCGGTTTGAAGGTGAATTTCAAAAATTCATTTTTCCGATAACAGTGGACTTTTCAAGGCGAGTACTTCACATTCGAAGTAAATAATTTCGAGACAAATATAATAATAAATTATACGATATAACGATATATCATGTCAATTTTTTCTCGCTTTTTTTATATGCAAACTCAACGTTCAAATATCAGATCGATCCACGTCAGTAAATGATCAATATATCTTCGCCGCTCTTGTTATTCGGTACCGAGTACGAGACGCTATTCCAGATCGATCTATCAGACCCGATACCGAGTATTTCTATCGGTGACCCCCAAAAAACTGCTATTGTTATCTTTTTTATTGTGGAAAAATGTTCGCCTATCAAATAATCGCTCTAATATGTCACGCAATTTCATCGTGTGCGCACCTGTCCAAACTTTGAGCTGTTTATTTTTCTCTATAAAAAAAGGGATATCTTGTTTTTTGGATATTTACTATCGACCTAACGGGGAGTCGACTATATTACGCTGTCTTGCTTTATTTCCATGATAATACAAATGATATTGCGTTATAGGCACAACAGGGCATATATAAAACGGTGGCGAGAGGTTTTCAATTCAAAAAAAATTCAATTTTTCACAATGAAGCTCTTCTTGATTACGTTCGTCGCAATCATGCTTTTTGAAGTATCGTTCAGTGAAATGGCCAACGACATAGCACGTTCTCTTGACGAATTGACAGAAAATACGACTAAGGTAAGTCCAAAGAATGATAATCCACAAAATTATTGATAAGGTGATCATACGCAAATATCTTTAACGAAGAAAATCTATTTTTTTTTTTCAAGTTTCTGTCGTATTGCGAGAAGGGTATTCAATTTATAGTATCCAAATGCAACGCAGAGCCGCGATCCCAGAGACCGGCGTGTATTGTAAGTTGTAAAATTCGTCGATTTTTCGTTTCAATTAAGGGGTTACAGGGGTTCGGAAGGATAGAAAAAGCATATTTTCTCTTTTTTGAAGTATAATAAATAAATTATTTTGTTCAAAATTTTGAGCATATAAAATATCAACATTTAAACAATATTTTATGAAACTTTCATTGAAAAAAAAACCAAATTTTATCTGCCAGTAGACAAGTATAGCCCCTTATTGAACGAACGATTTTGACAATAATTGAAATTTTATTTTTTGGCAAAGTTCTAAGCAAAACAAAACAGTCTAAGTAAAATTTCCAAAGTTCCTAAGTAACTGGTCGTATAATTTATATCTATGAATTGATGTAATTAATTAAATTAATGTATACTGATCCATCAATCGATATTATAAATTAATTGATTCCATTTTGTTTACGGCCCACGTCAGGAAAAGTGCCGAGACAAGTTAGAAAGTCTGATGATGCAAAATCGTCCGCAGGATAATGCCGATCCTCCTGAATCGAAAAGCTGCCGCGAACATTGCGAAAAAACGTGCAATATGCAAGGAGAACAAACTCAATTTATGACAAGAATGAACCCTGATCTAGCATAGAAGTTATTCAAGGCGTCTAATTTGGCGAAAGTTTAATTATATTATTTCTATTTTTTTTTTTCAACAATGACAAATATTTTTTTCTATCGTTTGATCATAAGTTTTGTAGCATATAAAAATATCATGCAATTTACCATCTATATGAAAATTTTGTTACAATATAATTGTATTTTATTATTATCATTACCACATTTTTATTAACTCGGTTTCTTGTATATCTGGGTGAAATTTTGTATTTGATTTTAAACTAACTTTCCGATGAGCCAGAAACTTGAAATTTTGAACGTAGCTCAAAATTGGATGACAATGCAAGAAAATGTGAAAAAAGTCGTAATTTTTTTAAAATAAGTTTATAATTTTCTCAATAAAAACTATGTTAGGAACGGTTACCATAGCAACGGTTTAGGTTTTTGTTTTTGCTATATTTTCTTGAATATCACTGACAGCTGGCTGACAGATAAACAGAATGAACCAATTCTTCAATTCCCTGTAAGGAAATCATTAAATGATCGAGTGTAAAGTCTCTTATCGCATTTATAGTGTAAAGCTATTGTGGTAAAATTTCAAAATTTCACTTACACAATACTAAAAATCAGAAAATAAATTAAACAAATATTTTTTTTTAAATATACCACGTTTTTAAAACGGTCTAAAAAGTATAAAATAATTTCTCTAAGCTTCATGCAGAATAAAACAACAGACATATTTCTAACCTTTCACAGATTATCCTGAAAATGTGTTATTGTACATTTTTAATAGCTATTAAAATACTTGTGAGATTTGAAACGAAAAACGTGGTGCAATATAATTAATAACTGAAGTATTGATGCATCAATTATCTGTTGCATGCGCCTAACGTTTTTCGTTTCAAATCTCACAAGTATTTTAATAGCTATTAAAAATATACAATAACAATTCTGCAGGATAATCTGGAAGAGGTTAGAAATATTTATGTTGTTTTATTATGCATGAAGCTTAGAGAAATTATTTTATACTTTTTAGTCCGTTTTAAAAACGTGGTATATTAAAAAAAAATTATTTGTTTAATTTTTTCATTTTTGTTAAAATCATTTTGAAAAAATGTTTCCAATCATTCCAAATGATTTCATCATCGGCGAACTTCTCCAGATAACTGCGGTATGCCTGGAAGTATAAAAATTCTGTACCATTGGATACTTTTATTTGATAACAAATTTATAAAAATGGAAAATCGATCATTAATGTGAGGAAAAAATTTTACAAAAATTTTGTCACTAATGTTCGTTATAATAAATTGTGTATTAACGCTGAAGAAATAAAGATCCGTCAATGCAAGTCGTGTACTTTTATTTATTATTATTTAATTATTTTATTTATTTATTTTATTGACGTTGGGCTACTTGAATTTAAATTGTACAATTTTGTTCTTCTTTATTTTTAATTAAATATCCCGATTTGTATGCATTTTGAAAATATTAAATTATTGCCTTGACTGTCGTATATTGATTCTGCTCAAATGCGTCATTCGGAGCTTCTCAATCCTTTTGTTATGACGATTTCGTGAAACATTTTTTCTTCAATCCGTTCTGCTTATACAAAAGGGAAGAAGTGCCTTTTACATTCTTTCCTGAGATCTAGATCCGGACGAATATCCGACGAATGGCAATTTTAATAGGCACTTTCTTTCATAATTGAGTGAGTGCCTAAAAAAATGTTTAATTAATAAGAATGTCTTTATAGATCCTCCCTCAGAGAACACAGAAAAAGCGCGTTTTTCTACTTTTTTCAGAGTTTTTAATTTTTTTACAATAGTAAAAAAAAAATTGACACAAAAGTGGTTTATTGAGGTTTATTGAGTGACTTATACATTGAAGATTGGTGACCCCCTTAAAGTTACGCTCCAACGTCACGTAGTTGCTGCGTCACTAAAATAGCTATAACTCCGTAAATTATTGGGATTTAAAAATTTCTTTTCGAGGATATATTCACAAAGGTCTAAAATTTGAGAATATGCAAAAATTGATTTTTTCAAAATTCTAGACCAGAATACTTCCTTAAAGTGGTGTAACGTTGCAATAAACGTAATAATAAAAATAAATTCGGGGAAATAATGATTGTTCCTGCAGGAGGAATAATTGAAAATTCCGTAAGGGTTGGGTGAAAGCCAGTGATGATCGATATATCGATGGATCTAGCACAAGTCACGTCGTGCACCGTTAGTCAAGAGGGGGTTGAAAATGACAATGGTGGCGCGCCACTTTGGCGAAGTGCCCCGTCGTCAGCCTTTCTTCGTCAGGTAATAAACGGACGGTGCATATTATATATATATAAATATACAAATATACTTACACGCGCGCCTTGTCCTTACCTGCACCGTGGTGAGCAACTCCTTCAATGCCCAAGCCATTCTTGACCCGTCACAAAGACGCACACACTCTTCATGAACGCCACCTGAGCCACACGAATCGCTACCGAAGTGTCAAAATAATATTGTAGAAAAACGTTAGTCCCTCGAAAAATGACACCCTCGGGGAAAAACCCTCAATACGAGCACGGGTGTAATAATGCTCCTCGATCGAACGACACAATGGCGACAATCTGGGAAAAACAGCACTTTGACTCAGGTAAAAACACAAAGAGCAAAAGAAGCCGTTTGAAAATTAACGGAAATATTTTTAAAAATTACAAAATTACAAAATTGAAAATATTTTTCAGAAATTACAAAATGTTCCGAATAAATAATGCGAATTAATATTTCGCTCGAGATAATCCCCAATAAAGAACAATAATTTCTAAAATTAACCAATAAATCAACAGACCTATTTTCATGCAGCTTTTGTTTTTGACAAATATTTAATTTTAGTTCGATCCAGACGAGCTCATTTTGTTTTTCGACAGCTATTCTGTAAATCCACCCAAAAATATTGATTGTTTGGAAATTAAGGTCTTTTATTTATGAAAAAACAGCGATACAATGTTAACTAAACTTTTCTTTCGAATTAGAATCGTAACGAACAAAAAAAACTCCCAGAAATTGGCAAAAATGTTTTACCAAACAAAATGAACTCCCATTCATTAATATAGAACTAAAATTCCACATTTCATTTCAGAAAAACTCCCTAAGAAATATGTCACTAAATTTGTTGACGAAAATTGTCGTAATAACATTATCGTAGATTTTTTTTCGCCATTAAATAGGAACTTTGCAATTCAGCTCCACCTTCACTGATGCTAATTGAACCTTCAGAAGATTTTTTAAAATTTGACTATGCCACAAGATTTACCTTAAAAATAAAAATACTGAAATTCGCGAAACTGAAGAAAAACGTTGCTGGTACAATATTAGCAAAAAAAAAATATTTTCAACGCTAAATATCGGTAATGTCAGTATTATCGATCGCAATGATTTTACAACACGGTTGAAGAGGGTCCATTGAAAAATTGCAGCGTTTCTGCCATTCCAAAACAGGTATACGCGCATGTAAATCGTTTGGGATCGATTACGATTTGACGTGTGACGAATTGCACCGATTTCGACGAGAACAATCGGTCATCAATATCGTGACCGTAGAGACGAGCCACGATCTGGCAGTTCCACAGTCCGACTGACGACCTGCAATGATTTACTTCGATCGGTAATCCGATATGCAAATTATATTCTTATAGTAGAGATTGGTTACATCGACCGCAGAGTCTCGTGGAAAGTTCACAATGAGAATAAAATTTCTTTCGTTGCTAAAAAATCTCTGCTGTCTTTCAATCAGAAAAACTTTCAATTTTCAAACTACAGAAACAATAAAAAAGAACTCAAAAAATTTTCAATCATACAATTTTAAAAAAATTAATATCGAAAAAAGGACGAATTGTGAACGAAGCTTTAGAAGTATTTTTCAATTCTTTGTGCATAAGACTTCGTCCTTTTTCTTCTTGGATTGTACGAAAAAAACAATCCGTTTAATCATATTTATTATTCTCAAACGTGGGAATGTCGAAAATAAATTAATTCCTTGCTTTCTCAAAGGAGAACATATTTTTATTATTATTATTATTATTATTATTATTATTATTATTATTCTGAGGCCTTAAGACTTCGTGCGAAGATTAGGCATGTTTCAATGGATGAAAATCCGCCTATTAATTACAGGTGTATCAATATCGATGGGCCAACCGATTGACCTTTCCGCGTTCAACCCCTACGAAATCGATACGTCCCTATGAAATTCGAGCAATCGATCTAAGGCCATCTAATGCGACTAACTCCGCTACTGACGCCTTAAATTTCACGTCCAAAGGACGAGTTGAACTTTTCGTGTAAAGAAATAAAAATTTGCACTCCTTTTGGAGTGGGGAGGCGAAAATTGACCCGTGCGTCCAATCCCAGAGCTCGGATGTTTTCCTTCAGGTAAACACAATTGAAAACGGTATTATTACCTCCCCACTCCGATAATTTTCGTCGCCGAAGGGATGGTCAAAGTTTCCTCGAGTCAGGACTACTCTCCCTTGGACACCCGAAAATATTGCCTTATTTTTCATACTCCAGCTTTTAATTGCCATCGAACGGTCAAGTACGTCGGACGTGCCTCGAAATTTCAGCGCATCCGAGTTAAACTTGTGGTGAAGAAAATTCGTTTCAAAAATCACTTTTTCCCTCAAAGAGCATTTTTCTTCGAGTCAAAAAGTATCTCAATTGCCACGAGTGGATAATATGGTTCTTCAGTGCTTATCCCAGCTTCAGAACGATGGTCCAGTTAATCTTGAGGTAAGTTTCGGAAATTTTTGATATTTTCTTAATGAAAAACGAAAAATCCAAAGAAAATTTTAGAGTTTATCGTGGAGATTTTTGTCTGTTTCAATTTAGACTCTCGCCCTGTTCGACGACAATTGCATGCAGCTGAATAATTTCGCCGACACCGAGCTGGAACTCGAGGAGAGTCTCGATCTGTTGTTTCGGCATTACGAGGAAAAGTCATTCGACGCGAATTTTGTCGATGATTTTTTCCAACGCGATAATAGTCGTGGAATTATCTTGATGAGCGAGGAAACGAGCGAGATCGCGAATCGTGATTTTGCCAGAAGAACGGAATTGGAATTTCGTTTGAGCGCCGAAGAGGAGAGAAATAAATCGACGCCGACGAGACGACGAGAGATGAGCGAAGAATTCACGAGGCCGAAAAATTACTCCTGTACTTATTGCGATGAACGATTTTACAGCAAAATAGCGTGTCATCATCATCAGGTTTGTCACGCTAAAAAATTATTGCGGTGTCCTTATTGCAAGCAAAGAACGCGGTCGAACGGCAGCCTCAGAAGGCACATCGAGTACTTTCATTGTCCATCAAAAACGCGTCGATTTTTCTTCGAGTGTCGATAAAAATGAGTTTGAGGCGGTCTCTGCGATTTAGTCAAACGATTTAGTTATAAGATTGCAAAAAAAAATTTCTTTGCTTTTTAAAAGAGAAACTAGTGCGACTAAAATTGGATTACAGAATTTCTATTGAATACGTAAAAAATATATAACAATGACTCTGCAACAAATTAACTATATTAATGCCGATAAATCCATGGACCCTTAATTTTTAATATTTTTGGAAAGTTTTCATGAAGTCAAGTTTGCAATTTTCTGTCTCTATTTACATTTTTAATCGATGGAAATTTTAGTTGACTTCGCAGCTCCATTTTTTAGCAAAAATTACCTAAAAATGTGCCCGTGGATTTATTGGAGTAAACTGAGTTATTTTTCCGTTGAATCATTGTCATATATTTTTTTCTACATTATGCAGGAACTGTTTAATCCAGATTCATTTCAGTTTGCAATAGTTTCAGCTTCGAAAGGTGTATAAAATTTTTTTGAAATTTTCGTCCTCCATTGACTCGTCTGCCTCAATAATTATAGAATATTTAAAGATAGATTAAAAGTGAGCTTTATAAATTTAACATTCGATCTCCTCCAAAATACAGACATTCCGGTGTGAAGAACGTAAGAATATTTTTTTTTAATCCAGTGATTATCCAAATATCGTGTAAATTGTGAGTCATTAATTTATACATTTTTTCAAAAATATTAATTTTTATTTCATGTAAGTACGATTAATACGAAATACAAAGACATATTGATTTACAATTATATTCATACGTGGTAATTTTGTATAACAACATGTAAAACGATTTAAGGTTTAAGGACTCGATTCGGCGTGAGAAATAAATTTATATGTACAGATGAAATTTTACAACGACTTTGTATGGAGAGAATTGTGACTGGTGGTTTTTCTGCTGACAATACATATATATTTTTTTAAAAATATTCCTCTTCGATGACGAAGATGATCGTGATTATTTTATTTGTACGCGCCCGTCCAACTGAAAATCCTGCGACAATGCGGCTCTTGAGTCAGAAATGTTTTTCAAATATTATCGCCGGAATACCTTATACCTTATACCTTACACGAAACGAGTGTTTGCCCAAAATTCGTCATCCTTGCTCGCGATGTTCGATGATGAATCATTTTTTTTCCTCTCTCTATTTTCGACCAAGTTCGAACACGTACGATTTTCTCGACATCAGAAATATGTAAATTCAAATTTACAATTTTTTTCCCCGCCATTTTTACAGACTGGCAAATGCTCGTCTATGAGCAAGTACCGCTTTAGCAATTGGCTTTCTCATATAAAAGGCTTTGTAAAAACGTACGAAGGGCGGCAAAGCGATGGGAAAATTTTGAATTTGCACTTAAAAAAAATTTCGATATAATGCTATTTTTTTTCAAATTATTTATTAATCGACGAGAAATTGCATTAAGGGGTTAGGCCACTCTAGGATTATCAAGAAATTGATTTTTTATTGAGAAAAAGGTACCTAGTATCTATAGATTTATATTCCAAAAGATTATATGCGTAAATAATCCGCAGCGAGCTTCCTACAAACTTCAAACGCGTTTATCTCCGAACTACATTTTTCAAGTCGGCCGCAACTCAAACAAATTTCAACCGATTCATTTGAAATTTCAACTGTACATTCAAAACAAAATTCTCTAGCGCATTACGTAAGATTTTTTCATTATATTGCGTAGTTCCTTTTTCATAAACAATTTCCTGACGATTTTTTCATGGTAATTTATACTTTTTGATTTATAAATGCGCTATTTTTACAAAAAACAACATATTAAAAAAATCCTACATACTTCCATAGCTACTCTTATATATAATCGAAAAAATGTTGGTGTCTGCTGCACAGTCGCCATTTTGGCATATATCGCCATGAAAAAATAATTTTGTATTGTCAATTAAATGTACAATAAAACACTTTTTTTGTAAATCCGATTTATTTTTCGGTTTCGCTTAAAAAAAAATCACGAAGTATGCCCTCTTTTTTTGGTCTGTAGAGTGGCCTAACCCCTTAAACCGGTATATCGTTACAAAAATAACAACAAAAATATTGATAAAATCACAATATGCACAATTATAGTAACTAAGTAATAGTAATTAATTGGGATTAAGTAATTAAATCCGCAATGATATCGCAATGAGTATAATTATGAAGCAATCACGGTCGAAGGATTGTCTAATATTTCCTTTTTTTGCAAACAAAAGCCTTGTGCCTTCTGTAGGAAGTTTTCGTTGTGAATGATCGTTGACAAGTGAGGCATCTTCTTAAACGCGAAAGATGTCTCAAGGTGTGTCTTCTGAAGATCATTTTGTCGTACAGAACTTTTCGGCAATAGTCGCACGGAAATTTGTGCGCTTGGACGAAGCGAAAGTCGTCTTTTGGTCCCTCGAGCTTCTTCGGAGTTTGACTCTTTCGTCTCGACGACGACGACGACGACGCTGATGGCGATGACGCCGAAGACGACGATGAAGGCGACGACGTCGTAGGTTTAATCGTGCTCGTGCAATTTCGCGGCCTCAGACCCAAATATTGCAATCCCTCGAGAACACTCTGATCGCATTTTGCACTCGCACATCCGGATTGTTTCTTCGATTCTTCACTCTCCCTTTGGCGCCTCTGCAACTCCCAAGCCGGCAAAAATTCATCGCCAAATTGCTTTGATCGCGATAACTTGTAACAATCCGGATCATTTGGTTGCTCATTTCCAGATACTGCTCGACCATTGCTCGAAGATTGCGCCATTCTGGCATTCTAAAAGAATGAAAATGCAGCGTTAAATTGATGTTTTCCAGATGACATCAGAATAAACTGCTATCCAAAAGTTTGGAAACACTTGCCCCGATTCCGCGTCGCACAAAAAGTTTCACTGCTCTCTTAAAAATGAAGATATTTCAATTCAATATTTAAATTCAACAAAAAAAATTCTGAACAAATTTCATTGAATCCAGAATAATTGTATGCAACTTTTTATCTTCCTAGTGATTTCACGAAAACCCAGTAGTTTTAGCGTTACGCTTCATTTTATAAATGTGGTCATTTTTTTGCGAAAATCTGAACATTTTTACGAAAAAAAATCGTACGCAACTTTTTAAAAAATGAAATCGAAACTTATATTTCGCGCGCCAAAATTTCAATCCCCCAAAAAAAGCCAAAAAACGACCATGTTTCAAAGAATGCACCGGGTTAAAAAAAATCGAAATTTTTTTTTGGGAAAAGCGAAATGAAGCTGAATACGTCCCCTTTAGAATGCCGCTCGTTGAATTGAAATATCTTCATTTTTAAAAGAGCAATGAAACTTTTTGTGCGAAGTGGAATCGGGGCGAAAGTTTCCAAACTTTTCGACGGCAGTTTATAATAATGTAACAATACAATATGCATATTTAATAAGAACTATATATATATTATATTATGTATATAATAAATATTTATTAATTTGAATATAATTGGCACACTTATATTGAATAACGCTATATATTTAAAAATATGCCCAAAATGGAAGTTTAAAAAAATATATTTAATATATTGTCGATATATTTTCTATGTAAATCGCATCAACTTTATTTCATCGCTCGCTTTTTTGGAATTGCGAAAAATGACGTACCTTTTCCAGAAGCGTGTCGATGGGTGAATTTGACGATCCAAAAACCATTATCATTAATCCGTAAATGATTCTTAGGTGTGCAAAATCTATTGAATCACAGATTGTCGCAAATAAATTGAGACGCTTTATCGTGAAAATCAAAGTCTTCGTCAAACGTTTCGAACTTGACTGATGGACTTTGGCTAAGAGTGTCTTTCAGCATAACGAGACCCTAATTCCAACCCCCCACCCTCTTTCTTCTTCATCGAAATTTAGGGTATGTGAGGAAAGTTTGAATGGACGAGAATTTCGTTCGGGTGCAGGAACAACCCTCTCTTTATTTCGACGCCAGAAATCACCTTTGGGAAGGGGGTAGAAGTCACGTGATTGGCTAGTTGGTCAAAACCACCCCAATTCCCAGAATTTTCCTCGTCGAAGCACCAAGTGAAACATTTCACAGGATCCAAACCAAAGAGACGCTCTTTATGAACGTACAGAGGACTATTTTTTTTTTTAAATTTACCCTAACATCCTAAAAAACAATGTCTAATTTTGACCAGAACGGAAATTTCATGACTTTTGAGGATTTTTAGGTAAAAAATATGGATGTCTTTGAAAGCAGCTCCATTTTTAACATGCTCATATATCCATTATGATATTTACAGAAAATGGAGCTCCATTTTTAATATGCTCATACATCCATTATGATATTTACAGAAAAACTTCTTGGATAAATGTAAAAAATGGCAGAATATTTTTTATTCATGTAAAGTATCATACTTTTAAGCACTTTCACTTTTTAGTTACATCAGCCAAAATTAGCAGCCTGCAATTTTCAATATTTATCGATTCTACGATAATATTTCACGATTTTCAAGGTAGCTTGAAATTCTTCGCCATTTATGACTTTTCAAAATCCTAGATCAGACTTTTTAGATCATCAACTACCCCTTAAAATTTAATCATCGATTTACGATTGAATGAAATTGAATAGAGAATTCTACGAAATTAACTCATGTGTCAGCATTGAAATGCTTTCCTCTCAAGATCGAGAGGCAAAACGAAAGTGGTGACCATTTTGATTAATTAGCTGCAATTAAAGTGTAATATCGTTCGCGATATTACGCCACTGATTCATGCAAGTCGCTGCACTCCTTGGGCTCGTTTTTTTCGCCCATCCCTCGTCTCTCTTATACGAAGCTTCCTGGCATACCTGGAGAGAAGCATCTCGGCGATTACTAATTTTTCTTACCCCGCCGTCCACTCTCTCGCTCTCTCTCTCTCAGTCTTTCGAATCATCTCTGCTGTTTTATTTTTTTATTTAATTTTTTTCTCTCTCTCTTGGACCACACCGCGCCACCGTTAAAGCCACCAAAGAGCCATAAAGACAAGAGAGAGAGAGAGAGAGAGAGAGAGAGAGAGAGAGAGAGAGAGAGAGAGAGAATGAATCCGTAGTCATCACTCGGGGCTACACTTTGCTCCATTCGCGCATACAAACCACACGGGACAAGACACAACGGGGTCCCTATGCAGGCGTACACGAAATAATTATAACTCGACATCGAATATACCGATACGGAGTCATAAATATTTTCTTGTTTAGTCCAAGAACGAGGATGGGACGATGAGAAAACTAAAATACAAAAAAAGGGACCAACATTCATAATTGCATAATGCAAAATGCACGTTATTACAGTAATTATGAGGGTCTTTTTGTCCCTTCTTTTTCCGGAGTTTACTCGGGGTGCTCATGAAACGGTCTGCAAATTTTTGCGGATAAAATTCAGTGTCATGAGGCGAAAAAGACTCGGAGGCTCGTTGTCGTCCCGCGATTAAAGGGTCATACGCAGTCAGGATTTTCAAAAAATCAATTTTTTAATTTTGTTTTCATAATGTACATTTATTTAAGTATATTCACAGAAAATTTCATGACAATCCGACAAATATTTTCGAAGTTACAGGCATATTTGTAAACCCGTGGTTACTATGTGTAAAGTGCTTTTGAAACTTTGAACGCGTTTTTGTCTTTCGCTGTGGTCTTTGAGTCAGTGAGCAAGATTTTTCAGAAATGACATAACCGATCAGTCTCAAATTTTTACACAAGCTTAATAAATATATTTCTTAGAAATCTTATTTCTTATCTTAGAAATCCTAAAAATCTAATCTTAGAAAATCTCATTTCTTAGAAATAAATATATTTCTTAGAACCTTCGCTTAATTAATCGAAGGTTTTTTTTACCAATAGATATTTTCATCAAAATCGATTTTTTTTTGAGAAGCCGCCATTTTGTTCAAAATTGATATTTTGCTCATTCCTTCGATTAGATACTTGATTAAACCGTATATTAACGAAATCTTTTTTATTTTTTTTATTTTTGATGATCCAATCTAAAGATGTCGTGCTCAGTGCAAGACGCCTTTTTTTAGAGGATCTTCCGGAGGTCGGCTACAGTGGCTTCATGAATCATTATCTTTTTGAAAAAAAAAAATTCAAAATAAAGTTAAAAGTTTCAAAAACATGTATATAAATTTTTACTCTATTCAGAAATTCAGAAACAGCATAACCGATCAGTCTTAGATTTTTACACAAGCTTAATAAACATATTTTTAATGAATATATTTTTTAGTAATTAATCAAAGGTTTTTTTCAACCGATAAATATTTTCCATTTTATAAACAAAAGCAAAAAGTTTTATCAAAATCGAATTTTTTTTTTAGAAGCCGCCATTTTGTTAAAAATAGATATTTCGCTTATTTCTTCGATTAGATACTTGATTAAACCTTGCATTAACGAGATCTTTTTTTATTTCGGATGATCCAATCTAAAGATATCTCGTTCACCGCAAAACGCCTTTTTTTTAATCCCCTGGAGATCGGCTACAGCGACTTCAAGAATCATTATTTTTTAGAGAGAAAAATTTCAAAATAAAGTTAAAAGGTACAAAAATATCTATATAAATTTTTACGTTAACAAGCTAAAATGTCTTTCCAGAAAAAATGCTTGAAAAAATCGCTTTTTTCGACGACTGCGTATAAGCCCTTAAACTACTCTATCAGAGATAAAACTCGCGAGTGCATATTACTCGCGGTGTCCGATGCATCTTTACTGCATTCAACGTGTGTGCCTCGTACGAGTTTAATAGGAGGAAAATATCGTGGGCATCGCGATGCCGGTTATATTAGTTTCCGGTTGCAAGGGCTCCCGTTCGATCTAGGAATGTTGAAAGCCCACAGAAAGGGAATACGCGAAGCGAATGTGCATATATATATAAACAGGATGAAACGGCCAAGTCCGAAGACATCGCTCAGGCGTTTCGCCCCAAGAGCCCCAACGTAAGCTCACCATGAGATGGATCTTCACCGTGGCAATCACCTCCTGGGTGGTCTTCCACCAGACTGAACGCCATCGGCTATAATATTCCGTCTCTTCTCTCCCTCCTCTCGAACGCCTTTTTAAATCCTCTTGTATTGAGTCATTTTCATTATTTTCTCTCGAGCACCTTTCTTCGTCTCTCGACGTTCCCAACGCCTCCTCATTGGCGAATTCGGACGATATTGTGGCCCCGGACAAATGATCGTCGCCAGACAAACTGTGTGGGACGATTTGGAACAAGATCCGGTTTGATTTGCATTCGGATTAATGGGAAACCGTGGCGCAATATGCCAAAAGTTTCGATGAAAGAGATTCATCAGACAGTGACAAAAAAGGGTTTCGTTGGAGCATTCGGGGGAACGGAGAAACCGTGAATTTGACGGGGGCGACCTGTTGAATTACCGGCTTCCCTCCCGGCAGAAAGGGAGTGTCGGAGAACCTTCGTAAATGGACCCAAATTCGGGTGTTTAGGATATCGAGAAGCTATTGAGGAATAATTTTGAAGGAACGAGATTTTCGCCAGCAGCGTCAAGTGTTCCGACTAATATATAGATTGATCGAGAGAGGCAGGGATTTAGAGAGTCCTGTAACTATAAGAACCGCGCTCCATCAGCATGTGAATCAGACGTACGAACGGCACAGCCTTCTTTCATCATTTTATCGTCACAAATCGATCAGCGCTAAGCTTTTGCCGTACTATTTTAATGTATCGCACGTGGAGGAGGTTCCTGACCCTTTTTGGGTAACGTGCCACCATTTTCATTCATTTTTATGAGAGAGAAACTGTCCCGTGATCTTGAATCAAATAATTTGAGTTGCTCTCCTCTTAGAAATAATTGAAACAAGTTAAAGTCGAACGTACCAAAAACATACCATTCCATCATAAATTTTGGTGACCCTGAAGCCCGACATAGAAATTAAAAAATATTGACCACAACTATAAACATTATAACTTGAACTAAAAGATGAGAGTACTTGATAATTATTTAGTTGGAGGTATTATTTGTATCATTGGGTACTATTTTTCCCTAAGGGTTGATACGAAGGGTTAATATGGTTAATATGCAAGATTTCGTTAAACTACTACAAAATATAGTAAACTATTTTTTTCAGTATATTCCACCTTTACTTTCTTCAGAGCTAAGGAAGTGGATTTTAAATCTCAGACATTCCAAACTTCGCCGTCCCGTTTTTCGACCGTTTTATGACAATTGCAACACATGGCCGTTATCCGACTGAATAAATTTTTGACCGGTGTGAAAATACTTACCGTTAGGTAGCTGCAATAAAGGCTTCCGGTAAAATCAGAATCTTGGTAAAACGTTGATGTTTTGAACCGAAAGTTGTCAAGCCCAGCAAAACGCATTGAATCCAGGTTTTTAAAGGGTTGTACGTTACTCGAGGATTTTGAAAAAATCAATTTTTTTGAAAAATCGATTTTTTCCATACTCCCAAAATAAATGGTCAGAGTCAGGCCTTCGTCTGGACCTTAAATTAAGGATCCTTTCAAGTATTTGCAATATTTTATCAGAGCTTTAATCTCTACTCTGATAGATTTTTATTTTTCCAAATTTCACATCCATTCACCATGGATGAGTAATAATTCTACCCAGTCTTCACCCTCGATCAATGAAGATCATCTTTTATCGTTAAATATACACGAGGCGTCCCTACCATTTATATATGTGTCATTCCATACCATTTCGACCTGGGTCTGACCCTTGACCTCTCAGATTTGGCTCGCGATTTTTAATATGATTGGTCTGACTTTGAAAGGCACCCAGTTTTTTTTTAGATTTTTCAGATTCAATTTGAATTTTCTACGATTTTTTAAACGATTTTATTGATCGACACAATTTAAAAATCTGAAAAAATTCTGAAAAATCGTGTCAGATATCAAAATTTTTAAGCTCATAGCCGGAGTGGGGAGATTTTTTCTTCTTACAATTTTCAAGTTTTTTCAGAAAAAAAACGTAAAAAATCATAGAAGCGGGAGTTATTTTACATTGAATGGTTGCTGAAACATTTTCATGTGTCATATCGGATTTTTGAAATTTTTTTCAGATTTTTCGCAAGAGATTTTTTTTTCTTTATTCTACTATAATAAATGGTTCTGGAAAATCTGAATTAAAAAAAAAAAATCCGACATAACACATGAAAATGTTTCAGCAACCATCCATAGCAAAATCACTCCCGCTTCTAATTTTTTTAGCTAATGTTTAGAGCCAGAGTAGGGAGATTACTATTTTCAAGCTTTTTCCGAAAAAAATGTTAACGAAAATAGAAGCTGGAGTTTATTTACAATGGATGGTTGCTAAAACATTTTCATATGTCATATCGGATTTTTGAAAAAAAAAAAAATCAGATCTTTCGGAACCATTTATAAGCAAAAAAAATAAAAATAAAATCTGTTGCGAAAAATCTGAAAAAATTTTCAAAAATCTGATATGACATATGAAAATGTTTTAGCAAACATTCATTGTAAAATAACTCCAGCTTCTATTTTTGTTAACATTTTTTTCGGAAAAAGCTTGAAAATAGTAAGAAGGAAAAATCTCCCCACTCCGGCCTTAGGCTTAAAAATTTTGATATCTGACACACGATTTTTCGGAATTTTTCCAGATTTTTAAATTGTGCCGATCAATAAAATCAATTAAAAAATTGTATAAATTTCAAATTGAATCGGAAAAATCTAAAAAAAAACTGAGTGCCTTTCAAAGTGAGAACAATCATATAAAAAATCGTGAGCCAAATCCAAGAGGTCAAGGGTCAGACCAAGGTCGAAATGGTATGGAATGACATATATATTTGAAAAAATATCGTTAAATATATACGAGGCGTTCCCTACCATTCATATAGTATATATTTAAAAAAAACAGTTATTTTATTGATAATCTTGTGAAACTGCGGATGATGGTCCACAGATTCACGCCGCATCAACTATGTACTCGAATGTCGAAGAGTGACTCTCACGATCATTTTATCGATCCTTAATTCATTCATGCGCCATGGTTAATGAGTGTTTTCTCAGGGGCGTAATTATCAGTATTATCCGCTCGGCAAGTCGCTTCGAGTATTCATCGTTGAGCGTTTCGCGTGCGTGGGCGAGTCAAGGCGCATTAATAACGCGATTTCGAGCTCAACTCTCCATCCACGTATACTATGTTTTGTATATAAAATGTACACTCTCACGTTGCATCGCTGCTGATGTTTCCGACTCGATATACGAATGCACATGCGTTGAGATCAACGCGAGAGATCTTCTTTCGAATAACAGCATTTTCACGATGTTTGACGACCACCTCTCACGTTGAATCAACGAAAGTCCAATTGACACAAGGTCGTTTTTGTTACTTTCATCTTTCGTTCTTTCTTCTCGTACTTGAAGGGACCTGCATAAGCTTAGAGCCCAAAAAACAGATCGTTTTTTCTGATCAGAGTATGGAGATGGGCAAGATTTTTCACACAACCAAAACATGAATTTTGTCAAATAAATTTTTTTTTTTTAATTGATAAACTATTAATTAATTAATTAATAAACTATAAAGATATTATTATTTAAATGAAGCGTGGAAAAAATGAAAAAATTTCCAACAATAAAATTATGCTCTTATGTGCAGATATTTTTTTTGCAAGCTTTGACAATTAAGGAAATGAAAATAGTAAAAAATAATAGAAGAAATATAAAAATGATCTGAATAATTTATTTTGAGTGACAAAATAAAATGAGAAATTGTCCTGTCACAAATATCGTCACGTCTCCATTAATTTTTGGGAATTTTTATAATTTGTTGCAAATTAAATTCAAGACAGACTATAAAACCACCTTTTTGTTCCTGACGACTTAATTACACAGTTTTCTGGACTGGCATCTTCCAATTGTTTTTTTTTCTCTCTGTCCTTTTCCAATTGGGAGTTTTTGCACGTTAAGAAAGCTTCCTGATGGTTTTTCTCTCTCCAGTGGAAAAATGTGTGACTTTTTGAGAGAAAGAACGAGAGAGAAATAGAAGTGAGCTCGAAATGTACAGCAAACTCGGAGCACGTTGAAAGAACGATTGTAAAAGAGGAAGGCGGGGAAAGCTGGAGGGATTCAGAGAGTCCCATGAACAAGGGATTCCTTGATCGTATCGCGTTTCTCGTCTTGCGAGATACAAGAGTCCGCGATCCGCGGCTTCGTGTGGCCCCGCGAGAAAAGTTCCCCATAGCTACGTCGACGACAACGACGAGGAGCGGCGTCTGATCTCGCGAGGATTCACGCTGACACTTTTTACATTATCTCCCCCTTCTTCTCCTCTCTCTGTTTAATTCTCTCTTTTACAATCTCTCTCTTTCTCCTTTCTCATCTTTCTCATCTCCCACAGACCTCCACCCCTCAAATGTCCCCTCAAAAAAACAACAACAAAAATATGGTCGCTCTTCCTCGCGTTGAAGCTTTTTTCTCATAATCTGAACTCTCGTATCCGGAAGCGCATCGTGAAACTAAAGAATTTCGCGCAAAGATAAGTGAAAGAGAAACGAAAAGGAGAGGAATGAACGAGAAGGAAAATTCCGGCGGATTTTGAAAAAGTTTTTAAAAAAACGAAGGAAAAAAAAACATTTTTTAAAAGAATATAATAAATTGCTTATTTTATTCAAAATTTCGAGCACATAGGAGAGCAACATTTAAAGAGTATTTTGTAAAATTTTTATTGAAACATTTTGAAAATTCAACCATCAGGACCTGTTTTCCGGAGGCCCCTCAAAAAAAGGGTCCTTGGTGGTCAAGATCATGGTGGCTTTATCTAAAATTAAAACGCCAAATTTTATCTGATAGTAGATAAATATAGCTCGTGATTAAAAATCAAGGATTAAAAAAAAATGACATTTCAATTTTTTGCCGAGTTGTATGCAAAACAGTACAAGTTTTAGTACAATTTCGTTCTCCTAGACTTTGACTTGAATTGAGATTGACTTGAAACTTTGCGAAAACATTCTAGTTATATTGTACTATTAGATGAAAAATTAAAAAAAAATGATTTTTTGAAATTTTCAAACCCTTAATTTACTATTAGGTCCTATCTAGATATCCAATAGTACTATTAATTGTACTGTTAGATGAAAAAAAATAGATTTTTGGAGATTTTTAAACCCTTATTTATAAGGTTGTATCCAGATGTCCAGATACTATCTAGATAACTAATAGTACTATTAATTATACTATTAAGTGAAAAATTGAAAAAATGAATTTTTTGAATTTACTTTACTATTAGATTCTATCTAGATATCTAATAGTACTATTAATTGTACTGTTAGATCAAAAATTGAAAAAATAGATTTTTTGAATTTTTCAAACCCTTAATTTATTAGGTTCTATCTAGATATCCAGATTCTGTCCAGATGACTAATAGTACTATTAATTATACTATCAGATTAAATATTGAAAAAATTGATTTTTATTAATTTTCAAACCCTCAATTTACTATTAGATTCTATCTAGATATCTAATAGTACTATTAATTGTAATATTAGATGAAAAATTGAAAACAAAAATGATTTTTTGAAATTTGCAAACCCTTAATTTACTATTAGGTTCTATCTAGATATCCAGATTCTATCTAGATGACCGATAGTAGTATTAATTATACTATGAGATGAAAAATTGAAAAAATCGATTTTTTGAGATATTTAATCCCTCAATTTAGTCACTTTTCGGGAAGCCCCCTTTTTTATATTACTCGGTGGCTTTCTTCGCGGAATCGAACGCGGAAACGAGCTGACACGCAAGAGCCAGAAAATAAATGTCTCCCGTACGCATGAGGTGGGAGTGTTTCTCGTTGATGCCGCGAGAAAACAAAATCTCACTCTCCCGTACCCGCGACCACGACTCCGCCCCGCGATTAATCGAATCTCTCGAATCGATAAGAGCAAGAGAGAGGGTTTGCATCGCGCGCGCGGCCTCTCTTCGCGAAAGGCATATCAAGCACGCACATTAAATGATTATACGTACATATATAATGCGCAATATTATACGCACCGGATCGACCGGTGCGTGAGCCATAACGCTACTCAAAGGATCAATTAAAAAGTATCTTTTCCAATCTAGTTAACGGACCAATGATTATGAGTCTGTGTGCCTGAACATGTCGTGAATTCCGCGTACACGTTTTTTATATCGCCCCGTACCGATCTTGAGGGAAAAGATAAATTGTCGTCATCGTGCGTTTTTAAAGTCGTCAGTTTTACAATTATCATTCCGATATTGTTTTTATATGCATAAAAATTCTGCGATAACCCATTTTTTATAAAAGTAGATTTCGACAATTTATCCCGACGATCTTTCACGATATGATAATGAAGAGATTAACAGGCTTTTTTTAAATAATCAGTTTTGCAATTATCAGTCCATAATTATTTTAATATGTATACAAAATTACTTTCTCGATAGATCTTGATCTATTTCTTGATCAATCGTACAAAAAGATCTATTTTTATTAAAGAAATGAAAATCCTACTCTTATTTTCAAGATACCTAAAATTTCGATGAATGATCGATAACTTCTGTAGTTTTGCAGTTATCAGTACAACTTGTTTCTACAAAAATATTTCAAGTGATAAAGAAGGTTTGTCATGAATTTGAAAAAAAAACGCCTCAACGATTTAAAAGTAATTTTTTAAAAATTCTTGTAGATGAGCGAACTTTCCTAATTCAGCAGCCATCGAGCTCAAGTTTTTTCTGCAATTACTTGAACAAAGATAATTGTAATCTAATTTAAAATAAATTACTCAAAGAATTCAAATTTCAAAAAATTTAGAAAATTGAAAAGCGACGAAAATTACCATTTGCATCTCGCCCCAAGACTTCCGGTATGAGAAAGCCACTCTATCACAGCTTTACAAGAAGGAAATGTGCAAATTCTAATTATTTTTATTTTTTATTCTAATTATTTTTATTTTGAATGGAAGTGAATGAATGAAAAGTTAATCGATTTTAGAAGATACACCCCATGCGCATCCCTCGCTGATTCGTGCTTGTCGATAATTTTATTGATCTTATTAAAATCGAGAATCGTTGGAATTATCGAGAGCGTGTATATAACGACCGCGGGGCTTTTTGCCGCTTGTGCGACTTAATTAGAAACTTTCTCCGTATATGTTGGTGACTCGAGGAACGATGCATAATGTACATGGAAAATCGTTCTCCGTATAATATGCGGCGGGGAACTCGTGGCTCTGCTGTTACATGCCACCGGTTATAGTTAAGTCGTTCTAGTGGATTATTCAAAGCTCTTTCGCGGTGGAACGCGCTGGAATATACGCAGGTGACAATCTGTACCTATCCTCCTCCTCCTCATTCTCTCTCCCTCTTTCTTTGAGAGGAAGCTGAGGCTCGTGTTGTAATATGGGGAGAGGCGTTTACCGAGACTCAGGCTCGTATCTGAGGAGACCCACAGGAATCCCTAATCTCATTCACCATGCAGTGATAATGGAGAAGGAGAAGGAGGAGAAAGGGAGGTCTTCGTGTAAACACGACTGAGATCACTCCTTTTCCACCTGGTTAAATTATCAAGGTACGCAGACACGAATGCTTGTTTTTTCTGACGAGAACTCTCATACAGTGGTTGTCTTGTCCATGTAGATGGAAACTACAGAATTTCGATTTATTAAGGTACTTTAGAAAGCAAAAAAAAAAATTTAATTTTTTTTCTCAGCTCCTTTATCAGATATGGCTTTAAAACTGTTTTTACAACATTGTTTCATCCTTCGAAAATACAAAAAAAATAATCATTTTTTATTTTGATTCTTTGAATCATTTATAGACGGCGCCAGAGTTGACAATGTCTTGTCCCATGTTAATCTCAGGATTGGCAAGTCTGAAACCAAAAAATAAAAAAGCATTTTAAAGAGGAAGGTTTCTTACAAAACAATTTATCACCGTTACAAAAAATCGATGAAAAAAAATGGCGGATGTTTGAAATGAAAATGAAAAATTGAATTTTTCACAATTTATTTCAAACAGTCGCCATTTTTTTATCGATTTTTCGATGTACCACCGTACATTGTTGTGTAAAAAACCTTCTTCCTTAAAATGCTTTTTTTTTTAGACTTACCAATCCTGAGATTAACTGTCAGCTATGGGACAAGATATTTTCGAAGACTCGACTTTGGTGTCTTCTATAAATTACTCAAAAAATCAAAATAAAAATAAATTATTTTTTTGGATTTTCGAAGGATCAAACAATATTGCAAAAACAGATTTATAGCCCATATCTGATTACGAGCTGAGATAAAAAATCTTAAAAATTTGCTTTTTTGGCCGTCTAATAAAGTAGACTAATGAAATTAATTTGAAGCTGATAAATTTCCTCGTTTACATATCGATCTGATAGAGTTTTTTTCAAAACAAAGATTTTGTTGCATGTAAATTCACGTTCAATATTTATATTTAATTAATATTGATTTATTATTAATATTAATTAATATTTAATATAATTTATCAATTAGCTAAATTTAGTTGCTCCAAATAAGAATTCAATTCACCTATAACAAAAGATTTACCTGCCAGTAATAAAAAGTTCATTGAAAAATTCTATCATTGAATTTATAGATTACAGGGCCGCCAATAACTTTTTTGTTTGTTTGAAAAAAAAATTATGTGCAGAAAAAGTTTGCCTACTTGTTTAAGTTATCCACATTCATATACTACTGAAGATTTCAATTCCTTTTGCAAAATTCTGAATTGAAAAGAAAATTTCTTTCTTCGTCCAGATTAAACGACACCATTTTTTATAAATCACTTTTTTTTTGGAGAAAAAAAAGTGCAAGCAATTTTATTCGACGTAAGCAGATTGCTATTTGAATATAAAATTTTTAATAGATCATCTGTTTTACGTAAATAAATCGCTTTCTAAATGAATAATTTTAAATGTCGTATTTATTCGGGATCGATAAATAGAATTATATATTTGGTCTAAATGTCATGATAAAATGAATGTTTCTTGAAACAATAAAAAATTTTGAAATATGCAAATTTATTTGAATTTAATGTCCTTTTTCTGGATGTAATTGAGGAAAGAGGATGTGAGGGCAGAGATAAACAGAAAGAGATAAATTCGATAGTCCCTCGTCGATCTTTCCCTCTCTCCGACGAAAAGCATTCCTCCCCCATTTTGCACGCTCATTTGACCTTAATTCTTTCGGATGATCTCTCCGTTCTGATTTCTTTTTTATTTCCCTCGTCTCATTCCTCGTGTCCGTTCACCCGTGTTCTCTTCTCCACGCCGATCGCGTGCGATACGAGAAATCGATATCTTCGATCAATCATCATATACATCGTGAATTCCGATCAAAAGTCGTCTGAGCGGATTGTGCGCCCTTGCACCTGACACCCCGGAATATGATCGAGCGATATCGATCGATGCTAGATCGTGAGGAATCTTGATCCTGTGTTCGGATCAATTGTATGACGAAGAATGGATTCCTGCGCTTCGAACAATCACGATTTTATTCGCTCTTTGTCGTGATACCAAAGCATAATCTCGCATAAATTTGCACTAACGCGAGTGTAAACATAATCTAAGAGAGATAGCATTTTCTTACACTCGCGAAAATTGTGAAGATATGCATTTTTTGCACTATTGGCTTGTCTTATCATTTTCTTATTTATCCGGAGGTGCGGTCCGGCACAATTTACATCTCTACCGGTTTAAACTTCACCGTTGAACAACTCTATAAAAATTTAAAATACAAGCCTACCAGTTTTTACGATTTTCCAACTCCTCCATATTTGGACAAGATATTATTATATCTCTACTGGAAAAAACATTTCGCACAGAAAATAAGTCTTCTGAAATAAGTCTACCGAATAATGAGCCTCGCGCATAATAAACCTGACGAGCAAAAGGGTCGGTGATAATCTCTGTCGAGAAACAAACCCGAAAACATTTCACCAAAATATTGTTGTTTGACTTGTTTTTCGGTAGAACTGTTTTTGGAAGCTTTTTCTGCTGGATAGATTTTTCATAAATATAATAAATATAAGATCTTTTACAAATACCAAATAATAGGTAAGGCAAATGGTAAACCTATTATTTGGTAGAGTTAAAAAAATAGTAGAGATGTCCCCGCAGATTTACCATATTAATAAATATGTTGTAAAAAAAAGAATAAAAATATTTTGTTTTATCGAGCTCGACAAAACGCTCAAAATGTATGGCCCTAGACCAAAATAGCGCTTTAAACCTTCCTTTCTCGTAATCACAGATCTTGTTGAGTTCATTATTATTTCTCTTGCGATGCCTGATCCTCATTGCCCCGTTCTTTCTTGTATCACGATCTCTTGGCCACACACCTGTCGTTTTTTCCATCTTATCAAAAGGAGACTCGCGCGCGCGCGCGCGGCATCCGCGATACAAAAGCTCGTCAAAGAGAGCTCTCACAGCGCTCGCACGCACAACGGCGCTCATAATTGAATCCGTAAAGTCTGCGCTTGTGTGCGCGTTTATGTGCATCTCAAGTGCATTATGTGCAACGCTCGACTGGTGCGCTGTTGCAACAAAGTGGGCGTTTCATTATGGACAAACGAGAGGCTTTATATGAACTCATTGTATATCCGCACGCGCTTACCTCTGATTCTGAAGCTTGGACAGCGCACGCGTGTCGTTTGTATGTACACGAATCCTTTGGAATTTCCTGCTCATCAGTTTGTCCCGAGGGTGCTAATAATCGTTTCATTCCTCTCCGGCGAACATTCGCAACGACTCCCAAACGAGATTGAGATTAATTCAACATTTCATTCGTACAATGAAATGATCGAGAATGAAATTAATCAACGAAATTAATCAATTTTCGTTTTTGCCCCTCATTCCCAGATCCAGGACGAATATTTATGCAATTTAATTGATTCATTTATTTTTTTCTCAATCTCTCGCGTCTTTCTCGATATTCCTTCTAATTGAAATATCGCTCGGCTCCGCTTATTAATCTCGAAGGCAGTGAATCATTCGCGCTTCTCGGAGAGTTCATTTTTCTCTCATTTTCCGCTCGTACGCTCGGTATATTCCTCATCGACGAACGCCCCGGGCGTCCGGTGTAATAGACGCGGTAAATATTAATCGAGATTGTTGCTCCTCGCGCCCGCTCGAAAGAGAAAATCGATGAGAGAGCAATTTTTTTACTCCCTCGAGAAGATCGATCGCAGATTCTTCATCGTTTTGCGGAAGTGCGCTGCACGAAAGGGAGCGAGAGAAGGAGAAAGAGGACTACACGAGGCGAGAAAAGTGTTGACACGATGTTTGAGATAAATAGATAACGCTTGTTATCGATGTAGGTCTCGATATCGCAATGTGCCATCGCGGAATCTGCCGCGAAAAGCCCTCTTATCTCTCAGGCGCCTCAACGCGATATTTCTCCATTATTTACTCACTCTTGCGCCGTAAAAAACCCTGCGAATTGGACATTTGCACATTGCTTCATCATCTTCATCCATAGTTCACACAGCTTCCTTTATCACAAAGTAAGGCGATCAAATTTGGCTTCCTCTCGTAAAGGAAACTTTGCTAACTATCGAAAAACATGAGTAATCAATGTGCAAATTTGCCAAATTCTTTCAAATTTACCTCTCGCCGAATTTGATTTTTGCTAAATTCAATAGCGAACCACCTTGATCACTATTTTGAATGTGTACAAAATTTCAGTACAATATCTCGCAAATAGACGAAGTGCGCTATTTGAAAGAAAAAAAAAATTGATAAAATTTTAATTATTCGATCAATTTTCGCCAAATTTAATAACGAACATCCTCGATAGCTATATTAGCTCTGTGTCAAGTTTAAGTGCAATATCTTAAAAATTGTACAAGTGAGAACGGTTACGCTAATTTAAAAAAAATTAAAAATTTCATAACATTTTTATTTCTCCATGGATTTCCACGACATTCATTCCACCTTGATAGCTATACCAGTTCTGTACAAAGTTTCAGTGCAATATCGTGAAAATTGTGCAAGTTAGAGCGTTTTGATAACCTTGATAGCTATACTAATTCTGTACGAAGTTTGAGTGCAATATTTTGAAAATTGCAGAAGTTAGAGCGTTTATGCCATTTTCGCAAAAATGAAAAACGTCAATAAAATCTGAACATATGTTAGAATTAAAACCAAATTTTTTAAAAATGAAGAGCAATTGGTGCTGGATAAGTGTGCTAAATTTTAGCTCGATATCTCGATGCGTTCTCGAGTTATTAATTATTTATATCCAAAACTCCAGATTTTGTCTACAAATATTTTTTTAAACAAAGCTTTCTTTATGAGGAAGCGATTGAAGAAAAATATGTAATAGCTTCAAAGAACATAATTTTATTTTCAATTTCGCGTCTCCGCGGAGTGATTTGAATCTCGTTAACGAACATCACCGAAAAGCGATCATTCACGAGCTAAAAAGGAAGCCGGGGAATCCCTTTTCGTACACGTTTGCCGACGTACATAAAAATGTTAACACGAGTGATTTTTCGCGCAGGAATGGCGGAATGGCCGGAAACTAATATTTCACGGATCGAGACTCATGCGAACGCGCAATTAACACGTGATAAACGTTTATCGCATCTCTCTCGAAAGCTCCACGAGTTTTTCTCTTGCGCGGTGAAGAACACGTGTGATATCAGAGTCTCGGAATGAAAAATCGTCACTCCACTCTGAGGCATATGTGTTCCAAGACACATCGCAGACGCTTCTTGTCTATTAGGATGTTGAAACAAGCGAATAACATTCTCTCATACGCGTAGAGAAGGATCTGGCAAGGATCTCTCGCGTGTTCTCAAAAAAATTACAATCTCAGTCTGTCAGTTGAAGTCTTGCCCGACATTTTGAGATACGCTGGCAGAAAACTTATAAATTTCCACCGTATAACGTGATAATTACTCCTAATGGCGAATTTCACAGCAACAACTTGTTAATTTTACGATAGGATGTTGTAATTCCTAGACGAGAATTTATGGCAGTTGGCTCGTGAGAAGGAGAAAGCGTAGGCAAGTTTGACATCGTGTAAGATTTTTTAATATGTACATGCTTGGGGTGAATATTCACCCCACCTTGTCTTCCGTCGTAAAATCGTTTCTACAGCCATGGAGTTGAACTTTGAATTCTTGAATGAAGAACATTTAAAAGTATTAACATAAACATAAACATTTTTATTTTCCATGAAAAATTTATAATAATAATAATCGCAAAAATGATAAAAAAATTTAGGCTCCCATTCAGGTTTCCTATTATTTTCTTCCATCGATTTTAATTTTTCCTATTTTTCCCTATTAATTTCTCCTTATTATTTCCTTTCATTATTTTCCAACGTTATTTAACAAATATTGGCACTTTTAATTTTGTTTTGAGAGAACAAAATTTCTACATTTTTCGTTCAGCTGACGGCTCAGAATTTCAAGTAAACGAAATGAGGCTCAAATTGAATTTAAAAAATGGAGCGATACGTCCTGACTTCAATTAAGGTAGCCCATTGTGACGACCGAAATTTCGACTTTTTTCAGTAATTTTTTTAAGTAAAAAAATAAAATGCAATGGTTTTGAAATTTTTACATATCACTTGTATCTTGAAGAGTACAAACAAAATTTGGTTTACTTAATTTTACATGAATTTGTTTGAATTTGTTTCGAGGACTCCACAAAGTGGAGTCCTCGAAAAAAAAGCTTGTAAAAAAGGTGACTTGTTTCGGGAAAGCCTTTCGTAGTCATCTGAAATCAAAAATCCAAAGAGATTATTGTTTTGTAAGCTTAATTATAGGTCTATAACCTATAATATGCATATTTTAAGAAAAAAAAACGAAATGGCGGATTTATGAACAAAAAGGTCTTCGAAATCGAATTTTTTTTCGATAAATTGTTTAAAAAAATTCATTTATTATTAAAAAATTGAATGTTTTAAAGGTCATAGACTTAGCTATGAGTGTCTAAAATAACAGGATTTTTTTTTAGCCAAATCGGTTGAATAGTTTGTAGTCAGTGCTTCTCCGAAGTTTCGAAAACCAAGTTGCGAGAAAAACGCGTTTAAAGTTTTGACAACAGATTTTGTATAAAAAAATTATACTTACATTAATCAGCAATGCCTCGTGCATAGAGCAATCCTTCAGCTTCCTGAAAGTTATCTCAAAGCTCTCTTCATTTCTTCGAGAGATTTACAGTTTCTGATGATTGCCAAACCGTAGTAATTAGTCATTTTTAATATTAACTTATTAGTCAATTGCTCTCTTCTTTTGGCTATAACTTTAAAAATATCTTCAATGGCCATTAATTGAATCAAACAAATTAAGTAAATTATTTTCTCAATCTGATAATTTCTGACAGATCTTTGTAAACTATTCTTGTGAATCAAAAATTTTCATTGTTTCTCCCCCGAATCGACTGTATTTCTCTCTTTATCCATCACGATCTTCATCCTCGACGAAGGATTATCCTTCATCCCGGCTTATTCGTGAATTATCCTTGTTAAACTCTCTCGGGAGGGGGTTATCGTTATTCTTCATCATCGGCGTGGTCTTTCTCTCGCGAGTCCATCAGGAATCCAAAGGATGAATCTCTTTTCTCAGCCCCTCGATATATTCGATTCAACCGATGTCTGCGCTGGACGTTCAATGCGCCCAATCCACATATATAAATATATATATATATCTATATATATATGCGTACACCCACGTGTCTGTAAATCGTCGATAAACACGCCGCGACGTTCGAGAGTCCCGCGATCTTCGAGGTATATAGATTGAACGAAAAGAGATTCGGATTTTGTGTCTCTTTCTCCTTTTCTCTCTCTCCCTCTTTGTGTCTCGTCTCTTCGCGCTAAGAGAGAAGAGGCATCAAGAGATCGAAAAGCTACGACGAGGAGAACGACGACGACGACGACGACGACGACGACGATGACGATGCCTCGGAGAGAGGGATCGCGAAGGAGGGAAGCAGATAGGACGTGAGGGCGAACCAAGCTAATGGGAATGGTAGCAGAGAGGCACAGTGCCCCTCGAACCGCGGACCGACGAAGGTTCCATCCGCGAAACGACTCTCAATCGCGATAAAACATAAATAAATATCCGCGCAATTGTCTCGCATCGATAGACAGGATGCTATTCACCATTGAAACAAAAAAAACCAGTAAAAATCGAATCTAGTCAAAGAAAGCAACCCTTAAACCCTCAAACTACCCCCAACGAGCCCCAAATTCGTATTTCTCCGCTGAATGAGTATCCCGATTCGGAATTGCTCCAGTGATCGAGTTTTCAGTGTCCTCCGTGAAGCAAAAGTGCGCCCAGAGAGGAATAAACAGAGGAGCGTCCCTTTCAAGTGTTCCGAGCGGTAATTCGCTGACTTTGAAGGATAATGAGACAAAGATTGACGCGGGAGAGATGGAGAACGTGCATTATTTTTTGACTATGGGGTAGAGGCAATGGTCCCCGATAGGTCATTTTGGGCCCGGGGCGTTTTCGCCCTCGGTGCGACGACCCTACTTCTTCTGTGTCCAGCGGAAAGCGGTTCATCGGGGGTCGTTGGCCAAATTGAGACGATCAAGACAACAATGTCGACGGCGATTTCCAACGCGATTATTTTTCCATCGATGGAAAAATCGTCTGATCGTAAGACCCATAAACGCAGTGTCGATGAACGCGAGACGAATTCACGACGGAGAATTTCGTCCAATCGTCACGCGGCGGGTCATCGAAGAACATCGGCCAAACGCACTAATTGGCCCGTTCAATTCTACGGAAAAGAACGAATCGGCAAGCGCGTTGGATACGTCGATAACAGTGAGAAGAGAGTGACTTCCGGTCGGGAAATAGCGGTCCCAAATGTTGGGGAAAAATGGGAGAGATACTCGTTGCGTTACCGCAGACCAACCGCTACACTTTCCATTGACAAACCATTGGCCTACGTTCACATACAACCGGCGATTATGCCGCCCACGCCCAACAACCGGAAGTGCGTACGTTGTATGATAGTTTACAAGCCTTGTCCACCACCGCCGAGAATTATTTTACCGCCGAGCAACAGGTACCGCGAACCCGCGATGAAATGGCGCGGTTTGAAGTACGGTGAGTGGATTCTCCTCTTTTTTTTCTCGTCTCGTTGATCCAATGAAAAGTGCTGCTCAATTCGATTCACAGTTTGGATTGTAAAGAATGAGGGAGACTGCGAAGCACGTACTCTGTGAAACGATAACGCGTACGATTCATCCGTGACAAATCATCGGAGATTGCTCTTGCAAACGCTCGCGAGAGATCAAACGCCGCGAAACGGGGCTAAAAATATAATCGTGCGTGGCTTCTCTCCTATCGAAACACACGTGTCTCACTCTCTGTTTCTCTATCTGCCAGACACTGTTACTGTTACAACGAGGTTTTATCTATCTTCTCGTGTGACGACGGACGGAACACGCGCGATTGTGAAATTGATTTCCAGAAAAAAAGAATTACAATGGAACTGCCAAAAATTCCGGAGGATTCTGACTATCAATTCCGAATTAAGCATTTTGTTGGGAGAGAACAGATTTTTTTTCTACATTCTTGTTTCAAGGTAGTTTGAAATTGAATGCTGAAAAATGATTTAACAATCATCTCAAATAATTCACTCTAATTTTGGAAAACAGCTCCAGAGATCAAGTAGAAATTTTGCACTCTGTCCGAACATTTTTCGTTTGGCACATTTTTTTGTATCCCTCGAAGGACACAGATTTTACGAGATTTTTATTTAAAATTTTTTTTTCGGCAACTATTACACTGTCAAAAAAACTGGCGGTTTTTTCGTGGTTTATCACTCAATAACTACTAACCCTACTAAAATTTAACTTTTAGCTACAGAAATCTAGGAGATGCGGTGGGAATGGTCATTTTTAGCGAATTTAGAACTTTTATTACTTTATACTTAATTTCTAATTTTAAATTAAATAATTTTAATTTTCAAATTTTTGTCATTAAAATAAAAAATAAATAGTAATAATAAATTTTTTTTTTAATTTGTCATCAAAAATAAAATCACCGGACCAGAAAATAATTTTAAAAAAGTACACTTTATAAGGGTTCCATTTTTTCTTTTTAACGTACGGAACCCCAAAAACGAGCGAAATGAAGAAATAAATCGAGATGAAGAAATATAGGTAACCAAATTGTTTGGAGACTATTAAATAGGGATATTCGATTCTTTGGAAAAAATCGATTCTCTAATCGATTCTGAATCGAATGAAGAAAATCGATTTTTATGAAAAATCGAATTCAAAAAATCGATTTTTAAAAATCATTTAAAAAAATTGCTAATTAAAGCTTACGTAAGAGTTTATTAAGTTTTTGGTGTGGAAAATGATTAAATTGGATTAATTTATTTTTTATACAAAATGTAAATACAAAATAAAAAATATAAACTAGTTTTCATTCTGGCTAAACATAGTTTGATTCTTTTAAACATTTGCGCTTTTTAATATATTCTTAAAAATATTATGAATATATTTAACAAATCAGGCTTTTTTCTATTACATAAATTTTCCTTGTTTTACGATATTTTGTATATTTTTACTTTCGATTATTTTTTTCGTTCGATCATGTTTTCAATATTTTATCGTTGAATTTTGTTCACTCTTTTTAACACGTTTTCACATTTTCCCATAATTTTCTTTCTTTTAACCTTGACGTTGATGTTTCATAGATTTTTGTCAATCTTTTTTCAATTGCCAATTTTTAATAGATAACGAATTTAATAAAAAATCGAATTTTCGATTTTAAAGGTCAAGAATCAATTCACCTAAAAATCGAAAAGAAAATAATTGATTCAAAAGATCGATTTTTTGAACAAAAGAATCGATCTTTCAAAGAATCAAATCGGAATCAGATCCCTAATAATAAATTTGATCAAATTGATGAAATTTCGAAGTTGTTTTTCATCCATTTGTAAGTTCGCTTGCAAATCGATTGTAAAATATAATAAAAATATTTAATTCAATAACATTACACGTACAATCTATCAAGTTGATGAAATCAATCATTAAAATTCCAATAAATTTTTCAATGGCACAATTTCGCGTCAATAAGATTCCCATTGCCGAGATATTCCGCCGTTGTATCAGCGGAGAACTCCGCGGCGCGGTCTGCTTTCGTTTGTCGGACAACGAACGGCACTGTGTGCATTTCTTCGTGTGTGTGTCGTTTTTTTACAATTTCTTGTTTGTTTTTTCTCAAGGGAAATGTGCACGCGCGTGCCTGAGCGCGAAGATTGGTAATCGTCCGTGAAAAATCGCGCCAAGGAGGTCTCAAGCGTGGGTCCGTTTGAAAATTGTCTTCAGCATAATCTTCCCTCATTCTTCCTTTTCCATCTCGATTTCCTCCATCAATTAAAACCATGTCGTAAACCTACATTTGAACGATTTGGATTTTTTTTCGCATATTCGCTGCAATCTAGAATGTTCTTTGAACATTGTAGATTGCAGATTCATTCTTTGGATACGTCACTCTTCGAGTGACGGAATGCTCGTTACTCGTTCCTGAGTAAATCAAAGGAATGATCTGCACACACCGGACGCAGCACACGTGTATTATTTGTCCCTCCTTCATTTCTTGCTCTTCGGTCTCATTCAACGTGTGCGCTAATTGTGTAATTATCGCGAAGGTATGCACTTGTATATATGAGTCTTGTGTCAGCGATTCCACCCAGTTTGCCCTCGCACATTCGCGAGCAAATCGTTCTCTCGCGAAATCGCGGCAAACACACAGAGACGACATCACGCGCAAGAACGAAAAGACTTATGTACGAAGACCGTAAGAAGTATGCGAAAACTCGAGTATCTCGACGTGTTCGAGAAATATGTATTCTCTCTCTTATGTCTCTGTTTATCTCTGAAGACGTCCCTGCAATCGAGTCATTACATCTGCAATTAGCGACGATTTTTTTCTCCGACAATTTACGATCAACGATCGCGAGAAAAACGTCGATTATCGAGGAAGAAAGAGTTTCGCGAATTACGAGTTTAATGTGAAATTGGAATGGCGGTTACGTGAGAGACTGAAACGTGCGAATTTAATCAAATATCTGTTTAAATAAAATATTAGAAATATTAAAAAATTATTGAAATATCTAAAAAAATGAAATTATTAAAAGTATTTAATTATGAAAATTATTAAAATGATTTAAATTTAAAAATATTAAAAATAATGAAAATTCTAGAGGAAATTGGCAATTTGGAATTTGGAATTTGAATATGAAAGAAAGCTTTTCAATCAGAATTTCATCTATAGAAAATTTATGCTAGTACAACAATTTACAAAAAGACTTTTTTAGTAATTTTTAACATACTCTGATGCGAAAACATATTGAGCGATTGGAAAAAATCGTTTTTCAATTGGAAAGAGACTCAGCCATCAAAGAGTCAATTCTTTATTCCAACGGGGATTCATACATATTCTGTTATTTCCTAAAGATAACATTTTTAATCAAACTCTAAATATTTATAAATAGGAAAAACCATGTACTTGAAGTTTCGAATGTTCAGTTGAACGAAATTCGATCAATTCATTTATTTAACAAAAAATTAGAAAAGCTGGGAAAATACTTGGTACCTATTCTGTAATGACGAAGAGTTAATTTTCAATCTAAAAAAAAATGGTATCGTTTCATAAACCTGAAATAGCTTGCTTTCAGGTGGGAATGATTCATTTAGCAACCGTTTCAAAAAGTATGTTTATTTTAACATTCCGAGTGAGGATTTTTTCCGACAATATGATACGACTGATTTTGTGGGATAAGCGTTATTTTATTGATAAAAAATGGATTTTAAAAAATACAAAAATACGTTGATACAAAAAAAACAAAGCTCTTTATTCGATATTATAATTATTTTATGCTGAAACTAAATTCTACACAAAATCCTCGCATTGACCGCTGCTTGGTCCAGCATCCCAAAAAACATCCGCATCGGCCATTATTTTTATTGTAATGCTGGATTATTTTGCGGTTTTCCATTAATTACCGCGCGCGAAGATTACAAGTCATCCTTACAATCAATTAGTACATGGTATAAATTTTTTTGAAAAAATTCTCAACTTCACAATTATCACTTTTAATACGTACGGTTGAAGATTATTGAAGAAAAGCCGAAAAAAATGCTCCGAATTTTTTTTTTGCGCTTTAGTCATCTGGGGTATTATTCACCGCAAATTTTCACACACTCCGGTTGGAACGGCTGCCACAATAATACTGACGGGCCCATTCAAATAATACTTACCCGGTTCCATAGTTGAAGGTTCAAACTACCTATAGATGGCGAAACATGTCCCATTGTCCCGAATTTTCTAGAAGGTATTCCAGGTCAAAAAAGGGCTGGGGTATATTTCACCCAGTGAAAATCATCAACGAGTCAAGAAGGCCCAATGATTTTTCTTTCAATTACCAGGAAAACCTTCTTGTCTGCTGTCCTTCGAGTATTTTCCTCCTCATCTACCTACAGAAAAGCTTTACCACGACATATACCCTATTGCATGCAGCGTCAACGTCACAAGACGACCAGAAATGTTGCAATGCAACGAGCTCGAAGATCTCACAGAGTCCGTACGTTCCTCGTACGAATTCTAAAGAGTTTATCGTAATTCCTCAATTCCTTCCTGTACAATCAGGAGCCACTATATTTTCCCTCGGACGGAGTACAGTAAACGTGCATACGAGATCACGACGATTAAAGTTACCGGGTTCGCATACTCGAGGAACAATGAGAGAGCCAAGAATCGCTCGTTGTCCATCGATGGAACGCCATAGGTTAAACCAATCGAGGATTCTCTTCGACGGAGTCATTTTTCGCAGAACGAAGCAAGAGCGAGAGACTCGGAGATATCACGAGTCTCGGTTTCTCAAAGTTAACCCGAGAACGCAGATAAGGTAATCGATTTGTGATTACGGAGGATCGTTGGTCAGAAAGCGATAGAGATGAAGATGAATTAATTCAGAGGTATCCTCGGCAATGCGGAGGAATCGTAGTTCCAATAAATTGGATGGAAAAAGTTTCATCAAAGCGGATACATTATTGGATGAGAACAGGTGCGGATAAAGAAATAAAAAGGGTTACCTTCAGCTCGGTCTCTAGGGATATTCTCTGTAGGAACGATTACGTGCATAGAGATCTCTCCCTAGCAATAAATACACGTTACAAGGTAACGTCCGGCGTGCAATCCGTGCAAACGCAACTTCCGCTCGGGTCTCGATTCCCTTTTTTCCCTTTTTTTGTTGTTCACGGTGGGTCAAGACATTTTTGTTTCGATGCTCGGATAAAAATGCGATCGAGACTCGTTCGTAGAGAAAGAGAGGGAGAAAGGAGGGATGTACGGAGGAAGAGGGAGGAGGAAAAGCTGGTATCGGACGCCGTGCACGAAAGAGATATTGCCAAGATACGGAAGTTCAAAGGTACCGCGTTTATATCCGTCGAGTACCAGAAGAAGGGAGCATGTATGGGCCGAGCGTGCTGCGATCACGACGAGGAACTTGGAGCATTGTCGAGGAAGCACGACGACAACGCTCCGGTCGTTCTTTCGCGGGCGCTCTTCGGCATGTTGAAGAAAAGAAAAAGGAAGAAAGAGGGAAGAAAAAGCTATATACGCTATCCCGCAATTTTATATTTTTCGCCCTCTTCCTTCTCGTACCGTTTTTATGTCCACTTCCTGCTTCTCTCCTCGTTTTCCTTCACCGTGCATCATCTTCTTTTCCATGTACCTACATCCACGTTATGGGCTTTTTTTCCTCGCGACTCTTCCAGATGCACGATCACCAATCACGACCCTAGATCAAAATCGTGGTGGGCCTCTCTGGGTCGATATGGATGAGCGGGGTTGAATAAACATGTCAGCGTGTTCTTCCGACTTATTTGCCTTTGAACGTACAATGTCTCGAACAACTTGGGCTGTCCCGAGGTACAACGAGGCTGTAAATTGACGGGCAATGTCTCGGAAGGAGAATAAGAAGTTCTGGAAGGTCGGGAAAAGCTCAGGGAAAATTTTTAAATTTACAGTGCGAAAAGTTTTACGACAAGCATTTACAATTGCGAAATAGATTGAATCTTGAGAGCAGTTGATTTTAGTCTGGATGACGAATTATCTATATCAATTTTTGAAAAGAAGATCATTTTTTAGAAAGATTATGTTGGGAAATTTCTTTCGCACATTTTAAAATACATTTTTCAAAAATAATCGGTATGGTCGTGTAGAAAAGAGTTGAAAGTACATTGCAGTATTTTTATTTTTATTTTGCATTTTTCAATAACTTATCACATTGCAAAATGATTGGGGTGAATATTGCACCCACTATGACTTTTACGTAACATTCCAACATTTGGACTCTTCTCACAATGTCAATTTTGCGAGGATCGGAGAATTAAGGTCTTTTGGGCATTAAAACAAAAATCATAGAGGAGACTGTCCTTGACTCAAAGGACAATTCACTTCCTCTTCCAGAGATTCGCCAAATGAAGCTTGGAATTCCCAGCTTAAAACCAGGGTGAATATGTGTAATTTTGCCACCATACAGAAGAGAAGACTTCTTTTCTTTTGGGCATTAAAATGAAAATCATAGAAGTGACTACAGCTATCCTTGACTCAAAGGACAGGAAGAAGACTTCTACAGCTTTGCCAAAAGGAAGCTTAAAATTTCCGGCAAACTGCATCTTCACTTTTGACTTTTCTATAAAAAGAAAGGTATTCTTTCTCTCGGAGGATCAAAAACCTTTGCCTTCGTTTTGTACACGCGCTCTTCTCGATTCTCGACTCATCATCTTCCACTTCTCGACGTGTTACATCCACACACAAACACACGGGATCGGTAAACGCCTATCCTCGCAGTTTCCGCGGCTCGCGTAATCCCAAATTACAGGTGAAACGATGAGACGAGAGAACAGGGTGGAGCGAAGAGCATATTGCTCTCAACGGCGTGAGCGAGAAACTCGTGGAACATGCATGTGCATATCATGTACTCCCGCATGCCGCATAAATGCATAATCTTTCGCGATGCCGAGAGTCTCGCGAGCCTCGTCCTCTCTATCTCGTTGCCCTGCCAACGTCATTATACAGTCGCGTTGTTTTTTCGCTATCGGGCGAAACCTTTTATTAAAAAGGCCCGAAAAACTTTGCGCGCGCCGCAAGACATCAAAACTTTCGCTCGAAGAACGTTCAGCTGAACGAAAAAATGACTTGTTTCTTCAAATAGGACAACAGCCGGATAGTTGCCCCGGGGGGATAGTTGCCCCGGTTCTTAATACACTATGTTAGAGATGTCCCTAGCGTTAGCGCTTTTCTGTAATTATTAATATGCCCTCGCAGCGAAAATTTTCCGCGGTGAGACCTCGACGAGCGTTTTACTAATATTGGAGACTAATTTTTATTGAATAAATAATGTTATGGTTGAGTATTCAGTCAACTATTGGTTTCCTCGCATGCATTAGAGTTTCAACTACACGGTCTGATACGGTATATTGTTAAATAACTTTTATTTATTTTTTAAATAAAAAGGACAAGTATCCGTATCGAAAAGGATAGTCGCCCCAAATTATTTTCCGGTTAGTTGCCCTAACAGCACAAAAACCCAGGCGTGGTACTTGTTAGACCGAAGTTAGTTTAGCACTAGCGTTTAAAGGACTAGATAAGAAAGAAAAACTGTTAATTAAAGGTATTTAAAAAAATAATGGAATTATTAATTATAAAATAATAAAATTGATAATAAAATATCTAAATAAAAAAATAAAATTTAAAAAATATAATGAAATAAAATAATCTGTAACTTAATATTAATTATAAACTCCTTCGAAGTACTTTCGACGTGAGGCGACTATCCGCCACGTTGGGCAACTATCCCTCTTTGAAGAGGTCAAATGAAACGGGATTCACTCAAAAAGAATATTTATTGGGTTTACATAAATAGTGCACAATGAAAGATTTGAGATCAATGTTTTAATATACACGAAGCATATTGTCAGTAAATACTTAATTTTCAAGTAATAGAGTTTTTTTCTTAAGTGTGGCAACTATCCGGCTTTTACCCTAAGCAGAAGCGAAAGAACCTCTGTCAATTCAAGAATTGATTTTTAAATTTTTTCTTATTTAATTGGATTAATTCAATTAATACTATTAATTATCAATTAATATTAATAAATTAATTTAATTAAATTTAATCAAGGATTCATCACGATAAATAATTTATTTGAATTGTGCAAGGCAATGCGAGAATAATTTGTCAAGTACTTGAAAAGACTGCACATTTTCTCGTTTGTGTTCATTTTTCTTCTGCCCCGTTTAATATAATTAATTATATCAAATCAATGAATTGTAATTGATTAAATTAATGGAAATCAATATTAATTCAAAGAATATGGTTATTATTTGGCAGAGATGACGCGGTAACGTTTCATCGTCGTAAGTGTGCATTTCTGTTGGAAAAGTGACTGATGGAGCTGTAAATGAGCTGTAAATGATAGACGGAATGTTATCGCAAACGATTGCGCTCTGTATGCTGATTCGGACCGTCATGGGCGTTCCATTGCTTTTTTTTTTTTTCAAACGCTGACGCCGTCGAAAGTTTATCTGACTCCGGCATTCGCGTATGCTATTCGTTTCTCTCAGGAGGCGATTTTCAAGCGTAACGGAACAGTCTGACAGTTTATTAACTCCACTATTTGAACAAGATCATACTCCGATCTTTGCACCTTTATCTAACATGCAGTACCAATGATTCCCTACTTTTTATCGGATTCAGAGCGCGCGCTGCTCGTTAATTAACAATTAGACTCGCAGAAACGCGAACGGAACGCGTCCGACGCGAAAGTAAATTCGCTCATGGCGTCTTGGAGTCATTAAGGATGATTTGAGTGAGAACTGACGAGTGACGCAGATTCGCCCGAAGGATCAGGATCTGTGCATAAGTCGAAGCAAGAATAAATGCATTATAAACCTCGGATAGAGCTCGAGGCAGCTTTTCACAATCGAGAATGCAAAGGAGCTTTCTTATGGTTCACACACCGACCTCATGCATCGATCTCGTTACCATTTTTTCTCATTTATTTTATCTATGCACGTCCCTCGAACGATAATGTGTAGTAGCAATGAGCAATGCACATTATAGAAACATAGAAAGGCGGCATAAGCATAGTAAGTGTGCTAAATAAGGCGCATAAAGAAGCCGGCGGTTCAGGCTAATATCCGATCCTCACGTGTGTGTCTGTACACTTCCGGCCAAAAGTTTGGAAACACTCGACCCAATTCCACGCCGCACAAAAAGTTTCACTGCTCTTTTAAAAATGAAGATATTTTGATTCGCCAAGCGGCGTTTTGAACGGAACATATTCAGCTTCATTTCGCTTTTTCCAAAAAATGTTTGCGATTTATTTTTGAACCCGGTACGTCCTTTCAAACATGGTCGTTTTTCGGTTTTTTTTGGCAATGAAATTTTAGCGAACAACCTATGAAAATTGTTTTTGACCGTTTTTCGCATGAAAAAGTTATATTGAGGAGTATTAGCTTCAATTTCGTTTTTTAAAAAGTTTTGTAGCATTTTTTTTCGCAAAGTATTCAATTTTTCGCAAAAAACGACCATATTTATAATTTGTAGCGTAACTACTGGGTTTACGTGAAATCACTAGAAGGGTAAAAAGTTGCATACCATCATTCTGGATTCAATGAAATTTTTTCAGATTTTTTCAAAAATTTTCTTTTTTCTAATTTTTCGTGTAAACGAGATATTTTTTTATCTTAAATAATCGGGTCTTTTACCTCATCTACGTGGTTTTTCCATCGAAAAATCTCATCTACATGGCTTTTCCATCGAAAAACTCATGTAGATGAGGTAAGAGACTCGATTGTAAGATAAAAAATATCTCGTTTGCAGGAAAAATTTTCGAAAAAAAAATTTTGAAAAAAAGTCGTTTTTTGCAAATAATTGAATATTTTTGCGAAAAAAAATGGTACGAAACTTTGAAAAAAATGAAATTGAAGCTTATACTCCACTTCACAAGTTTTTCGTGTGAAAAAACAGTCAAACAAAAATTCCATGAGTCGGGCGCCAAAATTTCGATGCCATAAAAAAAGCCGAACAACGACCATGTTTCAAAGAGCGTACCGGGTTCAAAAAAAATCGCAAAAATTTTTTGGAAAAAGCGAAATGAAGCTGAATATGTCACCTTTAAAACGCCGCTTGGTGGATTGAAATATCTTCATTTTTAAAAGAGCAGTGAAACTTTTTGTGCGGCGTGAAATCGGGGCGAGTGTTGCCAAACTTTTGGCCGACAGTGTATATCTAATATCTATGTTATATGCATAGATAAATATAAGTATAATTATATCCTCGTTGTCTGGACTCGCGCGTCTTTCACTGCAAAATGGTAACACGACACGTGAAATCGTTTCTCCGTATAACGTTACAAGGGGAATTAGACGACGTTGAAAAATTTTCCACGACCGCAAAGGTGTAACGTTATCAATGCATTTAATGTCGTGTACGATCGCGAAATCCCATAGAATCCGATCAAGACTTCCTCCAGCATCTCTCTAAGCTCCTTTTTTTCCTCGAGAAACACGCGATCCGAGGCAACTTTCTGTCGTCTACTTTTGAATCAAGTGACACGATCTGCTTTGGCGAAGGAAAAATTGTGTCAATCATGAATTGACATTTTGATGCTATCTCCTAAATCTCAAAAGTTCCTCTTTAAATGCCTGGTTTTCTCGATTTTTCAATTTTTCTAAATTTTCTCATCGCGGAAGCTCTGCAAAATTTTTTATCCTCACTCTCGAAGAAGTTGTTTGACTTCAGACAACTTCTCCGAGTGAGATCAAAAAGTAAAAATGAGGAGATCGCTTGGAAAATCGATAACTTTTTTAATTTAGCTATAAAAAAGAAACGCGAAGAATAACGTGATCGAATCATTGATCGCGAATCAGAAGTGAAGCTTGTAGAATGTAAAACAGCAGCCGATTAGTCGCATCTCACTGTGGAAGCGATAAATCCCGATCGATCGTAATTACCGGTATCGTAAAAAAGTTCCTTTGCCGCGCGCGCCTTCGCATTCACGCTTTCTGGCTTCGGGCGGTCTATATCTCTCGATATAGAATTTTATGGACGTACACGGAACACACGATGGTCTCTGTGAGCCCCGCGGAATTATATCCGTGTTCTCTCTCTCTTAAGATCGCAAAGCCTCGGCAATATTCACCGACCAGACGTGTATTTAATGAATGACGAACACGCGAGCTTGCTTCTCGCGTCCGCCGCTACAACCGCGATAACTTTGCCTCAATGAAACTAATCCAACACCTGAAATTAATACGATGGAAACTCGCGAGGTAAATCTTCCCTTCGTGTCTCTCTCTTTCCTTAAGGGGGCAAAATCAATGTTTGTTCGTTCTATTATCGCCACCGGAAGGAGCGAGACTTGAAGTAATCCGCCGCAAAATTCTCTTCTCGATCACAGCTTGCCGACATCGAGCAAAATTGAGACGATTGGTTGGAGAGAAAAGATTGGTGAAATTACCCGAGAACGCTCGTTCTACCCAAAGACGCGACTCTAGAGCGAAGAAGAAGGAGAGGACGATTTTTTACGCCATCAACGCAAACTCTTCTCTCTTTTCCCAATCTCAACGTACACATCTCACTCTCACGATCGTTTCTCTTCATTCTTTCCTCTTATTTCATTTGCGATCGCAGAGCGAAAGCTCTTCGGTGTTTGCCAAAGCTCCAAGAATCTCAACAGCGAGTCCAGAGCGTTGCTCGCAAGCTTCCCCAACAGTCGACCATATGTTGAAGTCACTTGGGGTTTGTAACATATACACAGACGCTTTGGCTGGCGAAAGATAAATAAAACATGAGAAGATTCATTCCCTGAGAGTAGGTTTTCAATGTAACAAAATTTTTTACTGCAGTAGAGATACATTGATTGTATAGGTATTAATTTTTGATTTTTTTGGGAAATAACACTGAAAATTGAAATTAAATGCCACAACTTCTCGGGACTGTGGTTTAAAAATGCTAAAGTCTCAGTCAAGATTGTGCGAAATTATTTCACATCTTTGAATGAGAATTTTACTCCAATTCTTGATAAAACCTGATTTTTGTGAACACGATAATTGCTTGGTGGTGCGAAAAGGGATGAATTCATTATTTACTCCAACAATAATTTTCGTCGATTGGAAAATATCGCGAAAAATAAACTTTACTAACGCTAAACTTTGGCTCAAAACTTTTCCTCCTTTTCCTGGTTATTTTTTTTTTTTAATGAGAAATTACAAAAAATTCAATATTTTAGATTTTGTCATTATCTCCATTTAAAATTTCATAATAATTTCCTTTTTTTTTGAAATTACGAAGCCATCATGAGGCATTTATTTTTTACAAGATGTACTTGAATCTCAATGAGCATCATAATAAAAAAAATAAGGTCCTTTGTTAAGCTGAGTAATGCATGTAGGTGATTCCATGTAAAATCGACCAATAGTTGGAATCGACCCCTTTCAATTTCGATAAAATTCGGTCAGAAGTTTTCTGAAAATTGAAGAAAATTGACAAAAAAAATGAATGTTGATCGTGGATTTTCAAGATTTTAAAAAAATCAAAATTCTCCAAATTCATCATTTTTCAAATTTTGTTTCGGATTTTTTTTTGTAACTCCAAGTATACTTGTTGAAACGAATCCAAAACGATTTTTCCGTAACTACAATAGTTTTCGAGATATTTTAAAAATGAACTTGTAAAATTGAAAAAATTGTAACATTTCGAATTTTGCATAACTATCAAACAAAATATTTTAAATATTTTTCCTTTGGTAGAACTTCGTTTAATGATAAAAGAAAACTTGTGCCCAAATTTCATCGAAACTGAAAGGGGTCGATTCCAAACCATTGGTCGATTTGACATGAACTGATTCATATATTTAAAAGGAAATCGTTAATTGATGCAAACTGAAATATCTCGGTTTTTTTTCGAAATCTAGTGGGCAGAATCGAAGATCAGGAAACGTAGTCCACTGTCACCTGTGATCAAGATCGATAAGGATAGTCTCGCGATCGACATCGATCGCAACTTTTCCCTGTCGATATAAAAAGGACATTCATTCTCTTTCTACATCTCTCGTCCTTGATTCTCATTATTTGCGTTGGTGCACCTTGCGATCGCGAAACAAAGACGCCAAAGAGCGGACAGAGAGACGCAGAAAGAGGAACGTTGGTGTTACAAGGCTTGCTTTACTCTACTTTATAGCGTGCTTTACAGTGTCTGTACACGTGTGCTTACGTACACGCACGTACATTCGACAAGATCGTAAAGTTCTCGATAGGGATAGAGAGTCAAGAGGGAGTTATAAAGGGGTGTCCTTTGCAATCGCGGACGAGTTTCGACTCTTGGGATTTTACAACGATTCGAGATGGAGAGAAAAATGCTCGAAGAGAAGAAAAAAAAGCACAGTAAAATAAACGTATGTAAGAGAGAGGGATTCTGGAGCAAAGAGAACGAAGAGGAGGGCACTTGGCGAGAGAAATTGAATGAGGAACGAGGGGACATGAGAGCATGTTATTCCGATAGTCGTTCCAGTTTAAAGTGTCCAGAGAGCCACTCTCGATCCTCGCGAACATATACTGTGAAAAATGTTATTAAATTTAATGTACAAAAGTATATGAAATTTCAATAACAAGTATGCGAAATCGAAATTAATATACATGGTATTGAAAAATTAACAATTTCATCTTGAATTTAATATTTGTATATTAAAACTAAAAGAGTGAACATTGAAAATTAATACACTCATTTCTTAAAATTCCAATCAATCACTCGAAAAAATGTCTTCAAATATAATATATAACAAAAAAATACTTATGAGAGGGTCACGGTTTTTTTCAAACAGTTTTAACGGTTTACATAACTAATGAAGGGTCAGGGGCTTTTAAGTTAAGTTACGAGGGGTCACGTAACTTATGAGGGGTCAGGAATGCTGGAAGTAAGTTTTGCGCGGCTTTACGTAACCTACGAGAGATCAGGGGTGGCGAAATTAAGTTATGAGAGGTAACTTAAGTTACGAGGGGTCACTTAGTTACGAGGGGTCAGATATTCAGGAATAAAGTTATGAGAGTTTACATCATCCATATATCACACAAGTAGAGAGAGTTCATAAGTAGTCGGTAGCGTAATAGGCAGCGTGCTAGGTAGTTAGGTACGATAGGTAGGATAGTAGGTAGGGTCGAGCGTACGAATCTCGGTCGGAGAGAGAAATCAGATCGGACAATTCGCGCAGAATTTTATTTTTCTATGTATCTCTTTTTGGGGCCGGTAAACTATGCATATTAAATTATTTTGCAAGGGCTATATATTTTTATAACACGTTTAACAACAATTAATTCTAGTTACGGTAACGTAATTTTTTTAACATGAATATGAAAAATCAGACATGTAATGTAAAATTAATATACAAAAGAATATTAATTTTCATATCTTTTTTCATGATTCTGCTTTAAAAATCATACTATGCAATGGAATTTTAATATACGAGCGGATATTAAAATTAAAAGAAGTTATTAAAATTCAAAGAAAATTAATTTACTGTATATGCATAAAAACTTCATATTTTTTTAAAAATTGAATACCAACATTTTTTAGAGTGTACACGGTTTTTTTTATTATAGCCAAGCCATATTTTAATTCAACACAATTTCGTGGCGTGATGTTATGAAAAATCGTCTTGTTTTTTCGATGCAGAATGGAAATGAGCAATTTTGAGGAGAAAGAGGATAAAAAAGAGAAATTGCCGTCAATTACGTTTTCGTATTACTGAATTAATAATCGACAGGTGTTTTTATTGAGCGTGGGCAACTTGGATCAATTCGCTCCTCGGTGAACACAAGGATTTCTTGGGAAACCTGAAATGCAATTCTGAATTGCAGATTGAGAGAGTCCTCGAGAGTCCTCGAGACACAAGAATGATGGATGTTTCCGCAGGGCCTCTGGGCTTCAACGAACATAATATTCTTCTCCGTTTCTATAACCCTCCCCCTCGATGCTTATTACCTATATGTGTATGTATACACACACACACACACCCTTTAAATATATGGCTTAATGATGGGTTTCGTCATCGAGGTGTTAACGACGTTTTCAACGCTCGTTAACGCGTGTGCCATGGCTTCTCTTCTCTTGAGATCATCGCACATCGTAGAGCACATATTTGCGATTTCTGCGAGAATTCGTACAGTTGAGTCTCGCATAGCTTCGACTCAGATGAGAAGATGGAAAATTAAAAATCATGGTTAGCAATGCCAAAAAACATTTTGGTCAGATTCGACCTAGTTTGGAGTAGCGTCGAAAATTCGATATTTCAAAGAGCTCCGAATAACTCCGGTCTCCTTTATCCGATCAGGTATTTCTTTTTTTTAATCGACAGGGCGCATGACAAGGAAGAGAATGGCGCAAGGATCATCCCGATATCTTGAATTTTGGCGGCGCTAGAGAATTTTTGAAATTGACGATAGGGCTAAAAAAAGCCAAAAACTGACCATGTTTCAAAGGGGGCACTGGCTTTAAAAAAATCGAAAAAAATTGTGGAAAAAAGCGAAATGAAGATGAATATGTCCCCTTTGAAACGCCGCTGGCTGGATCGAAATATTTTCATTTTTTAAAGAGCAGTGAAACTCTTTGTGCGGCGCGGAATCGGAGCGAGTGTTTCCAAACTTTTGGACAACAGTGTACATCCATTTAATTTTTTGAGACGCGCCTAATTTTTACGCACTTATTTTTTTTCATCGAACGTTCTCACGTCGCCCTCACAAATCGTACGTAACGCAATTTAGCGAAATCTCGCGTTCATCGGTAATCACGAGTAGCAATCACTGTCTCTCACTTCGTCTCTTTCGCTGCGCTTGTCGAGTTGAACGTTAAGAAGCCGATCTCGATAACGATGATGAAGATAATGAGAATAAAGTATAATCGTCATAGCTCTGAACTAAGCCATCCTGATTCTATCTCCGGTCCCTCTTCATCCATCGCTTTCGTCCATTAGGACACGCCTTTATTACAGGCCTCAAGTATATGAAGTCTCTCAACAAAGTAAACAAAACAAAAGCACCGATCTCGCGGAATCGCGTCGGACAAAAAAGAACGATATTGACAAATTATATTTTCTCTATCAATTTATCTCATCGTAATCAAATACTCGAGATGAAAATTACCTTAGAAGTCACCTTACAACTACAGCCATCACGATAAAGTGAATCAGAGGCTGAGGAAAAATCGTGGTCGCTGATTATACGTCCAATGTTGAGTAAATTTGATACTTCATTATAAAATACCGATTTACCGGTAATTCCGCCGCTAGGAAATTAATGAAACTTTGATTGCCGACTGCCTGGGAAAATTTGTGGGTAAGGAAGGAGTGCATAACCTTCCACCGACTTGGGTGGCGATAAAGTGAGTGCGAGCTGTCCCTCAAGATTTTTTCCCTCTCGATACTTCTCTTTTAAAACTATCCCTCTCGCTTCGCTCCTTTGGCTCGAATTCGCACACCATTGAAAGATCTAGACGGAAAGAAGGAGAGAGAGAAATCGTGAATCTGCGGCTAGAGCTCAAGCGAATATGCCGTGGGGTTTTGCCCTGTCTCTCGTAGATTTATACATGTTCCACGCTGGCGTGGTTAGTTTGCAAGCTGTGGTTATACTTTCCCCATGCGGTATACGAAGAAAGAGAGACGGAGGGAAAGGGATGCTTGATGGCCGTTCGAAAAGCCAACAAGAATATACAGAAAATTCCACATAAGCCCATATCTATAATACACTGTCGGCCAAAAGTTTGGAAACACTCGCTCCGATTCCACGCCGCACAAAAAATTTCACTGCTCTTTCAGAAATGAAGATATTTCAATTCGCCAAGCGGCGTTTTAAAGGGGCCATATTCAGCTTCATTTAGATTTTTCCAAAAAAATTTTGCGATTTTTTTTTAACCCGGTGCGCCCTCTGAAGGATGGCTGATTTCCGCTTTTTTTTGGCATTGTAATTTTGGCGCACGACGCATGAAATTTTTTTTGACCGTTTTTTCCATGAAATACTTCTGGCGGAGAATTTTATCTTTAATGGCGTTTTAAAAAAAGTTTCGTACGATTTTTTTTCGTAAAAATATTCAATTTTTCGCAAAAAAACGACCTTATTTATCAAATGTAGCGTAACTCTAAAACTACTGGGATTTCATGAAATCACTAAGCAAGTACAATCATTCTGGATTCAATGAAATTTTTTTAGAATTTTTTTTCAACATTTCATTTTTTTTAATTTTTCCTGTCAACGAGATATTTTTTATCTTAAACAATCCAGTCTCTTACCTCATCTACACGAGTTCTTCGTCAAAAAACCTCATCTACGTGACTTTTTTATCGAAAAACGATGGATGGATTCTTTATAGATGAGGTAAGAGACTCGATTGCTTAAGATTAAAAAATATCTCGTTGCCAGGAAAAATTTTCAAAAAAAAAATGTTGAAAAAACATTCTAAAAAAATTTCATTGAATCCAGAATGACTGTATGCAACTTTTTACTCTCTTAGTGATTTCATGAAAACCCAGTAATTTTAGAGCTACGCTACATTTGATAAATATGGTCATTTTTTTGCGAAAAATTGAATATTTTTGCGAAAAAAAATCGTACGAAACTTTTTAAAAAACGAAATTGAAGCCAATACTCCCCGCTACAAATTTTGCATGGGAAAAACAATTTTTAAAAAAATCCCAAGGCTCGTGCGCCAGAATTACAATGCCAAAAAAAAGCCGAAAAACGACCATCTTTCAAAGGGCGTACCGGATTCAAAAAAAATCGCAAAAATTTTTAGGAAAAAGCGAAATGAAGCTGAATATGTCCCCTTGAAAACGCCGCTTGGTGAATTGAAATATCTTCATTTTTGAAAGAGCAGTGCAACTTCTTGTATGGCGTGGAATCAGGACGAGTGTTTCCAAACTTTTGGACGGGAGTGTATCTTAAACTCCATTGTTGATGCCCTGGTTCAGTCTGCCAGGAATCGCGAGACAACGTTGTTCCATTGTCGTATACAAACGCGCGATCGTCGACAAAATCATAAAGCTTCTTCACGCTCGCAGGACCGTCTTTCTCTAACGAAACGTGGGCAAAGATCCTGGGCAGTTTGATCCTGCGGTGCGCGAGAGGCCTTAGGGCCCATCGAACGTGAATGAGGAGGGAGAAAGAGACTTTAACGACGCGGCATATGCCTCTCGAGACTATAAACAAAAAAATCAGAGAGAAAAAAGAATCAAAGATTGAGAATTGGCGAGAGGAGCGGACAAAGTGCGCCAGAAAGAAGGAGAGACAGGATCTTTCAATGGCGTGGGCGTACCGGAAGTCCTCCCGTCGTTGGTTCTCAACGCGTATGTCTCCTCGTGAAATCCTTGCGGGAATATCCGATACTCCTTTCCCGGCAAGTCTAAATCAGTCCAGAAGAGAACGACGCTCTGAGAATGGAGGATTTGGAAAAAATTATAATGCTCTAAACTTTGAGAGAAAGAGAGAGGCGAAGGCTTGGAGAAGTCTCGGATGATAATGAATTATTCAATGATTTAATCCTCCTTCGATTCGGAGGCGTGAAGCAAAACCGATGGATCACCGCCGTATTCTATGTTGTATCCCCTGATTGTGCGTACGGTGAAACTGACCGGCTTGGAGTGCAATGGCGGAAAGTGGTTTTGTACGAGAATCGTTATAAACGCGGTCAACTTCATCGTGAGGGAATGTCTGCGCGAGTAGATTCTCCGAAGTAGGGGCGTTCTCCGTCGATGTTGGATCCTTATGGATCGTAGATCAATTCAACACTGTCCTGGCGACGCGTGGATCTTGGTATATTTCTATATGAGGTTTTCCAGGCCGAATCGATCGATGTTCAACCCTCCAACCCCTTTATTATTGTGTTTATGACTTTGAGATGCTTCCAGCAGCCCTAAAAAATGTTCTTAATTTTTTTTATGTTCATGCATGACTGAAAATTAATCCTTAACTCAATTAATTGAAAAATTGTCTGAAAATAAAGTGTCAGTTGATTGCATCGAATTTTAACTCGATAACTCTGGATTAATTACAGAGAGAGAGATATGTCAAAAAAATCCGGGTAAACGGTGCGCACTAGCGTTTCTTCAAAAATCATCCGGAAAAAAAAGAAAAAGATTATTAATTTAGATACTATAATCTAGTACTTGTCATCGCCGATTTTGAAAATATCGATTTATGACAAAATGGCGGATGTTTGAACATAACAAATAACTAATTTTTAGTCGAAAAATCGCTATGTTATGTTCAAACGTCCGCCATTTTGTTAAAAATCGATATTTTCAAAATCACCTATGACAAGTACTAGATTATAGTATCTAATTTAATAATCGTTTTGGTTTTTTTGTTCCAGATGATTTTTGAAGAAACGCAAGTGCGCACCGTTTACCCGGATTTTTTGACGTCGCTACGAAAATTATACAATATCCTCGTCAATTTTTAATTAAAAAAAAAAAAATTGAACATGTTTCTGAATGTGTATACTTTAAGATAGAAAAACTCCCAATCCGAAATTTCGAATAGTTTTCCCTAAAAAAAAATCACAAAAATAACCTTTTTTCCGGCTCCTACACGGAAAAAAATTTTTTGTTGAAAATGCAAGAATTTGTTTGACTCAACCAAATATTTGTTTCCGGACGTTCAACGAGATCATTTTGGTAATTCAACAAAGATACAGTGGAAGTTTTAGTTAAAGTTTTAGTTAAATCCGTTAAATTGTTGCTCGAATGGGCAAAGTTTCAGTTCAATCAAATAAATATCTTTGTACCAAATAAATTGTGTGATTGAAAATACGAATTGTTTTTTTGTTACAGCTAAATTCATTTAGTTAAAATATACTAGAAATCAACGAAATATTCCTGTACAGCAACTCAGTAACGTGTAAATTGGACTAAACTGTATCTGGAAATTGACCAAATAATTTCATTCACCTCATATCTTATGGTTAACCAAATCCATTTGTTGATTTAATTATAGTTTCATTATTTCAAACAAATTAATATTGAATCAACTAAATTTTTTTAAACTAAATGGATTTAGTTGTTTTAACTGAACTTTTTTCTCAGTGTAGGTGTATATCTCCCCTTAAGGTTCTCGCCTGGAGTATCTCGTACGGATCTCCGCGGAGGATCCTTCCTCCTTCACCCACGCCACCTTCAAGATGCTCCTCCGTCTCTTCCGTCTCATTGTCGGGAACATATCCGAGGTGCTTCTCAACCGTGCTCGTTTATACCTTCAACCACGGCCCTAATAATCTTCGGCTTCCTCATTTCAACGCGAAACAAGAAAGAAAAAAAAACAAAGTCTTCTCGCTCACTCCATTAGAGTCTGCCAGTTAGCCTCTTGATCATCATTACCGACGGAGATATGGTCACTGTGGCCATATTTTATGTTCCTTATTAAAAATTCACACTGGCCGTAAAGTCTTTAACGTGTGTGACGGCGCACTTGAAAACTATACAGATAAATATATATATGGGGCGTTCCACACCAAACCGGACACCATTTAGCTTTTGCATCTCCGATTTTTTTCAAAATTTTTTATGTTTTAGTATTAGTAGAAAGAGGTCTTCATGATGTTTACAATTTTTTTTGTCGAGCCGTTTGCAAGATATCGATTTTTCAAAAATTAGGCTACTTTTTTTTTCAAACGCCCATAACTTTGCGAAAAATGGGCCAAATGGGACGGTTTTTTTTCAAAATTTTTGTTTTTAAACGTACTTTTGATAAAAAATGTTGAAAAAAAATTTCAAACCGTATTTCTATAAGATTTTCAAGTTTTAAAAATAAAGTGTTGATTTACAAAAAACACGTACTGATCGATTTTCTTAAATTTTTTTTGTAAAAAACTGTCATCCATTCCACAACTTTTAAGCCCAACGAGATAATGGGTAAACGATGAGATATATTTTTTTCGATTTTAAATTTAGCACCATTTATAAAAAATATTGAAAAAAATGTTCACACCGTATTTCATCAATAATCAAATAGTAATTAATGCGGTAATCATATATTGTGGTATATTCAAATAAAAATTATCGGTCATCGTTCATTTAATGATTAAGATATATCTATTTTATTTAAAAAAGATAAATATTTATTTCCAATACGGATAACTAAAATATGGGAATTGAAAAATCGAAAAAAAAAATAGATCCCATCGTTATCCCATTACCTACTTAGGCATAAAAGTTGTGAAATAAGTGACAGTTTTTCATAAAAAAAATTTAGAAAATCGATCCGTACGTGTTTTTTGTAAATCAACAATTTATATTTAAAACTTAAAAATCTTATGGAAACACGTTTTGAAATTTTTTAAAAATATTTTTTATGAAAAGTACGTTCAAAAATAAAAATTTTGAAAAAAAGTCCTGTTTGGCCGATTTTTCGCAAAGTTATGGGCGTTTGAAAAAAAAAAAGTAGCCTAATTTTTGAAAAATCAATATCTTGAAAACGGCTCGACAAAAAAAATTGAAAAAAATCATGAAGACCTCTTTCAACCAATACTAAAACATAAAAAATTTTGAAAAAAATCGGAGATGCAAAAGCTAAATGGTGTCCGATTTGGTGTGGAACATCCCATATATCCATACGTATATCCACGAAGATACGTATATGAAAAGCGAGTAAAACGAAACGAGCTGTAAAACAAATATCGTTCGCCGTTGAGATCGACGATTACAGGGAGCCATCATCGGAGGAACTTTGCGATATCCTCTCTCGCCGTATGAGACATGGAACTAGATCGTTAAATTCGTCCGATGCCATGGAAATTCCCATTTATAAGAGACGAGTGGGAGAGACAGGCGATAAAGAAGATATTCCCCGAGCTTTCAGGAAAAACGATCGTCCGAGAGAAGGAGAGCTCCTTATCCTCGCTACAAAATTTCATCCTTTCGCGCGTCTCGAGACTAAAGTGGCAGCAAAGAAACCCTCCGAGAGGCGAGAGAAGACGAGGAAAAAATAAATCGAGAATCGTGCTCTCTCCGCGGTGGGTTCAATACGATATAAAGTGGACTCTGTCGTTCGGGAAAAAGAATTATATCACGGAATAAACGTGACTCGAACTCGGCTTGTTAGATCGCTCGGGATGGCTTAGAATGGCTCAACCTATATATATATATATATATATATATATATATATATATATATATATATATATATATATATTTATATGTTATATCGTCTTAGTAATAGCGCGGAAGAACTCGAGAGAGCGAATTTTCCATTCTGCTCACACACGCAACTTCTTACGTATATACACTCCCGTCCAAAAGTTTGGAAACACTCGCCCCGATTCCGCTTCGCACAAAAAGTTTCGCCGCTCTTTTAAAAATTAAGATATTTCAATTCAACAAGCGGAGTTTCAAAGGGGACATATTCAGCTTCATTACGCTTTTTCCAAAAAAAAATTTCGATTTTTTTTTAACCCGGTACGTCCTTTGAAACATGGTCGTTTGTCGGCTCTTTTTTGGCGTTGAAATTTGGGCGCACGACCCATGCAAATTTTTTAAAACTATTTTTGACATGAAAAACTTATTGGGGGAAGTATTAGCTTCAATTTTGTTTTTTTTTAAGTTTCGTACGATTTTTTTTTCGCACAAATATTCAAATTTTCGCAAAAAACGATCATATTTATAAAAAGAGCGTAACTCCAAAACTACTGGGTTTTCGTGAAATCATTAAGAGGATAAAAAGTTCCATACAATTATTCTGGAATTAATTAAATTTTTTCAGAATTTTATTCACAATTTGTTTTTTCAAAAATTTTGCCTGTTAACGATATTTTTTTATCTTAAACAATCAGGTTTCTTACCTCAAAAAAAATTTGAAAAAAAATTCTAAAGAAATTTCATTGAATCCAAACTAATTTTATGCAACTCTTTACCCTCTTAATGATCTCACAAAAACCCATAAGTTTTAGTTATGCTACATTTTATAAAAATTGTCGTTTTTTGCGAAAAATTGAATATTTTTGCGAAAAAAAATAGTGCGAAACTTTTTAAAAAACGAAATTGAAGCTTATACTCCCCGCTACAAGTTTTCCATGCAGAAACAGTTTTAAAAAATTTTCATGGGTCGTACTCCAAAATTTCAACTCCAAAAAACGACCATGTTTGAAAGGACGCACCGGATTCAAAAAAAAATCGCAATTTTTTTCGAAACAGCGAAATGAAGCTGAATATGTGCCCTTTAAAACGCCCCTTGCTGAATTGAAATATCTTCATTTTTAAAAGAGCAGTGAAACTTTTTGTGCGGTGCGGAATCGCGGCGAGTGTTTCCAAACTTTTGGACGACAGTGTATCTTTGAGAAGATATCTGTATATATATTTATCCAAGGCCAATCGATGATCCAATCGTGCGGCGCCGATAACTATGGATCAAAATAAGCCTGGTATTCGTGTGTATTGCCTTAACACACCCGAGAAAATAATCAAAGCGTAATGGATCAGCACACACGCCTCGAAGTTCACACAAGTGTTCCGGAGAGATCTTTTTTTTCTTTTTTTTCCTGCTCTTTTCAAGTTTTTCTAAGCCACTTCAGAGCTCCGTTGCTGGCGCTCTAGTGATTATGTATCTTCCGATATATCCCAAGGGATTTATACACGCGAGGAACGAAACGGAAGTCTGTAAAGGCCGCGCGTGGTCTCTGCGAAGATCTCGAGTAATCGTCGGACGGAATTTATTCCGAGCTTCGGATGCGTTTTTTTTAAAATCGCCGATAATTTATTTATATATTACGTAGCTTGTGTGTTGAGGGTCCTCTCGATTGGGTCTCGTTGAATGCCGTCATAAATCTTTGGGCAATTATGCAACGGAGGCACGTTGGGCTCACGATTATCGAAATATTCTTTCAGCGCTGATAAATTGTCCCTCCCGGTGATTCCCCCTCTGGATTTTGCGGTACATTTTGCACTTTGTTTTCTTCTCGACGACAGTGGACACTGAACGCCCGAAAAATTGTTTAAAAAATATTTTTAGAATCTTTGAGCTAGGTCTTTCGGATGATACCTATAATTTTTTTTTACTACTAACCCATTGTTTAAATCAAATAATTTTTTTCTCTAAGCCTTGACAGGCGTCATGTGCACGTCATGAAGAGTCGAGATGATAGCAAATTTCAAATTCTACACCTTTTCTTTCCTTTCCTTTCGCGCACAGAAAGAAAAACCTGTCGAGGATAAATAAAAATTGATGATTTTTCCTTTCAATTCTGCATGTGTGAAGATTTCTTATCTTCGTCCTGTTCGTCATATCCCCATTCTCGACCAGATGACGAGAAAAAGCGAGAGAAAGAGAGCTCCAAAGAGTTTATATATATATCTGGAAATATTCGTATTATCTCACTGGGGTAAAAACGTAATGGGAATGAGAGAAGATCGTTTATGTGGTTACCGGTGTCAACCACTTAAGAGACCTTCGTCTGTGCAGATTAGCCTCAAACCAATATACAAACATATATATCGGAATAAGAAGGGCGTATCGAGGATTTACGAGCATAGAGCATGCGACTTCTTGGCTTTGGGGCATCGTTATAAGTCGCGTATTTTCTCTTCAGCCGATCTTTCTCATCCGTTTTGCTCCTCATACGAGACACTCACAGCCAGCAGCGTCGTATATCTTTACGATTCTCGAATGCGAGACCCGGCAAAGTATACTTTTCCATAAAGAAGAAAAATCAATGGTTTTCTCGAGCGAGGGGAATAGAGAGGTTATCGCGCTGCTGCTCGAGAAACCGGCAATATCCAAATCGTCGGCGAATGATGGGCAATGCAGAGGAAATCCCGACGAGGAACACGGAAATCGAGTGACACTCGCGTATCGTCTTTTCGTTCAATATTTTAGGTCCATGATGACAAGTGCCAATGACTGTACGGCCTCTTAGCATACGAATAGGCACGGCCTATATGGAGAAACAATTTTCTCGTGAAGTAAAGTGATAAGGGAACGAGAAAGGCGGCTTGACGCGTGTTGCTCTCCGGCGAATCGACTGGTTTTCTCAATCACATTTTTATGGGCCTCATAGCCACAAATAAGCCACACTTTTAGCTCCTACTCGGTTCGGAGTGCACTGCGACCTCGATTTTCGCAATTTTCCCCACTATGCGCCGAAAATCGATCGGTGTAGAAGTGGGAGAAGGATCGAGCGTAGTGGGGGTAGCGCTCAGCCAATCGCGTCAGACAGCCGTCAGCCGCCAGCGGCGCAGAGACAGTTCTGTGCAATGTGCGCAACCTCCCCCACTTGTTGCAAGTGTGACGCGGAGCCGGTCCCGCCGCTGTTCCTTGAATCGAGGTTGCAGTGTATTCGCGAATTGAAGGAAATTGAACGATAAAAGGGCGACGATCGTTCAGAGAAAGGAAATAATTCGTGACTGCCTTTGAGATTCCTCGTTCATTTTTTTCTACCATTATTATACAAAATTGTGTACTCAAGAAATTCCCGCGGCGCGATTGAAGAAACCCGCACCAAAAAAAAAGGAGCTTGTGGTATGTGTATGTAATTTTTGGTCGCGTGTGCCGTCAGTTTTGCGAATGAGCTTGATTCGCGTACACGCGACATAAGAAGAGAAAAGGGCGGGAGGGGGATTGTTAAATCCTAAAGCCCGATCACGTGAGATGTCCCGCGGTGCCAGAGAGCAGCAATTCGGAGCTTCCGTTGTGTTTGTATCGGCCTCGAGCACGAGATCGTCGTCTTTGCCGATTCGCCTAATTAAGATCGTCGAGTAGGGAAAATCTTTGCAAATCGTCACCAAAAGGAGAGGGAGAGTGAAAGGAAGAATTGCCTCCTTCTTTCTCCCTCTTCGGGGATGTGGAAACCGCCAGAGATCACGTTATTACCGAGAAAGTCCAATTAGCAACGGCTTGGATCGTTAAATCTTTCGATCTCGATCTTTCGCGGCTTCCGAGATCTCTTCTCTCCTTCTCTCTCTCTCTCTCTCTCTCTCTCTCTGTCTTTTTTACTCTCTAACGTAATTACTCGCGGTGCCACTGTCCACGCTTTACAATTTGCCAGCCGATGAAAACAAAAACGTCGATTCGATTAAAACAAAATTCTTTGCAATTCCATTGCATCTTGTCCCAAAAAAAACCCAATTATCACCATTTTTAATCTAATATCAAATCTATTTAAAAGCGTTGCTTGCGAATACTTTGAAGTCGATTCATAAATTTGTTTATAATGTGTTTGGGTACAAAATGAAGGCGCAATACCTCAATGAAACATATGTATAGTTTAATTATTTAACAAGAATTTTGCGAGGAATTGTTTATAAGTAAACGTATCTTAATGTTAAATGTTTGAATAAAATCATTTTTTATCGTTCACTAAGATTATTCCTTTTAATTCACGATTCAATTTAATTTAATTAATGTGATTTATTTAATTGATTTAATTGATATTTAATTAATTGATTTAATTTATTATTTCTTTTAAGTTTACGAGACGAGTACCTTTTCCTCTTCGCAGAATTTACTGTATTTTCAACACGTCAAAGAACAGAACAAGTCCTATTTTTTCAGCATTTTTTATACAATTATTGCGTGAAATTAGACCCCTTGAAGCGTCAAATATTCAAAGAATGATATTTCGCAGGACCGAGTTCAAGAAAAGAAAAAACGATCGAGCAACTCGAAGTTACTTATTTCTCTCGTACACAAAGTCGCAGCTCACAAAGAACAGAACGAATTATCTTTCGTTTTTGTTCGCCTTGCGTCTGTTACAATTTGTCATCGCGCAAATGCATCTGCAGTCGTAAAACTCGCTAATATAAAAGAAATAATAATTGTGCGTGATGTTGATCTCTCGTATTCTCGTACTATCGTTCTATTCTCTATTGTTTTTACCAACTGTTTGGCGAATGAAAATATAGTAGGTACATGGAAAAAACGACTTAGTTGGTTCAACCAACCAGCTTAGGTTGGTTGAACCAGCTAGCTTCTGGCGCTGGTTCAACCAACCAGCGCCAGAAGAGAAATTAGTTGGATCAACTAGATAGTTGGTTGGGTCAACCAACCAACCTTGTTTATTAGTTACCACAACTAAGTCGATTAAAACGAGTTAGTTAGGCTAACTAAAAAATTGGTTTGGTTAGTTGACTCAACCAACTATCTAGTTGATCCAACTAATTTCTCTTCTGGCGCTCAGAGCACTAAGCTGGTTGGTTGAACCAACTAAGTCGTTTTTTCCGTGTACCTCCTAATAATAATTTTTTCATCTTTCCTTTCCGCCTTTTTTCCGGGACTTTTTTAGTTCCACCGAGAGATCGAGCTTATCGATTTCCTTAACGTTCGTCCCTGCTATACGCAATTATATATACTCAAACACACGTAGCGAGACTCTTCGCGGTAATAGCGTGCAATTTATCGATCGATAAATCGAAAAGCGGTCAGGTATCACTTACTGCGTAATGCTACCTTCAAAACGCTGGAGACCCTCTTGGAATCCTCGCTCGTGGATCCTTTTGCGATTGCCGAGAGATGAAAAGCGCAGCCTGAGACTATGACGACGTCAACAACGACAACGCCGACGAAGAGTCATGCCTGGGCTTAGTTTATAAACGACGAAATTACAGGAAAGGAAAGGCGTTACTCATTATCCATAAAGCGATGTACACTGTTGTCCAAAAGTTTGGAAACACTCGCCCCGATTCCTCTTCGCACAAAAAGTTTCACTACTCTTTTAAAAATGAAGATATTTCAATTCAACAAGCGGCGTTCCAAAGAGGACATATTCAGCTTCATTTTGCTTTTTTGAACAAAAAAAAATTCGATTTTTTTTTCACCCAGAACGTCCTTTGGAACAAGATCGTTTTTTGGCTTTTTTTTGGCGTTGAAATTTTGGCGCACGACCCATGAAAATTTGTTTCAACTGTCTTTCGCATGAAAAACTTGGGAGGGGGAGTCTAAGCTTCAATTTCATTTTTTGTAAAGTTTCGTACAATTCGTTTTCGCAAAAATATTGAGGTTTTCGCAAAAAACGACCATATTTATTAAAAGACGCGTAACCGTAAAACTATTGGGTTTTCGTGAAATCACTAAGAGAGTAAAAAATTGCATAAAATTATTCTAGATTCAATGAAATTTTTTCAGATTTTTTGTCAAAATTGTTGTTTCCAAAATTTTTCCTGTTAACGAGATATTTTTTTATCTTCAACAACCGAGTCTGTTACCTGATCTACACGGGTTTTCCGATGAAAAAGCCATGTAGATGAGATTCTTCGATAAAAAAAAGTCATGTAGATGAGGTACGAAACCCGATTGCTTAAGATAAAAAAATATCTCGTTGACAGGAAAAAATTTCGAACAAATTTTTTTAAAAAATATTCTGAAATTTTTTTATTGAATCCAGGATAATTGCATACAACTTTTTACCCTCTTAGTGTTTTCACAAAAATCCAGTAGTTTCAGAGTTACGCTACATTTTATAAATATGCTTGTTTTTTGCAAAAAATTGAATATTTTTGCGGAAAAAAAATCGTACGAAACTTAAAAAAAAAATTAAATTGAAGATTATACTTCCCTCTACAAGTTTTTTATGTAAAAAACAGTGAAAACAAATTCATAAATCGTGGGCCGAAATTTCAACGCCAAAAAAAAAGTCGGAAAATTACCATGTTTCAAACCATGCCCCAATAGCTACGAATATCGCAGTCACGAACTGTAATTAAAATTACATTTTTTACAATAAATATTAAACTTGGGAAATTAATCATCCGATGTACAAATGGTCGAGCTTGATTGATTTATCACGCATAAAAAATAGGGATTCTCTGGTTGAAAGGGAGGCACTTTGAGCATTCCCAATCATTTCATCGTCTCGAAATCGTCCATCGAGTCCACGAGACGAAATGTAAGGAGAGAAAAAGAGAGAAACCGGATATGGGGTGCCTAATACGGTAAATTGAACCGCGTCTGACCAGAAAAGCACCTGCACTACTGCCGATTATTATTATTATTTTTATTTTTTCTTAACTCATTCTCGTTCGTGAAGCTCTGGAGTCTGCGTCCCTCGCTAATAAATTAATCAAGTGACACGTTAACGGCGCGAGCACACGTTATAATCAACGAGAACGCGAGGATCTTTAGCCTCGAGGCGGAAGGTACAACCAGACGATTAGAGAGACAGGACTGGGTCTGACACATTCAATTAACCAATAATCCGTTAACTCATGAGTCGTTTCCCTCCGCGATACACATTAAATGAAGAATCAAATTATCACAACCTCCTGATTACGAAATTTTACAAGTTTTCTCGATATTTAAATTAATTTTTCACGAGCGTGAAAAATTAGACTAATTATGACGATTATTCTGCGGATACAAATAAAGAGTTTCGTTAAATTCGTAGAAGAATTTATCATTCACGAGCAATTTCATTTTTCACGATTCCCAATGGAAAATTTTGTAATCACAGATTGAGTAATTGTGTACAGAATACCGAAATATGAATTAAGGGGAAGGTAGAAAGCGGTGACAAAATAATTTTCCCTAAAGATGAGCCCTTTTGAAACAAAATTTAAGGCTCAAACCGTTTATAGTATTTTTTAATTTATATTCGATGCAACACGTTTTATTTTTTATTGTTTTTCTACATCCTAAGTGACGAGAATCATTCAGAATACATCCTAAAATATTTATTCTAAAATACAGCAAAAATATATTACAAATTTTATAGTTTTATTCAGAAAATCTTTTTTTAACACATTTTTTGAATAATATTCTACATTTTGTAATATATGCTATATTTTAGAATAAATACTTTTAGATTCATTCTGAATGATTCTTTGCACTGATTTTATTACATGAATTAATACCTAAAAATATCTTGCCTAACTTTCTTCATTTTTCTCAGGAGACAATTTTCATGGAGAATTTTTTGTTCGTCATCAACTAACATTTCATTTGTTTCCTAATCGGAAAATCAATTTTTTCTTTACATCGCTGTAATATACGTGAATTCAGATAGGGCACCTGCCTCGAATACCGCAGGTACAAAAGATCGTGCCGCGTCACGAAGAATTCTCAACGTGTCGAACAAACAATCGGCCCCATTCGTCCGTCGACTCTTCAGCGCTGACATCGAATATCTTTTTTTTTCTTTCATTTCCGTCCCTCCATTCTACCAGCTCGATCGTTTCTCGCTCTCGTCTCATTTGAATACAATGCTCTTGCAACGCGTCGCATCGCTAATTGCGAAAACTCCGTGGAATCGAGACCCCGCCGCGACTGTTTGTTCTCGAGACAGCGCGAAACTTTCGTCCGCGTCTCTCCGTCGTCGCAATTTAAATTTTTCTCTCCGCCAATCGTTAATGTATTCGCGGCATTTTCCAAACGTGTTTGTCCACGAACAATTTCTCAATAACACGCAGTCTGACCTGAATTACATTCGCTGATCGCGTCTCTCGTTTTGTTCGGTTTCAGGCTGCAGATGTCACGCGGCGGGCTCGACATCGATGGCCTGTGACATCGTGAGTGGACAATGTCCGTGCAAGCCAAATGTCACCGGCAGAGAGTGTCATCAGTGCGAGGTACAGTGATTATTCTCATCATAATTCGTTACCTTCAACATTTTTTGCAGGATGAAGCGGAATGATTGAAACGATAATTAATTTCCGCATAGTCATTGCAACGGCAAATAAATTGCAATTACACCGAGTAATTAACATCTTCGCTGAATGGATGACTCGACGATAAAATTTGTTTGCCGAATGACTTTTTGATAATTAATTTTGTTGATAATTAAGAGAAGATGATTGTGTCGTTAATGAATTTCCTTTGGCGAATTAAAAAGGCTGGACACTGGGGAATCACGACAGGAGCAGGATGCGCACCTTGCGACTGCGATACTTTAGGATCGGTCAATTCCTCGTGCAATCACGAGACTGGACAGTGTCAGTGTCAACCCGGTGTCGGTGGCATCAAATGCGACGTTTGTCTGCCAGGTTATTACGGATTCTCGGAAAATGGCTGTCAATGTGAGTCCGCATTCCCTTTAATTTAAAGAGTTTAAAGATCTAAAGACTTGTCCGCCGAAAGGCTTTACATTAAGAAAAATCTAGACTTGGACCTGGACCTGACGATAACAAAAAATTGTCTGTCATGAATGTTGAAAAATTTTCAAGCTACAAATAGTCAATTTTAGTAGTCTATCAGTCCAATAGTTTGCTTTAAGAGGGCGAATGATAGTCATTTTGTGGAAGGTTTAACGAATTATGTCTAGTCCGCAGCTGGAAGTTGGGTATTTATGGAATAATTTTTATTGTTTTAATCGTAATTAAATAGTAACGTTTATATTAACTTTTATTTTAAGTAATTTTTAATGTAAAAATATAGAATGATACCGTAGTTGCGGCCGAGGTCCTGTAAACAGGCGGTCATTCCTGTCAAATTTTGAACTACATCATCAAGACCACTATACCAAAAAATTATTAAAAACATATTTTTAGAGTCCTTAGACATAGCTTTTGCAAATGATACCTTACACGATATATTCATTACATTTTTTTCGGTCCAGATTGACTCTCTATTTAATTTATTCTTTATTTATTTTCTATCTAAAATAATTTTTGTTCCAATCGTCAACTGGTCACCCAAACACTAAATTAAAAAAATTTCCACATAATTACATTGTAATTTACATACACTACCGGCGAAAAGTTTCCGGACAAAATTTTTATGGCATTTCGCCGGAAGTCGTGGTAAACTAATTCAACAAACGGCATTTTAAAGGGGAAGAATTCAGCTTCAATTCCTGTATTTTTAATGATTTTTACCATTTGTTTTTCAATTTGGACTCTATTTTGAAAGCAACTATTTTTCGGCTTTTTCCCCTCTTCAGGTGCACCCATCTTGTAGACAAAAATTTTTTTTATAAATTTTTACGATTGGATTCATAAAGGAAAAAGTTTGAGCTTTAATTTCCTATTTTTAAAAACTTCGAGCGTTTTTTTTCCAAAGTTATTCTTTTTTGTGAAAAAAGAGGAAATTTGAAAAACCCCGTATAACACGAAAACAAAGAGGATTCATGAAAAACTTCAAAATTGTAAAAAGTTGCATCTGTTTTTGTTGAGTTCAGAGAAATTTTTTTAGATTTTTTTTTCCAACATTTTTTTTCTCATGTTGAGGCAGGAAAAAAAATTTGAAGAAAAAATCCAATGTGTTGAAAATGGTAGATTAAAGTATTTTCCCCTCTTGACATTTTATCAATAATCCGATAGTTCTCGAGTTATGGTCATCGAATGATCTGAGCTTCGACCCAGAAAATGAGAAATAAAAAAATTGGAAAAAATTCCTCTGAACTCAACAAAAACAGACGCAACTTTTTGCTATCCTAAAGTTTTTCATGAATCCTCTTTGTTTTCGTGTTTTACGGGATTTTTCAAATTTCTTCCTTTTTCACAAAAAACGGAATAACTTTGGAAAAAAAAATCGCTCAAAGTTAAAAAAAAAAGGAAATTGAAGCTCAAACTTTGCCCTTTATGAATGCATTCATAAAAATGTATTTAAAAAATTTCCTCTAGAATATGGATGCACCTGAAAAGAGGGAAACAAAGGCGAAAAACAGTTGTTTTCAAAATAGAGTCCAAATCTAAAAACAAATTGTAAAAATAATTAAAAAAACAGGAAACGAAGCCGAATTCTTCCCCCTTAAAATGCCATTTGTCTAATTAGTTTACGTTGACTTCCGGCGAAATGGCATAAAAAAACGTTCTAAACCTTTTTTGAAGTTTTGTTCGGAAACTTATCGCCAGTAGTCGACAAACCACTTTTTTAAATCCAGCAAATTTCAAAGCAAATCTTTTCTTCCGCAAGGAAGATTTTTGGCGGACGAGTAATTGGATTGATCATAGGTTTTGCGTAACCCAGGATTGTTGCAATATTTTAATTTCTCATTGCAGTATGCGAGGTTTGCGAGAAACCAGGCCACGTCTGCGATCCCGACACGGGTCGTTGCATCTGTCCGAATCTGAGCTTCGGCGAACACTGCGATCGTTGCCGACCGGGCTCTTACGATCTTGTGCCCGGTGTGGGATGCAAATCCTGCTCCTGCACACCAGGATCGACGAGATCACAGTGCGACGCCAACGGGCAATGTCCATGCCGTGATGGTTACGATGGACTCAGGTGCGATCGTTGCACACCCGGTTATTACGGATATCCGCGTTGCAAACCCTGCAATTGCAATCAGGGCGGTACGATAATGTGCGATAACGGTCCATGTGACTGCGATACCGATGGACAGTGTCCTTGCAAGGTATACTATTTTTCTCATGGGTCATTCCATCTCAAATCGACCGAGAGTTGGAATCGAACCCTTTCAATATCGATCGGTCCGAAGTTTTCGTTTTTAATAAAGCGAAGTTCGACCAAAGGAAACGAATTCTTAATTTTTTTTTTCACAAGTTATACAAAATTCAAAATTTCACAATTCTTCAAATCTTTCAAGTTTATTTTTTAAATATCTCGAAAAATATTATAGTTACGAAAAAATGTTCTGATTTCGTCTGAAAGAGTATACTTTGGGCTATGAAAAAAAAAATATTCAGAACAAAAATTTTGAAAAATGACGAATTTGGAGATTTTTGGATTTTAAAAAATCGTGAAAATCCAAGTTCGACATTAAATTTTTGGTTCAATTTTTTTTAATATAATACCTTATACTGATCCTAGAAGATCCTGAAATTTTCAGAACGGTGTTTTTTGTTTTTTCAAAAATATGAATTTTTGTATTTTTAAAAATCGTGTAAATCCATGATCAGCATTAAATGTTTGGTTAAATTTTTTTTTACAATACCTTATACTGATCTTAGAAGATCCTGAAATTTTCAGGATGGTGTTTTTTTGTTTGAAAAATATACATTTTTGAATTTTTGTAAAAAAAAGATTTTTTTTACCAAAATACTGTTACTTTTACTTTTTTTTACTGGTCAAATTTACAAAACTACATGATTTTTTTACCAAAATTCAAAGTTTATATTTTTGAAATAAAAAAACCATCCTGAAAATTTCAGGATGTTTTAAGACCAGTACAAGGTATTATATTTTAAAAAAATTAACCAAAAATTTAATGTTTATCGTGGATTTACACGATTTATTAAAATTAAAAGATTCATATTTTTGAAAAAACAAAAAACACCGTTCTGAAAATTTCAGGATCTTTTAAGATCAGTACAAGGTATTATATACAAAAAATTTAAACAATAATTTAATATCGCACTTGGATTTTTGAAAATTCAAAATTCTCCAAATTCATCATTTTCAAATTTTTCTCCAGAATTTTTTTTTTTTTTTGTAGCCCTAAGTATACTCTTTAAGACGAGGTCAGAACAATTTTTCGTAACTATAATAGTTTTCGAGATATTTAAAAAATAAACATGAAAGATTTGAAAAATTGTGAAATTTTGAATTTTGCAACATTTTCAAAAAAAAAATTTTTGTCCTTTGGTAGAACTTCGTGTTATTAAAAACGAATACTTCTGACCAAATTTCATCAAAATCGAGAGGGGTCGTTTCCAACTCTTGGTCGATTTGACATGACATGACCTTCATTCATCCTGAACGAGTTTTAAAAAAAATACATAAACCCTGTGAGATAAAAACCATTGAAACTTTGATTCTAAGCAAAAGTACTTGAATTCAGTTCAGAAGTTCCGGAACAACTTCATTTCCGAGCCGAAAGCCTTGGAGAAATGAAAAATCGCGAAATTAATTAATTTGAGTAGAAAAATCAACGTGCGATCAGCCGCGCAGTCATTTTTGCAAAAACCATGTTTTCGAGCTGATCTATATCTTCAATTTTTGAGTCTCCCTTCTTTTTGAAGTTACTCGATGGATCGATCGAGCGAAAATGATAAAATTCTGATCAAATTCACGTAGGATAACGCGATAGGTCGCCAATGCAACGAATGCAAAGCGGGTACCTTCGGTCTTGCCGAGGACAATCCTAAAGGCTGCACCGAGTGCTTCTGCTTCGGCAGATCGACTCTCTGCCAACAGGCTGGACTCAGTTGGGGACAGAGAAGATTATCGAGGCCGCGAGTTTTGTGGATCAATGCAACGGTCAACGATGTCATCGTAAGTCGAGCTAATAATTCGTTATTTTTGTCAAGTTTTTTCAAATTTCCAATACTTTAAAATTAGATCCTAAGAGCATCGTTCACAAATTTTAGGTGAAAACGTTTAACGGTCAAAAAGTTATGAATTCTATTTTCAAAATTTGTTTTTTACGTCTCTGTGAATTTTTTCAAGCACGATGTTGTCTGATTTTATAAATTATTATTGCAACATAATATTTTCCAATTATCAGAAGCCTCCGGAATTTCAAAAATAGATCCTTTAGCATTTTTGAAAACTCGAAAAATTAATTTCGCAGCTTAACCGCGCTGCTACAAGGATTTCGTTTTTGTTATCCATTCTAAAAGTCTTGTTTTTTTTTATTTAGCTCACCAAATTCGGATATTCGACAGTCCTGCAGTCTTCGAACGGTGGACTGAATGTCACGAATGATCTATCGATCATACCCGGAAGTCTCGGTGATGTGACACTACCAGCGAATCTCTACTACAGTTATCCTCTTTACTGGCGATTACCCGAATCGTTTCTCGGTGACAAAGTGAGTTAAACGACAAAATCATATTACAATTCGTCCATTGTACTCGTGACATTAGAAAGATGACTGATTTATTCAGGTCGTTTCGTACGGTGGATTCTTGCGTTTCAAAACTTCCTCCTTCGGCGGTATCCCGTTGCGTTCGAGTCTGCGATATCCCGTCGTTCAAATTCAGGGCAATGACAAAATTATACTCGAATATTTTCAACATTTGCCGGTCAATGACAATCACTTCAAGATAAGGTATGCTGTCGAATCGAATCTTCGAGAATCCCAATTTCGTAACTACAATTGTGATATTTTACTGTCATTTCATTTTTCTTCCTCCAGACTTCACGAATCACTTTGGCAGATACACAACAGGCCGGATTACAAAGTAACGCGAGAGGTTTTGATGGTAACATTGCAAAATATTCAGCACATTTTTCTCAAAGCCTCGGATTATTCCGAGTTCGAGGAAGCAACGTGAGTATTCATTTTTTTACTTTTTTGTCAGTATTCTTTTATCTTTTTCTATTTATTAACTAAATTATTACATTTACCAGTTTATTTACTTAATTATTTATTTGATTATTTATCTATGACTTTGTTAATTGTTTCCACAATTGTGAATTTTGATTCTTGTTATTTTATTGATTGAAATATAAAAATTGTATAATTGGCAGTTTGCTGGAAGCTTCACTGGACGCTGCTGTATTGACTCCCACGAGATCGCCACCTCTCGCCACTGGCATTGAAATTTGTCAGTGTCCCGCTGAATACAACAGTACTTCGTGCCAAGATCCGAGTCTCGGTTATTACAGATGGTACAATAATACAACGGCAACCTCGACGATAGTTATCGATCTCATTGGCAAAGCTAGACGCTGTCAGTGTAATGGACGATCCGAGATTTGCGACAGGGAAACTGGACATTGTATGGTAAGAGTCCACAATAAAATTGGCTTTTATAAAAGTTGAAGCTAAAAATCATTGAGCAATTCACTTATATATTTGTCACAATCAGAGTTGTAAATAATGCATTACTGAATTTATTACCCATTACACTGCATAATGTGAAATGGATAAGTGTACCATTACAAAATACAAAAGTAATGTGTAATGAATGCATGTGCCATTACAAATGAAAAAAGTAATGTGTAATGGATGCATGTCCTATTACAAATACAAAAAGTAATGTGTAATGTATGCATGTTCCATTACAAATAAAAAAAGTAATGTGTAATGGATGCATGTCCCATTACAAATAAAAAAAAGTAATGTGTAAAGGATGCATGTGCCATTACAAATAAAAAAGTAATTTGCAGTGGAGAATATTCCATTACAAATAGAAAAATTATCACGAATGATCCATAAAGTTAAAAAATAGAAACAAAAAAACAGACAGTTCATCGTTAAATGTGAAGTATGAAAATGTACTCAACCCCAAAAATTATCCAACTTTATATTGAACTTGCTTTGACACGCTGTTACCCATAATTATAAGCAATCTAATAAAAATTACAAGTTACTGATACAAAATTTGTCGCTTTATTGAATCCCTAAGTAATGTGCGTGTTCCTTTTTTTTTTAACTTTATGGATCATTTGTGATAATTGTGGATGAACTTTTAGTGAGCGAAATAAAATAATGAGACAGCAATGTGCAAGTTTCTAATACGAGCACGGCAATTTTTCTATTTCTAATGGAATATTCTCCACTGCAAATTACTTTTTTTTTAAATTGTAATTTGTAATGGAACGTGCATACATTATACATTACTTTTTTATTTGCAATGGAACACGCATCCATTACACAATACTTTTTTATTTGTAATGGAACACGCATCCATTACACATTATACTTTTTTATTTGTAATGGCACATGCATCCATTACACATTACTTTTTTATTTGTAATGGAAAACTTGTCCAATACACATTGTTTACAGTAATGGGTAATGCATTACTTTTACATTACTATTTTCACAACTCTGGTCACAATTACATCTGGATCCTATGGAAAAAAATTACAATCTACGAATTATTACAATCGTGAGATTATAAAAAAATCCAGTAGGTCAGAATGAATATGATTGATACATAATTTAGTTGGGCTGATGAAATTTTTTTTTTTTTTTGCATTTAATGAAAGTTCGTTTCATTCGTTGTATTAATTTTGCTTTGTTTTCTTTAATCATAGAACTGCAGAGAAAATTCGGCAGGTCCCCATTGCGAAATTTGCGCCGACAGTTTTCACGGTCATCCGGATTTTGGTGGCTGCAAACCGTGTCCATGTCCTCACGCCGATAAAAGATTCTCGAGTACTTGTTTGGTTCGCACCGACCAAGAACCAGTCTGTCATTGTAAACCAGGTCAGTAAAATTTTTTTTACGTTTTATTTTTATTTTTTTGGTTGATAAAATTTTTTTTTAATTATTTCTTTCGGTCAATTCTAGTGTGTGACTATTTTTTAAATTAAGTTTGCAGTGTATTCAATTTTTTTATTAATTTGAACGACTTGCAGGATACGCTGGCTCAAAGTGCGAACGATGTGCGTACGGTTATTATGGATTCCCGAGTATTTTCGGTGGTAGTTGCAAACCTTGTAATTGCAACGCCGCCGGTAGCGCCAGTGACGAATGTGACGAAGAAACAGGACAGTGTAATTGCAGATCCGGATCTACAGGAAGAGATTGTTCCGAATGTACAGCGCCCCGTCACGTTTTTATCGACGAAGTTTGCACTGGTAAGTGGTTAGAAAAATCCCTAAAAACTAAATTCAAAAAATTTCCACATGATTACATTGTAATTTACATTTACATACACCACCGGCGAAAAGTTTCCGGACAAAACTTCAAAAAAGGTCTAGAACTTTTTTTAAAGCCATTTCGCCGGAAGTCAACCTAAACTACAAACGGCTTTTGAAAGGGGAGAAATTCGGCTCCATTTCCTGTTTTTAAAATTATTTTTACAATTTTTTTTTGTATTTGGACTCTATTTTGAAAACGATGTTTTTCGCCTATTTTCCCCCTCTCTTCAGGTACACCCATCTTCTAGAGAAATTTTTTTTACATATTTTTACGATTAGATTCATAAAAGGAAAAGTTTGAGCTTCAATTTCCTTTTTTAAAAACTTTGAGCGATTTTTTTTCTAAAGTTATGTTGTTTTTTGTCAAAAAAGAGAAAATTTGAAAAATCCCGTATAACACGAAGACAAAGATGATTCATGAAAAATTTCAAGATAACAAAAAGTTGCGTCTGTTTTCGTTGAGCTCAGAGGAATTTTTTTAGATTTTTTTTTCAAACATTTTTTTTTCTCATTTTCCGGATCGGAGCTCACGTCAGATCATTCAATTACCATAACTCGAGAACTATGGGATTATTAATAAATTTATTGATAAAATAAATTTATTGATAAAATTTCAAGATGGGGAAATACTTTATTTTATCATTTTCAACACATTGGAATTTTTCTCACATTTGTTTCCAAAGTTTTTTTTTCCCATTTTCGGTCGGAAAAAAAATGTTGGAAAAAATATGTGAAAAAATTCCTCTGAACTCAACTAAAACAGACGCCAGTTTTTGCTATCTTGAAGTTTTTCATGAATCCTCTTTGTTTTTGTGTTATACGGGATTTTTCGAATTCCCTCTTTTTTTCACAAAAAACAGAATAACTTTGGAAAAAAAATCGCTCAAAGTTTTCGAAAACAGGAAATTGAAGCTCAAACTTTCCCCTTTATGAATCCAATTGTAAAAATGCATAGACAAAATTTTCTTTAGAAGATGGGTGCACCTGAAAAGGGAAAAAAGGCGAAAAACAGTTGTTTTCAAAATAAAATCCAAATCCAAAAAGAAATTGTAAAAATAATTTTAAAAAAAAACAGGAAATGAAGGCGAATTCTTCCCCTTTAAAATGCCGTTTGTTAAATTAGTTTACGTTAATTTTCAGCGAAATGGCATAAAAAAAATGTTCCAGACCTTTGGCGAAGTTTTGTCCGGGAACTTTTCGCCGGTAGTGTACATTTTTCACCAATATTGTTCTTTCGAAATATTTCATAACATTTTTAGATAGAAAAAATTCCATGAAAATTTCCAATTTTTGACAGATGCTATTGGCATCGAATGTTCATATTTTTATGTAACAACTTATTTTTTTTCGCCACAGCTTGCAACGATAATTGCACGAGAATATTGCTGGACGATTTGACAATAATTTCCGAACAATTGGCGATCGAAACTTCACACATAGCCAATGGTTATATACCTCCACCCTGGGAGGAATTATCGTACGTCGATGCGAATGCGACGAGTTTATTTGCTGAGCTCGAGCGAGAAAGCAAACTGAAGGAGAGAATGAGAAACGTACCGTGGTTTGAGTATCGTCGATTACTGAAGAAAGCGGAAATTTTGCTCAACAACGTAAGCGTCATTTCGAGTCGAACGAACAAAAATCTCGTACAATTATATGTCGACAATTGATAAAAGTCGTTTGATTTTAGATGATCGAAGTAACAATGCGCGCGAGAAATGTCAAATCAAACAGTGACGACATAAAAAACAACATATTCAGCGCTCACGTGGAAATAAAAAATTTGCAGGATCTATTGGGAGGTATTTATAATTCTCATCACGTAAACGTTCATCAGCATCGATTTTTATTTTCCTTTATTGATTGAATTGTCTTTTTTCATTGATCATAAGCTACCACGAATCAACTTCGTCAATATGGTAACGATGAGGGTAAAATTGGCATTAAAAAAGCACTCAAAGAAGCTCGATATCTCATGAACGTGATCAAAAGTATTGATCTGTCGCCAAAGACGAAAATCTGTCAACAATTTGTCGAGTGAGTACACAGCAATGATTGTCGCATGATTATGAAAGAAAATAATTATTCCACGAGTGATAATGATTCGATTATGATCGTGCAGCGAAGCTGAAGAATTTATCGAATGGTTGAATTCCCGTTTCGACGCTACCGAACCTCTGGCAAAATTGAAAAATCAAACTGATGGATATTCCGCGAAGCTCGAAAATCTCGGCACTTACATCGAGGACACGATGGAGGCACTTTTCCTTTACGATGATTTGTACAATGAGATTAACATGACTTTCGAGGAGGCAGATTTTCGTTACGGCAAAGTAAATTTACTGAACATCGAGACACTGGAATCCATCAGCGAAGGAAAGAAATTGAACGACGAGGCCCGAGGTTTTGTTCTTGACAGTCAAAACAATTTTCAGGTAACGAATATAAATCAACAAGTCGTTTATCTGGAGTTTTGGTAATTCGAAATTATGAGATTATTTAAGAATACTGAATCTTCATTTTATTCGATTTGCAGGATCTTCCGGAATTACAAAAGAAAATGGCATTTTGGACTGAGAAGCTTGACGTGAAGGAAGAAATACTTTACAGACTTAATTACGAGTACGAGGAAAAATATGTTATCAAAGCCGTCGAGCATGCGCAAAATCTTTCGGATTACGTCGACCAATATGTTTCGTGAGTATTTTTTTTCATCAAAAAATCAGTGAACGTATATTTTGATTTCCAACTTATTTTCCTTTCGATGAAGATTGTTTGCTCAGAGTCGCGCCGATGCTGCCAATCCTTTGAAGGCCAGTCAAGCCTACAAAAATATCGTTGACAGTCTGTCAGCTGCGAGGATATCAGCCAAAGAGGCGAAAGACGCTGCCTGGGAAGCTTTCTACAAGGTAACATTATTTTTTATACTTTTACAGATCCAAGATGGACCGGAAGGGCATTAAAAAATGGCTGCGCTTTGAGTTAACAGTTAAGTTACCTGGAATTTTTTTTTCTTTTCATTAATCGTCCGATTTTTCAAGGTTTTTCCTGGAGGACCCAAATCCAAATCTCTCCTGGATGACGCCATTGATCTTTCTACAAAGTCAACCGAGCAGTGGAATCGAGCAAAAGCTAACGACGTTCCAGTCTCAATTGCGATAGGAAATTTGGAAGATCAGAAGAAAGCTGTGATGAATCTCAAGGATTCGATGAACAGCACCGGTATCAAGGACAATCAGATAAACGTCAAACTTCGAGAACTTCAGAGCGATAGTAAAATACGTGAGTAGAGAAGTGAAATTGACCTCTTTCTTTTTTTTCGAAAATTGTGAAACAAATGATCAAATATTTCTCCATCGTGCAGTCCAGGAAAATTTGTCAAAGACGATAGAAGAAACGTACAAGGTCACAAAATCGATAGGCGAATCGCAGAAGTTGATCGACGATTACAAAGAAGGTATCGCCGGTGTTTTGAGGCCTCAGTTGCAAGAATTGAAACGCGAGGGCGATTCGAAAATAAGTCTTGCCAGTGAGAAGCGTGAGTAACCGATCAAAAGATTTGTTATTTCTCCGCAAAAGACACAGATCTCAATCTCACGATCCATTAAATCGTATTTTTCAGTGACCGAAGCTCAGAGTAATATAAAAAGAGCCGACGCCAAATTAATCAGTCTGGCGACTGCATCGGCGATGAGACAAGTCGAATTCGACCGATGGAACGATACTCTGGCGGCGAAGCTTCAGAAGCTCAAGGACAAAATAGCGGAAGCCAGAAACACCGCCGAGGGTGTAAGCCAATTTTGTTCTACCAACCCCCCTAATTTTCGCCAGAGTCAAATAGATGAATTCATATATTTTTTTGCAGATACGAGTCGCTGTGAAATCGGTGGATGGGAAAAAATGTGTACGTTCTTACAGACCTACGACACTTCAGCCTTCGATAACGACAACAATCATTTTGACTTTTGCAATAACGAATAAACGACGCGACGGAGTTTTGTTTTACTTACCGAGTAGCTCGAACGTAAGCATAATTGAAGCAACTTTTTTGATTGCCATAAAATTAATATTATGTAACAGGGTTGCAAGTAATGCATTACTTTTTGTAATGCATTGCCATTGGCATTACCCATTACAATGTAGTGTGTAGTGGAAAAAAATTCCATTACCCATTACAATGTAGTGTGTAATAGAAAAAATTTCCATTACACATTACAATGTAATGTGTAATGGAACAAATTTTTATTACCCATCACAATGTAGTGTATAGTGGAAAAAATTTCCATTACCCATTACAATGTAGTGTGTAATGAAAAAAAAAATCCATTGCCCATTACAATATGGTGTGTAATGGAAAAAAATTTCATTACTCATTACAATGTAGTGTGTAATGGAAAAAAATTGCATTACCCATTACAATGTAGTGGGTAATGGAAAAAAAATCCATCACCCATTACAATGTAGTGCGTAATGAAAAAAAAATCCATTGCTCATTACAATGTAGTATGTAATGGGAAAAAATTTTATTACTCATTACAATGGAGTGTGTAATCGACAAAATTTTGCTTGTTCATTACAACTTGATGTGTAATGGAAATTTTGGACATTTTTTATTATATCGTAGTAGTTTTTTGGCCTGGGTTAAAATGAGCCAAAACTAGTAATTAAGTGGTCACGTAATCATTTAGAACCGCAAGAAATATTGCATGCTTAGTGCCCCACACTTTTATTCTTATTCTTTCTTATTCTTTTTTCTTTATAATCAACTTTTTGTATGCATATAGATGCTTTTTAGAATTTAAGGTACCCACACTGAAAAAAACGTACTGCCGCAGTGGCTATTTTTTGGTAAGCCTCCGCAAACTTTACCGCTACGGTCCCCACCAAAGCACAACTGTGAGCCGAGCCATTTCGTATCGGCCCACGAGCTATATTTTAGTTTGCTGACGGTGGGCAATCGCGATTTGCGCACGGTGGCCAACCGGCATGCTAATCGTAGATAAACAATATATCTGGATGGAAAGTATATCCTGTTTTCTTATTCAACCAGATATATGCCGGATAACCACCGTATGAGAAAAATATATATTCATAACCTAAATATTCAATCGATAAGGATTATTAATTAAAAATATTATATTTTTTAATTATTAATCGTTATTGATTATTCTCGCGTGATTGAATTGAATATTTAGGTTATAAATGTATGTAATATCAAATATGAAAATAATGAAAATTTAAATAACAATAATATTAGGAAAATGAGTAACAGTTTGATATTAGACGTAAGAATGTATTTCAAAGACAACATAAATTATTACAAAAAGTAATTAAACATAATATTATTGTGACATCACACGCTCGCGACGCTCACATGCATACTATAGCGCCTATTCACTGGTATCGGCAAATCAGCTATATAAGGTAACGCTCTAGCGCCAGTTTTAATGCTTGAAACGGCAATATCATTGTAGCGGTACTATGAAGTATTAAAATTTGGCGATCGGGGCAGTACGTTTAGCTCGAGTTACCACCAGCTGACAGCTAAACAAAATACCGTTGCTGCGGCAGACCAGTACTTTTCAGTGCAAGTCATTAAAATGTAATGCAAAATTGCAATTGTTTATTCATCTATATTTTTCCATTCCCAAAATTATAATCAAAGTTTTGTCCACTACAAATTACATTGCAATGGGTAATGGAATTTTTTTCCATTACACACTACACTGTAATAGGTAATAAAATTTTTTTTCATTACATACTACATTGTCATAGGTAATGAAATTTTTTTTCCATTACACACTACATCGTAATGGGTAATGAAATTTTTTCCATTACACACTACATTGTAATGGGTAATGAATTTTTTTTCCATTACAAATTCTAAAAGTAATGAATAATGCATTACTTTTACATTAAAAATTTCGCAACCCTGTTATGTAAGAGGAAACAAAACTTACGGAAATTTTTGTTTGTCAGGATGATTTTATGGCATTGGAGATGGTCGAGGGAAAAATACGTTTCCTGTGGAACGTTGGAGGAGGAACGGGTGTATTAACCCATCCGGAAATGATCGAAAGCGGCGACCCGCAGAATGATGACTTTTGGTATAGAATCGAAGCTGAAAGGTAAATTAAAGATTGTCATTGTATAGAGTTAAATAAAATTTAATTTGGAAAGGAAAAAGCTCATCTGATGCAAAATTGATATTCTTTTCGCTCAGGACGAGGCACAAAGGCAAGCTGAGTGTGCGAAGACAGGGCTCGACTTCCGGCCGATATCTTCCCGTTATAAATTCGACGAATTCGGAGTTCGGACGTTTCGACGTGACGAGCACGGATAGAATTTGGTTGGGTGGAATACCGGAATCTCAGAGGCGCCCTTCAGAATTGAGGGCAATCAATGGATTACCCGGATGCATTCATCAGGTTATACTCGATGGAAAACCAATGGGACTCTGGAATTTCATAACTTCAGCTCCGGACAATGCTTGTCAAGCTTGTGTCGAAGGGTAATTAGTTTAATTTTAATTACTGAGAGTAAAATTATGAAATTTGTAGATACTAAGTTTTTAACACCCAATATTTGATTTTGTTGTTTTAGAGTTGAAGACCCGAGAGACGACATAGCTTATAGTTTCAATGGTGAAGGCTATGCTGTGAGGAATAGAGTTTCAACAGGTCCTTATAACAAATATACCTTCGGTGTATCTATAAATTTCCGTACTTTCGACGAGAACGCTTTGCTATTTTTGGCAATAAATCCCGAAAACGTAAGTAATTCCAGCAATGGAATAAATTCCAAGAATTTTTCATGCACAATGTCTCGTTTCATCAAAGAATACCTTTTTATTTCTTCTACTCTAGAAATTAAGGTTGCATGAATATGGAAAAACTACTGAAATTTTCATTTTCATAAGAATAGTCAAAGCTCCAACAGCGTCACTTAATTTTTATTTATAAATAAAACATCTATAAATTGTGGACTAAAGTTTTTTGAAACATACAATGTTAAATTTATTTCATCAACGCTATAATCTCGTTGTTAATATTTCAGTACCAGCACATCATGATATTCCTTCGCGAGGGACGAGTTATTCTTCACATCGGTTATGGTGGAAACGTCAGTATGGAAATGTCCTCGACCTTCAAGTACAATACCGGAAATTGGACGAAGGTCGATGCTTTCCGACAATATCAGCTTCGCAAAAACATTGAAAAGTGTAGTTTGAGCGTTGGAGGTGAAAACGACAAGAGAATCGGTGCACCGACTCCTCAGCCTAAAAAGGAAGATATTCCGGATCTTGGAAATGCGAAATATTACATAGGCGGCTTACCACCGAGTTTTCGCGCTACTAATTTGCATCTGCCCACTCAAGTCTCGTTTCTCGGCTGCATGTCCAACGTCGTTGTTCAGGAAGGTTACGATCCCATGGCCGAACAGTATTACGGCGTTGAACCCACATGCGGTAATAAAGTACGTCTGAATTTTTTTTCAATATTCAAAATTTAGACGTAGCCGTTTGCCGCCGCAAAAAAAAAATTTCTTCGTGAAGCTTCTCGTACGAGAAAGCAACTTGTTAAATCATCATTGAACGAGTGCCATAAACAAATAATTATGAACATTTTTTTTTCAAGGCTCCAAGGATTGTTGGATTTTATGGTGACGGATATCTCGAGCATCGTTCATTCACTCTGAGAAAAATATCTTCCACAATAAGCTTCTCATTCCGCACTATGCAGGATGAGGCAGTACTTCTCTTGTCGACTTTCCAGGGACAAGAGGAGAGATTGAATAATATTCAAAACGGTGATACAGACACAAGTGTAAGTTGCTGTATCATGAGCATTTAAGTTTTCAATATTAAATTAATAATAAAGTTTAATATTTCAATATTGTAGTAAACTATTCACTTTTTCCATTCGTAGAATATTTATAATTAGCTTTTCAATTCAATAATTAATACAGATTTGCAAAAAATGCATTATTTTAATAATGCATTATCGATTTCATTAATGATTATTTTTTCACTTAATAATGGGACTTGACTTCCATTATACATTATTCATTCAATGAATAATGTGATGAAAAAAATATTGCATTATATTTTTAGTTAATAATGCAAATGTCAGACCATTAAGCATTATATTAGGACTGGAAAATGTAAAAATGAAACATTATGCATTACGTTATTAATGAATACTCGGAAAAAAATTACATTATCCGTTGCTGAAGTAATGGATAATGTGAAAAGAGTTACATTACTCATTACTGAAATAATAAGTAATGCAAAAATGTTCCATTATCCATTATTAAAGTAATAGATATTGCAAAGTAGCGTTAATTTTTCATTACTGTAATACTGAATATTTTGAATAATGCATTATTCGGAATAAAAATATTTTATGCATTCGTAGTCCAATAGGACATTGCGATAAAATCTTCCTTGTATTTACGAAAGTGGAAAACATGGAATTGATTAAACCGGTTCAGGGACTCGATGGTATGGGTTTATGACTTTTTTTAAGTAAAAAAAAACCAAAAATGTAAACATCGGAATGTCAACGGAACTAATAATCCCCGTTTGAAATTTGAAATTAGAATTGAAAATTTGAGTCGAAAGAGAATAAAATACATATATGCTGCGCATTTTCCTTTGATCTGACAAATTAAAAAATGCACAAGTGGAAGATGATTTTTTCTTTCGGTTGATTCACAAATAAATAAAAAATACATAAAATTATTCGAGAGTAAAAAAAAGTAAACAATCGTATATGAACAGGAATTATTATTCTCTTGACAGTTTCCGGTCAAAAATAAAAAATCAAAAGATGCTGTAGGTTCAATTCTGATCTAACAAATAAAAAAAACAAAGCAAAGTACCGATTTATATTTTCGAAGTAAAAAATTAGGAATCTAAACAAACGAATTTCTATAGAGGGAAATCTAAACAAACGAAATACCCTGTAAAAAATTTGAGGGAATAACACATACAGTCTGAGATGTATCATTTTTACGCATTATGATTATAAAAAATCATACGAAAAGGAAGATTTCATTGACATTGCTCTCTGCATACAGAAATTATTTTTATTCCTTTAAACCATTACTCAAAGTAATACATTATTTATAAATGTAATGCGTTATTTGAAGTAATGCACTGCTCGATGTAATGTGTTACTCAAAGTAATGAATTGCTCAATTTAATGCATTACTAAAAGTAATGCATTGCTTTTAGTAATGCATTACTGTTGTAATGAATAATGTTACGTTTTTTTGCATTATTCATTATTAATTTAATGCATAATCGTTAGGTTTCACATTTTTCATTACAAAAATAATGCTTAATGTGTCTATCATAGAATTTTCATTATTTCTAAAATAAATAATGCATTATTTTTACATTATAATTTCGGCAACTCTGAATTAATATTTTTTTCTCATGATTGTACAGAAAGATAGTTACTACTCGGTCGCCGTGATCGATGGCCAAGTTCAGATACGCTTGAATTCCGGAAAGGGCGAATTGATGCTTCAATCGAACAATACGTACAACGATGGGAAATATCATTCGGTGACGATTTCGAAAAGGAGAAAAGAGGTCGAGCTCAGAGTGGACGATGCTTATCAGAGTGGCGGTAGATTGCCAAGCGGAGTTGCAGTGAGGGCACCAGAATCGAACGGTGGCCTTTTCTTCGGTGGATTACCGGCTCTTATAAATAATACGAAAATGATTGCCACCGGAGTTCCTCTCTACGGAGCGATAAAAGATGCTATATTCAACGAGGAGTATGTAGTTTTTGGCTTGAAGAAAATGCTCTTTTAATCGCTAATGCTGAAGGTTTGGGCAAGCTTCTCAGACTTTTCTCTATTTTAAAATAACGCTTTTTCTTGCAATAATTTTCAGAATTTTGAGATTCGACGATGCCACGAGTTTCGATCATGCACTGATCGGACGAGCTGGTCCGAGCATGGGCAAAGATCCACCGAGTTACACGCCGTCAGCATCTCTCTCGCGTGGAATGTCAACGCAGCCAGAAGGTTGTCAAAAAGTTCCGTATTACTCGCTCGAGCCTGGAGCATTGAAATTCGGTGACAAGCCGCACAGTCACACGCAATTGTATCTGAATTTCAAAAAATTCTGGGAAAAGAAATACGTGATAGAGTTCGATTTTCGTACTTACTATCCAAATGGATTATTATTCATCACACCGGTGAGAATTAGCCCGCGGATTTTTCTCCAGTTCACGTAACGTGCAAAAAATAAATGTTTTCATTCGGCAAATTAAATTTTCAGGGTATAAGATTGAAGCATTATCTGATGGTCATCGTGAGAGACGGTCAACTCTTGTTGATGGTCAAGAGCCGACAGAAGAAGGAAATGCTGTTCAAGACACCATTCAACGATGGGAATTGGCATCACGTCGTCATAACTCACGACGAGAGAAAATTGACGCTGGTCGTCGATACGCAGACACCGAGAATCATAAAAGTACCGAGAAAAATTGGTCTCGCATCGATGATGTACATCGGTGGTTTGCCCGAAAGCGGTACACCTTTGCCCGATCAGGTTGTCGTCAAACTCGAAACCCTCAAGGGCTGCATCAGGGGCCTTCGAGTCAATGGAAATATCTACGACATGGTAGGATCGACCAGCAGAGCTTACAACATTGGACAATGCTTTCCGAGCGTTGAGAGCGGTGCATACTTTCAGGACGAAGCTTTTGCGATATACAGTAAGAGATTTCACTCAAAGAAATTCATTTTCATCACGGATATTCAATTGTAAAAACTACAAACTTCGACTTACAGAAAAGGACTTTGAACTCGGAGCTATACTCGAGCTACAGCTGGAATTTCGCACGTCCGAATTATCCGGAGTACTTTTATCGATAACCGCACCAGGCGGTTCGCCCTCTTTGTCCCTCGAATTGAACAATGGGAAGATAATAATGTCCGGTGACCTCGGTGACAATAATCCACTTTACGTCGAGCAACACTTTCCTAGTCCATACGCAATGTGCGACAATCGATGGCACAGAATACAAGCCGTTTACAACGATGAGGAGCTCGCCCTCAAGGTCGACGAGCTCGATCAAAAATACGGTTTGCCAGCAAACGTCAACGAGCACTTCATGGCGTCAGTGGCATCGAGCCCATTGTACATCGGTGGTCTACCAGGTGAGTCGTTTATTTCTCGAGTTTTTGAGTCAGGGTTGCAAGTAATGCATTACTTTTTGTAATGCATTGCCATTTTCATTACAATGTAGTGTGTAATGGAAAAAACTCATTACAAACGTAGTGTGTGATGAAAAAAAAATCCATTACCCTTTACAATGTAGTGTGTAATGGAAAAAAATTTCATTACCCATTACAATGTAGTGTGTAATGGAAAAAAAATTCATTACCTATTACAATGTAGTATGTAATGGAAAAAAAATGCCATTACCCATTACAATATTGTTTGTAATGAAAAAATAATCCATTACCCATTACAATGTAGTATGTAATGGAAAAAAAATTCATTACCCATTACAATGTAGTGTGTAATGGAAGAAAAATGTATTACCCATTACAATGTAGTGTGTAATCGACAAAATTTTGCTGGTTCATTACAACTTAATGTGTAATGGAAATTTTGGACATTTTTTATTATATCGTAGTGGCGTTTTGGCCTGAGTTAAAATGAGCTAAAACTAGTAATTAAGTGGTCGCGTGATCATTTAGAACGGCAAGAAAAATTTCATGCTTAGTACGCCACACTTTTATTCTTATTCTTTCCTATTCTTTATAATTGACACTTTTATAATTTTCTTTTCTAATTGACGATTCGATAAACTTTTTTGAAATATAATTCGTCACTGCCATCGTCTGCCCCGGTGGAACGGCTTTTCAGCTACGCAATGATGATGAACGCTTCTAAATTGAATAGTCTCACAGAATATCACTTTGAGCAAAGGATATTGACCAAAGCAAACGCTGAAAAAAAGTATATTTGGAAGTGCAGTTCAACGTTCAACTTTTTGTATGCATGTAGATGCTTTTTAGAATTTAAGGTACCTAAATCATTCAAATGTAATGCAAAATTGCAATAATTCATCTATATTTTTCAATTCCCAAAATTGCAATCAAAGTTTTGTCCATTACACATTACATTGCAATGGGTAATGGAAATTTTTTCTATTACACACTACATTGTAATGGGTCATGAATTTTTTTTCCATTACACACTACATTATAATGAGTAATGAAACATTTTTCCATTACACACTACATCGTAATGGGTTATGAAAATGTTTTCCATTACACACTACATTTTAATAGGTAATGAATTTTTTTTCCATTATCGACTACATTGTAATGGGTAATGGAAATTTTTTCCATTACACACTACATTGTAATGGGTAATGAAAATGTTTTCCATTACACACTACATTGTAATGGGTAATGAATTTTTTTTCGTTACACACTACATTATAATGAGTAATGAAACATTTTCTCATTACACACTACATCGTAATGGGTTATGAAAATGTTTTCCATTACACACTAAATTTTAATGGGTAATGCAAATTTTTTCCATTACACACTTCATTGTTATGGGTAATGAATTTTTTTTCCATTATCCACTACATTGTAATGGGTAATGGAAATTTTTTCCACTACACACTACATTGTAATGGCTAATGGAAATGTTTTCCATTACACACTACATTGTAATGGGTAATGATTTTTTTTTCGGCTTACCACCGAGTAAGCCGCAAAATGAATTTTTTTTCCATTGCACACTGCATTGTAATGGGTAATGGAAATTTTTCCACTACACACTACATTGTAATGGGTAATGGAAATTTTTTCCATTACACATTCTAAAAGTAATGAATAATGCATTACTTTTACATTACAAATTTCGCAACCCTGTTTTGAATAAATGGCAGAGAATAGGATTAATTAAAAACATAACAACGTAAATTAATTTTTTTTTTTAAATCTAATTTTCAGCATCCGCCCCGAAAGGAACGTTGATAACGCGAGATCATTTCAACGGTTGCATAAGGAACGTGATGATCGGCGGTGAAAGACGAGACTGGACGGACATGTCGGAACTTCATAATATTCATCTAAGCTCGTGCCCGGTACAGTGAAAAAAAAATTAATCGGAAAAAAAAACAAACGTACAACAGAAACCCGGTATCTAGTGAATATAGTCGAATTATGAGGTCTCGTGATGACATTGAAAGAAACGAAAAAACTAAACGAAACGTTCGCGAACTTTTTCTACGAGTGTACCTTTACCGTGAGTGCGGTGATATTGCGAACCGGTCGAGTGTGCCATATAGGTGAGATATCGAGATGAAACGTTGAAACTCAAGACCTTAAAGACTTAACGAAGCCAAAAGATGCTAAACAGTAAAGAAGAACAAGTAATTAAAAGAAAGTATATGCCTTGAGGTGAGAGAAAAAAAAATACTTTCACTTCGTAAACCGTGGCCGAGTAAAAGAGGACATTGTCAGCGCATTACTGTCAAAAATCATTATCACAAAGACAACACACGCACGCAAAAATATATGATCGTATCCCTATCGAAAAAGGCCGATCAGGAACGATGGAATTTTATAAATTCTGATAGTTCTCTCATTGGAACGTAATCTGCATTTGTCCCTGAATCTGTTAGGTTCGGATCTGATTCTACGAGTTCAATCCGTCTTTTTCAACGAGGATTGTACGTGTATGATCGCATAGAGGTTTTTAATGTTAAGTAGAAAGTTCACTGCCATATAGTTTAATTACAATTGTTCACCGTGAATCCCATCAGCCGCCATTGTATATCAGTATTTAACACATTATTATTTATTATTGCTATTATAAATATATATATATACATGCATATGTATATAAATATGTGTTTTGTACTTTTATAGTATATAGACGACGAGCGCGACTACATTCGTTTGACCATCGAAGCCTGAAACATCTTCCTGTTTTTCTTCGACGAAATATAAAGAAGTCGCGTTTGCGCGAGCATTAAAAAAAAAGTATTTTTAGACTGAACAAAAGTGTCTTGTAAAAAGTGTCCTTGGCTTAATGAAAACCTCGAATCCGTATAGAATATTTGTAATATTTATACACGCTTAAATGTAATGATAATCGAAAAAAAAATTGTAATATATGAGTATGGTAATTGTGTGAATGAGAAAACACAAAATTAACAATGCAAATGCGAATCTCGTGTAAAAAAAAAAAGAATACTTGTGAAAGAAAGAGAATATTCGTGAGCAATCGATTGTGTCGATTCCTTTCTTATAGAAGATTCCTTTCTTATGGAATATTCCTTCCTTTAGTCCCATCTTCGTTGGATTGTGCAATATTGGCGTTGACGAATCCAGATCTATTTCTCGAAATCTCAGCGATATTAGTTTTGGGTGCAACCAAAAGATGAAATTGTAACGGTAGAACGATTTCCGTCACTTTGTGTATTCACACAATAGTGAGCAATCTTAAATTTGCATTTTCATTTGTCAAAAACTTCAAAAAGTCTACAAACGTGACAGAATAAGAGAGTCGTAGAGTGATTAGATTCTGCTTCGTCTAAATAAGTTGTAGAGGTTTGAAATTTCGCAGTTTTGAAATTTTTATAATGGGGCTAAAATTGAGCATAAATATTTTTGATGAAAATTCATAAAAATTTTGATTTTTTGAGAAAACTATTGGTAAATTCGTGTTCAGGGGGAGAATATACATCAGTATAAGGTTTGAAAAAAAAAATTGTTTCAATTTTTTTTTTGCATTTTGGCAAAAATTGAATCTGTCCACTAAAATAGTTGTAATTTTTATAGGAGTTATGGCTGTTCAAAAATTTCTTTTCTGCGTAGCCCCTTAAGGATATCAAAAAAAATAAAACTACAAAAGAACACTTAGAAAATTTGAAAACGAAGAAAATGATGCCTGAAAGAAGTCTGTACGATCAAAAACACGGCAATTATGACTGTTCCAAAATTTATTCTCTGCGAACCCCCTTAAGGATTTTGAAAAAAATAAAACTCAAAATGGAGACTTAAAGAATTTGAAAACGAAGAAAACGACGACTGAAAAAAGTTTTTACGATCAAAAACACGGAAGTTATGGCTGTTCAAAAATTTATTCTTTGCGTACCCCCTTAAGCATTTCGAAAAAAATAAAACTACAAAAGGACACTTAGAGAATTAGAAAACGAAGAAAATGACGCTTGAAAAGTCTGTACGATCAAAAACACGGGAGTTATGACTGTTCGAAAATTTATTCTCTGCGAACCCCCTTAAGGATTTTGAAAAAAATAAAACTGAAAATGGGGACCTGAAGAATTTTAAAACGAAGAAAATGACGCCTGAAAGAAGTCTGTACGATCAAAAACACGGGAGTTATGACTGTTCAAAAATTTTATTCTCTGCGAACCCCCTTAAGGATCTTGAAAAAAATAAAACTACAAAAGGACACTTAGAGAATTAGAAAACGAAGAAAATGACGCTTGAAAGAAGTCTGTACGATCAAAAACACGGGAGTTATGACTGTTCAAAAATTTATTCTCTGCGAACCCCCTTAAGGATTTTGAAAAAAATAAAACTGAAAATGGGGACCTGAAGAATTTTAAAACGAAGAAAATGACGCCTGAAAGAAGTCTGTACGATAAAAAACACGGGAGTTATGACTGTTCAAAAATTTATTCTCTGCGAACCCCCTTAAGGATTTTGAAAAAAATAAAACTCAGAATGGGGCACGGAAGTTATGGCTGTTCATTGTCTCCTTTTTTACCGCAACTCTCGCACCCCTTTGAGGGAATTCCCTCGCGTAGTCAGTACGTCACTACATAGAATTTCTTGGAAGCTTCGCGCCATGTACGGAGGAATTTTTTCCGAGAATAATCGTGACCTAGTCTCGAGCACGCTCGCGTCTCAACAGCTGTTGACCCACTGACCTATATAATGACGTCACAACAGCTGATGATCCACTAACGCATATAATGAAAGTTACGTCCAAGTCCGACAGATCGAGCTGCGATGCAGTATTTTGCTCTGCCCATCTACTCGATCGTGCGCGCGCACTGCTCTCACTGAACAGCTGACGCCGGCCGCGTCATAACGTCAGTTCACGGGCCCATGTTCGACAAGTTTAAACGTGTTTTTTCCACTCATTGTTTTCCGACATTACCTGTTTTTCAGTGCTCTAATCAACTATGTGACATTGAACGAACCGGTTATCGAATATCGCGACAATAAGAGTCGCGTCTTTCCGACAATTTTGCCTACACAGTGGGGACAGCAGATCGACGCATCTCGCGTTTTTTCTTCGTGAATTCTTTCGATTTTTGGCCGATTTTTTAGGGCACACTCAAAATTTTGGCTCTGCACCGCGCTCATTCTCTTCGTAATCGCTGAAGATTCAAAACCCCGCTTTGTTCATCCGATACTGTTTTGGCGAAAAAAGTAAGACTCCAAACTTCCTTCCTTCACGGAGACGCAATACGTTGAAAAATCAGAAGTAGATTTTTTACCGTTTTATTCATGACATTCGCTGCAAGATTTGCTAACAGTAAAATATGACCCAAATTCTTACTTGATGTACTTAATAAATATATCATCGAGTAGTTAGTTATCATTTATATATATATACGTATATATATCCATATATATATCCATATACATATATATATATGTATGTATGTATATAAAAACATAATATTTACAGACATGGATAAAGTGAAAAATCATTGACGAATGTTTCCTTTTTCTTTTGATGACGATAAAAACGGAGGATTATTACGTAAAGGGTAATTCGTTTTTTTTACTGGTTTTTACTCCGGCTCCTTTTCATTTTTAATTATTATTAGTAAGCGCGATTTACGGCAGCGTACAATCACTCATATACATGCACCGCACTCGAATGGTCTCCTTCCTATAATTTTTTTTTTCGGTTATAATACATTCTCACTTCCCAGTTCTATCCGCTTTTTTTCACGCCCGTAACGCAAAGCCCACGGACCAAACGATATTTTTCACATCTCTTGAAAAATATAAATATCAAGCATATATCGATTCACTGGCGTAACACTTGGCTTTTATTTTTTCCCCGATTTCTATTCTCTCTCTCCCGTTCGTTCATCGATAGTCTTCGGTTTCGTCGACTCTTAAATATTAGTGACTATATTTTCTTTTTGTTTCATTATTTCCTCCACTCGCATCATCCATGATGGCGCGGTTTTTCTTCCCTTCTTGTTTTTTCAGCGAACCTTTCGTAGAGTCCTCTCATTTCTTCGTTTATGGCGTTAATCGCATAATCAATATTGTCATGTCGAACCATTATTTTTCATCTGTTCGCTACGTTTTTTCTTTTTTTTTGTTCTCGGATCAAATTTGACAAACGATGTCTTCGCATTTGTGTGTAAATGTTCACGAATACACTCACAATCATCCATGAAAAAAGACGAGGAATAAAACTTTCCGGAATATCCTCGTTTTCGTCCGTTACAGACATCTTTCACGATGCTCGGTCCAATCGTCACCAGAGTTGGGCGAATTTGTGATTAATTAATTACAAATTACAAATTACAATCGTAATGGTTAATGAATTTCGGTTCAATTACAAATTACGATTGTAATGGGTAATGGATTTTGGTTCAATTACACATTACAATTGCAATGGTCAATGCATTTCAGTTTAATTACAAATTACAATTGTAATTGGTAATTTATTTGTTAAAAATTACAAATTATAGCTGTAATTTATAATGGAAATGTAATTAATTACACAATGTAATTTGCTGCTGCCCAACACTGGCCGTCACACATGCAATAAACATCTATATAAATTTTAAACAATCGAAAAAACGTTTGTGGGTGTATTTGTGTGCGACGATTTTTGTAAATCGATATGTCGAATGAAGTGTTCAATAATAATTCATACACCGGGTCTCCTTCGCGCCATTGCTTTTTACTCACATTTTGTGAACATTTTCGTTTTTCCTTTTTTTTTTTACAAGCTCAATTTCGAACGCACCTCTCTTAGGCCCTCTGCGTACATTCGTACTTTTATATTTCGCTCTTCTCGTTCCCCAGAATAATTCGACGAATAAATTTATTGGATTTAAGAAATGATTTCTCTCCTCGATAATTTTTTTTTCCTTCTCGCGTTTGATCAACAATTTACGGTTTTTGCACGAGCCCCAAACTTTGTGAATATGGCACAGATCTACGGTTTTTTTTCCATTCTCTATTTTTTTCCCGTACAATGCTCGAATCTTTGATCGCCGAAAATGTTCATAAATCTTGAGCCCGTCTGAGGCTCGCTCGGACGCGTTTCGAAAATTCCAAACACGAGAAAGAAAACGCGCGCGTTTGGAGGGCATTGTTTTATTTTGTTTTTTCCGCAAGGACGTTTCGTTCCTGAGAATCGAATAAATACTACAGCCAGACAAAAATACTTCGATTATTACTAATTTCGACGTTTCGAATACGACGATATAACAATTTTTTTTTCTTTCCAATATCTCCAATAAAATTTTCGCACAGAGAAAAATTTTGCGATACTCGGAAGTCTCATCAGACACAATTTTAACGCAAGTATAAAAATTATGATGAAATAAGAAGTTTAAAAAAAAAAGCAAAGATTCGTACGCCCAAGATTGACTGTAAGGCTGTGATTTGGTATCTCTTTCATTATAATGTGATCAAACTTATTTATTTACAAAACTATTATTTGTCCATGAACTTGCTCCGTACACAATCTCAACAAGCGAATTACACATTACACTATAGTCGAAGAACACGAACTGTCAACAGTCTCGTGGGATCTTGGCTCATCTCTGAGGAAAGGGGGGGAAGATAGTGCGTGATACTGCCAAAGTCGCGATGCTCGAAAATTCGAGAAAAAAAGAATTTTCCTTCTTTTGCCGGTTAGATCGACATTACAATGGCAATAAAGATTGTAATTTTTTTTGCCCGCACAATTGTTGAACGTCATCTCGCGTTTTTGTGTTAACTTTGATGCTTTTCGTTCAACGAGCGAAAAAAATTTCTTTCAAAACCTCTTGATGAATTTAACGAGACACATGTGTTTTCGCACGATTACTGTTTTTATGCCGTGAAAGTTAGTCAGCGTGGATGACTGGGAACGTTGGCTAATCGTCGACAAACAATTCCTATCGTAGATACTGGTATTCTTAATGATTATTCGATCGATGCTGGTTGGCGCTAATTTTTCGTAAAAAAAATAATGAGTGTAAATGCAAAAAAAAAAATATTAAAAAAAAAGAGAGACGTGTTCGGTAACGAACGAGTATACTTTCCACGCGCGATCGAGAGGAAGGAGGATAAGAGAGTCTCGTTCAACTCCGCCGTATACGCTCCGAGCATCGATCAGACTTGTCCTTACAAAAATTGACTAACAACGCAAAGTTTGTCGCATTAATTTAATATGGGCCTGTATTAAAATAGTAACTATGAACAACAGAGGGCATTATTTAGCGTTAATGTTAGAGGATGGTGAAAATTTTCGTAAAACTATATGACGAGGGCCATGTCCTTCTTGTTTGGTAGATTCATCTTTTTGCCTTGCCAAAGGCTGTTGTGTATCGTAAAGGCATCTATGGTTACAGTCAGATGCTTCGTGTGAACTTGCGAAAAACGTTTTCCTCCGGAATTGTATCTGCAATAACGTGAAAATACATTAATGAATTTTCATTAATTTTATCTTTTAAAAATTGTCGCATCGTCAAGTTGATTAAAATTTAAGATTCATCGTATCTTTGGACAAATTTTCGTGTGGGAAAATACCCTAAAATTTTTGTTTTCCTTTTGCGAAAATATCTATTCAGGTACACATTTTTTCCTAATGATAAAAAAAAATTCAGTCATTAATAACCTCTTGAACTGGAGTTCGACATGATTCGCTTTATGATTTGAAATCAGAGTTGTAAATAATGCATTACTGTATTTATTACCCATTACACTGCATAATGTGAAATGGATAAGTGTACCATTACAATTAAAAACAGTCATGTGTAATGGATGCATGTCCCATTACAAATTAAAAAAAGTAATGTGTAATGTATGCACGTTCCATTACAAATTATAATTAAAAAAAAAAAGTAATTTGCAGTGGAGAATATTCCATACAAATAGAAAAATTGCCGTGCTCGTATTAGAAACTTGCACATTGCTGTCTCATTATTTTATTTCGCTCACTAAAAGTTAATCCACAATTATCACAAATGATCCATAAAGTTAAAAAATAGGAACAAAAAACAGACAGTTCATCGTTAAATATGAAATACGAAAATGTACTGAACCCCGAAAATTATCCAACTTTACATTGAACTGGCTTTTACACGCTGTTTCCCATGATTATAAGCAATCTAATAAAAATTACAAGTTACTGATACAAAATTTGTCGCTTTAATTGAATCCCTAAATAATGTGCATGTTCTTTTTTTTAACTTTATGGATCATTTGTGATAATTGTGGATGAACTTTTAGTAAGCGAAATAAAATGATGAGACAGCAATGTGCAAGTTTCCAATACGAGCACGGCAATTTTTCTATTTGTAATGGAATATTCTCCACTGCAAATTACTTTTTTTTTAAATTGTAATTTGCAATGGAACGTGCGTACATTACACATTACTTTTTTATTTGTAATGGCACATGCATCCATTACAAATTACTTTTTTTTATTTGTAATGGCACGTGCATCCATTACACATTACTTTTTTTATTTGTAATGGGACATACATCCATTACACATGACTTTTTTAATTGTAATGGAACACGCATCCATTACACATTACTGTTTTCATTTGTAATGGAACATGCATACATTACACATTACTTTTTTATTTGTAATAGAACACCCATCCATTACACATTATTTTTGTAATTTGTAATGGAAAACTTATCCAATACACATTGTTTAAAGTAATGGGTACTTTTACATTACTATTTTCACAACTCGGTTTGGAATACAGTTTAAATTTCTAATATAATTATTCTAACAACAACTTACTTGAAAAACTTGTCGAACATGTTGTCGATGACCTGCTTGGGTCCGGTGCCATAAAGTTTTGAAACCTCCTCCCTCTCGGGACAGTAGGAGTAGAGAGCACGAAATTGACAACCGGCGTCCCTGAACAATATGAGAAAGTGTTTACTCTCAGATTTCGATATTTGGTCGAGTACCCTTTGCTTTGCTTCTTCATTGACCGTGCCAGGAAATACACAATATTCAACAGCATTCAGCATTATACTTCGATTCGACTTCGTCGTCGGTTGCTTGAAGAGTCGCAGACCTGAAGAGAAACAGAAAGAAGACATTTTCCGTGATCCGCCAATTCGAAACGGTGTCTGAGATCGTTCGACGAAATATTCCGAATAACAAATTCCCATAATATTATCGCAAACTATTGGGTTTTCCGCAATATTTCGTAAATATTAACCATTATTATCCATCATTAAACTCGGCGTACTGCTGATATCACTACCTCCATCGTCGTAGCCTCTTCTCTTGGTCATTAGACCCGGAGGCAGAGAACCGTGTCCGGAGGGTGAAGTCAATAATCGAATACTGCTGAGACCCGGACTCGGTGCTCTTCTCGGTGGAGTTGCTCTGCCCAAACCACTGTCCGTATCTGTATGAGAAAAAAAATAAAATCAAACAAGCCACTAATTAGCAAATTTATCGAATAACAAGGAATTTGAAAGAAAAAGCCCAAATATTTCAAAGACGTTCCATCGCCATTGAGAAAAAGTTATTGCCGCGAATTTTAATTATCGAAGAACTTTCCACCAGTGATCAATATATTTTTTATAGATTGTGTTAGAATTTCATTTGTTAACGGCATTTTTCTATTTTTTCTCAAATATTTCTGTTATCACGTTTTTTTTAAGCCGAAGAAATTAACTGTTTGCTAGTAAGATTCTAAAAAAGTTATATTTCATGTATGACACTAATACTGACTGATTTTGATTGTGCTGATCAATAATGATACTAAATATTGAATCGATTTTAGTGATTGAGTCTATAAATGATCTCTGAGAAGATTCCATATCGCTACTGACATTTTTGATAAAACGATAACGCAGGTAAAAACGTATACGACAAATTCGTGCTGTATTTTTTTTTTTCAATTTTCGAAATTTCTTATCGAATTTCAATTGTTTCATAGTGAAATCTTGTTTTTACCAATTCGAAATTGTCATAAAATACAACGCAAAATGGCCGTATCGCGCTATTCTATTACCTGTAAACAGAAACGTACAGGACATAGTTATATATTGAAATTTTTAAAAAATATACAAATGGAAGGACAAATTGATGGCGCAGGGACACCTATGGACCGTGAGTTAGAGGTGAAAAAAAGATGGATTAATCGGTTACATAAAAAATAAATAAAATTAATATACAAAAGAGTAAAAATTAACAAAAATTAACCGGAACCACCAACGTTTAAATCTGAAATACACTTAGACAATAACAGAGGAGCCATAACCGAGTGCTGTACAACGAGAAGCCCATCAAGCCGCGCCTGAACCGTATCTACGATACGAGAATGAATCGTATATCCTATGGAAAATTACGATCTATAATCCCATCGATAAATGATGTTTCAACGATTATCCGACGATAAAATGTCAATTTTTTCGTTTTTGTAACCGCATCGTTAAAAATTCACCATCGATGAGATTTCTAAACAGAGATGGGCTCAAATGACTTTGCATGAAAACGTCTGCCTAAAAATTAATAAACTATAATAAAATAAACATAACTCGTGAATGCAAAAAAAGTAATTCAGAAAACAAAAAAAAAACATTTCTCGCCCATCGCTGCGATTCTTAACGTTAATGTGCCAAATTTGTGTCGAATGAATGGTTATCTCAATTGTTTCTTTTTTTTTTAATTTTCACCAGTGCTCTCCAGTCCCGTGACCATGCCTCTACGTGTAAACTAATCATATAATATATGTGTGTGCACAATTCAGAGTTGTAAAAATAGTAATGTAAAAGTAATGCATTACCCATTACTTTAAACAATGTGTATTGGACAAGTTTTCCATTACAAATAAAAAAAGTAATGTGTAATGGATGCATGTTCCATTACAAATAAAAAAAGTAATGTGTAATGGATGCATGTCCCATTACAAATAAAAAAAGTAATGTGTAATGGATGCATGTGCCATTACAAATAAAAAAGCAATGTGTAATGGATGCGTGTTCCATTACAAATAAAAAAGCAATGTGTAATGTATGCACGTTCCATTATAAATTACAATTTAAAAAAAAAGTAATTTGCAGAGGAGAATATTCCACTCGTATTAGAAACTTGCACATTGCTGTCTCATTATTTTATTTCGCTCACTAAAAGTTCATCCACAATTATCACAAATGATCCATAAAGTTAAAAAAAAGAACATGCACATCATGTAGAGATTCAATAAAGCGACAAATTTTGTATCAGTAACTTTTAATTTTTATCAGATTGCTTATAATTATGGGTAACAGCGTGTAAAAGCAAGTTCAATATAAAGTTGGATAATTTTTGGGGTTGAGTACATTTTCGAACTTCATATTTAACGATGAACTGTCTGTTTTTTTGTTTCTATTCTTTAACTTTATCGATCATTTGTGATAATTGTGGATGAACTTTTAGTGAGCAAAATAAAATAATGAGACAGCAAGGTGCAAGTTTTTAATACGAACACGGCAATTTTTCTATTTGTGATGGAATATTCTCCACTGCAAATTACTTTTTTTATTTGTAATGGCACATGCATCCATTACACATTACTTTTTTTATTTGTAATGGGACATGCATCCATTACACATTACTTTTTTTTATTTGTAATGGAACATGCATACATTACACATTACTTTTGTATTTGTAATGGAGCACGCATCCATTACACATTACTTTTTTATTTGTAATGGCACATGCATTTATTACACATTACACTTTTCTATTTTGTAATGATACACTTATCCATTTCACATTATGCAGTGTAATGGGTAATGAATACAGTAATGCATTATTTACAACTCTGGCACATATGTGGCCTAGGTAAAAAATGGTGTCGTGATGTAAGGGTGAAAATAAATAAATGGTGAGAGACAAAAACGATTTTTTGTTTTTGTTGCACGTTGATAAACACATACATATATATTATGTATATATATGGGATTTGCATAAACTGGATAAATATTAATATAAAATTATATGTTTCAAGTCACTGGGTTTCTTCTTACCACACAAATTCATCAACGAATTAGACTTTCTTCCCTTAAAGTTTTGGTAAGTCGGGTATTTAGGCCTGCCTCTAACCTGTTGCTGAGGCTCCTGTGCATCTGCAATATAATGCAACGTTTCCGTTGTTACACTCGCACGCGGATTGAGACACGATTCGATGATGAAAAAAAAAACGAAAAAAAAAATTCTTTCGAAATAGATATAAATGTTTTTTTTTTCGCTCAAATGTTTTTTTTTTACGATTTTTATCCGCAGGATTCTCGTTCGTGCAGCACGAACGCCTCTGGTACGAGAGTCTGATATCTAAAAACTACCAGCCACATTTTCCACAGACATTGTGATATAATTTTTGAAAAAAACGTTCGAGGTATTAAAAAAAAAAATTCATAGCCGGTGCAGCTTGTGGTGCGGTACAACACGTTGCGGATCAACTGAAAAATTCAAATCTACCGCAAGGCGCTACTTGAAACAAAAATGTAATTTAATAAAAGATGTAAAAAGAAAAAAAATAGAAGAAAAATAAACAATACTCGTCATTTCCATAGCGAGGGTTACGATCGCTTGCGGGAATTACGAACGTCAAATGTAGAAAAATTCATTACGACTAAACACACGTTTTGGCGATAAATCAGCGGCCTTTTTTCCACCTGTAATTCACGAGTCACTACGTTCTTTTTTTTTTTTGCGTCCAGCATTCAAATGCATTCAGCGTGTACGTCGGAGGAATAGTTTGAAAAAACAAAATACATACATAGATGTATAAAGATATGTAAAAAAAAATTAATAAAAATAAATGGAGACGCTCAAACGAGGTCTTAACATCAAACCCACCTCGCGATGTCTTGTAGGAACCGCGTCGTCCGAGTTGAGTCGAGCTTCGACAGGGCGATGAGCCTCTACCGTCGTCGGGCGAGTCTACGGAAGATACTAAAATAAGGGCAATACTATTAACATCGGATTTTTAACGAACCAAGGATTTAATTTTCCACTACGATTTAATCGCTGCAAAAGCTACGCTGGTAAGTACCGTGCATGCTACATCGAAAGGAAGAGGGGAAAAAAATTATACAGTGCACGCAATGAATATGAGCTCAAACGAGGGAGTTGGAAATTGTCAAAAATCAAAAACTTGAGAATTTGAGCGAGTCGATGAAGGATTCTTTGTTTCATTTAGCGAGAACGGTGTGGGGTGGCATTTTAGACTTTCGGCGTTTGGGTCATTTTAGACCCAAACACCGAAAAGCGTCGGGGAGGGCCGATAGCCATTCAATAATGTCGAGATAAATCAACAAATTAATTTGTGAGTGATAGAGTGCGTGTTGTGCGTACCCCTGAGGCTTCCACCCCGATAGAGGCTGCCGGATCTTCTTTCGTCGTGGTGAGCAGCTGTTAAACTGTCCTGCGAGCCTCGGCAGTAATCTCGCCTCATCGTCGTCGACGTCAGCGACGCTATAGTAAGTGTGTTAGTGCAGCAACGACAACAATGTAAAAACAAAAACGTAAGAGAATAAAGAAAAATTGAAAAAAAACTCTAGTAGCTCGTATATTTTCTACCCTATCTAGAAAAAAAAGTCTATTTCATTGGGCACTACAATAACTCTACTCTTCACTTCTCTATTTGTAAATATCTGTACTATCTCTATTCTCCTGTCTTCTCCTGTCACTCCTGAATAACCAAATTTGTGGCATTTTATAGTAAGGAGTGACAGAAGTAGACAGAAGAATAGAAATGAGGCATTCCACGTCAAGTCGGCCATCCCATTTTTTGAAATCACCAAAAATGGCGTACAAATTTTTATACAGTAGTTCTAGCTGTCAAGTAAATTCGCGATTTTTTCCAGATTTTTATATTACCCATTTTACTCGGAAACAAATACAAAAAATTTTCTTGTTCCATTTCGTAACTCGAAAATTTTTCATCATACGAGAAAAAAGTACAACATGAAATTTAGGATTTTCAACGTACTTTTCACTGAAATTTTTTACATACTTTTCCAAAAGCTCTATATGCAATTTTCGGAGCAAATAATGTTTTGATATTTTATTTCTCAGAATTGACATCTTCGATTTGTCTGTAGTTCAAACAGTTTTTTACTTGATATATTTACAGACTACAAAAAAATTGGCTCAGTGGAGAATCCATTCCTTCCCATGCGTTTTTCATCCCAAACGAATACACAAATTTCTCTGTGCATTAACAGGGTTGAGACTATCCATAGATATTTTCTAAAGACCGCATTTTTGTTTATTTTTTGTACTTTTTCAATTTTTTAAACTCTTTTCATTTTTATTTTTTTAAATATCTTTTTGTACATTTTAATAAGCTTTATCAATGGACCCATGTACACCGATAAACTCTACTCAAATTTGAGTCAAAGGCTACTCACGTCCCTCCATTGCAAACAAGAATTAATTTACCCTCTTTGGATACACCGACGTTTCTGTGGCCAATGAGTACTTTTTTAGTTCGATTTGGGCATGATTTTTGGGAATGAAGCAATGATACTGCTTTGTTCCTGGAATCGTCTTCGCAGTATCAAAACGAGATTATTTTATTATTTTTCCTTGTCTACGATTAATAATGATAAAATATCAATATCTACACCATTTTGTTAAATCACTCTATAATGATGGATTGTATCAATAAAAATGCATTTGAAATAATGGATTCTCCACTACGCCAATTTTTTTATAGTCTATAAATATATCAAGAAAAAAACTGTTAGAACTACAGACAAATCGAAGATGTAAATTCTGAGGAAAAAAATATCAAAACATTATTTGCTCCGAAAATGACATATAGAGCTTTCGGAGGAGTTTGTAAAAAATTTCAGTGAAAAGCACATTTCATGTCTTATTTTTTTTTCGTACGATGAATAATTTTCGAGTTACAAAATGGGACAAACAAATTTTTTGTATTTTTTCCGGCTAAAAAATGTAATTTAAAAATCTGAAAAAAAAATCACGAATTTTCTTGATAGTTAGAACAACTTTCTAAAAATTTGTATGCGATTTTTGGCGATTTAAAAAATGGGATGGCCGACTTGACGTGGAATGCCTCAGATATTTAAGAGTCGACATGTTTACGAATAGAGATGTTTTTGCAAATAGAGTTATTTAAGAGTAGAATTAATTAGGAATAGAGATATGTACGAATAAATTTTGAATAAATCGTAATTCAAGTGTAGAGTTATTTAAGAGTAGAGATATTTACGAATAGAGAAGTAAAGAGTAGAGTTATTGTATTGCCTTTCATTGCACGCTGATTGAATGACATTTCGTCAAGCGGGTATTTTTATCCGAAGCGATTCTTGATGCAATTTTCGATGGAACAAGCTTTAAACTTTTCGAGATTTCGTTCTGAACGTGTTTACACATTACACAGATTGAGGAAACATACAAATTATTTTCTAAATTCAAAATGTGTAATTTAAGATAGATTCAAAAGAGACAATGATTACGTTAATATTTTATGGCCATCAAGAATGACAATAGCGGACAAGATTTTTCATAGTTGCTTTGTAAATTAATTCAATTTAAATTCATTACAAAATTGATATTTAAGGCATACAGTCTTGAATCGCATTTTTTAATTTGGATATTTATTGCATTAAGGTGGGAGAAAATCTAGAGCTGTGTAAAAACTGTTGCTGGGAGGGTAGTGAGACGCAATCGGAAAAACATTTTTTTTATAGCAAAAAACATCGATTTCGGAGTGAAAAAAAGACTCTGCGCTGACTCGCCATGCAATAATCAATGCAATTTACGACACTGAAAATACAGAAAAACTTCTATCGAGATATCACATCAACATTTGGAAAAGGGTTTCACTACAATGATGCTCAATATCTTGGAAATTAGAGTCTCATATTCGTCGTACTGGCGCGTTTTTTCCTTTCATTTTCTTTCATGGTCCTATTTCCAAGATACATAGCAGAAAAGATGGATTTTATCCCATCGATTTACCTGTACTGAGATTTGAGGAAGAACCCTTCTTCCCCCGACTAGGTGTGAGAACTCCAGAGTCCAAATCCGCGGTTGCGTCACCGTGAATCGTCTTTGGACGTGGACGACTCGGTGCAGTCTTATTACGTAGCTTTGTGGGTTTTATGGCATTGAGGATTTCTTTGTCGATTACCTTACCCTGAGAAAAAAAAGGTTGCGAATTCCAAAAATGCTGTATTGTAAATTTTGCATTATTTTTTAGATGAAAATAAAACTAATAAACGAAAATATTAGCGCTGAATCGAGAATGCTTAATCTAGAATTAGACAATTAGATACAATTTTTTATCACCTCTCGCTCAGCTTCCTCGATAGCTTTTTTCAATTTGTGCTGTTCCAATATAGCAGCTCTCCTCTGTCTCTCCTCGTCCTTCTTTCGCGCTCTCGCCTCCTCTTTCTGTTTTTCCTGTTCCCGCCTCGTTTGCGCCTCAATCTCTTTTCTCTCTTTGAGCTCCTCTTGCTGCTGTCTCCGTTGCAACGACAGTTGTATGATCCGTTCCTTCCTTCGCTCCATTTCATCGACCGAATTCTGCAATTGGCCGCAAACAAAATTGTCACGGAATGATGGCAAAAAATATTTATAAAAATCTTCAGGCTTTACCGGCGGAAAATTTCCGGACAAAACTTCAAAAAAGGTCTCGAACGTTTTTTTAATGCTATTTCGCCGGAAGTCAACGTAAACTAATTTAACAAGGGGCATTTTAAAGGGGAAGAATTCGGCTTCGTTACTTGTTTTTTAAATTATTTTTACGATTCGTTTTTAAAATTGGACTCTATTTTGAAAATAACTATTTTTCGCCTTATTTTATCCTCTCTTTAGGTGCACCCATCTTCTAGAGGAATTTTTTTAAATACATTTTTACGATTGAATGCATGAAGAGGAAAGTTTGAGCTTTAATTTCCTTTTTTGAGCGATTTTTTTCCAAAGTTATTCGGTTTTTTGGGAAAAAAGAGGGAATTTGAACAATTCCGTATAACACGAAAACAAAGAGAGTTCATGAAAAACTTGAAGATAGCAAAAAGTTTCCTTGAGTTCAGAAGAATTTTTTCCGATTTTTTTTTTCTTATGTTGCGGCTCAAAAAAAAATTTGGGAAAAAATTCCAATGTGTTGAAAATGGTAAAATAAAGTATTTTCCCCTCTTGAAAATTTATCAATAATCCTATAGTTTTCGAGTTATGGTAATTGAATGATCCGAGCTCTGACCCGGAAAATGTTGGAAAAAAAATCTGAAATATTTCCTCCGAACTCAACGAAAACAGACGCAACTTTTTGCTATCTTGAAGTTTTTAATGAATCCTCTTTGTTTTCGTGTTATACGGGACTTTTCAAATTTTCTCATTCTTCACAAAAAACAAAATAACTTTGGAAAAATTATTGCTCAACGTTTTAAAAAAAAAAAGAAATTGAAGCTCAAACTTTCCCCTTTATGAATCCAATCGTAAAAATGTAGAAAAAAAATTTCCTCTAGAAGATGGGTGGACTTGAAGAGGAAAAAAAGGCGAAAAACAATTTTTTTCAAAACAGAGTCCAAACCGAAACAAAAATTGTAAAAATCATTAAAAATACAGGAAATGAAGCCGAATTCTCCCTCTTTAAAATGCCGCTTGTTAAATTAGGTTACGTTGACTTCCGGCGAAATGGCATATAAAAAAAAAAGAGAAGCTTGCAAGATTGAGAAAAAAAAATTGAACTTGTACAAAAAAATATAAAATTTATTGATGTTGACTTTTTGATTGCCAATTTTTAATTTTCGGACATTTTTCCGGTCTTCCATGAAAATCGACCACGGAAATGTGTACGAGTTTTACTCACAGGATCGGGATTGGCCAATTCCGTTCCGATTACAAGACCAACGCCCGATTGTCTGCCCTCGGCGCTGCTGTCGCGTTCTCTTTGTCTATCGCGCTCCATCTCACGCTGCAATTCGCGATCACGCATCTCCTGTCTCTGATGATGTCGTTCCTCCGCCTGTCGAATTCTCTCCTTCTCGAGATCTCTTTGTGCTTCCAACTGACGCTGTCTCTCGGTCGCGTTGCTCGGCAATGATTCCGGTCTCACTGTAAAATCCTCCTGCTCGATGAACGACGAAACATTGCGTTCCTTTTTCGGCGACGCACGTTTTATTCTGAGCGTTGGTTTTGGTTTCTTTGGCGCGTCATTGTCGAACGATATGTAAAAGCCCTTTTCACCGGCGTCGGTTGGATCGAGCGGCGTTACATCCGGTGTCGTCGAGGGCGACGGTGACGCCTCGCGCAACGATCCATGAGGCTGAAACGAATTTCGCGATATCGAGGGTCTCGTTGGCGATGGTATTCTGTAAGTTCGACTGCCCGACGTTATGTGCAACGCTCGAATTCCTTGCGGCAGATCATCGTCGTTTCCTGTTTGAACGAAAATAGAAAGCGCGAAATTAATGGATTTTAATATTCAGAAAATAAAAAAAAAAATTTAAAAAAAACCAATAACTCACCGATGAAGGATATATTTTGCGGTTCCATATCATCGACCGGAGGTGCGGGTACGGGTGTGTGAAGAGTAGCGTTTATCTGTCGTTTTTCCGTTGGGCTCTCGCATGTTATTGGTATGTGATGAACCGTTGGTTTCTTCGACTCGGGACTCTCGCTCATCAGCTGACTTATCCGATGAACCTGAAACAAAAATGGAAAGTTAATCAGGTGAAAAAATCGAGGCACTTGAGTGTCGTTTCATTTTTGTCATCACCATTTTTCTGATAAACATTTTCGAAAATCGCTCGTTAAAAAACTAATATCGAGACTCGTAGCTCCGATGACTCGTGAATGACGAATAAACGTTCAGATTTTTTTTCATCTACTCTCCTTCGCGAGAAAATTGAGTATCAGCATTATTATTTGTCGTTGCAATAGCGAGATGTCTCCATGAATAATTTTAGATGGGTATGGAAATTATAAAAAAAACGAACCTTGTAACTATGCTCACTGTAACTATGCTCATTGACGATCGTTTTTGTATATAAAAGATACATCTTATTTAGATAGAAAAAAGAGTCGATCGTCGAAGGTAAATTGTGGGTTGCGAGAGTAACTGTGGGAGTTTCGCGGAGGTAAGAGTGAATTTAACAACGGTGTGGGAAGACGCTGCCATGTTGGGTGTCAACAACGAGCGTCTTAAAAGGTGCATTACATCACCAACTGGTTTTTTTCCCTTTCTTTTTTCGCTCGCTCTCTCTTGCTCGCGATGACGGTTAAAGAATACGAGAGTTCCTCCACGTTCAAGTGGTCAGCACTGTCTGATACACATATACATATCTATGCATAAAAAAAAATGTATATATACATTCATATCTGAGAATAACGTCGACCTTTGCTCGTTATCCCAACGGACAATTTTTTGCGGACTTTTGACTGTCAAGCGAACTCAGGTAGGAAAAAAAATGAATTGAAAGATCAAGAGCAATTCGATAGAGTCAAATTTGCTCCGAGTAATGAAAGAAACATAGTCAAAAATGCAATAAAACATTCAAGGAAATTTTAGGAACTTTTCAATTTCAATGATTGTCACTTTAGGCGTTAATCTGAACTGACTGTGTTTTTTGACATGAAAAAGTATCATTTTTTATCACAACCGGTCAAATGTTATCGCCGAATAACTAAATCCCCTCTTCAAAGCTGGAATTTGGGGATGATCCGAGCAGCAACTCAGTGTCACAATTTTTTTACATCATTTCGGATTCATCTAAAAATCATTTTCTAGGGAAATAAATGTGGGTCGTTCCATGTCAAATCGACCAAGAGTTGGAATCGACCCCTTTCAATTTTGATGAATTTCGGTCAGAAGTTCTCGTTTTTAATAAAAGAAGTTCTACCAAAGGAAAAAAATTAAAAACAAAATTCCTGAAGTTATGCAAGATTCAAAATTTCACAATTTTTTAAATCTTTCAAGTTTATTTTTTAAATATCTCGAAAAATACTATATTATATTATATTGTGGCTACGAAAAAATAAATATTCCGAAAAAAAATTGAAAAATGATGAATTTGGAGCATTTTGAATTTTTAAAAATCGTGCAAATCCACGATCAACATTACATTTTTTGTTCCATTTTTTAAATATAATACCTTGTACTGATCTTAAAAGATTCTGAAATTTTCAGAAAGGTGTTTTGTTTTTTTTCTTCAAAAATCTGAATTTTTGAATTTTTTAAAATCGCGTAAATCTACAATCAACATTAAATTTTTGGTTAAATTTTTGAAAAATATAATACCTTGTACTGATCTTAAAAGATCCTGAAGTTTTCAGGATGGTTCTTTTTTGTTTCGAAAATAGAAATTTTTGAATTTTGGTAAAAAAAATTTTTTTTTTTACAAAATACTGTTACTTTTACTTTTTTTACTGCTCAAAATTACAAAACTACATGATTGCTCAACTTTACTTCACTGAGAGGTAGACAAAAAAAATGTCACCAAAATTCAAAAATTAATATTTTTGAATAAAAAAAACAAGATCAGTACAAGGTATTATATAAACAAAAATTTAACAAAAAATATAACGTTGATTGTGGATTTACACGATTGTTGAAAATTCATATTTTTGAAAAAACAAAAAAACAGCTTTCGGAAACTTTCAGGATCTGATAAGATCAGTACAAGGTATTATATAAAAAAAATTGAACCAAAAATTTTATACGGAACTTGAATTTTCACGATTTTGAAAAATTCGAAATTCTCTAAATTCATCATATTTGAAATTTTTTTTCGGAATATTTTTTTTTTCGTAGCTCTAAGTATACTCTTAAAGGGGAATTCAGAACGATTTTTCGTAACTATAATAGTTTTCGAGATATTTAAAAAATAAACTTGAAAGATTAGAAAAATTGTGAAATTTTGAATTTTGCATAACTTTCGAAAAAAAATTTTTAATTTTTTTCCTTTGATAGAACTTCGTTTTGTTAAAAACGAAAACTTCTGACCAAATTTCATCGAAGTTGAAAGCTGTCGTTTCCAACTCTTGGTCGATTTGACATGGAATGACCCACGTGTAATTGAAAAAGGCGCAGCAATTATTGTACCAACAACTGTTTTCATTGCGCATGTTGTCCGGTATAATTCAATGATGACTAAACGTCATGCCATACCAACAATAATTCACACACGAGTTCGGTCAACCGATAATTTCAAATGGCCGAAGAAATTATGTATCATTCGTTAGGCCTTGATCAAACATAAAAATTATGGAAAATTAACTCAGTGTAAATTGGAGTGTAAAAATGTGTTCGATTTTGCTTAAAACGGAAGTTGTTATTCAGCGTGAGGAAGAAAAAACGAAAAACTCCACGCGAAAAACCGATACTTACGGCATTTCGATGCTGTGGACTAGCGGACGACGGTGGTGTCTGATTGAAGAGAGTCGAGGACGACGGATAACCGGGAATCGGATGATGCATCTGCGTGTTACAAAGACTGTGATCACCGCCATTGAGATACCTCTGTTGTTCCTGCGAGTTGTCGTGAAGTACGAAACCCTTTTGTTGCTGGGGTGGATGGCCCCAGGCTCTCGTGTCTTGATACAATCGTGGATCTTGCTGATAAACTGAGGATACGTCCAATAAGCGGAAAAATATTTCTCGCAACGAAGATTCTTCTCTCGGATTTCGCCTCAGCGAGTCTTTCCAGCTCTCTCCCGCTGCATTTTTTTCATTCTTACCTTGTGGCTGGGGACTGTAATGAGAATCCATCGGTGACTGCTGATATCCCACAGCAGCCATTTCATTTGCCAAATTTTGACCCGGCGGTGGACGTCCCCAAGTTCTTCGTGCCGCTATCTGCGGCTGATCGTGCAAATAAAATTGCGACTGCTGGACTTCCTGTATCCTCGGCGATGGTATCGGATTCATCGTTGACATGCCGTAACTCTGAGTCCGAGCGAGAAGCGAGATTGTGTTATTGCAAAGTTAAAAAAAAAAATTTTGTAAAGTCACTGGAGAGTCTGATAAATCATGGAATTCGAAAAATGAAGGAACAAATTATTGCGGATTTATGAAGTACTTTACAAATATTTTTTTTACTTTGCCATAGCATTAGAGTAGGAAAAAACGAAATCGACGTCGGTGCAGTATTAGTGTTTTATGAGAATTGAAAAAAACACAACATTCCATCATTCTGATCCGTTAAAAAATGTAAATACATTTTTTTTCAATACCTGAAGATGTTGCTGACTTAGACTCTGCAATTGCTGTAGCTGTTGATGCATCTGTTGCTGATGCTGTGTCATTATGTGCTGTTGCTGAATTTGATTCTGTTGACTCGCGAGACGTTGAATATCGGCCTGTATCTCGCTCAGGCTGCTGTTCATTCTGTTTCAAAGTGATTTAAAAAAAAGTTAATTATTTCATTTTTTATATTTTTGATTCCTCTTAGAGGAAGTTTTTTTTGTAGGCAATTAAAATCGCATAAAAATTGCACATTTCTGCAGGGTAATCTTTGCGCTGTCAGAAAGTTTATTCTGTGAGGAAAATAAAAATTGGGAACATTACCGTCTTGGACTGATTTTTTATTTCTAATAAGCTAATTTAATGAATTCACAAAAGTCATTTACTTTTTTGGCTCCGAGAGTTTCTCAAATTTGAATTCTTTCATTTCAAGGTCAGGTAAAGGTGAAAATGGTAAGGTCGTGTCTATTCTTAGCTACACGGGCTCCGTTAGACCCGAAAAAAACGCAAAGAACAGTTGGGTCATTCCATGTCAAATCGACCAAGAGTTGAAATCGACCCCTTTCAATTTCGATGAAATTTGGTTAAAAGTTTTCGTTTTTAACAAAACGAAGTTCTGCCAATTTTTCAAATCTTTCAAGTTCATTTTTTAAATATCTCAGAAACTATTATAGTTAGGAAAAATCGTTCTGAACTCGTCTTAAAGAGTATACTTTGGGCTATTAAAAAAAATCATGAATTTGGAGAATTTTGAATTTTCAAAAATCGTGAAAATCCAAGTTGGACATTAAATTTTTGGTTAAATTTTTTTTATATAATACCTTAGCCTGATCTTTAAAGATCCTGAAATTTTCAGGATCTTTTAATTTTGGTAACATTTTTTTTTACCAAAATTCAAAAATTTATATTTCTGAAACAAAACTACACCATCCTGAAAATTTCAGGATCTTTTAAGATCAGTCCAAGGTATTATATAAACAAAAATTAAAAAGAAAATTTAATGTTAATCGTGGATTAACACGATTTTTAAAAATTAAAAAATTCATATTCTTAAAAAAACAAAAAAATCCTTTCTGAAAATTTCAAGATCTTTTAAGATCAGTACAAGGTATGATATAAAAAAAATTGAACCAAAAATTTAAGGTCCAACTTGGATTTTCACGATTTTTGAAAATTAAACATTCTCCAAATTCATCATTTTTCAAAACATTTTTTCGGAATATTTTTTCTTCCATAGCCCCAAGTATACTCTTTAAGACGAGTTCAGAACGATTTTTCGTAACTATAATAGTTTCCGAGATATTTGAAGAATAAACTTGAAAGATTTGAAAAATTGTGAAATTTTAAATTGTGGATAACTTTCGGAAAACAATTTTTTTAATTTTTTTCCTTTGGTAGAACTTTTTGTTAAAAAGGAAAACTTTTGACCAAATTTCATTGAAATTGAAAGGGGTCGATTCCAACTCTTGGTCGATTTGACATGGAATGACCCAGTTAAATAATTTAAAAAACCGGGATTTAACGGATTCTCGCGAAATTCAATACTAAATCATACTTCAAATCATCATGCACTTTTTTCAACGAAATTCGAAATAACATAAAATTCAAACGAAACAAATTCACAATGAACCGATACGAATGAACGACCTAACATAAAAAATGACTCACTGCGAGATGGATTGATGATACTGATCGAGGTCCATATTCTCAATATCGGGTGTGCGTCTTGTCTCGATAAACGGTGCACTTCCATCGTGCTCCAGCCATTTGTGTTCAACGTCTCGTACATCTTCGCTAATTTCCTAAATACGACGAAAAGAAAAAATGTTCAATTATTTATTCGACGAACAATGATCAACGAGCCTGAATTTCGACAATTTACGTTACACCTTCAGGTTCAAAATTACAAAAAAAAAAAATTCCTCTCAATTAATCGAGACACTAATTCGGAATTTCGACTTTGACATTCGTCTCAGCATCGTCACTCTCGACATCGACGTTTCTCTGATCTTTCGAGCTTCCCGAATATTCAGCCAGGTCCATCGCGGTCTTTGTAACATTTTTTCCATACTGAATTCCAATATTGTCGTTTCTCGTTAATTTCGAGCGTTGTTTGACGTCAGCCGGAGCTCGAACATTTCCGGAATCAGCGTCATCGTTCAGCAGCAAATCATTTTCACTGGAGAATAACGAGACGTAATCCGAGGCTCGTGAATCGATCGACGAATCAACGGATACCTCGGAATTATTGGTATTTATTTTTATCGTCTCAGGCGCCGAACGATAAACAAATTCGACGGAATTTTCGCTATCACGATTTTGCGGATTTCCCAATTGATCAATACCGTTGACGGTGCTTTGACGTGGAATCATCGACGAAAACATGAAGTATAATTTATCCACGACACGAGTAAACATGTTTATTGCGATGGAATTTAAAAATTTTGGCCGAAAGATGAGTGATGAATTTTGACGTTTGATTGGCTCTCATTTGTCTCATTTTTTTTCAACGCCACACAGCTCTCGATTGATTTTTCGAAAATTTCGCAACCTGAAGGTGTCCGTTAAAACGTGTCGAAGGACACTTGAATTAATTCACCTGATCGATGTGATTGACAATTAAACTCGTCGAGCAATTCCACAAACATTTGCTCATTTCGATTGCGACGAAAAGATTTACATATTTTGCTCGACATTTTCTGGATCAAGTCCACGGAAAGTCCCGCTTCTCTGAATCACATTTATCTATTTGTTTGATCAATATCACATCTTATGCAACGCACTGTGAAAGTCACCAAGGTCACGGTTCGTATTTTTATGTGTTCGGTGACAGTGCTGTATTTATAAATATAGAGCGTGATAGAAATAAAGAATAAAAACACAAACGAAAAAAAAAATATTGTTCGTACGATTGGAAATCCGTGACGTGAAAGAAAAACAAACAAGTTGATCAGTGAGTATCGAAAAAGCACGATTGTAAATGTATGATTGTTTTTAGAGTGACCATCACCAATTTAAAAACCAAGAAACAATACCAGATAAGAAAGAAAATTATACAAATTCGTATTATCTAGGATTCACGGGCGTGTCTCAAGCTTATTTATAATTAAAAAAACACTGTTGCCGTTGGAATCTGATAGTGTATGATTATCAACCAGTACTTTTCTAGACTATTTGGAGGGAGGAAAAAAAATTTGGGATTTCGGATAAAAACGGGGGGTTGAAGGGATTGTTACAAAAATTGTACTCGAAGCCATTCGTGAAAGCATGTTATGCCGGTCTCTGCACTGATCTCAGCATTTCAACGTCTCAATTATTTAATTTGGATTCATTATTATATATAGGTAATAATAATTTCTACAATGGCAACATCGAACGTGGAAAAAGGACTGCATGGACAAAATTTATGTGCGAAATCGTATAATTTATTTTCCGAATAATAAAGTTCGAAATTTTCGTGAAAAATTCAAGTTGATAATTGGTTGGAAGCAGAGTTGCCGAAATTATAATGTAAAAATAATGCATTATTTATTTTAGAAATAGTGAAAATTCTATGATAGAAAAATTAAGCATTATTTTTGTAATGAAAAATGTGAAACCTTACGATTATGCATTGAATTAATAATGAATAATGCAAAATACGTAACATTATTCATTACAATAGTAATGGATAATGCTAAAAGCTGCCATTGTCCATTATTACATTAATGGGTAATTTAAAGTAGTAACAAATTTTCATTACTATAGTAATGAATGGTACAAAACCGAAGAATAATGCATTACTTTGATTAATGCATTACATTGGGCAATGCATTACTTTTAGTAATGCATTACATTCAGCAATTAATTTCTTTGAGTAACACATTACATCGAGCAGTGCATTACTTCAAATAACGCATTACATCTATAAATAATGTATTACTTTGAGTAATGGTTTAAAGGAATAAAAATAATTTCTGTATGTAGAGAGCAATGTCAATGAAATCTTCCTTTTCGTATGATTTTCAGATGGTATGTTATTCCCTCAAATTTTTAACAGGGTAATTCGTTAGTTTAGATTCCCCTCTATGGAAATTAGTTTGTTTAGATTCCTAATTTTTTACTTCGAAAATATAATTCAGTACTTTGTTTTGATTTTTTTATTTGTTAGATCAGATTTGAACCTGCAGCATCTTTTTTTTTGTCTTTGACCGGAAATTGTCAAGAGAATAATAATTCCTGTTCATATACGATTGTCTACTTTTTTTTACTCTCGAATACTTTCATGTATTTTTTTATTCATTTGTGAATCAACCAAAAGAAAAAATCATCTTCCACTTGAGTATTTTTTTATTTGTCAGATCAAAGGAAAATGCGCAGCATATATGTATTTTATTCTCTTTCGACTCAAATTTTCAATTCTAATTTCAAATTTGGAAACGGGGATTATTAGTTCCGTTGACATTCCGATGATTACATTTTTGGTTTTTTTTTTACTTAAAAAAATGTCATAAACCCATACCATCGAGTCCCTGAACCGGTTTCGTCAATCCATATTTTCCACTTTCGTAAATAAAAGGAAGATTTTATCGCATTGTCCTATTGGACTACGAATGCATAAAATATTTTTATTCCGAATAATGCATTATTCAAAATATTCAGTATTATAGTAATGAAAAATTAACGCTACTTTGCAACATCTATTACTTTAATAATGGATAATGGAACCTTTTTGGATTACTCATTATTTCAGTAATGAATAATGTAACTCTTTACACATTATCCATCACTTCAGCAACGGATAATGTAATGCTTTTCCAAGTACTCATTAATAACGTAATGCATAATGTTTCATTTTTTCATTTTCCAGTACTAATGTAATGCTTAATGGTCTGACATTTGCATTAACTAAAAATATAATGCAATCTTTTTTTCATCACACTTTTCATTGAATGAATAATGTATAATGGAAGTTAAGTCCCATTATTAAGTGAAAAAATAATCATTCATGAAATCGATAATGCATTGTTAAAATAATGGATTTTTTGCAACTCTGGTTGGACGAATAGTGTATTTTCGCAGATAAATTTTTGGTGCATGAAGCTCGTGGAGGAGATGGAAATTTAACGAATGCGTACCTTGAGCGAGAAGGGACGCTGCGGTTTTTCTTGTGTGTTTTGTTGTATAACGGGGGGTGTCTCGGCTATGTTTGACGGGGTCTCTCCAGCAGATCCGGAGCTTATCGGGGTAGGGGGACCATGCTCCACGGGGCTGTCCCCCCCTGAAGTCGACGAGGAAGGAGATTTAACCTTACCCTGTAACCAGCCCAACCAGCGCGCCCTGTTAAGGTACCTTGAGCAGTCCTCCACCGTTTCACCCCAAAACATACCCATTCTCTTTCGGACACCCTTTCGACGGACTCCGTGCAGCCAACGTCATTTTTCTCCCTTTCTCTCTCTTTTCTTTTTTCTGACAAATATTTTTCTCTCGTAATAATTATCTTTCTCGTACAAGCAGCAGTCTCAACTATAATAGGCCGATACAACTATCTCAAGGATGCTTTGACGTAAAGTTGCAAAAGTTGCCAAATTCTAAAAATTCTTGCAATTTTCTTTTCTAAAAGCATTCTATAAACTGGAGAGTTTTACGGATTTTTTTAATGATTTTTTTTCAAAACACCCTTCCCTCTTAGCAATATTTTTTTGCGATCTTTATATTTTTTCTGCCAAAAACCACGAAATTTATTCCTTTTTTTATGCTGTCAAATGTATATGGGGCATTCCGAGTCAAATCACGTGGTCATCGGCCTGAACCCCTCGGATTTAGTTGACGATGTTTTTTTTTGCATATTTTGCTCCAAAAAAAAGAGATGATTTTTTCCAGATTTATATCACTTGTTTTACCCCATAACATATTTTTTTGTCATGACTGTTGAGTAATAATTTGGACCAGTTTAAAAATTCTGAATTTTTTGGCATAAATTCTATAACTAAAAACTAGTATTTTCATCATAGCTTAAGAGTGGAACGAAAATAATTTATATTTTTTTATTAATTAAAGAAAAAAAATTGTTTACAAATATTGTAAATTAAATATTTCAATGATGGTTCCCTGTAGGATACAAAAAAAGAAAAATAAATCATATCTTGGTAAAAAAAAATTTTCCTATATTTTGATAATATATTTTATGTATTTCGATAATAGATTTTCTATATTTTCAGAATAGTTTTTTGATAATCGTTAAATCAAGTTTTTATATTGTTATGGTGCTCCATCCGAAAAGTAATAGATTTTTTCAATGCCATAATCAATCGATTTTATGAAATCTATTATCAAAATATAGCATTTTTTTTTTTTTTTACCAAGATACGAATTTTTTTTCCCCTATAAGGAACCATAATTAAAAGATTCAATTTTCGAAATTTGTAAACAATTTTTTCGTTAAGTAAAAAAATTATAAAAATTATTCTCGGCCCACTCTCAAACTATGATTCAAATATTTGTTTTTAATTATAGATTTTATGAAAAAAAATTCAGTATTTTAAACCTGGTCCAAATTCATTTTCACTCAAAAGTGATGGAAAAAAAAATTATTTTATAAGGTAAAACAAGTGATGAAAATCTGAATAAAATAACGTCTTATTTTTGGACCAAAACATGTAAAAAAAAAATTCGTCAACTGAATCCGAGAAGGGTCAGGTCGATGACCACGTGAGTTGAGATGGAATGCCCCATATACAGGTAATTTTTTCAGAGTTTACTCTTCCTCTTCAGACCAATAATTAAATTAACAAACGCATACGTAAAACATCCTTGATGGCAATAAAAAAAATAGTATATTGAAATAACAATAATCGTGCTAGAGCTATGATATTCAAAAAGATATTCTATATGAAAAAAAAAATATCTCGTTTCTAAATTTTCTCTTTGTGCACTTGGCTTCGGGCTTCATATATATAATGAACAAACAAAAATTACATGCATCCAACACCCCCCGTGAAGTATGAAAAAAGAATTCACGAAACATTGATTAAAACGATTTTCAAATTTCTCGACGATGCAATGAAAACAAAACAAAACGAATATATACAGATATCCCTCGTTCACAACGATCGGGCAAAATACGATCATTGGAACAAATGTGAACGAAAAAAGGGCGACATTTATACACAAAAAATTAGAGCACTTCCACCCCGAGAGCAGAATAAGCAACTTTTTGGTTGCTCAAGTCGTGATTGAAGATTATGATACAAATGAGATGTGAAGAAAACACTGATTCAATAGGACGCGCTAGTGATACTGCAGATATATGCATGAGCGACAAAATGGGCGGGAGATGGAGAAAAGTAAAAAAAAAAACAATGAAAAAATGAAGAATAATTATGACGATAAAGTGATGATTTTTCACGAGACACAATTGATCAAAACGAATTGAGTCACGATGACGATCATTCAAAACGGCAAATGAGCGCTTTCCTTCGCTCGAACCCTTTTTGCTATGAAAGAAAATAATCCCCAATTCCGTTTTGATCGTTAAACGGAATTTTCTACCTTCGTAACTGCCTGCAGAAACGCCGCCTTTCCAACTTCCTGTCGTTGCTTCGACACCACAAACTCCAAACGTCTCTTTTCGTTTTCGATCCGTCGACGTTTCTCTTCGAGTTTCAGACGCACATTGTTCAGCTGCGATGCCATTATTCCATTTCCACCATTCTCGTCTGACGAAGGAGAGAAAAGAATTGTACTCAAAGTGTCTTTCAAATAACTTTAGCTTTCTACGTGAAGATGTCTTTAATAAGAAAAAAACAAAATTTGGCATGCAGTGATCGGCAATATCGATATTTTCGTCAATTTAATTATCGCTAATTACTCTGTGTTAGAAAACTTTATAATTGTTCCCATAAATACTACTCATTATTACGGTACTCAGTAATTAGGCAGTAAGGTATTTCTAATATTTGAAAATTCGATAATTCATGGTCGATTATTATCCAATAAACCTATAACTTGTAATTTAGATCAAATAATTACTCAATAACCATGTAATTAAAATTTTGCTCTTATGAATTACTGATTTTTTCTAAAAATTAGGTAATTGTTCCTTCTAATTATTAATTATCCAAGTAATTAAATCTTTAAGTACTCTAATTACTATTTTTGTATGAAATTAGTTAATTATTCTTTGCAATTATTAATTATTTGATAATGCATATTTATGCTTGTAAATTTGTTTAGTGAAGTTTAGCAAAAACCCTGATAGCCAGTGTTGTACTATAAAAACTTGTTCATCCGTAGCTTGGAATCAGTTTGACGCCAAGTTTACGGTAAGTTTTTGGTGAGCAACATTTGGATACAAGTTGATCGAAATCTAAGGCCGGTAATTGAATACGAGTTGTAGGCAACCTTGTACACAAAATATGCTTCAATTTTTGTACAAGTTTACTCCAATAACATCTACAATTATTTGTGGTCAAGTTGTACTTAAATTGTGAAGGAATATATAATTAATTAGTAATTTATATATCTAAATTATTAATTATTCAAATAATTGGTAATTGAAATAGTTCAATAACTAATTACTTGAATAATTAGTAATTTTGGTATATGCATTACTAATTATTCAAATAACCAATAATTGACATAATTTAATTATAAATTATTCTAATAACTAATAATGAAAATAATTCAATTACTAAATAATTTAATGATAAGTATTTTAAAGAATACGACTACTAATTTTTCTAATAATGAATAATTCACAGAATACACATTCAATATCGAAATAATTCGTAGTATTGGTCTTTAAATTACTGATTATCGAAATACCTAAAAAAATAGTGGATGATAATATTAATTTTGTAAATAACGATTAATTAAAAATCTGAATTTTTTTTTGCCGATCACTGTTTGCATGGCTTCTTTATTTTTCCTAGTGTTTTTCAAACCTCTTCAACGAGTAAGTATTTTCATAAATTCAAGATTAGGCGAAAGCTTAACGAACGACCAAGAATAATAGGAAAGCTTTGGATAAATTCCTGCTTCGCGCGATTTTTTTTAGACTTTTGATAAACAAAAAATAGCGTTATTTTTTGTAATCGTGCAAATTAAATTCCCTCTGAATTCAATACCATTTATTCTTGTCTTTATAAGCAGAATCATCTTACCCGTCGAATGTTGTTCGGTTTGTTGGCTCTGCTGACTCTGTTGTTGCCACGTAGTTGTGTTGGGTAAAGTGGCAAACGTAGTCTTTTTCTCTCCAATGGCGTTGCCATTGCTCTGACCGTTTTTCTTGGTCGTCGAATTCGTCGTTTTTGCGGCCATAGCCTCGCGCTCTTGTTCCGTGTAATTCAAATTTATACCCTTTTCCGAATTCTGACGACTGAGATTCGCGAAACTCGCCATTTTCGTCGCATCGCCGTCCGTACTGTCGTTCTCATTGGAATGTAGAATATTCTTGAGTACCACGTTATTCAGGCTCGTGTTCGAGGCTTGTCTCCTCAATCGAGGCGGTGGTTCGTCATTGGCGTAACCATTGTCGGATAATATGTGCTGTACACCGCTGCCATAAACATCCTGGACACTCGAACGTGCCGGCAAAGTCGGTTCCATTACCGACTTTTTTCCAACGTGAGCTCCAATCTCATTGTCGGAATTTCTCACGCACCCAAAATTGTGCAAATTGTCCTGTGGAAAAATTACAACCATCATTTCACGTTCTCGTATATTTTCTTTGTAATTTTGAAATTTGAAATTTTTTAAAAATATTCTATTTACTTTACCTGAGATCCACCAAAATTTTCTATAGTCAGCTGAGAATCGTCGGTAACGCTGTTTCTCCTCGAGCGTCTTCCGGCGTAAGAACTTCGTCTCTGATCCTCCCAATTGCTCGGCCGTCCAGCGGCTTCGGCCCTGGCCGAAAATTTTTCATCGGCGACCGAGCTGAGCGTTGGCACTCCTTTGACACGATGAACGATAAAATTCTCCTCGCTGCCTCGCCTGGAAAGAAAATTTTGTAACATTGTAATTTTAGTGTTTTAAAATAAATGTTGAGAAAATCGTGAGGTTTTTTAAATTGTGTCGCAAAGGGAAAAAGAATAAAACGTGAAATCAATGTTTTCTTAATGGGGCATTCAACGCCAAATCGACCACTTTTGACCCCGATCCCTTTCGATTTGACTGAAATTTTTAATCCTTGTCTACCTTATGAAAAACATTTCTTAGAATTTTTTCGAGTTTTTTTACCCAACCAAAAAAAAGTTATGATTTTTTTTTTAATGGCTCATTTAAACCTTAACTTGATAACTTTTTCAAAATTTGTCTTATCGGCACGTTATTTTTTCAAAATTTTCGTTTTCAAATGTACTTTTTGAAAAAAAAATACAAAAAAATTATTCAGAACTTTCTTCTATTTTTTACCTTAATTTTTCGAAAGAATCAATTTTTTTTTTATAATTACCACTTTTAATTTTTGTTTTTATTTTATTTTTTCCAAATTTGGAAGTTCTCTGAACACCCTCAAAAATGTTCAGAATGGCGTTATGAGAAATAAGGGTTGTTGAAACATTTTTTTTTTTCAATTGAAAAAAAATAAATAAAAAAAACACCACTCTGAAAAAATTTAAGGATTTGCAGAAAATGTCAAAGTTTGATATAATAAAAAGAAAAAAAAATGGTAATCATCGAGACATTTTCGATTTTTTTCAAAAATCTAAAAAAAACAATGCAGATGGGTTTCAATAATATTTTGTATTTTTTTTCAAAAAGTACATTTAAAAACAAAAATTTTGAAAAAAAAACGTTCCGACAAGTCAAATTTTGATAAAGTTACAGCTATTCAAAAAAAAGTATTTTTTTCAAAAATTCATAACTTTTTTTTGGTTGTGTAAAAAAATTTGAAACAATTCCTAGAAACGTCTTTCATAGGGTAGAAAAGAATAAAAAAAAAATTTCAGCCAAATCGAAAGGGGTCGGGTTAAAAAGTGATCGATTTGGCGTGGAATGCCCCTGATACAATAAATCAGAAAATGAATGAATTTTTCAATTACCTGTCGTCGTAAGAATGACTCTCGACAGTTTGTTGCAACGAGTGAGACTTCTTCACGGAATTCGAAGGAGCGGCTTTGGCAACTGAAACGTCAAAAATGGAATCAGTCGCATTCATCGATGATCGAGTAAACTCGAGGTTGCTAGTTTCATTTTCAATCTGGCACACTAAATCCACAATAAAAACAAAAACATTTTTAATTTTTATAAATAACGATCACTAGTATCTTTTCAATTTTTTCATTCCTTGAGATTAAAGAAAAAAAAAGAAACGATAGAGCGCGATTACATTTACAGATTAATGAGAAAGTGACGAAAATCGTAATTTCCGTGCATCACTTTTCTCTATTCTAAACAAAAAATCGACTGCTGTCCTAGAGACTGATAACAGGTGATAACGATGAGGCACGAAAATACGATTTCACGATTGCAATTCAAACTTCAAAGATTCAAAAATTAATCAATAATTTTTTCTTCAAAGCTTGGGCTTCAAAGGGGTGAGAATTTTTTTTTACGCAATTCGTGAGTTAATCTCATCCCAAGACAAAAATCTCTGGCATCGATAAATTCGTTAACGCAGAGTTGTGTCACAAATCTGAAAATGAAAAAACGGATTGGGTATCTCGGGGGAGGGTGTAACGGATCAACTAGATGATTTTATCAAACGTAGAAAACAAAAATACGACAACGAAAGACGAGAAAACGAATAAAACAGAAACACATGATAAATATAAATGGAATACATCGCAAAACATATCAACAAACTTAACATGGAGTGGAATATCGCAACGCGAGATGTAGCTTTCCTTTCTGTGCAATTTATAAGGAACGATTTGAAGGACAAAAAAAAATTGTTAACACATGAGCGATCGATGAAAAGTATTAAAAAGAAGCATGCAAAATAATATTTTTCAAATAAAGCCAATGTCAGTTATAAAAGCTGCAGCCAATGTTTTCACGGTCTCAGGTCTGTCTATCGCATAAATTTTCTATTTATTTATGTATATATATTATTTTTTTTTTTTATCCGACCGCTTCCATGCAGGAATCGTCTTTGGAGTCGCACGACTTTCCAAACGACGACAGGCTTTTTCACACAATTTTATGCAAATTATAATTATGAAATTAACAAGCAATGCTCCTAAACCTGATTTCTCATCTTATTCGAGGCATCGTTGCTAAATTAATGCCACGATTTAAATGCCGAAACGCGATTCACTAAAAACTCCAATTAAAAATCCATTTTTCTTTTACAAAGAACCGAGCGCTTTGCGCTATTCAAGCCAGTTCTCAATTTTTGCAAAACTCAAGTATGTGTACTAGGGCGATTTTTTTTCGACTTTTTTTTTATTTCTTTCACTCCCCACCCGAAATTTTGTTGCATATGTCTGAAAGAATATTCCCTCTAAATTACAGCCCTTAATATTAATTACTTTTCCTTCGCGTGATAAGTTTTTCCATCTAAAATACACGTAAATCAAAAACTTTTTTCTTCAAAATTTTACCACTCCGCGGTTTTTTATGCTATCGTATTGATTTTGGTCGCAATTTACGCAGAATTGAACGATCTTTGAAAGTGTCTTCAACAGCGCAAGTGTAACTTACACTGGTGAGATGTTACGAGGTCACTAAAGTTGATTTTTATCTACAATTCTCGTTTTTTCGATGTTATCTCCTAAATGATTAACTTTACCGAAAAAATGTAAAGAAAATTTTTTCAGAAATTTAATTTTCTACAAAAAAGGTCCTTTAGACCTAATTGCTAAAATCAATATTTGTTGAGATATTGAACCTCAACTTATTTGTGATATGAAAATTTCTATGGATTATCGAACCAAAAGTTTCAAATGGTTGATATTCCATATCATATCACCACTCGTGATATGATATGTGATATGGTGAGATGATATGGAATATCAACAATTTAAAACTTTTGTTTCGAAAAAATACACAAATTTTATGCCATAAATAAGTTAACGTTCAATATCTCAAAAAATATCATTTTTAGCAGTCAGGTCGAAAGGACTTTTTTTGTAGGAAATTAAATTTTCAACAAAATTTCCCTTAGCGATTTTTCGGTTAACTTAATTATTTCGGAGATAACAGCAAAAAGTCGAGAATTTTGGGTAAAAATCAAATTTAGGGACCCGTGCCATCTCACCAGTGTAAGTTACACGCTGTTCAGGACACTTTTAAAGATCGTTCGATTCTACATAAATTGCGACCAAAATCAATGTGATAGCATAAAAACCCGCGGAGTGGTAAAATTTTGACAAAAAAAGTTTTTGATTTACGTGTATTTTAGATGGAAAAACTTATCACGCGAAGGGAAAGTACTTAATATTAACATTAAGGGCTGTAACTTTCAAAGAATTTTCTTTCAGACATATACAACAAAATTAGGGGTGGGGAGTGAAAGAAAAAAAAATAAGTCGAACAAAAAATCGCCCTAATGTGTACACTGTAAAAAAATCTACAAGAATCTAGCAATAGTTCTGGCAGCACTCGATTGCTAACATTCAAAAAAATACGAGGGACAAAACTGTCTAGAGGTGCATTGAAAATTTTTTTCAATAGCTTCTCGATTTTACTTTCATTAAAAAAAAAAGGAATCGTCAACTCCAAAAACCTTAGAAAATCGATTTTTTCGAGTTCGAGAGTGCGAAATTTGTGCGTTAGCATTTAAATCATAGTAAATGTGCGAAAGTCGTTTTTTTAAGGAGTTCAATGATCCAGGATACAAATGACGAATCCTCGATCCTACTCGAGACGAGCAAAATGAAAACATTCGTCAATGAAACAAACGGCGCGAAAATCGCAAAATTAGCCGAGGCGATGAACAAGAGGAAACCACCTAGAATGGATGATTGATTGATTTGTATTTTTTTTTTTTTTTTTTTTATTCTTTTCGTTTTATCAACGGATACCTGTGAAGCCTGGCGCGGACACGGAGAGGTTGCTTCTCAGATCAGGTATCGGAGTTATAGACTGCGGTAGACTTCTTTTATGAGCTACCCCGTGACTATTGCGCGGGCAGGCTGGAAACCACCCAATTTCGGTTCATTGGTAAACCGGGTAGATTGTGGTTGGACGATTAGAAGAAGGCGTAGAGGTATAGGCGTTGTTGTCAAGCATCGAGAAGTTTTAGGCCATAGAAATATATATATATATAATATATCGAAATATTCGAAAGTGTATAAACTTCAAGAATTCTTTCTTTTCAATCCTTTTTTTTTCTCTGTTCCACTTTGTATTCCACGTGATCTTGTTTCTTATCGTTTGGAAAAATTTCCCCCCCAGTAAGAACTAACAAGGATTAATTGGGAGCAGAGTTGTAAATAATGCATTGCTGTATTTATTACCCATTATACTGCATAATGTGAAATGGATAAGTGTACCATTACAAAATACAAAAGTAATGTGTAATGAATGCGTGTTCCATTACAAATAAAAAAGTAATGTGAAATGGATACATGTCCCATTACAAATAAGACAAGTAATGTGTAATGGATGCATGTCCCATTACAAATAAAAAAAGTTATGTGTAATCGTTGCATGTCCCATTACAAATAAAAAAGTAATGTGTAATGGATGCATGTCCCATTACAAATAAAAAAGTAATGTGAAATGGATGCATGTCCAATTACAAACAAAAAAAGTAACGTGTAACGGATGCATGTCCCATTACAAATAAAAAAGTAATGTGAAATGGATGCATGCCCAACTACAAATAAAAAAAAGTAATGTGTAATGTATGCACGTGCCATTACAAATGAAAAAAGTAATGTGTAATGGATGCATGCCCCATTACACATTGTTTAAAGTAATGGGTAATGCATTACTTTTACATTGCTATTTTCACAACTCTGATTGGGAGTAAATTGTTGGAGGTTTTTCGTTATTCTTCTGGATCTTATGACTCTGGGGCGAGTGTCGGTGTGTATTGAAACACTGATAAGAAGCGTGATACCATTTCGACTGTGAGCTTGTGAAAAATTGTTGTTTAAAAGAAAAAGCGGAATTTCAACTTTTGTCTCGTACTCCTTTCCTCTCTGTTATTTTTTTTTCTGGGTGTCGCGAATGTTGGAAAGCCCCCAGTCGCTATGGAACTCCATGAATAAACGTATAATAAAGGTAAATTATATAACGGATAAGAGTTCGAGAACGGGCGTTCAACCCCCACAGATGTCTGCCACCAAATATATACATATTATATGAATATTATATGTATATAAGTTTCTTATTTTCTTTTTTTTATCAGACAGGATTTGGAGGATCAGTGCGAAGTCGTTCGGAGCACAATATTGATTATTGTCTCGTTAATTACTATTATTATTGCAATTATGATTATTGTTGTTGTTGTTGTTGTTATTATACTTGTGCCTGATTCCGGAACCGTACGTACCATCTAAAAACTGCAACGCTCTCTCCTCACCAGGATATTTCACGCACTTTACCGGATGTATCTCGAGTACGTTGTACATATCGGCTAGAAAAACTACCAAATTTTGCTTCATGGACCTGAAAAACGAAAAATTCGAGTATTAAAAAAAATGCATCGATCGAACTCTGTCAGTATTCGTAATATTGATTATAAAATAATTTACCCCGGTGACGAATTGCATTTTTTCCATAGAAATAATAAACCATAAAGTACAAACAAATTTTGGTCTCAAATCCATCGCGTTAGGTATCAAATGAAAGCTCATTAACGGACGAGTGTAAAGGATATAATTAGTGTCTTCAAAACTTTAAAAAAGGTCTGGAACGTTTTTTATGCCATTTCGCCGGAAGTCAATGTAGACTAATTTAACAAGCGGCATTTTGAAGGGGAAGAATTCGGTTTCATTTTCTGATTTTTAAATTATTTTTACAAATTGTTTTTAGATTTGGACTCTATTTTGAAAACAGCTGTTTTCACCTTTTTCCCCTCTCTTCAGGTACACCCATCTTCCAGAGGAAATTTTTTAAATACATTTTTACGATTAGGGTCATAAAGGGAAAAGTTTGAGCTTCAATTTCCTTTTTTTAAAAACTTTGAGCGATATTTTTTACAAAGTTATTCTGTTTTTTGTAAAAAAAAAGAGGAAATTTGTAAAATCCCGTATAACACGAAAACAAAGATTCATGAAAAACTTCAAATAGCAAAAAGTTGGATCTGTTTTTGATGAGTTCAGAGGAATTTTTTCAGATTTTTTTTCCAAAATTTTTTTTTCCTCATTTTCTGGGTCGGAGCTCGGATCATTCAATTACCATAACTCGAGAAATATGAGATTATTGATAAAATTTCAAGAGGGGAAAATACTTCATTTTACCATTTTCAACACATTGGGATTTTTTTCAAATGTTTTTCTTACATTTTTTTCCAGCTTCAACATGAGAAAAAAAAAGGTTGGAAGAAAAAATCGGAAAAATTCCTCTGTACTCAACGAAAACAAACGCAACTTTTTGCTATCTTGAAGTTTTTCATGAACCTCTTTGTTTTCGTGTTATACGGAATTTTTCGAATTTTCTCTTTTTTCACAAAAAACAGAATAACTTTGGAAAAAAAAATCGCTCAAAGTTTAAAAACAAAGGAAATTGAAGCTAAAACTTTCCCCTTTATGAATCCAACCGTGAAAATGCATTAAAAAAATTTCCTCTACAAGATGGGTGCACCTGAAGAGAAGGAAAAAAGGCGAAAAACAGCTGTTTTCAAACAGAGCCCAAATCTAAAAACAATTTGTAAAAATAATTAAAAAATCAGGAAGTGAAACTGAATTATCTCCTTTAAAAATGCCGCTCGTTAAATGAGTTTACGTTGACTTCCAGCGAAATGGCATAAAAAAACATTCAACACCTTTTTTGAAGTTTTGTCCGAAAACTTTTCGCCGGAAGTGTTCACTTTTTGGAAAATGGAGGATATTGAACAAAAATTATCTGAAGAAACATTACCAATGACATGTTTTACCGGAACATGAAAAAACGCTTTATTTTTACTAGTCGATCAAATTTCGCGGGGTCAAAAATAAATTCAGAATCGTGGAAACTGAATTCGATTGTAATTATTAAAAAAAACTATCAGATACAATTTTTTGAAGCAATATTTTTTTTAACTTTCAAGCTCAGTTCAGCATATCAATGAAAACATTTTTTTGTACTCCTTCGTGATGAATCTTTGAAAAGATATTTTTTTTTGTATCTCTTACCCTCTCATGTAAGTAACGTCCTCGGGTTGCATGTGAAATATCGAATAGGGAAGGCATCTCATGCAAAAAGCGTGCACCAGCGATAGATTGTGAAGTGCATCGGCGACCGACGGTCTCTTCGATACTCTGATCTCCATCCAATTTAATTCACCGGGACAGTAGAATGCAACGACAGCGGCGAGACCGACGCCGTCGCACAGCGATTGAAAATCCTTGGCCGCTGGTAAATCGGGCAAACGAGTTTTATCACCGGGACCCTCGTCCGATTGGATCTTCGCTATCAGAGCGTGCGATGCGTGACTTATCCAAAGCAAAAGGCCTTTCTCGTGATCGGTAGGATTCGCGACATCGGCCGGTGGATCGAAACGATGAATCGCCGATACGACACGATCCGCCGTCACCACTTCCTTAGCGTACAAGACCATAAGGCCTTCTATCACAGCCATATGCGCAGACTGAAAAAGAAATAAAAGATAATTCAAAATTACTGATATCGTTTCCGAAATAATAATAATCGAGTCATTGAATTTTTGGAGTTTAGCAGCCGAAGAAGGAATTGATAAATTCCTGAATTAAAAAATTCCCTTCCAGAGTTGTAAATAATGCATTACTTTGATAACGCATTACTGTATTAATTACCCATTACACTGCATAATGTGAAATGGATGCATGTCCCATTAAAAATTAAAAAAAGTAATGTGTAATAGATGCATGTCCCATTACAAATAAAAAAAGTAATGTGTAATGGATGCTTGTGCCATTACAAATAAAAAAAAGTAATGGGTAATGTATCCACGTTCCATTACAAATTACAATTTAAAAAAAAAAGTAATGTGCAGTGAAGAATATTCCATTACAAATAGAAAAATTGCCGTGCTTGTACTAGAAACTTGCACATTGCTGTCTCATTATTTGATTTGCTGTCTCACAATGATCACAAATGATTCATAAAATTAAAAACTAGAAGCAACAAAAATAGACAGTTAATCGTTAAATATGAAGTACGGAAATGTACTCAACCCCAAAAATTATCCAACTTTATATTGAACTGGCTTTTACACGCTGTTACCCATAATTATAAGCAATCTAATAAAAGTTACAAGTTACTGATACAAAATTTGTCGCTTTATTGAATCCCTAAATAATGTGCATGTTCTTTTTTTTAACTTTATGGATCATTTGTGATAATTGTGGATGAACTTTTAGTGAGCGAAATAAAATAATGAGACAGCAATGTGCAAGTTTCTAATACGCTCACGGCAATTTTTCTATTTGTAATGGAATATCCTCCATTGCAAATTACTTTTTTTAAAATTGTACATAATTTGTAATGGAACGTGCATACATTACACATTACTTTTTTATTTGTAATGGAACACGCATCCATTACACATTACTTTTTTCATTTGTAATGGCACATACATCCATTACACAATACTTTTTTTATTTGTAATGGAACATGCATCCATTACACATTACTTTTTTTATTTGCAATGGAACACGCATCCATTACACATTACTTTTGTAAAATTTGTAATGGCAAACTTGTCCAATACGCATTGTTTAAAGTAATGTGCAATGCATTACTTTTACATTACTATTTTCACAACTCTGATTCCTTCAATGGTTAAGCCTCGTTAGAGAAAATCATTTCTTATATTTTAAAAAATGTATTAGAAATGTGACCTTTGAGAAATTAAGTTTTTTAATTATTAAACCCAGAATAAAATTTCATGACTTGTGATTCTGGTCCCAAAACTTTCTTCCAGATGCATTAATTTTTTTTAAATTGTTCTATGCAAATTTAACAAGATATTTGATAAAACAGCTGACTAAACTCACCATTTTGAGTGGTGAATTTTGTATGAGTATCGTCTCGGTGAGCTGAGTGTTGTTCGGCTCGGCAACGTAGACGCCCTTTCTCGCGAGTGCCTGGAGTATTCCCCAATGATTCTGATTGTGATAATTCGGATCCGAGTAAATGTTGGCAAGGGCCATGCAGTAGAGCTCGGCATTTGATAGCGTGTGAACGATCTGCGGCTTCAAATGTTCCTGATCCTGCGAATTGAGACGACAAAAAAAAAAATGTTATCACATGCAGACAGGTAAATCGTGTACAAATTTGAATTAAATCCCTTGAATTGGGGGATGGCCTTCGCTGTGGAGGAGGATCGATCGGGGAGTCTCCGTCAGGGATTATACAGTCGGGTTGCCAACCATCCAATTTGTGTATCAAGCTCTCTCTTTCTCTCTCTCCCTCAGCTTCGAGTACTCAGAGGAGACGTTTAGAAGCGAAGTGGGCGAACGGTAATTGACCTCGTACAGACGTCGAAGATACTAATAAGACGGCGCCGCCAAGTTGAAACAACAGAGTCAATGGAATTAATCTCAACGTTTCCAACTTGCAGACGATCTTGCGATCAAACATTGCCAGATAAAGAGGAAATAAAAATCTCGAATTCAATTATATTTCAATTTAAGGGGGAACGCCACTGCGAAGGGTCAAAAAAATCGATTTTTTTTCCATTGTTTCCATATGCATTCAAAAATATGTAAACATATTTTTAACTCAAAATCTCAAAAATTGACTGAGATATAAGTATATGGGGCGTTCCATCCCAAATCGGACAGTTTGAAAAACTTTTTTTTTATTTCCTCAAATTTTTTAAATTTTTTTAGTACACATCAAAGTACCCTTGTTGGTAAATTTTGAGATTTTTTTGATTACCCGTTCAAAAGATATTAAATTAACAAAAAAAAACGCTCTTTTTTTTTTGTATTTTGGTCATAAGTTCTTTAATAATGGTCCAAATTGAAAGTTTTTTTTTGCAATTTCTAGTTTTTTATGGCATTTTCAGAAAAAAATACAACAAAAATATTTGACGTGTTTTTAAATGAATTTTTTGAATTTTAGACTTTAAATCGCGTTTTTAAAAGTGAGTGTATATTTCTTTTGTTATTTTTTAACATTTTAACATCTATCTATTCAACAATTTTCAAGCTAGTCCGATCGTGGGATTTCCATAACACCGTTGTTATTTTATTTTTGAAAACTAATTGTTTTTTTTTATTTAAAAAGTTTTATAAAAAAGTGTCAAAATAAATTCTAAATAATGAAAAAAATACTATACAGTGACGAAAAGTGATATTCATAATAATTGATAAAAAAAAAATTTGTTTTCAAAAATCGAAAAAAAATAGTAATTATAAATAGGAAAAATTTTAGGACATAAAAAAAAGTTTTTCTAACTGTCCGATTTGGGATGGAATGCCCCATATACACTACCGGCGAAAAGTTTCCGGATAAACCTTAAAAAAAGGTCTGGAACGTTTTTTTATGCCATTTCGCCGGAAGTCAACGTAGACTAATTTAACAAGCGGCATTTTAAAGGGGAAGAATTCGTCTTCATTTCCGTATTTTTTAAATTATTTTTACAAATTGTTTTCAGATTTGGACTCTATTTTGAAAACAACTGTTTTTCGCCTTTTTCCCACTCTCTTCAGGTGTCCCCATCTTCTAGAGTAATTTTTTAAATACATTTTTTAAATTGGATTCACAAAGAAGAAAGTTTGAGCTTCAATTTCCTTTTTTTCAAAACTTTGAGCGATTTTTTTCCCCAAATTTATTTTGGTTTTTGTGAAAAAAGAGCAAATTTGAAAAATCGCCTATAACACGAAAACAAAGAGGATTCATGAAAAACTTCAAAATAGCAAAAAGTTGCGTCTGTTTTCGTTGAGTTCAGAGGCATTTTTTCAGATTTTTTTTTTTCTAAAATTTTGTTTTCTCATTTACGTCGTTATATCTTAAATATTTATACTCGATATCTCAAAATAACTTTTTTGAATACGGTGGCATCGATTGCTAGAAAACCAATAGACTGATTGAAATTCTTTTTAAATTTTTGTAATCGCATTAGCTAAAATTGTGCATTGCCGATTTACAAAATTTTGAAAATTACTATTTTTTAATAGCTTTTGAAAATAAAAAAAAGGTCAATAAAAGAAGAAAAAAAAATCAAATCAGCGTCATTTCGTGAAAAAAATTATTTTTTAAAAATGACTACGCTCAACGATATCACTGTTTCGTAGATTAAAAAGAAAATTTGGGTTTTTTGATTTCAGATAATTTTTCATTGCTGTATCACTGCCACAGGAGGAGTCATTTTTTTTTATTACGTCATTATACGTTCATGGTAATAACTTTGTCAATTTTTTATATTTTTCAATAAAAATTTGTATGAATATAGTTGAATATAAACTTAATAAATTGCTTTTTGTCTGATCCTCAAATGATCATCCCTATTTATAATAAAAAAATTCCCGAAAATCGACTAGCCCCGCCACAGTGGCGTTCCCCCTTAATTCAATTTATATCGATTACCATCGATTTATATGGAATAATATCGATTGGGGATTGCGAAAATTTTCGAAATAAGAAGAAAAAACCACAGAATCGTCCCGTGAAAAGGAACGAGGGGATGAAAAGGGCTTGAAGGGATCAATTACAGGAAAAAACACGAGTGCACGCTCGAATTCTCTCTTCTGGCTTTTGCGCAGGTGAAAAAGAGAGGCTCTGGGATAACGAACTCCTGGAGAAGGGCCAGAGGCTCTCGAGGGCCTCCATTATACAAGAAACGAGAAAAAACTCACGGATAATTACTGTACCACTGCAATTTCTCTCTCGCTCTCTGTTTTCAGTGAACTCGAGTTGCTCGTAATAGGAATAGAAAAATCTTCTACGATGCGGAATCGCTGCATCGGCCCAGAAACTCGAGACTCTGCGAATACATGGGCTTCTCTCATTGGACAACGTTGAAGCAACGAAATGGCAACTCACGTCGAGGGTAGCAATAAATTATGTAAGGTTGAGCGAGACAATAAAAAATGCGATCCATTCACCTTGAGGTTTAGAATAACGGCGAGTATCTCCGTGTAGGAATTCTCGAGGATACGAGTACCTCGTTTTATGAAAAAGAATTCGTCAATTACACACATTTTTCTGTTGTCAAGTTTGTAAAAAAAAATTTTTTTTCTTAATCGAATAGAGGGACGAGTTTGTCTGGAATTTGTTTTTGGGTTTCGAGAATAATTGGAGGAAATTTCCCGGGTCCTTTTCCGTGGCGATATCGCGTTGTACTGTGAGCACAAATAATCACATTGGACGAGATCGCGGACAGAAGTATAATTCGATTGTTTTTAATTCAATCAGCGCCGGTTGTAATTGTGACGCTATTTCGTAGAGGTCACTTGCTCGAAACATGCGCGTCCGGGAAATGATGTTGAAGTTTGTGTCGTTGACGATAAATAAGTATTTTTTAAATTAATTTTTAGTCAAGTTACGCTTTGATTGAGCAGTTAGCATCGCAAGTCTTTAACAAAGACCAGGAAACATATTTCAACGTTTTAATAACTTTGAAAACTTTTTAGGAAGAATGAATTTTACTAAAAATTATACTATTTTCGGTACATTCAAACGATGGTAACTTCAACCATCAGGGCTCTAAAACTGCAAAATTACAAAAGTTACAGCACCCAGAAACGTTTTTTGAAAAATTAAATTTCCTGCTAAATAGACTTGCAATATTGACTGCTAAATATTGTCTTGCAATTCCGATGGAATTTGCACTGAGTAAAAGGCGATAGTTTAATTATGGACTAAATTTTGACTCGATCCCTCAAGAAAAATTCTCCAATCCAATTTTTCGTGGTGAGCACAACAAACACATTCTGACATTTTATTCTAATTGTGATTTCTCGACGTTTGCAAAAATTCTCAAGATACTGGCGTAAAAACCTAGCAAGATAAAATTGATGATAACAGAACTTCTTTTATGAAAAAACAATATAAATGGTAACACGATTTTATCCGATGATTCTAAAATTTGCATCGTTGTAATGCAACGACAATTATTTATTTATTAATGAAATTAATTCTTCCTGAAAAATTTTCGAAGTGAAAAATCGTTAAAATGTTTTTTAAGGTCTTTATTAAAATTTTGAAATGATAAATGCACAAGCTAAAGGTAAAACTCACTAAAAATGAAATGAAAAAACTTACTTTCGTTGCATTGCAACGGTGCAAATTTCAACATCGTTTAGCCGACGATTTCTCAAAATTAGGAGAAGATTAAAATTTTGTAAAATATTGTTTAAATGTTCTTTTATATGCTTAAAATTGACTAAAATAATTTATTTATTATATGATGAGGAAATATTCTTTTTTAACCTTCAAAACTCATGTAAACACTTAAGGGGTTATACGCAGTCGGAAATTTCCAAAAATCGATTTTTTTTAAAATTTTATTTTCGTAATGTTATTATTATAACATTATTATAACATTGCACAAATGTTATAATATTTTTTGAAAAACACATGTGTGTTTTTAAAAAAATATGAAAATTTCATGTCAATCCGACCGATATGAAATTTGTATATTTGTAAACTCATAATTAATATGTATAAAGTGCTTTTGCAACTTGTGTTTAAAATCGGTGAGCAAGATTTTTTAGAAACCGCATAACCGATTAGTCTGAAATTTTTACACAAGCCTTATAAATATACTTTTTAGTAATTGACCAAACATTTTTTTTTACCAATAAATATTTTCCATTTTATAAAAAATTCAAGGTAAAAATGTTGATCAAAAATCGAAATTTCTTTTTGAGAAGCCGCTACTTTGTTAAAAATTGATATTTCGGTTATTCCTTCGATCAAATACTAGATTATAACTGATATTAATGAAATCTTTTTAATTTTTTTATTTTGGATGGTTCAATCCAGAGAATCGTACTCACAGCAAGACGCCTTTTTAGAGGGCCTCCCGAAGACTGGCTTCAAGAATTATTATTAAAAAAAAAAAAAATTTCAAAATAAAGTTAAAAAGTACAAAAATATGGATATAAAATTTTACATTAATAAATTAAAATATCTTTCCAGAATTTTTTTTTAAATCGCTTTTTTCGACCTCCTGACTGCGTATAATCCCTCGAACATTGCGAAATCTCACGTGAATATTCAAGAATCAAGACAAAATTCAAGCTTCACCTCGTGATCACGATAATAAGGCTCCCGGAGGTTGTCCGGCACGCGATTGTTGTACGCCTTCGAGAGTAGCCATTTCACGGAGGCACGTTGCTTCGCCTGTAAACAGAAAAATACAAAAAAAAAATCAATCCTCACGATGGCGACAAATCGAAATTTTTTTTTAAATTATTCTCATCATCAAGCTCCTTGGGGGCTTCTTTGGCACAAAGGGCTGCTCTCCCCAAGGAGACGTCTCTTGATACCGAGAAGGTTTTTGCCTCAATCAGCCATCTCGATAAAACAATGATGCAGACGTGTATACAGAGCGAAATGAATTAGTTAAGGGCCTCTTGAGACTGGCGTCGCGACGCCTTCGAGCTTTTTGTCGAGTATCGAGCGCGTGCATCCCCCCCACACTTGTGATGTCACTCCTAAGCTTCACTCTGTCTTCGATGCAATAATTCGCATCTTTAAAATTCACCTTTGAATCATCTTCCCTTTATTTGCATTGCGACGCCATTTTCCATACGGGTCACATTTTCCCCCGGGAGGCAAATTACTCGTTACCATGCGATTGGAATTAATTTTTGCAAATTTAATGCACCCTCGGGGGGAACTTTGTACACCGATCGTGAGCTCTATCAAATTCATGGGATTTCTGATACTTCGCGGCCTTTCTCGGCAGTAAAGACACTTTGCCTGGGTTTTCGAAGTCAACAATGAGAGATTTGGGGATTTTTTTTTAATCAAGTTTTAAATCCATACGTCAATGGGAAATTCATGGCTGATTGCAGATCACGCAGAGTTTTTGCAAAAAAAAAAAATTATTCATGAAAGAGAGCAAGAAAAATCTGGAAACAATGTTTGTTTTTAACATTTATAAAAATTTTGAGTTTTTGCGGAATTTATTAGTAGATTCGTGTTCAGGGGGGAAAAATACATCGAAATGGCTTCAGTAAAATAGCTGAGATTTTTTTTCCGAATCCAATTTCTGCTTTTACGTGCGCCCATTCTGTTCGCTATCGTTGTAGCTTCAAAATCCCGTTTGGTTCATCTGATTTCGATCATTTTTCAATTTTTGGCAGAATTTTAAAGTCAGGCTATCGATTTTTACAAATTTTTGCATACATAATTCCATTTTTCCATTTTTTTAGGCGATTTGGAAACTGCTCTCATTTCTACAAAAATGGAGTTATCGGAATGAACCAAACGCTATTCTCTAAGTTTAGTGACAGCTTTTAAGTACGAAACAGAAATTTTTGAATCCATCAAACCGAAGTAAAGTTATGAGCACTTGAAATTTTGTCATTGTAAGGTTTTTGAAAATAGGACCAAAAATGAGCAAGAAAATTTATTTTTTATTTTTATCGTTTTCAAACATTATTTCGTTGGGATATTCATCGCTAATTGCAAATCATGCAGAGTTTTTCTCAAAAAAAGTTTATTCGTGAGAAAACGCACGGAAAAACTTAAAAAAAAAAAATTCAATGAATTTCAAAGTCATGCTCTATTCATGCTGTATATTCTCTATTTTCATGAATTAAAATAAAACCTTCTGAATTAAAAGAGTAATTCTTATTTCAGCAACATTTTCAGACAAGTTCGTGAAAATTTTAACTAGGTCCTTTAAACAACTCTTCAAGAGCCTTGAGGACATTTTTTGCGAGAGTTTCAGATAAAATATTCATAGCAACGACGGAGGTCGTGAAATTTTCTCTTTTCTATGTCGATAACTGGGACATTTTGGGGCGGGTCTATGGCGCACTATAAACCGCACATACGAGCTTTTCTCGCGTCTCGAAACTTCGTCCAAGTGCATTTTTACGTTTGGAATATGTTGCTGATAATAATTCTGAATGTTCCTGTATCTATAAATATTGATATGCCACCAGGGCAAACGTAACGTCACTCCAATATTCTTGTAGATACATATGGGTCATTCCATGTCAAATCGACCACTTTTGAACTCGACCCCTTTCGATTTGGCTGAAATTTGTTTTACCTTTTCTACCCCATTAAAAACAAATTTTCAAGTTTTTTTACCCAACCCAACAAAATAGACTTTTTTTCAAATAGCTATAACTTCTCCAAAAATTGACTAATTCGGGCGTTTTTTTCAAAATTTACGTCTTTAAATGTACTTTCCGAAAAAAAAATACAAACAAATTTTAAGTTTGAAATCTATATAAAATTTGTTTACTTTTTCAATAAAAATCATCTTTTTCGCGAAATTTGCCATTTTTCATTTTTTTTTTTTTCGTTAAAAAAAACTTTGATCAATTCCGGAAAATCGGGTTCAAAAGTGGTCGATTTGACATGGAATCACCCATATATACGCAATAAATATCAGTGACCTGTATCCATTCGTATCCTCGTATTGGGCGAATGTTTATCTTCGGAATAACACGACAAATTTCGACGTTATTCGACGAAGAAATAATAATAATAATAATAATCATCTGACATTTGAGCCTCTATTTGTCATTCTTATTTTCGTTTCAATTACTAATTACTCCCGTCAACTCTGCTTTTACTTATTTTTGTTTATAAAAGCTAAAAATGAATAACTAATAAATTGTTAATAATAATGCAAATAACGAATAAGTAACCAATAATAAATAATAATTGTCGCAGCATCCGAAATTTTAGCCAAGATTTAGCTTTCTTTTTTTCGTTTTAATCACCAATTACTCCCAGTAACTTTCCTTTAGTTATTTTTATTAACAATAACCAATAATAAATAACTAGTAAGCAACTAGTAATAAATAATAAGAGCGGCAGCATCCGATATTTGAGCCAATACACACCATTCTTATTTTCATTCTAATCACTGATTACTCCCAATAACTTTTTCACCAATTATTTTGTATGCCTTTTTTTTCTTGCATACTTTTATTATGCGCTGCACGGGAATATTCGTATGAGTCGGCAAATTAGGTATCCCGCTGGATAAATAGTGCCTCGTACAAAATCCGAGCTCGCATTGAAGCCTTTCCACGGGAACAAACCTCCTTTATTGAGGTCTCAACTTTATTCATACGAGACGCTCGAGCTTTTTGGATCCATACAACGTGGCATATTGCACGAGAGAATGAGAAGAGGAGGAGAGAGAAAAATCTCAGTTTTTCCTGCCGCCGGATCTCTCGCGAAGGCTCTCGGCACAATGAGAGAAAAGTTCGGGGGAAAAGAAGAAGCAGATGGAAAAAAAGCTCATGAAAGTTGGTAGTTTCGTCCGTCGCGTGTTGGGAAACGGTAAGACACAGGGAAAAAAAATTACAAAAAAACAAGGCAATATTCATTTTCCATCGTGAGTTTTGCTGCGATTCCCAAAGTTTTTTGGATTGTTATAAAGAATTGAATTAAATCGAAAATAGGAATTATTAAAGTTGCAGGATTTAAATCTTCATAACGTTCATTCGGGGGTGCATTTAAAGCATTTTGGAGCGCACAATTTCGACGGTGACTCTTCGTGGGAAAAATGAATTCCACGAAACAAAAAGAACGAAAAGGGGCAAAAATATTTATGATTGGAATACGTGATTATATGGACCGATGGTCCAAGATTATCGGATTCGACGTCGAAATTGGCAGTCTTTGAGGCTGGAAAGCGGGTCACAGGGGAGATCTCACCGAGAGGGTGGGGGGCAAAGGGGGCTTGGCTCGTCTTCCACTTTTCGTCCAGAGAAAAGAGAAATTTCATCGTAAATGCCGACATTCGTGTGTGAGGAGCATGTTGCATATATATAATATACGTATGCACGGGCGATATAATATTTCGTTCGATATGAGAATATCACCGCCCTTACGTTTGAACCCCCCCCCCCCCCCCCCCCCCGAGGCGATGCAAAAAGTGTGGAAAAGCTCCCACGAGATACCGAAGATGTGCATTTTTCACCATAAGTGGGAGAAATACGCTGCCTCCGAAAGGATCGAACGATATTTCTTCAAAACGCCTCTGAGATGAATAAAAAATTTCATACAGTCAAGATTTTTATGTGAGAGAATGTTTGAGAATTTTTTTTCTTTGAAAAAACTACTGTAGAAAGATGAATCTTTTTTTTGCATTTCTTTAAAATGTATTTTTTTTTTAATTTAAAGAAAAGGCCTTAAAATTGAAAAAATCGATCCGTCGCGATTTTGTCAATAAAGATAGAAAAAAAAGGCTCTGCATAACGATAACTCCATTCGTATAGATATTTTTTTTCCCCTGTAATTTGCAGATTATCCTTTAATGGGACAATGGAAAGAAATTTTTTTTTATCGTTAAGATAATATCTATATCTCTGTTAATTGTTAAGATCTTTCAATAAAAATGGCTGTGAAATAAGTTGAATATATAATTAATTAAATAACAATAACTCGGTCCTTTGATGATTAGTTATGTCTGTGAACAAAATCTGAGACATTGACAATTTGTTCACCCTTTACCCCTTAGTAGTTTCCCCCCTTAATTAATCACGTTAATTAATGTGTAATAACGATAATTATCGAAAAATATTAATATTAATTGCAGTACAATAAATCCAATTTTTTATTTTATAAAAAAAATGAGCAAATTGAAAAAATGCTCAAAGTTTTCTATAGTTCATTTCCATCGTTTATCCATTTTCCTTGAAACAAACCCTTTAAGATATTCTTCTCGAAAAAAATTCGTAGAATTTTCAATCATTATCAATCCAATCTTTGAATAATTATGATTAAAAATATCGATATTTACAACAGACTGAAACGCAAAATAATCCACTCATTTTTCCTGTGACAAACCGCCTGGTTTTTCGGGGGGGGGGGGGGGGGGGGGGAAGCATTGTCGATGATCATTTACATCGTGAACTCGCGAGTGACATCACGGTATGATGCAATGCGAGAGCGATGCGCAAGTGGAGAGATTCCACCATCCGTGAAATGAGAGCAAGAATAAAAAAGGAAAAAATAAAATCGAAAACTCTTCAGCTGCTCGAGAGGGAAAAAAGGCGATGCGGCAAAGGTGAAAAGTCGTCGTAAGATCCCAGATTTTTTCTCCTCATTCTGCACTATATATAAATACATCATCAAATTTGTAGAGCACAATTTTCCGGAAAATTACCCTGCTCTCAAATTTTGCGGCTTGGAATGTGATTGCAAATCATGCAAACTCAAAAAACGGCATAAAATCGAGAAATTCATTTCAACAAAATATTCTTTTATTCCGGAGATGGTAATGAATTTTTCTCAATTCCTCTCTAAATTATTTCAATTATTGTCTTTTTAATATATATATATATTTTTTTATTAAAAAAAAATATATATATTAAAGAGATACTAATTGATATAATTTAGAGAGGAATTCAAAGAAATGCAAATACGAAAGTCACGATAAATAAATTGATAATATGAGGCTGTCACAACAATACAATGCCTTTCAATTTGTATTTTACCAGAGATCAAAAATGGAAGACGAGGGTTCAGACAAATTCATTGTAACGAATATAATGTTATACGGTCTGTTATTCTCCTTTACATTGTACGTTTATAGTTATTGATGACGGCGCCGTATAGAGTCACAAACTCCGGAGAGAGATGGAGAAAAAAAAGAGTCATTGCCGATGCTTAGATGTATTAGTGAGTATAAACGATTCTCTTGCTCTCGCATGAATGAATCGACGAGCCGTTACGCGCAATCAAAGTCCGTAATGCGCTTCTTATTCGGCTTTCGGCGTGCTGTATGGGTCGTTCTGTGCGAAATTGACCGTCTAACAGTTTCGAATTTAGCGCGTTTCCATGCAAAATAATATCGACTTCATAGTTTTCTTTAAATAAACTCAGAATCCAAGGAGCGTAATCTCTGTGAAAATAGAAACATATTTTCAGCTTCATTGAACGAAAAATTAATTTCTCGCCTGATTGATTTTTCACGGAAAACCCTGTGGATGCCCTCCCTGCTCCAACGTCATCGCATGCAATTTTTGTATGTATGGGGCATTCCGTGAAAAATGTGAAGGTTTTTTGCCGAAAGTCTAAGTTGAAGGGCGATCAAAATTTACTTCCATTTGTCATAAAAATCTGTTTCGAGACTCAAAAAAAAAACTAGAGAATTTTACATTGTTCACAGATTTTTTATTTGATTTCATCGTCAGATTATATCCAGAAAAAAAATTGGAACAATCAATGGGGTTTAAAAAAAAATTTTCAGGTATTCTTCAAGTTCTGAATGACCTCTAAAGTTAGCAGAGGCAAGTCTCCAAAATGAATTTAAATTTGATTTAAAAAATTCAGAAATGGAATTTACAAAGTTCTCTGCTAGCTTCATGTCAAGCTCAAGATTTAATTCCAATTAATTAAAAATTTAATTGCATTTTTCAAGTTTCAAATCGACAGTTGCCAAGTAAAAAATAAAAAAAAAGAGATTTTATAAAAATTCACGAAATTTGATTTTGATAGATGAAACATTAGGAAAATTCCCCACCAATCACACAAACGAAAATTTTTCATAATATAATATCTCAATAGAAAGCTTTTCGAGGTAATGCCAGGAGAATTTAAATACTTCTTTTCGAAGTTAATGAAACTTTCTCGCTGAAGAAGCAAAGGAAATTCTGGACAAGCATTGAAATCACTGATCTACGGCGAAAAATCATTAAGGGGTTATACGCAATCAAGATTTAAAAAAAATTGATTTTTAAAAAATTGATTTTCGTAATGTACATATATTTAAGTACATACACAGAAAATTTCATGTCAATCCGACAAATATTTTCAAAGTTATAGGCATATTTGTAAACCCATAATTACTATGTGCAAAGTGCTTTTGAAACTTTAAACGCGTTTTTCTCAAAACTGTGTTTTTAGAGACTGTGATCAAGATTTCTCAAAAACGGCATAACCGATCAGTCTAAAATTTTTAAACAAGCTTTACAAGTATATTTTTTACTAATTAACCGAAGTTTTTTTTACCAATAAATATTTTCCATTTTATAAACAATTTAAGGCAAAAATTTTCATCAAAAATCGATTTTTTTTCCGACAAACTGCTATTTCGTTAAATATTGATATTTCGCTTATTCCTTCGACTAGATACTAGATTATACCTTATATTAACGAAATCTTTTTATTTTTTTATTTTGCATTATCCAAACCAGAGATATCGTGGTCACTGCAAGACGCCTTTTTTTGGAGGACCTCCCGGAGATCGACCACAGCGAGAATAATTATTTTTTAAAAAGAAAAATTTCAAAATAGTGTTAAAAGTTACAAAAATATGTAAATAAATTTTTACGTTAATAAAATAAAATGTCTTTCCAGAATTTCTTTTTTTAAATCGCTTTTTTCGACCTCCTGACTGCGTATAACCCCTTAAATTTTGAACGGAGGACCCCATACAGTGCATTCAGTTCTCGTCTTTCTGTATACAACCTCTGTAATACTTAATTCTATAAAAAGACTCGCTGTCATCGACGAGAACGCACACCATACGATCGCAAGAGACAGAGAGAAAAAGAGAGGAAATGAGGTCTGAAAAAGAATGCCCGTCGTGTTACGGCACCGCCAAGATCCGAGCACTACAATACAAAACTACGAGACGAAAGGATTGCCTTCGCCAATACTGCAAGAGAAAAATATGTGTGCGTGGATCGATATATACGCAATTTGGCCGAGATCGTAACACGATTATTTCTCTTTGAATCGCTCGATATACAGAGAATCGAGTTTGTCTCGCTCGAATGAATCGCGATCGATCGATCGATCTTTATCTTTGCGCGAATCTACGCTGCGACGATGCTCTTTCTCGATCGTCTTTTATCCGCGAAAAAGAGGCCCACTCAACTTTTTGCACAGCTGAATAAATTGATTCAACAGTGATATTCATTCATCGTTTTTTCAATGGACATTGATACCATTTTTGAAGGCCTCTTTCCATTTTTTTTTGTTGCGATTTTCGAACTGCTCTCATTTCTACAAAAATCTGGTTATCGAGATGAACGGCATTTTGTGAGTTTGCAACGTTTGCGAAAAGAAATTTTGGAATTGGTCAATCCGAAAAAAAAATTTTTTGAGGTTTTTGAGGAAAATTTATGAAAATTTTAATTTTTTGGGAAAACTGGTAGATTCGTATTCAGGGGGGAAAAATACATCGATAAAAGGTTCTAAAAAAAATTACAAAAAAAAATTCTCTAGCATTTTGGCTAAAATTAAATGTGTTCAGTAAAATGACTGTAATTTTTTTTCTAAATACGATTTCGACTTCCACTTGCGCTCATTTTCTTTGTGATTGCTGTAGCTTATAAATCCCGCTTGGTTCATCCGATTCCGATCATGTTTTAATTGTTCGCAGATGTTTTAAGTGTGCTCATCGATTTTTGCACATTTTTGAAGGATTCCCTTTCCCTTTTTTCAGCAATTTTCAAAGTACTCTCATTTCTACAAAAATCAAGAATCGGTTAATCTATAGTAAAGGTATGAGCTCTTGAAATTTCGCTTTTTTGAAGTTTCCGAAAAGTCACCCAGAAATTAGCAAAAAAAACTGTATTTTTATCGTTTTCAAAGCTTATTTTAAAAGGTACTAGTCTACTTTACGATTTTTCATTAACGATGGTAAATTGTTGTGTAAGAAATCTTCCTCTTTAAAACGCTTTTTTATTTTTTTTTTCAGACTTGCCAATCCTGAGATCAACTGTCGCCCATGGGAAAAGACATTTTAGACTTTGGCGCCTTCTATAAATTATTGAAAGAATCAAAATTAAAAAATAATTTTTAATGAGTTTTTGTTGAAAAAAAAGCTTAATAAATTTTTTTGTCTCTGCCATAGTCAACAAGTTATGCTGAGCCAAAATCGATGATCTTGAGGTTTGCATCATTTTAATGGAACGGCAATTGTCAATTTATCAATAAAATTTCATTCTTCCTTAGAAATTATTAAATTGAAATTCATTAAAATTCGTTTTTGTATCTCTATTAAGGATTCAGGATTTTAAACGCACAAGCAATACGTAAATCTCACTAAAAACGTATGTAAAAAAATTATTTGCGTTGTATTCCAACGATGCAAACTTCAACATCATCAAAATCGAACAATGCAGATGCAGAAATCTTGACAGTTATTATTATTATTATTATTATTATTATTATTATTATTATTGCGTTGATATTCCTTCCTAATTTTTTTAAACCAAATTTTTTTTGAAAATGCTAATCCGTATAGTTATTATTCTGGAGAAGGATATTTAACGAGTGAAAAATTTCAAAGCTTCGCAGGCAAAAAAACTTGAATTTTATACCAGGGTGGGATAGTCAGTCAAGGTAATTCTGCGTAACGATAATTATCATAAGTTACGTGCGCCAAAGAAGTCGGGAGTGCGTTACAAAAGCGCGAGCTCTAAGAAACACACTATATTCTACAACATATATTTATATATGGGGCATTCCATACCAAGTCGACCTGAGTGTGACCTTCGACCTCACTCATTTCGTTTACGATTTTTTATACGATTCTTCCAACTCAAAATAGCATTCAGAATTTTTTCAGATTTTTAAAACCAAATTTGAGTACGTTATGATTTTATGAACATTTTTTTCGAAAACCTTGAGGGCCGTAATTTAAAAATCTGAAAAAATTCTCAAAAACCCGGTGTCAAAAATGAAAATTTTTGACCGAAAATTCATGATGTCCAGGCTTTCGCTTCCACCTCGATTTTAGGTTTGTATGAAGAAAACGTAGAAAAAATAGATGCAGAATTGACCAACTATTTTTTGAAAAAAGTGAAAAAATTTCCAAAAATAGTTGATTAACGACAAAGATATTCAAGCCACTTTTCACGGTAGATCAATTTCTGCATCTTCTATTTTTTTACGTTTTCTTCATAAAAATCTAAAATGGAGATGGAAGGGAAATCCTGGACATCATGAATTTTGAGTCAAAAATTTTCATTTTTGACACCGGATTTTTGAGAATTTTTTCAGATTTTTAAATTACGGCCCTCGAGGTTTTCGAAAAAAATGTTCAAAAAATCATAACGTACTCAAATTTTGTTTTAAAAATGTGAAAAAAATTCTGAATGCTATTTTGAGTGCGAAGAATCATATAAAAAATCGTAAACGAAATCAGCGAGGTCGAGGGTCACACTCAGGTCGACTTGGTATGGAATACCCCATATATATGCGCGTGTATACACTAACTTTTGCACACGCGGTTCGAGAAGGAATCCCGGCCACGGACACTTGCGCCCACGACAATGCCATTCGTTCTTACAATCTAATGCTGACGAACAAAAGGCCATAATTCACACGATTCGATGTGTCACATCGTTCGCGATACGACCGTTCGTTTGTCAATCATCGATATACACGCATGTAAAATTGCATTTGCATTGAGAAACTGCTGCACTTCGAGATGCGTATGCACTTTTGAGTGCGTGTTTGTGTGCATTTAACGCGAGTAGCGCGCCGAAACAGATCGACAACAGTTGTTTTGAGATAAGCGTTTTACACACTTTTGTTTCATTCACTTCACCATTTTCTTCGCAAATTTTTCAACACTCCTTCCTGATCGCGGACTGAGGTCTGACGTGAAAAATAATTGAGACATTTAAAGATATTTGGAATTAAAAAAAAGGATTCTACTTTCATTCGCTCAAGTTTTTACTCCTTCCTTTGGTCGCGTTATTTTGAAGTAAAAACTCTATTGGGAAGCTACATTTGAGATAACGCGTTGAGAAAATAAATAAGGGCTTGTAATAAGGAGTGAGAATAGATAAGAGCCCTTAATGAGGGGCAAATGGACCCTGAATGATCCAAATGTGTTACAGAGCAAACTGTAGCATTCAACTTATATTCATAAACCAATAATAGTAATTTTATTTTTAGTCAGAAAGAAATAAGGGCGAAATAAGGGCCATTTTCATGTTTTCAAAATGTACCTTGAATATCGGAAATTCATTATAGAGCATAATGTAGCAGTTTCTGTATAGTTTTATCGTGAAAAAAGAGCCTAGCCAAAATAAGGGCCTTTTTTCAAGGGATTTGGGACCCTTATTTTTCCGTTTGTCTTTATTTTTATTCAGGCCAAATGCACCCTTAATGTTCCAAATATGTTATAGAGCACATTGTAGCCTTTTACTCATTATAGTTATGAGAATAAAAATAAGAGCTCATCGTAAGAAGGATTAAGGGCCCTTATTAGGGTGTGACCAAAATGTACTCTAAATATCCGAAATGTATCATAGCATTTTACGTATAGTCTTCGGATGAAAACATAATCCGAGGGAAAGTAAGGGCCTTGATCCAAGAAATTTGGGGCCCTTATTTCTCCTTGGTCCTTATTTTAACGTAGCCTAAATATTCTATATATACAAAATTTGTGACTGGGCACGATTTTAAGCACCATCATGAGAATAAAAATAGGCACCTAGAAGAAATAAGGGCCCTACATCACATTTGTGGCTCTTATTTCCTTTTAGCCCTTATTTTCGCGTAACCTAAATACCTTTTACGTAGCTAGAGAATGAATATAGGGACAAGGAAAGAGAAAGCTCCTACGACACTTTTGCGGCCCTTATTTCCTCTTAGCCCTTATTTTCGCGTAGCCTAAATACCCTAATCCTCCAAAATGTGTCCCAGCGCACAATTTTACATAGTTAGAGGATAAAAATATGGGCTAAAGTAAAAAACAAAGCCCCTACGACACTTAGGTGGCCCTTATTTTCTCCTGGCCCTTATTTTCGCGTAACCTAAATACCCTAAATGTCCGAAATTTGTCTCAGGGCACAATTTTACATGGTTAGAGAATAAAAATAAGGGCCAAGGAAAAATAAAGCCCCTGCGACACTTTTGCGGCCCTTATTTTCCCTTTGCCCTTGTTTACATGGGGTATTTAATGTATGGGGTGTTTAATGTAGGATGTCCTAAATGTGTCATAGGGCACGTTATGCGCACTTCATCGCGATACATTTAAAACATTCGAATATTTCTGTCAGCAAACGTAAGTGTAGAAATAGAAAAATTCTTCATAGTCTCGAGAGAGCTCGTACTCGACGCGCTTTCTCGATAAATCTCTCGAGAGTGTGCGAGTCGTGGAATCTCTTTCGTCGAGGAAAAGGCCTTCTCATATCGAAGAGCGCGGCTCTGACGATTCCCTCGGCAGGAGGGAAGTCGTCGTTTGTATCACACCGGTCTCAACCTACGGAGTAGTAGGTCGGTAGGTTGTGCGACTTTACGAGACGAGAGAGAGAGAGAGAGAGAGAGAGAGAGAGAGAGAGAGGGAAGAGAGGGAGATTGAAGTTTATATACGCGGAACGTACGTGTAGAAAACGTTTGTAAGTGCAGAGCAAGGTGATGGTACCTGCCGGCAATTCTTGGCTCTTTTTATATGACCGTAAGAGAGAAAAATACGTCGTAAAGGAAAACTCGCGTCAGCACGGGATCTCTCCCTGTTTCTCCTTTTTCGGATCCACAACATACGTCGTGCAAATATTTCGGTTTTTTTTCAAGCATATATCCATCCAGAACTAGAAATAACGGTTTGGAAGAAAAATATTGCGAGAAACGATTTAAAAAAAAAATGGTTTCTTCGAAAACTGCATTTATTAACCAGCAGGATAATGAGAAGGGTCTATTTATAGAATAACGAGTTATTTACGCAATTTCTTTTGAGATTTTTTACGCAGAGATTCGAATCGATGACCTTTGGATTCATTGCACAAGATTTTTATGATGTTTGGTGAAAAATAAAAATGATTTTCTTACGCTTTGATACATTTTTTAAATTTGCGTTTTTAAAATGGCTGAAATTGACGAGAAATCACTTTTAGATTAATTATATCACCTTTCACACAGTATAATATTTTTCAAAACGGCAATTAATTTTTTTTTTTTGCAAATATATTTTGTGCAAAGTAAATTGGGATTAAATTTCAAGAGAATCCGTTCGGGGGTTCGATTAAGAATAAATTTTTTTCATTATTATTTTAATACGATTATTATTGAACTCGAAAAAGATCACTTAAGGGGTTATGCGCTGTCAGGATTTTTATAAAATTTTTATTTTTTTATTTTTGTAAGGTATATATAAGTACATAGACAGAAAATTTCATGTCAATCCGACAAATATTTTCGAAGTGCTTTTGAAACTTTGAACGCGTTTTTCTCAAAACTGTGTTTTTTGGTCGGTCGATCCTTCTAAATAAATGCAAATTGTAAGTACATTTGTGAATACAAATTATTCAGAAATAAGAACTATGGTGAGTTTGTTATTTTCGAGCATGAGAAAGAGAAAAATGTGGCACAATTAAATATCCGGCGGTTGGCAACAAATGTCAAAGCGAGGAAGAGCAGAAAGAGGAGACGATGAAAAAAACAAACTAACGCTCACGCGACCAAAGAGACGTAAATGGAAGGAGGCGCGTGTTTGCTGGGCCGTTTGTCTGGCTTCCCAAAGTTTGTATACTCTGTACTTTGCTCTCGATCAAATTGACCAGTCATTGGCACGTTAGTGCGGAGATTTTTCTCATTACTCGGGAATGCCAATAACTGGAGTCCACAAAGTGTTGTGAGCAATAAGACAAACGAATGTCTGGTTTGCGGCGTTTCGATGTGAATACATTTTCACGTGGCACGTATTTGGTTTCCCCACTGTTTGTAAATTGTGTCTGACTCCGTCGCGACTGTATCTTTTTTCTAAATTCAACTCTCACACGTCTATTCAACCCTTTAATGACGAGAAAGTAAAAATTTGAAAACAATATTTTGCATTTTTGTAGCGGTTACAAAAACTTCACCCGATTCGGTCATCGTGGGTCGCTGGTGACCCGAGCTATTTCCTGTCAATGCCTGAATTTTGCAGAGGTGTTTTTCATGGTGCGCCCTTAGAGTAGAAATGTTCAAGAGAGTTCAGGAATTTTATCAGATTTTTTGATTGCAAATTACGTGTTCTAACGTGCCTCGGGTCTTCAGCGACCCACGATAACCTGATAAGGTGCCGAAAAGAACGATAACCTGATCGGGTTAAATATCGAGACAAACTAAACGGCATTTTCGAAGTCTGACCAACATTTTTATGAATCCAGAAGAAACTTTCAAATCGGTCAACCGGAAGTGGAAATTGAGGCCCTAAAAATAGCATAAAATTAGCCTCATCCCACACATTTTCGATTGAAAATTTTCCGCTGATTATGAATCGACAGAAGTCGATATAAAAACTCACAAAATTTTGCAAGTGACCTCGATAAAGTGATTTTTCGTCCTCAATGGAGAGAGAAAAATTGGGCAATAAAAACGTGCAAAAATGAGAAAGAATATCGTATTTTCTGTGATAAAAGAGTTGGGAAGTGTGTCTGGTCCCTCAGGACTACGTCGGAAATCATCCCTCCTGTCTGCGTTGAAAATCAACCCTCTGGGCGTTAAGGGGTATACGCAGTGAAGAGGCCGAAAAAAAGTAATTTTTCAGGAATTTTTTCTGGAAAGACGTTTTTATCAACGTAAAAATTTATATACATATTTTTGTAACTTTTAACTTTATGTTGAAATATTTTTTCACAAAAATCATGATTCTTGAAGCCGCTGCAACCGATTTCAGGGAGGTCTTTAAAAAAAAAGGGGTCTTGCGGTGACCACGATATCTCTGGATCGAATCATCCAAAATAAAAAAATAAAAAAGATTTCGTTAAAATAAGGTATAATCTAGTATCTAATCGAAGGAATAAGCAAAATATCTATTTTTTACAAAATAGTGGCTTCTCAAAAAAAAAAATTGATTTCTGATGAAACTTTTTGCCTTAAATTGTTTATAAAATGGCAAATATTTATCGGTGAAAAAAACCTTCGGTTGATTACTAATAAATATATTTATAAAGCTAAAAAATTTGCGACTGATCGGTAATGCCATTTCTGAGAAATTTTGCTCACCGGCTTTAAAAACACAGTTTTCGAAAAACGCGTCCAAAAGTTTCAAAATCACTTTACACATGGTAATTACAGGGTTACAAATATGCCTGTAATTTCGAAAATATTTGTCGGATTGACATGAAATTTTCTGTGTATGTACTTAATTATATGTACGTTACGAAACTGAAATTTGAAAAAATTTATTTTTTGAAAATCCTCACTTCGTATAACCCTTTAATGCGATGTTGAAGTTTGCACCGTTGCGATGCAACAAAAAAAAGTTTTTTCAATTCATTTTTAGGGTTTTTCACGTTTAGCTTGTGTGTTTATCATTTCAAGATCTTAATAAAGACCTTAAAATATATTTTAACGATTGTTCACTTTGAGAATTTCTTAGAAAGAATGAATTTCGTTAACAAATAAATAATTACCGGTGCATTACAACGATGCAAACTTTAGGATCATCCCTTAATGCGAATAAGAGAGACAGAGGATTTTCCGTCGACGGGCAAGAAAAATCAATGTCGTCTGGGCGCTCTCAGAGCTCTTTCATTGTTCGGTTTCCTATATATATATATTCAAACGGAAGGATTTACCGCAGTGATGACGTCACGATTCGTCCAGTCAGCAAGTCAATTTGTTTGCCAAATGCGATAAAAAAACAATTTAAATTTAAAAAAAAGACACCGTCGAATCAGGATCGCAGATCCGATGAATATTGAAGAGCGTTTGCATCGTTTATCGAGAAATACGTAAGACGTTGATTTAGAATTTCAGATTTTCAGTTCGAGCTGCTCTGTATATTTTCTCTGCATAAAGAATTGAAGTGACAGAGAGAAAAAAAGCTCGACTTTTTTGTTATTTTTTATAAATAAAAGAAAATAAATTTTAAAAAAATGAAAGATTTTTTTAGTTTCAACATTTTTTTAAAATAATGAATTTTGAATTAAATTCTCATTTGTAAAAAAGCATTCGCATCTCGAAAAGCAAAAAATTCTTAAAAAACGTTAATCCGTAATATGCGAATGCATCGATGTGGACGTTTGATTCGGTCTAACCGTTTCTCGACTGGATCGGCGACCCAATTTAATTCACGATTAATTGATAAGGTTATCTATCTCTTCCGTCAGCAATCCACTCTGGCATCCCGTCAGATATATATTTCAAATCGAAATTTAATCACGTTATTTGCGACCGCGGTTCAATTTAATTCAATATCAATATATTCGGATAAGAATTTTTTTCTATTCAGAATTTTCTCATGGACCGCGAGTCACTGTAAAGCCACTGTAAAAATTAAAAAATTTTTTTTTTCATTTTTTCAAAGTATATACTTTCAAAAACATGTAGGCCAAATTTAGAGTAAAAACTCTGAAGATTGACTGAGTTACAATCACTTTAATGAGAGCAGGTCGAAAACTTAAAAAGCGTTTTTCTCAAAATGACTTTTCCCCACCTTGTCGCAGCGAATACTTCATTAATTGGAAACGTATTTTCAATTTTTTTAAATATTCGTAATAACAGTTGTCTGTCGTAGCCTTATTAAAAAAATGGATAATTACTATTTTTAAAACCCGCCTGAAAAAATCTTCAATTTGTCCCCATTTTGTGAATAATTTTAAAAAAAGGCTACGATAGCAACATTCAATTTGTCAACATTTTGTGAATAATTTAAAAAAGGCTACGATAACAACATTCAATTTGTCACCATTTTGTGAATAATTTAAAAAAAGGCTACGATAGCAACATTTAATTTGTCACAATTTTTTGAATAATTAAAAAAAAGGCTACGATAGCAACATTCAATTTGTCACCATTTTGTGAAAAATTAAAAAAAAGGCTACGATAGCAACATTCAATTTGTCACCATTTTTTGAATAATTAAAAAAAAGGCTACGATAGCAACATTCGATTTGTCACCATTTTGTGAATAATTAAAAAAAGGCTACGATAGCAACATACAATTTGTCACCATTTTGTGAATAATTTAAAAAAAGGCTACGATAGCAACATTCCTATCGTTATAGATTTTTTTTTCTGAAAACTCTTCAATAACCAATCAATGCGACGGTGGAGAGGCAATTTATTTTTGTCACTAAAATAATATCCATGTCTGTGTTAATTTTTAAGATTTTTCAATAAAAATTGCTACGAAACGAGTCGAATATACATTTAATGAAATATAACAATAACCCGATCCTTGAATAATTAGTTATGTCTGTGAAAAAAAAATGCTCAAATATTGATAATTTTTTTTCAATGGTGAATTAATTTGAAAAAGATATTCGAGTACATTGACCGCCTTGACGATGCGGCCACGACGAGATTCGTAGAGCTACTTTCGAGCTCGTCCGACTCTCTCGTGTGTGTATACACGTATATATAAATGCATACGTGTGTCTCGATATATATATGTAGCTCTAGGTCAGTTACCTGCCTCGGCCGGGAATTTTATTTTAGAGCTTAATGCACCGCGAGCTAACTTTTGACTCCGACACTCGAATTATCTCCAATAATGTCCTCACTACCAATTTAAAAATCGATATCCGACGACGGAGAAAATTATCTCGAACGAAACATCTCAATAATTAAAATTTCGACATTGGTCTCTAAATTTTAATCATTCTTTTCCAACCACGAATTTCTATGCCGACCAGCTTAAGGCGGTATTCTGGTCTAGAAACATACATTTTGAGCGTTTTATTGAGTTCGATAAAAACGAAAAATATTTTTTACCATTCTTTCTTTACAACATTAAATATGGTCTAGACATACATTTTCGGCGTTTTGTCGAGCTTGATAAAAAAAATATATAATTTTTGCTATTCTTTTTTTTACAGCATATTTATTAACATTTTGACAATAAACAGAAAGAAAATCGAGAAAAACAATGAAAATTCAATAAGTTATAAGGTGGTAAAGTAGGGGCTAAAAAAGGGGTGGGCGGACACGATTGCAACCCTTTTAGTTATCCGAAACAAAATTAAAAAAAAATATTCTTAATTAGTAAGAATGTCGTTATACCTCAAAAAAAAAACGGAATTTTTTTTTTTGCAGAATGGCGGCTGTCTGAACCTGCGTTTTTCGACTTTTTTCTTAGTTTTTAATTTTTTTACAATAGCAAAAAAAAAATATTTTGATACAAAAGTGGTAGGAGCGATGGAGAGTTATGTATTGAAGATTGATAAAAAAAATTGAGGTAAATCGGTTGAGGAGAACTTGGAATATCATGTCAACGGTGTTATTGCTAAGTCACTAAAATAGCTATAACTCCGTAAATTATTGGAATTAAAAAATTTCCTTTCCAGGGTATATTCTTAGAGGTCTAGACTTTAAGAGTATGAAAAAATTTTTGTACTAATTCACAACAAAAGCTTGAATAATAATGTACTCGAAGTTTCGAACGTTCCCTTAAACAAAATTCAAGGGACTTGGGTAAATTTTAGCCAAATTTTTAGATTTTATATTACTTCTAATTTTAAAAAAATTAAGTAAATCATGTATTGACTTCTTCCAATACATGAAATTTTACCTAAATTTTTAGACTTTATACTACTTTTTATTTTTAAAAAAATTAAAAAAATTATATATTGACCAATACTAGATCAGTTACCTGCTTCGGCCTTTTGACTCCGACACTCGAATAATCTCCGATAATGTCCTCGCTACCAATTTAAAAATCGATATCCGACGACGGAGAAAGTTGAACGAAAAGTCAGAAAAAGTGTCGATTTAATGAAAAATTAGAAGAGCTTGCGAATAATTTAGTGAATAATAATTTTTAAAATTCAAAGACGTCTTAAGAATTATTACCAAAGTGTTAATAAAGTAAATTGTTATTTAAAAAAATTAATTTGCCATTTTTCGTTCGGAACGTTCGGAACTTCAAGTCCATGAATAATAATCAGTTTCGTTTCTAAACTATTTTTTAAATGTCCTCGCCGAATGAAAAATATTCCGGTAATTTTGTTGGAAATTGCAGTGAACAATAGAGGACAGCTGGTCTACTCGTGTATTAAATTGAGCTCGATATCTCGAAGCGTTCTTCAGATGCAACCAGTTAACATTTTTCAGGTCAGTTAGCGCGCATACATCCGGAATATTTTTAACGATTTCCCAAAGACATGAGAAATTTTGAACCGTCTGACCTACAAAGTTATTTTTTTTTCCGATTCGTAAAAAAATTAAAAGTTTTCCATGAGAGAGCAAATGGACTTTTTCGTGTTCTCAAGCTGATTTTTCCTTTTGGCATTTTTTTTTTATTGCTTCTGTGAAGAATTCGACCGTTCTTTTTTTTTTCCTCTTTCCTCTTTCGAATGAAAGGAACGTTTTTTTTTTCTATCGTTAACGATGTAATTACGACGATTATCTCCGAGTGACGAGATTTTTCCGGACGCAGCTCTCAACGCCATTCCCATTCGTATCAAGGATGTTGAGTCCCTATGACATCTTTTAATGTTAATTCCTCAATAAATAGCTTCTTAATCATCGTGAAATTTTTACACGACCTCCTGAATACTTCATGTAAAAACATATTAAATTTTCCGAATTCTATCATCATTACTTCAACCTCCTTAAGGGTTAAAATGAAAGTGATGAGAACATTCTGAAAATTTGGTATGTTCTTGTATGAAGTATTCAAGAAGTCGTGTAAAAATTTCACGACGATTAGGAAGCTCGATATTAAAATATTAACATTTTGTTAAGAACAATTTTTTGAACAAATAAAAAAAATATTTATCGATAAACTTCGTTTTGTTTCCGTTGCTTTCAATATAGTGTAGATATTAAAAAATTGAGAGGCCAAAAAAAAAACTTATCGCAAAGTTATATCAGTTTCCATGAGACTACATTTTAATTTAATTTAATTTGTTAATGTTAATTGTTCGACAACGAGCTTCCTAATCGTCGTGAAATTTTTACACGACCTCTTAAATAATTCATCCAAAAACATACGAAATTTTCAGAATTTTCTCATCATTTGCGATTTGGGACTCAACATCCTTAAGAACTCTACCGATTTTGAAAGCGTCGATTCCATCCGTGGAAATGCCTCTCAAAAAACTAGCAAAGGAGGCTGTATAGTCATCGGAATATCTCGATGAACGAGCGACATCATTCTCACTTTCTCCATTCGGAAGAAGGGAGAATCCGTCGATGCCAAGAATAATTAATTTTTTTGTCTCTCGTGGAGATTCGACCAAGTAGCAAAGTGAGAGTTCACGCGTTATTTCGAGTCTCTTCTCCCAGCACCGATTCTTAATCCTGGGTTACGAATACGATTTTGCTGACCGAATTAGTATTTATAAAGCGCGAGACTCAGATTGCTGGCTTAAAATTCGCATTCGGAGTGACCAAATAGCGGAGCAATCTTTCGCGATCATTCTTTTTGTTCCTTTTTTTTAATGGACAAACGATCGCTCCTTTTAAGTCCGCACTCGCGTTCATTCACAAAGAAGAGAGAAAGAGAAACCGCCGAAGTCGTGGCGTGGGTCGACGATCCAAGATTTCGATTGTCGCCAACGATGAAAGTCAATAAAAAAAAAAACAAATAATTTTACATCTTCCAATAAATCCATTTTTCGTCGTGGATTCTGGTTTCCTTTTCTTCCTTCAGAGAAGTAAAACGACTTTTTTTAAAAATAATTTTATTTATTTATCGAAATCCATTTTTCTTTGTGCATTCTGGTTTCCTTTCCTTTCTTCAGAGAAGTAAAGCGGCTTTTTTAAAAAAATTATTTTATTTATTTATCGGAATCCATTTTTCGTCGTGGATTCTGGCTTCCTTTTCTTCCTTCAGAGAAGTAAAATGTTTTTTTTCAAATGATTTTTTATTTATTTATCGGAATAAATTTTTGGTCGTGGATTTTGTTTTCCGTTTTTTCCTTCGGAGTAGTGAAATGATTTTTTTTTTTATTGATCCATTTACATCTAATCCAATTACCAAAACGAGTTTTAGTATCCAAATCATCCAGCCGAAGATCGAGAACTCGTATTCTCACGTATCTCGTCTTTTCCCTCGAATCGAACATCACGAATTATCGTTCACAATCACCAACCACATCTCACATCGTGTTTTGCAATTGAAAAAAAAAAAAATCGAACGTGCTTTCCGCGAGATTAATCGAACGGTGAGAAACGAAGGAAACACGGGTCTGTTTATCGTTGGAAAAACTAGAGACGAGGATATCGAACGAGAGCGCGCGGCAAACTCTGGACTAATATCCCTTCGAGAATGGAGAGAGGATAAGGAGAGGAATCGTTAGGCCCCGCCGAGAGGGGCCTCATCGTGCCCGAAGAACTCGCACTGTTTCGTATGTGGATCGCGCGGTCCACGCACCGATGAACACGTTAACGGTTTATTATTTTTTTTCTATGTGTATGGATACGCATATATATTTTAAAAAAAAGCAGAGTATGCGGGGTTGTTATACTCATCGAGCGGTTAGAATAATCCTCGACGATTTTTATTCCGAGAAAATTGCGAAAATCGATCGCTCCCTTCCAACGACGGAAAAATCAGCTTTTTATATTGAAATGTCCGGTGAAAGATCATTCGAATTACAATTTTGTTACTCCTCGTTCTATTAATTTTTACAATTCTAGATTTTTTTATAGTTTTTTTGTAATTGATAATTTTTGTAATTTTATAATCCGAGACGTTCTTCAGATCTTAAGTTTCGTTAAATAGAGGACGTTTACTATTTATCTCGGTCAATTTCCGATTTAACAAATTCTACGGATTAAGTTAAAATCATAAGAAAATTTTGTAAAATTTTTACATCCTTTTTCATCTTTTCCTGATTTTGCAAAAATTTCAATTAAAAAATATCAATTTTTTAACATTTTTCAAAAGTCGATAACGAAATGGCGACTTTTTCGTCTCCGACGGAATAATGAGTATCAGGATGGTGAAAAACTTATCTCCAATCATGAAAAAGTATTGAAAATGCTTAATTTCGGAAGAATGAAATTGAATATCGATTTTGTACTTTTTCTGAATTTTTTTACCGACAAATATTTAAAATTCGCTCGTCACGACAATGAAAAAAATCAGCAATAATTTTATGATAAGAATCACTCGCTGAATCGTCAGGCAAAGCTATAAATATTTGTCATTTAATTTTAAGTAGTATTTGGGTCTAGAATTTTGAAATTTTTTTTTTGCATATTCTCAAAGTTTAGACCTTTAAGAATATATCCGCGATAAGAAATTTTTTAATTCCAATAATTTACGGAGTTATAGCTATTTTAGTGATGCAGCAAATTAGACTATAGACATTTTTCTCAAAATTACTTTTCTCGACACGGCGGAAACGATATCTCAAATTCTACTCAATCGATTCACGTCAAATTTTTGACCAGCCTTCAATATATAACTTTCTATCACCCCTACCACTTTTGTATCAAAATTATTCATTTTACTATTGTAAAAAAATTAAAAACTATGATAGAAGAGTCAAAAAACGCCTTTTTCTGTTCAGACAGCCGCAATTTTGCGAAATGTTTTTTTTTCCCGTTTTCTCTGAGGTAAAGATTATAACGACATTTTTACTAATTAAGAATCTTTTTTTAAATTTTGTATCGGATGATTAAAAGGGTTGCAATCGCGTTAGCCAGGACATCCTTTTTTTATCTCCAACTTTACCAGCTTATAACTTATTTAATTGTCACATTTTTTCTCCAATTTTTTTTTGTTAATTATCAAAATATTAATAGATATGTTGTAAAAAAAATAATGGTAAAAATAATCTATTTTTTTTATCGAGCTCAACAAAATGCCGAAAAAGTTTCTAGACCTTCTTAAGGATATTGAGTCCCAATGGAATCTTTTAATGTTAATTGTTCAATAAATAGCTTCTTAATCGTTGCGAAATTTGTACACGACCTCCTGAATATTTCATGTAAAAACGTATTAAATTTTCAGAATTCTATTATCATTACTTCAACCTCCTTAAGGGTTAGAATGAAAAATGATGAGAAAATTCTGAAAATTTGGTATGTTTTTGTATGAAGTATTTAAGAGGTTGTGTAAAAATTTCACGACGATTAGGAAGCTCGTTATTAAAATATTAACATTTTGTTAAGAACAATTTTTTGAACAGATAAAAAAAAACCATTTATCTATAAACTTTGTTTTGTTTCCGTTGCTTTCAATACAGTGTAGATATTAAAAAATTGAGAGGTTAAAAAAAAACTTATGGCAAAGTTATATCAGTTTCCATAAGACTGCATTTAATTTAATTTAATTTGTTAATGTTAATTGTTCGATAACGAGCTTCCTAATCGTCGTGAAATTTTTACACGACCTCTTAAATAATTCATCCAAAAACATACCAAATTTTCAGAATTTTCTCATTTGCCATTTGAGACTCAACATTCTTAATTCCTATCTTAATTCGCGATAAAAATAATTCTCATAATAAAAGATTCTGTACGAAACTTCGATCTCGGATAAACGTGAAAAAGGCGATTGGTAGAGATGTCAAATTTATTGGAGCGAAGTGCGTATAACTGTAAATTTTTTTGATCGCTGCGAAAGATGCCCGATGCTAGGAAATCCATGTGAGATGAGCGTTAATTAGGTAATCAGGAGAGCCAAGCGTGATTACATGTGCGATATAAACGAATAACTGACGTATTTACAGCGAGAAATACGCCATGACTGCGATATAAAGCGTCGCGAATGGAGGTGCGATGTGAAGATCGAAGGGAAAAACTAATGGATACAAAAAACTAATGGATACAAAAAAACCAGAGGTTACATTTCACGGCGTCGTTTCGCACGATATCCGCAATTCTCGCGTATCGGAAATGTTTCCTTCGCAAATATACAAGTGATTGTACAAAATGATAGACATTTATCGCTGTTCTGAAAAAAAGTCGATCGCGAAACGATCCGATAGTCGCATGATAAGAAAGAGGAGAGAGAGAGAGAGAGAGAGAGAGAGAGAGAGAAGGAGAAGCTTCGTGTTATTTCCGAAGTACCTAATTCAGAAGTCACTGATAAGAGGTATCGAATCACGGTCCTTGCAACTACAGATATAGCAGCATACAAAAAAAAACTCCACCGCGGTTTAAAAAAAAAAAAAAATAGTGACCTCATAAATTCCAATCTCGAAATTTTCTCATAACTTTAGTCTCTCTTGTAAAATTTGTAAATTTGTTTATCTTTTCATTAAAAACAGCAAGAGTCTCGAAGAATGCCGCTTGTTTTGTTTCGATATCAAACTTTTTGCGCGACTGCGAGACAACTTTGATGATTGTCGACGAAAAAGAGGGAAACTTTGTGAAATTCGATTGCCCTACTTTGAAAAAAAACGCTGGAAAATTGGGGAAAACAGATCGTGGAGCAATGAACGAGATGGCATTATAAAGCTTGAACGATTGTGAAGAGAATGAGCACAAGATGGCGTATTAGGGTCAATAGGAAAAAAAGTAGCATCGATTTTGGTGAAACGAGTCATTTTTAGGGCACTTTCAAAGCTCTGCAAACTTGTTTCTCTACCAGAAATACTTTTTTACCACAATAAACCTGATTCGAAGTCTCAGGCTCTCAATTCCTGCGATTCCCTATTTACCGACCGCAGGGCGACGCCGTTTCTTAATTGAGGCGGGCTCCAGCGTCGGTAAGTTGCCGGCCGAGTTGACAAGAGAGATTTTGTCCACTTGTTTCTCTACCAAAAATACATCTCTACCACAATAAACCTGATTCGAAGTCTCAGGCTCTCAATTCCTGCGATTCCCTATTTACCGACCGCAGGGCGACGCCGTGTCTTAATTGAGGCGGGCTCCAGCGTCGGTAAGTTACCGGCCGAGTTGACAAGAGAAATTTTGTGGTAGATACTTTACCGGGTGTTTACCGGGAGATTTGTTTTGTGGGACAGACATTATTTGAGAGATTTATCGTTTGACGAAAATTTATTTTGATAGGCTTGTCATTGCGCAAAATTTGAATTTTCGTTTCGAGATTCAATATTGTATCGCATCTGTGGTCTCGGGTGAAGAAACCGTCATTTTTCTAAAACACGGTAGTCGGTATTTATGATCAGGGAGATGAAACAAGTTTCGCGTTAGCGATGAGAGGATATATATAGCCTGAACTAATCACGTTCGCGTAATCTGCATAATGCGCGAAGAGCGCCTTCAAATATATAGATATAGATATATAAGACGTGCATATTTTCAAGAAGCGTTCCGGCAAGGTGCGCACAATCCAACAACATGAAAGCACGAAGCGTGCGGAGGTGCCCAACAAAATGGCGCAAACGAGGCGACAATTTGGCGCGAGTTACGCCCTTTTGTGCGCGAGTGGTCAATAAAACGAATGATGGTGAATAAACGCCTCGTATAAAATACTTGTCTGCGTAAAGAAGGCGCGTTTCCAGGCTTATGCGGGGGGAATTTGGGGCAAAATGAACTCTTTCGTGGGCATTTAAGAACAAATTTTAATTATTTAAAAAAACAATTATTTTTCATTTTTTTTAAATAAAATCCATTCTTCTTAAAAGTTTGCAAAGTAATAGATATATTTAATTAATGTAAGTTAATAATTTGAGTTAATGAATTAAGGACTTGAGATGCTAAATGAACAAGGAAAGCTCAAATCTCACTAAAAATGAATTAAAAAAAAAAATTTAGTTGCGTTGCAACGATGCAACCTTCAAAATGTTCAAACGCAAATAGCTTAAAAATATGCGCTCAAAATTAGGATAAGATCTCAATGAGATGGGCAAAATTGTCATCTCCAACTCCATCTAGAATCTTATCACAATTATCTCGTTTAAGAAACTATTCGTCTGAAAGATGAAGCTAATGAGCAAAAAATGATAAAACTGGTAAAAAAATGTTTTAATGAAAGAGATATTACTTCTTATTTTTTATATTACCGGAATTCATAATTTCTCTAGTAAATAGTCAAAATACTGTAAGGAATTATTACAAAATTTTAATTTTGCACTATAATTGAGTATTCCATTTTACTCCAATCTCGAAGATGCCTTCATCTCAAAAATCATTGCAATATAATCTGCAAATCGATGAAAATCGCTGCTGAACTGGTCCATTTTACCCCGCATTTCTGTATTGAAACGAGAGAAGATTCGTCTGTGTGTGGTCATCGACGTGTTCACGGAAAACAACGGATATTACAGTTAGAAATGTATCAATTTATATAACAATAATTGCCGAGACGAGAACACGAAGCTTTTGGCCCGTGACTGATTGAACGTAAAATTTTTTTCGCAGTCGAAGCTGCGGACGAGAGAGGCAAATACGAATCGAGAAGGAATTTTGAGAATCCGGGAAAAGAGAAAATGGGAGAAATAATAATGTGACGCAATAATGGAGCAACGAGGCATAGAGATAAAGAAGAAAGGAGAGTAAAAAAATATGCTGAAATCCGTGTGTGGAAGATCAGTGACTTTGTTGCCGCCCGGAAATTCCAGCAACGATTATTATCGCGTCGATTATTCTTCGCAATAAGCTCGGACGAGTTTTGCGCGCCCATGACGTCTTCGTCATTTCTCGTTGCGCAAATTGCGCGTCTCTCGATTAAATGAAATTTCTTCTCACTGTTTCTCAGCCTCTCGCGAACCACGACGATCTTCCCAATAAACTCGGGGATCCATAACGGAGCTTGACTTATTTCTTAATCGCTGGGTTAACGACCATCTTGTAGAAGCAATGAAATCGTGCGAAACGCGTCCTCCGCGCAGCCGAAAGTTACAGGAGAGAAAACCGCGAAAGTGGACCGATCGTGTCTGATAATTATACAATATATATATATGTACTGTATTTTACACCTTTGCAAAAGGTGAAAGGAACGATCGAAACAAAGTTCATCACCGATCCACAGTTTTCCGAGTTGCTCTCGAAGAACTTCATGAAATTTTGTCTCAACGAGAATTTTTTCAAAGCTCGATAAAAATCATCCGCTAAAGTTTAAATAATTTTTTTTTGCACTCCTTCAGATTATATATTTTCGAAAACATGTAGGTAAAACTTTAAGTCAATATTTTGAAAATTAACCTAGTTACAGTCATTTTAGTCACAGCAGGTAAAAAAAAAATTCAAAGCTCAAAAAAAATCCACTGGAAAAGTTTAAATAACTTTTATTTGGCACTTCTGTAGGTTATATATTTTCCAAAACATGTAAGTAAAATTTTAAGTAAATATTTTGAAAATTAACCGAGTTACAGTCACTTTAGTCAGAGCAAGTGAAATTTTTTCAAAGCTCAAGAAAAACTCACTGGAAAAGTTTAAATAATTTTTTTTGGCACTTTTTCAGATTATATATTTTCGAAAACATGTAGGTAAAACTTTAAGTAAATATTTTGAAAATCAACTGAGTTACAGTGACTTTAGTCAGAGTAGGTAAAATTTTTTCAAAGCTCAAGGAAAACCCACTGGAGAAGTTTTAATAATTTTTGTTTGCACTTTTTCAGATTATATATTTTCGAAAACATGTAGGTAAAGTTTCAAGTCAATGTTCTGAAAATTAACCGACTTATAGTCACTTTAGTCAGAGCAAGCAAACTGACTCGACTTTGTTAGGACGATTCCAGCGAATTCTCAAAAACTTATGAGTCAATTTTCAATTTCTTTTTTTTGGAGGCAATTTTCAATTTTTTTTTTAAAGTCAATTTTCAATTTCTTTTTTTTTAAATAGTTATCATCGCCGTGGTTAAGTCTGTACGTGGCCGATTTCGGAAATTTTGATGACCACTATTTTTAAAATTAGCTTCATTGAAAAGAGGGCCTTGAGAATGAAAAAAAAATTCAATTCGTCGCCATTTTTTAAATAATTAGAGCAAGAAAAAACAGCTCTGCGTAACAATAGCTACATTCGTGAAGATACTGATATTTCTTTTTTTTCAATTTTTAAATGACTTTACCAAGATATCAATGGGGAAATGGAGAGGAAAGTTTCCTAAAGATAATATCTATATTTATGTTCATTTTTAAGATTTTGCAATAAAAATTGCTATGAAATGAGTTATACTTAATGAAATGACAAATTGATCCTTCAATAATTAGTTATGCCTGTTTAAAAAATTCCCAAAAATTGATGATTTTTCTACCCCTTATAGTAGCTTCCCCCCTTAAAGAGTTAGGATTTTAGATGAATTTAAAATCATGAAAAATATCTTGTTAACGTTATAAATTCTCTAATTTCACATCTAAGCTCAGTTTCACATAAATACTCATAAAAAAATAATAGCTTGATTGTAATTTTACAAAATTTTAGAATTAAAAAAAAAAAAGTATAACAGCCTAACTTTCGTAATTCTGCAGCTACTGATCTCAATTTTTTTCAACTAGACGCTAAATATGCTAGAAACTAAATTTGATAAACATCGCTCGAGGGTTCCAGATATTATAAAATAGCTTTTCTCCTTAAGAAGTTAGGACTTTGAACGAATTTAAACCATGAAAAATATCTTGTTAGTGTTATAAATTCTGTAACTTCACATCTAAGCTCAGTTCTACGTAAATACTTTTGGTAACAATGACGTTTTGTATTGAATTTGAAAGAGAATAGATTAATTTTAATTTTACAAAATTTTAGAATTAAAAAAACGCTTTTGACAGCCTAACCTTCGTAATACTGATAAATTTGACAAGAATCGCTCGAGGAATTCAGATATTCTAAGAAGTCCAAATAAAGCTTGAGAAAGCTAAATTTTCTAACAATCCAAAACTCTAAAAAATACAATGGAACTTTAACCGAAATGGAAAAAATCTCATTACTTATAATTTCTAAACAAAACGAGAAAATTAATTAAATATTTATTTAAACCACCGTATATAGCTTGAAAAAAATGAATCTGTGATTTTTGATTTATTGAAGAATGGTTTTTCTTCGTTGGATTTGAAGGTTCATTTTTAAGAGCGACCTTCGTCGTGGTTGCAGTCGAACGGAAACCCATGGGAGTGCCCATTGAATATACGTCTACGTGTAATATATAAAATCGAGTCTCTCGATAAGGCGATCGAATATGCGGAAGGGATTGGCACAAGCGGTTGTCTCTGTCTTTTCGCTTTGCCTCCAACTTCTAAATCGTGCGATCGACTCTTCGTGTATGCAGTTACAGCGTTAGACGGAGGTCTCGTATAAGAGGCGGAAGCCCTCTCTTTCTATTACAGGGTAAGCTTGTGCGTTAGAGAGAGGACACGGGGACCAAGAGAGCTATTTATATGCACCTGTGCGCTCAAACTCACGTGCCTCATGCTGGTCGCAAAAGCTTCGTGAGTTCGGGAAGTCTCAGACTGCACTATTTTCTCTCACGACGCTGCTTTTCGCGTTTGTCTCGCGATCGAGCGTGCTCCACATTTTAGAAAATTACACGTTTTCTTTTATTCCATTTTTTCAATCTGCATAGAAATCCGTTTGAAAGTGTATTTTTCGAGCCACCATTTTTATCAACTTTGTTTTCCCTGTTACTAGAAATTAATATTTATGCTGCAAAAATTAATTAACTTGGGCTAATTATTAAAAATCTTAGCATCAATTGTTTTATTACAGTGGATTTTTTTTTACAAGAATCACTCATGGGCGCAAATTGTGCAAAATGTTGGAATAAAAATGTTTGTAAGAGGAATCATGGTTTTTTTTTATGTTTAGAAATACGATATAATTGATTTCGTATGATGATAATGAAAATTAATTGGCTTTTGAGGAATTATTTTTTCATCGAATTCATTTTTGCTGTTACTCTAAATTAATTATGCTGCGAAAATTGATGAACTGGATGAAAAAATTATTTTCTCGCTCAACATCGATTATTTGAATGAATTTACAATTTTTTTTTTTTTTTGAAAGAATCACTCAAGGGCGAATTCGACAAAAAACTTTAAACCAAGACGAAAAATATTATTAAATGCTTTGACTTTCGTTACTTTGTAATTGTGGTGTTCAAATTTTTTGCAAATTCACTACATTGCCAAAATAGTTAAGGTTCAATTTGAAACAAATTTTTTAATGGGTCAAGATATTATAACATTTTGAATTTAAAAAAAATGCTGGTGAACATTCAAATTTTATGATTTTTACTTAAAACAATAATTATTTTGTATCACTAAATTGAACAAAAAAAATGCATATGAATTATTTTTGCGTTCCCTATCTAAATTGACAATCTTGTTATTAGCATTTTTTCATCAACTTTGTTCTCCCTGTTACTGGAAATTAATATTTATGCTGCAAAAATTAATTAACTTGGGATAATTATTAAAAATGTTAGCATCGATTGTTTTATTACAGTGAATTTTTTTTTACAAGAATCACTCAAAGGGGTCAAATTGTGCAAAATATTGAAATAAAAATGTTTGTAAGAGGAATCATGGTTTTTTAAAAATCAGTTTAGAAATACGATATAATTGATTACGTATGACGATAATGAAAATTAATTGGCTTTTGAGAAATTATTTTTTTATCGAATTTATTTTTGCCGTTACTCTAAATTAATTGCTTGTGCTGCAGAAATTGATGAGCTGGATGAAAAAATTATTTTCTAGCTCAATATCGATTATTTAAATAAATGTACAATTGTTTTTTTTTAAGAACTTCGCAAAATTTTTAAATCAAGACGAAAAATATTATTAAATACTTTGACTTTCGTTACTTTGTAATTGTGGAGTTCAATTTTTTTTACAAATTCACTAGATTGCAAAAATAGCTAAGATCCAATTTGAAACAAATTTTTTAATGGGTCAAAATATTATAAAATTTTGAATTTAAAAAAAATGCTGGTGAACGTTCAAATTTTAAATGAGCCAATATGATTTTTACTACGAAAAATAATTATTTGTATTACTAAATTGAACAAAAAATTCATATGAATTATTTTTGCCTTCCCTATCTAAATCGACAATCTTGTTATATTAGCATTTCACATTATACGACGGAGAAAAAAAATTATTATTCCAACAATTCTCATAAATCCACGAATAGGCACTCTGGATCGATAAAAAAATTATTTAAAAATGTATACGAAGGATATAATATGAGGAAACGCGTCTGGCGACAAATGTCGTCTTTATTAGGTCACGCGATATTGCATTGATCGAAAAATAATTAGAGATTCAAACGTGACCGAGTAAGAGGGAGACAGAGAGAGAGACAGAGAGAGGAAGATCGATATCTTAATTAAGAGAAAACACATTTGCGGAGGTGCGGCGATCCTGGTAATGGTCTCATTCCTAATCACCACAAATTTTTAAACCGGTCGTTTTCACATTTCAAGGTCCCACAAATGTGCTTGAAAAAAATGAAAAATCCGCGAATAATATGCCTCAAGATTATCAACAAGATACAATGAAGAAACAATTGTTTTTCAATTATTTTATTATTATTAAGAAATTATTGTTTAATAATAAGAAAATATACTAAATAATAATAATAAATAATAAAATAATAAGATCAACGAACTGAAATAAGCACCATAACTTGAAAAAATTAAGAAAAATATAAAAAAAAAAATTGCAAATTTGAAGAATAAACGATTTTAGTCAAACGAGATCGTTTTTCAGCAAAAGTTAACGGGATTTTTAATGTTTCGAGTGTATTACGGAATTATTATTGCTCGTGTGGGCGCCTCGTTGATCGGCTGTCGGAATTATTGTGAAAGTTTTTGCCAAGTCGAACCAGGCAAGTATTTCACCGGGACCGACGGTGTTATTTCTAATATTCTCACGTTCGGCCAATACACGAGCATCGATCCCTGACAATGAAAATGGCGCGATTCTCTCGTTTCAATGGCTCGCACTCAATCAGAGTTACGCCCTTCTGTTCGTCAGCGATAAATGAATACGGAGATAAGGATAATAATGCAATGTTCGTAATCCACCCACCGACATCACCCACGCATCTCTAAACTCTCATTCTCGAAGGCAACATTATAATGCACGATGAATTTTCACGTCTTATTATCCCTCTCTCTCCCTTCCTCCCTTTCTCGTAGCAGAGGCCACGAATCCTCATGAATCTTGTGGGTGCAGTCCTCACCTGCGTGAATGGATTATTCCTTGGAATAGAAATTTGCCTCGTTTGTTTCTCATGGATCAAAAATGAATTCATTAAAAAAATTAAAAAAATGATTGCGTGGCAAAATAACGAACAAAGTCGAATTAAGACGATATTCTGGTGTTTTTTCGAGCTCGATATGAAAAACACAAAATATGTTTACCATTCTTTTCTTTCCAACATATTTATTAATCAGAATAAGCAAAAAAAAATTCGAGAAAAAAAAGAAAATTAAATAAGTTATAAACTGGTGAAATTGGGGCTAAAAAAGGGGCGTGCTGACTGACACGATTGCAACCTTTCTAGTCATCCGATACAAAATTAAAAAAAAGAATCTCGATTAGTAAGAATGTCGTTATGCCTTACCTCAGAGAAAACGGAAATAAAAAAATTTCGCAAAACGGCTGTCTGAACAAAAAAAAAGCGTTTTTCGACTCATTTTTCATAGTTTTTAATTTTTTTACAATAGTAAAAAAATAATATTTTCATACAAAAATTGTAGGGGCGATAGAGAGTTATACATTGAAAATTGGTGAAAAATTTGAAATAAATCGGTTGAGTAGAACTTGAGATATCACATTTTCAGCCGTGTTGAGAAAAGTAGTTTTGAGAAAAATGTCTATAGTCCGATTTGCTGTGTCACTAAAATAGCTATAACTCCGTAAATTATAGGAATCTAAAAATTTCCATTCGAGTTAATAATATTCTTAAAGGTTTAAAGTTCAAGAATATGAAAAAAAAATTGATTTTTTTCCAACTAGACCAGAATACTCCCTTAATTAAATTGTCAATCATTAGAATGATTATAAATCAAGGAATTATTATTGGAATGCCAAAAATTTCAAATTATTTCAAGAAAACAAGAGAATCAGAAAATGACTTTCCCTCCATTTCTCGGGACAATTCTTCCAATTCTCAACGCATTTTGCACGCAAAAATTCCAAAGATAAAAAAGAAGGTATTCCAAAATTTTTCCAAAAATCGCCGAATCGCCGCATATATTCCCGATCCCGTTATTCGAGGAAACCAAAACTCCTGACTCGGCGTGTTAATTAATTTTGATTGACGCATTTTACTGCAACCAAAGTGCACGCTAAATGAAGCGCGGAAGTTGAGAGACGCGATATGTAAAATGCGCTTGTACCTTTGACGAGGGACAACTGAGAGGGGGGGGGGGGAGACAAGTAAAAAAATAAAATAAAAGAATGTATTTAACCATGAGTCTGTATATTCTTGGGGCGAGACGAGGAACGAAATACTTTTCGTGGAAAATCCATATGCAAACGTCGTCAGAAAAGTCGTACACGCTGATGCACGAATAACTCGAAGACTTTTTGGCTTCCCAAAGGAAGTACGAGAATAGAATCGGAGCAAACCGAAAAACGGCTACGGCGAAGATCCTGACACGTTTTTATGGAAACCATTTGACATTTTGTCACCCTCGTTTTTTATACGTTTGTACGGACGGATTTGAAACGATGGAAAATTTTATTCGACACGTGTAATGTCGTCGTTGCCTGAATCAATACCAGAAATCTGTGAACCCGGACTTATGATTAAATTTACCATCCCCAATATTGAAAACTCATAAGTTAATACGATCATAAGTTACAAAGACGTAAAAGTGATATCAAAAACTTTATGAGTTAAGTTAATGAGTTAATGAGTTAATAACTTATTGAGCCAATAAGTTAATGAGTTAATAACTTATTGAGTTAACAAGTTAATGAGTTAATAACTTATTGAGTTTATAAGTTAATAAATTAATGAGTTAATAGCTTCGTAAGTTAATTGTAAGTCAACGAGTTAATAAGTTAAAACGTTGACTATTCAATAAAATAACTAGTAAGTAATTTGATAACTCAATGAGTTAATAATGACTTCATAAGTAACGTTAATGAGTTCATAGTAACTTCATAAGTTAATGATACAGGTTATTTTTTTAATAGCCCGATTTTTCTCTTTGAAACCCCGTTGAAATTTTCAAAGTGTGTCAATTTCAGAATCAGATTAAAAAAAATTGTTTTAAGAATGAAGTTTTTCCGATGATTTCATTCTTTATAAATTAATTTTGAAAAAAATGCAAGTACTATTCCGGTACTCTTCAGGTAAGTAGGTACTCTTTATGCATCGGGAATTAATTTAAAAATTTGAAAAAACAAATGTTCCATAGTTACCGCAGTTAACCCAGTTAAAAGCTTTAAAAAATGGCTTACGATTTCTAGGGTTATAAGTAGAAAAAAAACGTGACACTTTTTACAACGACAAATCGTTTGTTTAAATTAAATCATCAAGAACGTTAGAGGATAATAATGATTTTTTTTCATATAATTTAAAAAAACAACGATTGCATGAATTATGAATTAAGGGGGGCGATACGAAAGATGTGGAACCAACACGGACTTGTTTTTCTTCTCGCGGGCCACACGTGGGTGGACTTCATTCCGCGAGCCCACACATCGGCTCTTTCGACAATCTTGGTCGGTATATTAACCCAAGATATTCCAATCTAATCGTTGTAATGTGCATCGAAAAATTAACGGGCACCCGCAAAGCGTGTATGGCACTGCTAATGTTGGTGGGGGAAAAGGGTACAAAATTATTTCCATATGTAAAATGATCCCCGCTGATTTTATCGAATTGGTTCAGTTGAGTTAGTTTTATGCATCACGTGTAAGAATGTAGGTTGGGTCAAAACGATCCTCCACCAAGTTTGTAAAATCGTCCCCGGATCATTTTACCCCAATTAAGTTTACTTTGTCGTAGATGTTGTAGAGTTGTCAGTTTTGTAGTGTTCAAGTCTAAGACTATATTTTTTATAATAAAATTAAGTAAAAATATTTTGAATCATTTAAATTCAGAACTACGCGCCCGGGGATCATTTTACCCCATGGGGATCATTTAACATCATAGTGGGGGGTCGTTTTATCGGTACGAGTACAAAGGATGATCTTTTTGTAGAAGTTTAAGAGAATATTAAAAACTTTGAGACTGAAAATTCAAATCTTTATCAGTGTCGTGAAAGCATTAGTTAAATGACTGAAATATCACTAAATTTTTTATGGAAGAAATTAGATAGTTTAATTTTTTTTTAATGTTTTACAAACTAAAGCTACTTGTTTCGTTTGAATTCTCAATCAACAAAAAAGTTTAGTTAATGTTTTAGGTCTTCTTTTATTCACAAACAAATTGCTTTAATTTATAAACTATGGATATTATCATGAATATTTCTCCGTAAATTTATACAATATGTATCACGAAATGAAGTGACCTATTCCTTATCGAAATTATAACTTTCTTGAAATAAAAATTGCACACTAGACTTTACAAAGCCTGAGTATAAATACATCCATGGATTTATCAACGCAGATCGACAGGGTTATTTGCCTGCTAAATTTTTTTTTTTTTTTACTACACAAAGTAATCCTGATAATGACAATTTCGTCTCGACATAACCCTTCGTCTGCACACTGGGTCTTTTAAGGCACAAGCCAAATTTTCAAATCGAATATCCCTGGATTTAGAACAATGGTTACAAAATTTTGTTTACTGTAAATGGTTAAATAAATGATTGGATCATGGAAAAAAAATTGTTATAATAGTAATTCAGAATTCTTTCAGATTTGTTTGACGTTTTTTGCCTACAAAAAACATTAGTGGGACTTTAACGACCCAGACAGTGCCCAAAATTGAAGTGTACAGACGGAATGTTAATTTTTCTAAATCTCAGCGTGATTTCGAAACAAGAAAAGTTAATTTTCGGTGCCCAGACGATCGATAACCTCTGCCTCGAAGGCAGATGAGCATTATTATAATCCTTTTGATCATATTTAGTCGAGAAAGGTAAACGTGCGCAGAATGCTCCTGGAGATAAGCCCGAGAGAAGGGAAACTCGTGTAACGTGATCTATAATCATAAGGAAATCGCTGGACGAGATATTAAAAAAAATGACGTGCCCATTACCGGCCTCAGGTGCATGTAGATATATTTATAATATTATTATATATATATGTTGGTTACGTGCTCTTATGGAACGTTTTATATTCGTAATTCAGTCTCTGGCGCGGATATTTGTGAGATATATCGCGTTTTTGCGACCACCAAGAGTTCATACGCACATATGTAAGACCTACAACAGGCCTTTTACGTCGAGACGCATCAGCAAGATATATAGATTAGGGTGATTCGTTTCAGGGCAACTTTTTTTTTGGACCCATCGTGCCCGAAAACCTTTAGTTGGTACCCAAAAACGAAGTTTCGTGAAAGGGGGGTGTTGTCAAAAAATATTTAGAGGTCGCAAATCAAAATTGAAGGTTTCCCATTTGATTAACATTGAAAAAAAAAAATTTCTCATTGAAATAATGATACCGCTGAAACGGTTGAATTTACGGAGATGGCTCAACGAACTTTATGGTAGAGTATCATATTTCCTGTAAAAACCCACTTGGAAAATATCGTGATATCTAAATTCGCGGAATGGTAACCCTAATAATGAGAACAATTTTTTTTTCAATGTTAATCTAATGAGAAACCTTCAATTTTGATTCGCGACCTCTAAATATTTTTTGACAACACTCCCCTTTTACGAAACTTCGTTTTTAGGTATCAACTAAAGGTTTTCGGGCACGATGGGTTAAAAAACAAAGTTGCCCTGAAACGAATCACCCTAATATAGATATATGCAAGAATACCCTTCAGGACGATTATTCAGCCGGATATTTATCGGCCGGAAGATGCGGCTCGCCCCAAAAATCTTTCTCCGTCTGTCTCGCTATTTTTTCTTCCTTTCCCTCCCTCGACTCTCCTATATAAATTTCTTGTCCACCCGCGCACATAAGGACAAACCCACGTACACCAGACACATACGACCATCACCATCAAATAAAAAAACCATTGGTCAAGGGACCATTAAGATTTCGTAACTTCGAATTAATAATTCCAATCATGATTTTTCTTTTTCAAGCGGAAACCTTTCCCAGAGGTTCTCAATTGCCAAACGCTATTTTTTGTAAAAATTGCACTGGAAATGAAAAAAAAAACTCTTGAATATTTTGAAAAGATTCAAATAATTGAAATTAAGGTACTAGTGGGGCATTCCACGCCAAATCGACCACTTTTAAACCCAACCCTTTTCGATTAGACTGAAAGTTTTTTATCCTTTTCTACCATATGAAAAACGTTTCGCAGAATTTTTTAAATTTTTTTTACCCAACCAAAAAAAAGTTATGAATTTTTGAAAAAATGGCTTTTTTAAAATAGCGATAACTTTTTCAAGATTTTACATTGTACATTTAAAAACTAAAATTTTGAAAAAAAAAAATTTAAAAAGCTATAGCTATTTAAAAAAAAAAAAAACTTTCTATAATTACAAATTTAATCCATATTTTCTTTAATCGATTTTTCATTAACAGGGATGGTAAATTCTTGTGCAAGAAACCTTCCTTTTAAAAATGCTTTTTTATTTTATTGTTTCAGACAGTTTCGACTTTGGCGCCTTCTATTAATTATTCAGAGAATCAGAATAAAAAATATATTTTTTTTTGTTTTTTCGAAGGATGAAACAATATTGTAAAAACAGTTTTACAGCCATATGTGATAAAGGAGCTGAGGAAAAAAATCTTAAAAATTGTTTTTTTGGCCTTCTAAAGCAGACCTTAAGCTAAATAAAAAGTTAAGTAATTTATAAAGTAATAAAAGGATTTATCCAAAGTGAATATCGGAAATGATGGGATTAAGAGCCTCGAATGACGAATTATTTTGTGCATTGGAAATTGTCATCGAGAAAAATATATTTTAGAGGGAAAAATTGATTATTTTGAGATTGTTTTTCTATCGAAAATTCTTTGAGAAATTCCTTCTCTTATCTAATCGCACTGCACAAATAATTGATACTGTGTCATCCATCGGAGATATACAATGTTAAGAGTACCAAATTGTTGGACAATTTTTTATCGTCAATCAAAATTTGATATTTGTGTCGTAGATCGATATCGCGTTTATAAGCATTGCGCGCAGTTTGCAACAAAGCTCGAAAAATTGTGCAGAATCGAAAGTGATAGGTCGTAAAATAGCCTTGAGATCGCCATTCTTGGTCAAGTGACCCTGATGGCTCAGCTGCATTGACCATCATCGCACCTTTACAATGAGAGAGTAAATAAAATCTTGTCCACGTTTATATTGGCGTGTATTTCTAAAATTAGAAATTTTTACACAACAATAAAGAAAAAAAGACTAATTAAAATTAAATTATCTTTATAAAGTAGTTTTTGCGATAGGATCGAATAAATTGAATGCTGAGATGTAAGGAATGGTTTCAAATTTGGATCGAAGGATTCAATCTTAATACAGAAAAAAATATTAATAACTTTGCAGCAAAATAATTCAGTCGACTTCGATAAATCTTACTTCGATCTCTCAACGAGCTTTCAAGGTCATTTTTTCAATCCAAACATTTTTCATTTTTGATTCTTTTTTCAATCCAAAAACCCAAAAATGTCAGTTTTTCATATTTTTGTGGAAGATTATAAGATAGAAATTTAATTAAAATTGAATTATCATTTTAAGGTAGTTTTTACGATAGAATTAAATAAATTGAGTGCTGAGATATAAAAAATCTTTTTCCCACGTATGAATGAGAAACTATTGGGTCTTGAATTTGGATCAGAGGATTCAATCAGAAATAAAAATTAATGATTTTGCAGCTAAATATAACTCAGTCGACTTGGATTCCTCAGCAAAGCTTTAAAAACCATTTTTTCAATTCAAAATCTGCAAAATTTCAATTTGTCAAAAACCCTCGTTCACGATATATCTGTTTTCAACGTGATGGCAATTTCTCAAGGACAGTGTGTAATGCTCGTGAAGGGAACGACGCAGATTGAGTCCTGCGGTCTCGCAACTCGGTAGCATTGAAGAATTGCCCGGTTGAAGAGAAGAAAAAAGGGGGAAAAAAATTGCGAGAAGCCAAGAATAATAAGACGAAGAAAACGGATATGGGACGACAGAGAGAATATCCGTTCGGTCACGGTGTGAGTCGGTGAGGGACGATGGAAAACCCGAAGGGAGAAGAAAGTTTAAGTGACTTGAGGCTGCATTGATCTGATGACGAACAAAAAGTGCTCAATCCGCATTATTTTTGGAATTGGACATCGTGAATGTCACTCTTTCACCATTTGCCTCGCCATATTTCAATAGATCACCAAAAACTTGAGACAAAAATGGTATTTTATCTTTTGGGTGATCTATTAATAGAAAAAAACTTAAAAAATGTAAAAAAAACTCATTTTCCCGCAGGAGAGGCATTTTTGATACTCTGACCCTGAACAATTCATCGAAGACGAAAAAAATCGGTTACCATTTCCCATAAAGTTCTAAGAAGGTCCAAAAACTGATTTTAAGGATTCATCTCGATATTCAAAATATTGTGGCAGGAAAATTTTGAGAAATCGATCCAAGATTGGCCAGGGAAGGCCAATCGATGGCTTTTTTCTAAATTTAAAAGTTGCTCGTAAGAAAAGCACTAAATTCAAAAATGTCTTCGTTGTTTAATTATTTTCTCATGGCGTCATTTTTCAAAGCCCGGAAGTCTTGACAGGTTTTACTTCTCCCGTGGCCATTAATATGCGGAAAAAAAAAGTCAACCAAGACTCACATAAATGGTCGTGACGGTGGCGTTTCTGAACATATCCCTGACATCGTCAATGTCCCTCTCGCAGGACGTCTTTGGCGCCGTTCTCGGCGCCAACATGACCTCGCTGGCCATTTACGTATATTTGACGAAGAAAAAAAAATAATAATTCTCCGCAAACACCGATAAATAATCCGCGTAATCCTTGATCCTCGAAGCTCTGATTAATCCCGCAACGATGAACTGCGACACTTCATCACATTTCAATGATTCGTGCACTGTTTCATTGATCAATGAAAATCCACGCGCGATTGAACATGGCGGATTTTAAAAAAGGGAGATCAGGGCAAATCAATGCGAATCAATGACACTCGCGCCTGGATCGATGAATCAATCGATAATGTCGTTTTTCACGGACTTCGATGAATTGGCAATTGAGAATCGAACTGGCGGATCAATGGCAATTGCACTTTGAGTTATAGTGAAATTTGTTGGATTTTTTTAGCGAAATTAGAGAGGGAATTCGTTTTGGAGAGATAGAGAGAGAGAGAGAGAGAGAGAGAGAGAGAGAGAGAGAGAGCACCGATGAAAAACGTGTTTGCGCGGCTCTGAGCGAGGAAGAACGGAATCGGACTGCCGCTACGAATACACTGCTCGTTGCTTTCTGGCTCCTCGTTCCTTCTCTCTGCTGCTGCATCGGGTTAGGAAATAAGAATGCTGCGAGACCGACAGAGAAAGAGGACTAATGGTCGCTCCATTATAAGCGCGTTAGTGTGTGAGAGTGAGAGAGCAGAATAGATACGTGGGCGAGAATGGGAGAGAGAGAGAGAGAGAGGTATGCAAAGAGAAGAGAGATGAAGCTGAAGAGAGCGTGCCAGTCGAGCCTTGATTCTCGAGCAAACAACACCAGTATGTTGGAGAGCATTTGTGAGTCAGCTGGCTGCAAGTTTCGTGTAAGAGGGATATAAAATAGAGAAAGAGAGAAGACAGAGAGAGAGAGAGAGAGAGAGAGGGGGGGGGCACGTATCGGTATTGTGTAGGTTGCAGCTTGACCAGTGGTTTTCAAATTTGAAAAAATTTCTCTTTTCACCGTAGATTTCAAAAGATCTTGCAGGCAAGTCTCGATTTTGAAATCTTTATTGCGGGGGACGTTCATTTATCGGAAATTGATTTTTAACAGATTTTGTTTTTACTTGAGATTTTTTATTATGGAAAACGAAAGTTATGAACAAATATTATTTGGAATTAAATTTGGAGATACCACTGTTTTGGTATTTTTCAATTGAATTTTTTTTCGATTTTAAAAGAGAAATTTTGATTGCGGAGACATTCGTTTGTTGAAAATTGATTTTAAGAGATTTTGGTTTTTACTTTGAAGTTTTTATTATGGATAGAGATTATTTGGAATTAAATTTAGAGATACCACTATTTTTTTTCAATTGAATTTTTTGTATAAAATAAATGTTTTTAAATTTTGAAAATTTTTCTCTTTTTTTTAACCGTAGATTTCGAAAGATCTTGCAGGTAAGCCAGCGCCTCGATTTTGAAACCGAAATTTTTATCGCGGAGGACGTTTGTTTATCGAAAATTGATTTTAACAGATTTTGGTTCTTATTCGGAATTTTTGATTATGGAAAACGAAAGTTCTGAATGGAGATGATTTGGAATTAAATTTGGAAATACCACTATTTTGGTTTTTTCAAATGAATTTTTTTCGATTTTGAAAGATAATTTTTTCGCGGACGATATTCATTTATCGAAAATTGATTTTAACAGATTTTGGTTTTTGGAATGATTTGGAATTAAACTTAGAGATACCACTATTTTTTTTCAATTGAATTTTTTATATAAAATAATTGTTTTTGAATTTTTTAACATTTTCTCTTTTTTTATCGTAGATTTCGAAAGATCTTGCAGGCAACGCCAGCTCCTCGATTTTGGAACCGAAATTTTTATTGTGGAGGAAGTTTATCGAAAATTGATTTTAACAGATTTTGGTTTTTACTTGGAATTTTTTATTATGAATAACGAAAGTTATGGATAGAGATGATTTCCAATTAAATTTAGAGATACCATTATTTTGATTCTGTTCAATTGAATTTTTTAAATAAAATAGTTGTTTTCAAATTTGAAAAATTCCCTTTTTTTACCGTAGATTTCGAAAAATCTTGCTGGCAACGCGAGCGCCTCGATTTTGAAACCGAAATTTTTATTGTGGAGGACGTTCATTTATCGAAACTTGATTTTAACACATTTTCGTTTTTAGGAATTTTTTATTATGAAAGAAGAAATGGATAGAGATGATTTGGAATTAAATTTGAAGATACCATTATTTTTTTTAATTGAATTTTTTTATAAAATAGTTGTTTTTAAATTTCGAAGTTGTTTCTAACCTAGTTTTTACTTACAAATTTGTTAACACGAAAACAAAAGTAAAAATAATTCAAAATGGAATTTAGGGATATCAAGATGTTCAATAATTTCATTATTTTATTTAATAAGAGGAAGAATAATTTTTTTTAATTAATTCCCTCTGCAAATTTTAATTTTCAATAATCTCAGTGAAAAACTTTTTGCTCAATTCAACACATTTTTATTTGATCTAATACAAAAACGATATGAATTCTCGAATCCGAAATAATGCAAAAATTAAAAATTGTCAATACAAAAATTTTCAAGCATCAATTTTCTACTGATTATGTGCACTTTGATCAGTTATATTTTAACATATTCGTATTACAGCGAACGGGAGGGGCTTCGTCACTAATAATGATAATTAAAAGTTCAAACCTAAAAAATTAATATTTTCAGTTAATTGAGAGAAGTTCTCAAACTATGCGATTAACAAGTTTTTTTTATGGACCGATGTTAGAAAAAGACTGTTAAAATAGAAAATGATTTCACGTCTCCGGTAATTGATTCAATGTTTAACAGAAATTTTTTTGTATAACCGCTGTCTCACAAATGGCTGAATAGCGGTGAGGAATTTTTTTTTATTTCCTCGTTGTACGAGACAACAAAAGTGTATTCCTAACGCCCGAAGACACATTTCTCTCCGAAGAATTTTCTTTCTGACGATTATGGTTGCGTTTGCGGTCTTTAATGCGTAAGTCCGTTCACCGTGTAATATATAAACCGTATATCGTAAAATAAACACGGAGGAGTTTGAAAAACGTACGGTTTACACGGAGAGAGTCTACCCGAGTGAATGAAATAGCCGCAAGAAATCGTCAGCGACGTCAGCTTGTTCCTTTCTTGGTCATGGATAACATATGTATGGGACATTTCACCAAAAATAATAATAATAACCCAAGAATTTTTGCAAATATTATTTTTTCAAAGTTTCAAAAGGATTCAAAAAGTTTTGTTGAATATTAGAAAATTAAAAAAATTGAAAAATCAAATGATTTTTTTTTATGACATTTCCATAATTCCCACAAGATTTCCATCGCCATCGTAAGACGAAAAAAATTGCCTGGTCAGCTGTTATACGAAATGCATGTGATTTGTGTTTTTTCTTTTATTACGTGAAAATTGCCATATATAAATTCTACTCTCGCAACTTTTCCTAGCATCACGAACGTACGTTTTGCAAAGAACCTGTTAATTCGCATGTAGATATATATTGGACGTTTCGTGAGTATATAAACGTCCGAGAGATCGCATACCTCGAGAGATCTCTCGCGGAGTTTCGTCGCGGACGCACGTGTTTTATTTCACGGGAAGAACGAAACGATTATGTAAGGGAGGGAAAACGACGAGCTTAGAGAAAGGTTCACCGGCCTACTCGAATCTCAAGATTTTATGCAAGTGAGCAAAATTTGCCGAAAACATTTTTCAACAAAATAATTTTCTATTTTTTTTTTGAAAAATATTTTTTCTATTGGAAACTACCGATGATTTTCCCAGAAAACTTTGATTTTACGCAAGTGAGCAAAATTTGCCGAAAAAATTAGCCAACAAAATAATTTTCTATTTTTTTTTTTTTCTAATATTTTTTCTCATGGAAAGTACCGATGATTTTCCTACAAATTGAATACTTTTATGGACTTGAAGTTCCGAACTTCCAGATGAACATCGACGAATTAATTCTCTTATTCTATTGGCTTTTTTAATATTTTGAAAATAATTCTTGAAATATAATTTATGAAATTATTATTTTTAAAAAAATGTTTAATTTGTTTTTGTGCGATTTTTCAGAAACCTCAAAATGGCGAAATGCCAAGTGCTCGTAACTTTATCTGCAGAGTTACTTGCAGAGTCAAAAATCAAAGGAAAGAAAAAAATTCAAAAATTTGCAAAAATCGATGGTCCAACTTTAAAAATTTGCCAAAAATTGAAAAATGATCGGATTCGAATAAACCAAAAAAGGTTTTGAAGCTTGAACGAGAATGAGCTCTAGCCGGAATTTAAATTTTAACTAGAAAAAAAATTACAGGCATTTTCGTGAACAGATTCAATTTTGATTTTATGTAAGTGAGCAAAATTTGTGGCAAACAATTTCCAACAAAATCATTTTAAATTCTGTTTTGAAGAATAATAATAAATTCAAGAATCAGAATTGAAGAAACTGAGAACGAAAAATTCTCGGGACGAAGTTCGTGATTCATTATGATATGAACAAACGTGCCTGATATTACAAAGCGAGACCGAATGACCCACCAGACGAAGAGTTCTCGGGGTCTGATACTCCGATGAGTCATGCACGAGATAGCCAAATGCCTTTTATATTATCTTCCCCACTTCGTAATCACGACTGGCGAACATTGCACGAGAATTGATATTGTGACGAGATCAATCCAATATTTTTTTTGATAATCATATAATAACAAAAAAATTGTTATGATTCTGAAGATCTGAGAGAAAGTATTCAAATTAAAAAAAATCAATTTTCTGAGCCAATTTATCCAAAAAGATTTTTTGTGAAATTCTGGTCGTTTTCAATTTCTATCTCTCAATTTTTCGTTTTAAATTGTCTTTCTGATTGATTTCTCCGTGAAAATTTTATTATTTTGTGCTAGTATTTATCAAAAGACAAATCGATACATTATTTCAATATTTTTGACGACATTCAAGTTATAATCAGAATTATGTATTTTTTTCATGCTTCTAAATTAAGAGTAGTAGAAGACTAGTAAAAAATCTAGGAAAAAATTGGAAAGTTATTTGATGAAAAATAATTGTTAAGATTCTAAAGATATGGGAGAGAATATTCAAATTTAAAAAAAATCAAATTCCGAGCCAATTTATCTAAAAAGATTTTTCGTGAAATTCCTTGTTCGTTTTCTGGTCGTTTTCAATTTATATCAATTTATATATTTTTCGTATTAGAGTTTTTTTCAAGCTTTTGATCGATTTCTTCATGGAAATTTAATTATTTCGTGCTAATATTTGTCAAAAGACAAATTAATACAATATTTGAATAGTTTTGACGACATTCAGGGTTTAAAAAAATTGAAAATTATCAAATTTATGTAATTTTGTCCATGTTTCTAAATCAAGGGTAGTAGAAGACTAGTAAAAAATCTAGAAAAAATTGAAACGTTATTTGATGAAAAAAAATTGTTACGATTTTGAAGATCTGAGTATTCAAATTTAAAAAATGAATTTTCCGAGCCAATTTATCAAAAAGATTTTTCGTGCAATTCCTTGTTCGTCTTCTGGTCGTTTTCAATTTCTATCTCTCAATTTTTCATTTAGATTTTCTTTCTAACTTTTAATCGATTTCTCATCAAAAGACAAATCAATACATTATTTAAATATTTTTGACGACATTCAGGTTTAAAAAAAAAATTATTAAAATTAGATATCTTTTTCATGCTTCTAAATGAAAGATAGTAGAAGACTAGTAAAAAATCTTTAAAAAATTCGGAATGTTATTTGGGCGCTGAAAATATTTTTTACACTGGATTCCAAAATCAAAGGAGTGTCGGCAGAGCTTGGTTGAATTGACTCGGATTGTCCAAGTCCCAGATTTGATTAAAAAAAAATTAACTAATGATTTTAAAGTTGTTTATGGGGAAATTGAATCCGAATGTTTTATATCATTTCGCGACGAGAAGAATGAGGAAATCAAGCTGCATTCTCTAATCTGACCTATTGCCATTTTTAGACAGCAGCATACTGAGACGTTTGACGAATAAGGAAAAATCCTGGCGAGTCCAAGTGCCCGAGATTTTCAAACATGGCAAAACATTCTTGGATAAAATCTCGTTCGACGATATATACACACACACATATATATATATGCATAGATATATATCCCCTGAGATCGGAAACGGAAAGAGCCTCGATCGCAAACCGATCGACCGTGGACTTCGATCGTCTTTAATGGACTGTGCCCAACGATATACGACGAAGATCTTACAGATATTCGAGTATATATGCCTCCAGTTTGTCCCTGACAATGCTAAAATACGTACAATCCTTTGGAGCGAGTAAAATCAAAGAAATTGATTTCCACAATAATAAAAAGGAAAAACCGAAAAAGATTACATTTTGCAAGGGCTGACCTCTAAAATTTTTCTGGTGATTCGATTTGCCCAATTTTGCAAAAATTTCAGATTTTCATTGATTGAGGAATGATTTAAAAAATTATAAATACCAATTTCAATATTTTGATATGGAATTGCTTTATGAGTATTAGGATTTTTTTGATGTTACTACTTGATGTTTATTTGATGTTACTATTTGTATGCCTGAACATTTTTTCAAAGATTTCTACTTGATATTCATGGATAAGGAATTTTGAAACGTTATTAAGAAGAATTTTCAAATTACACGAATATCGACATTTTTTCATGATGTTTAAGTTTACATCGTTCAAATTCAACGGAAATAGTTTGATTTTTAATAAAATCAATTTTTCCCAAGAAGTTTTCAAAGTGAAAAATCGTTGAAACATATTTCGGGGTCTTTGTTGAGGACTGGGAATGCTTAATGAACGAGCATAAAGTACAAAAGAATTTTGAAAAATGTATTTTTATTGCATTACAACGATGCAAACTTCAAACTTCATCTTTTTTCAAGAAAAAATGTTTAAAACTAAATTTTCAAAAAAACGTCGACCTTACGATAATTAGTTGAATGCTTCACACAATTTTACAAATCTTACATAACATCAAATTCAAAATTCTTCAAAATCGATCCTAGTGCCTTCAATCCCGTTTGTGAATTGAAATAATCAGAAAAAAACGGTTTGTTGTGCAATAGGAACTTAAAAATTCCAAAGATTGTTTTTGAGGGTCACTTTCGACTAAATTCGGTTGAAAAAAGCTTGAATTTTGAAAAATACGTAAACAGCGCCAACTGCCAAAATTGAAACAAACAAAAATGCCAAAATTGTCCGTTTAACTGTGCGGAGATGACACAGTGAGTATTTTTTTAAGGCAAACTGCGTGGGCACTCCCACAACGTTCCAATTTTCAACGGTCCGAAGATCCGGCTCTATAAAGCTACTAATTTCTCAATTAATTAAAAGCTTAGACGTCTTGGTGGATCTTTAAAAAATAATAAGAATAATAATAATAATAATAATAATAATAATAATAATAATAAACGGCAGTAGCTCTCGGTGCACCGGAGCGATTCTAAAAATAAATGTATAAATATATACCAGATTCCACGTGAAATAGACGCTAATGGTATTTTCTTTTTTGTACAAAAAAAGCGCACTCGCATTTTTTTTTTAAAGTACTTCACTCGGATAAATAACGAGCCAAAGCGTAATAACGGAAGGAACAATAATAATCATTATCACGATGATGCTCCAGTTAACAAAAATGCTAAGATCACCGCAAACACTTTTTTTTTGCAATTATCAAGGTTAAAATATTGAAGGTTAAATAATTAGTTCAAGAAAGAGGTATGAGAAGTAAATTCAATCTTTTCGCCAAAGTTTAAGAAGTTCGATGAGCGAGAAAGAAAAAAGTAATTCCCATTTGTTACGGATCATTTTTTTTTTTTTTTATGATTTTACAACGCCTCTCAAAGTGACTCGCGAGAATCGAGCAGCTCTTTCTTTTTTTTTTTCTCAGTTCCATTGGACGAGTGCCATCGAGGGAATGAAAGAAAGAAAAAAAAACAGTCCAGCTGATAACTCGAAACGCATGATTGAGTGTCGATTTTTCATTGGGAATAACGAATCATCATAATGATCGTCAGCGGCGCAATTTGCGAGATAAAATATCAAAATCCGATTTTCTTCGACGGGAACGAAAAATTTTAATCCCTTGAAACTTTTTATCGGCGTTTTTTCCGATAAACGATTTTGCCAGATTTATTTTGGCTTACTCGTGACAAATGCGGAAAGATTCAATCACAGCTGCCGGATAAAAGTATTTGAGGAATGAAACTGCGATGAAAATGAATTTGAAGGTTCGAACGTTCTGATAAGCGAGAATCGACGAGTTAATTCCTTCAACGACAAATTTGAATGATTCGCTGAAAGTCGATCAATAATGCTTGAAGGATCTTTCGTTACTTGTAATAATTTTTTACCAAATATTTGCGGGGACTCTTCAAATATTGTTAAGGAAGTTGGAGCGTTAAATCAGTACTGAATTAAAAAAATTGTCTCTGCAATTATTTGTGCATTGAGGATGTTGAGTCCCAAATCGCAAATGATGAGAAAATTCTGAAAATTTGGTATGTTTTTGGATGAATTATTCAAGAGGTCGTGTAAAAATTTCACGACGATTAGGAAGCTCGTTATCGAACAATTAACATTAACAAATTAAATTAAATTAAGTGTAGTCTCATGGAAACTGATATAACTTTGCGATAAGTTTTTTTTTGACCTTTCAATTTTTTAATACCTACACTATATTGAAAGCAACGGAAACAAAACGAAGTTTATCGATAAATATTTTTTTTATTTGTTTAAAAAATTGTTCTTAACAAAATGTTAATATTTTGATAACGAGCTTCCTAATCGTCGTGAAATTTTTACACGACCTCTTAAATACTTCATACAAAAACATACCAAATTTTCAGAATTTTCTCATCATTTTTCATTTTAACCCTTAAGGAGGTTGGAGTAATGATGATAGAATTCTGAAACTTTAGTATGTTTTTTCATGAAGTATTCAGGAGGTTGTGTAAAATGTCACGAACAATTGTCACGAAATGTAAAATGTCATTGAACAATTAACATTATAAGATTTCATACGGACTCAATATCCTTAATGAATTAAGAAAAACTGTCGTCATTCTTAATTCGAAGCAAATTGTTTGACGAAAGTGCATTTTCGTTTAGCTTACTTATTTCCAATCATTCGCTATTTTTGTCGATTTTCATCTTAAACAGAGATTCTTTTTTTGACCCGCTTATTACCTTATTTTCATCATTATTGTTGAAACATTAGAACTTTTCGACTCTTTTTTTCAAATTATCAAATAGTTGTATCACAGCGGTAAATTTCCCGATGAAATATGGTTTGAAAACTATAGAAATGAAAAATAATTTTTTTTTTCTGCTTATTTTTGGGCGACTTTTTGAAAATCTCAAAATAGCAAAATTTCAAGTATTCGTAACTTTACTTCGGTTTAGTCAACTTAAACATTTGTTTAAAAAAGAATGTTCATAACTTTTCTTCGGTTTAGTCAATTAAAAAATTTCTTAAAAAATTTGCAAAAATTGATGGTCCAATCAAAAAATCTGCCAATAATTGAAAAATGGTCGAAATCGGATGAACCAAGCGGCATTTTGAAGCTTCAACGACCGCGAAGAGAATGAGTGCAAGTTAAAGTGAAAATCTTGTTTGCGAAAAAAAAAAAAAATTATAGTAATTTTAGGGAACAGATTCAATTCTGGCCAAAAAGCAAAAAGAAATTTTTCTTCCTTGTACACGAATCTTGATGAATTTTCACTGGAAACATTTTTCTCCAATTTTGGCCCTATTTTCAAAAACCTCAAAAAAGCGAAATTTCAAATGGTTATAACTTTACTTTGGATTAAGCGTTTCTAAAATTTCCTCTTCGTATGCAAAGGTGACTAAACTTGGAGAATGTGAGTAAACTTAGAAAATGATCTTGTAGTTTGCATCGTTCAAACGCAACAAAGGCTTATGTTTTTTTCATTTCAATATTTTTTATATTTTTTTTTTCACGTTTAGGGGTCTCAGATCCTTAACGGAGTACCTGAAAAGCGTTTTGAAGATTTTTTACTACAAAAACTTATCCTTGGAGCAAATGAATAAAAAAATAAACGTGATTTCATTGGATTTCAACGATGCAAGCTTCAGAGCATCGTTTTAGAGAATGCTATTTGGTTGATTCTGGTAACTAAATTTTGGTAGGGATGAGAGCAGTTTAAAAATCGCTGAAAAAAAATGGAAAGGACTTCAAAATTCCACAAATTAGCAAAAATCGACGGTTGAACTTTAAAAATCTGCGAAAAATTGAAAAATTATTGAAATCGAGCGACCCAAGCGACAGTTTGAAGCTTTAACCGATCACGAAGAACAAAAACTCTTGAAAAAAGAGATTTTTTCATGAGGAATCGAAACAAAGTGATGCAAACTCACCAATCGGGTTTCATAAGCGTCGGACAAATTTTCGGTGTCGCCGGAAGGTCCGATTTGTTGTTGCTGGTGCTGTTGTTGTTGTTGTTGTTGCTGATCACCGTGAGCACCGGCATTTCCTCTGCGTCTTTCATCGCCCATGTTACGTTCCATCGGGACGAAAACATGGACAGCTGATACGTCGGCCAACGGCTCACCGTTTACGTAGCACTCACGACGTCTCGACGTTTCACGGAACGTCGAGGATATTATATTATTTTTATCGCCTTTTACAAACGACAATTTCAGGCTCTCTACAAAATCCTCGGCGATAACCTCCTCGGCGTAATCCGTCGATTTATTGCCTTTAGCAAATAAACGTGTTATGGTATTCCACATTCAACGATTCGAACAATGCGACGTGTTCATCAGCGAAGGAGAAACGACAACTTCGTCCTCGATCTCTTCATTGCCGGAAAAATAATGTTTTTTTTTGCCACTTTGACTTCTCTTCCCCACGATTATTTGAGGAAATTGAACGCCGAGGCAGCTGAAAAAGGTGCAAAAAAAATTATTAATTCAATTTTGATCAAGGAAAAAATTATTTTGAGAGGTTTGGGTTGAGAGAAGGTCGTATAGTTAACCTTGGAATTGTTTTTAGAGGTTATACTTGGCCGTGAAATTCGAAAAATCATCAAGTCCAACAATGCATCGCTTGAAATGCAATCTTTTTTTATTTTTACCTTCGCGCACGCTTTTTTCAAATTTAGAGTTTTAAGAGTCCAAAAAATGGCTGAATGATTCCTTTAAAAATGCAGTCTTGAAAGATAATTTTCTTGTTCAAATACTTTAAAAAACTCTCATTGCATTTATAAATATACAGTTCAGAGTTGGGCAAAGTCCTTGAAAGTACTTCAAGTATCAAGTACAAAGTACCGTAGGTACCTGAAGTATCAAGTACCGGTGGTACTTGAAGTACAAGTACTTGAAAAAAATCAAGTACTTTTCAAGTTTTCGGGTACGTCTCGTAAATTCTGGTACTTGGGTCATTCCATGTAAAATCGACCAAGAGTTGGAATCGAACACTTTCAATTTTGATGAAATTTAGTCAGAAGTTTTTTTATCATAAAATCAAGTTCAACCGAGGAAAAAAATTAAATTTTTTTTTTCAAAGGTCAAGCAAAATTCGAAATGTAACCTTTTTTCAAATTTTTTTTTCTAAATATCTTGAAAACTACAATAGTTATGAAAAATCGTTTGTTTCGTTTTGAAGAGTATATACTTGGGGCTGCGAAAAAAAACTATTCCGACAAAATTTTTTGAAAAATGATGAATTTGGAGAATTTTGAATTTTTTAAAATCGTGAAAATCCACAATTAACATCGAATTCAGAACGATTTTTTCGTAACTATAATACTTTTCGAAATATTTAAAAAATAAACTTGAAAAAATGGTGAAATTTTGAGTAGTACTTGAAATTTTCAAGTACAGTACTTCAAGTACAGGAAGTACTTGAAAAATGTAAGTACAATACTTGAAGTACTTTTTAAGTACTTTGTACTTGCAAGTACCGAGTACTTTCAAGTACTGCCCAGCTCTGACATAGTTTTTCTAAATTTCACGGAAAATGTTTAAAATATCGTTTTGTAAATATTCATCCTGATCATGAGAAGGATTTTCTCAATTCATGCCGAAAAATTCTAAATTCATGGCCAAAAAATAAATATGCGATGAAAGAAAAATAGACTATAAAGAATTTTGTTGTAGAAAAAGATTGAACGTGCATGGCGAGTAAAAAAATAAAAAACGTGAAACGTGAAGCAACTCGTGCATTAAGATCATTGACACTGAACGAAATTTTTTTTTTCGACTTAAACAAATATCGTTATCGTATCGGGAGAAACGATTCTTCATCGTAGCGTATTTATAACGAGCCACATTTTTTTTTTTTTATATATATATATCCGTGCATACACGTATGATCGATAACCGGTTGAACGTATATGCTCTCATTAAATCATTCCAGAGTCATAAAAATGAAAATGCTTGCAAGCACATCCGCGTAAATGTGATTATTGATGCGCAAATATTGTCAAACAATGCGAATAAAAAATCACCGTAAATAATTAGCAAACAAAAAAGAATCAGAATTGACTGCAATAATATTTGGCTCGATGAAGAATTTCCGATTATTATTTTTTTTTTTTTATTCAAACGTTGGTGAAAACATTCAATCGACCTTATAAAAAGGACTCATTGTCATTAAGAACTCGTTGAAAAACGAGAAAAGAACGATAAATTGAACTTTCACAATAGCAGGATATATTATCACGCTTTTTTCCGACTCCGTCGGTAAGGTAGTTTTCTGCAGAAAAAGTCATCTTTCAAGAGAGAAAAAACAAAGCTAGGAGCAGCACATCGAGGTCGTCGGGCGACCTTTTTTTCAATGCAGGTCGCGTATCATTCGCATAAAAAAAAATATAAATAGAAAGAGAGAGGGGCGAAGATTTCAGTCGATTTACGTACTGAATAACAACGAGTCGTTTTTTTCTTTCGTCCAGTCTTATTTTTCGCCTCAAAATATTTCAAGGGATGACCGAAACGCTTCGAAACCTCAGGAGAAAATATCCTAACACGTTGACACTGACGTAACGCGAGAATCCCAAAAACTTGGCTACTTATATAGTAAACGAAAAATAAAAATTGTTCTCCCTAACGCTGCTAATATTCCAGAAAAAAAAACATTTGGTCTGATAGTTCATTATTTTCCCTGAGTTTTTTTTCAAAAATTATATTTTTTATTATCGTGAAGTTTGCATCGTTGCGGAGGAATGAAAATAATTCTTTTCAATTTATTTTCAATGAGATTTACAATTTGCTGTGCATAAAATTTTTTAAGCTCTTATTAGAACCCTCAAAATACATTTTAATGATTTTTCACTTTGAAAATTCCTCCGGAAGAATGAATTTCATTAAAAAATAAACTATCATCGTTGCATTAAAACAATGCAAACTTTAGCATCATTATTTTCTGACCATCTTTCATCTCCTGAAAATTTCAATCCGATCAAAATTCATTGACTTTTGTTGCGATGACGCACCTTAATTGCATATAAACCACTTTTGAAAGTTAAAGAGCTATTTTCCCAAAACTATGCAAGATATCTCAAAATCTAACTGCGTCAAACTTTCTAAAATTCTTGAAAATTTTTCGACATTTAAGAATCCACAAAAAAAAACTGATTGAACTACGCATAAAAGTTACAAAGTTTCTTCGAGTCTTAGTTTTTGAAATATCAAAGATCAGTTGAAATATACAATTACAATTTATTTTTAAAAAATTGCATTTTTTTTCAACCTACTGACAATGTATAACCTATTAAAAGAAATCCTCAGGATAAATTCAAAGTTCCAAAGGTTCAGCTGAACGAAAAATCTAACAAAGTTTACTTCGATCAAAGATTAAAAAACGCCTGACAGTAATTGACAACAAATTCATCGAACAACTTTTTTCCCTATGAAGAATAATTCATCATTTCTTTCAATTTTTCGTTCAGCGCTGAACAACGTTCTTCGCGCGTTCGCTTGCTCAGCGTAGTTTTTATCGTTTAAAAATTCGCCACGAGAATAATCGTCTCGAGCGAATTGAAGATTTGGAATAAAAACGGAAAACCTATTTTTATCAACAAGTATACGATTATATACACAAAGGGTAGAGATGGGCGACGATGAAAAACTCGTGTTGCCTCGTGGAATGTGCAAGCTCTATCGATTTTGCGCCCAAACACGAAAGTGGCACGTTCGCCGTTGCCAAACCCCCTCCATATCACCACGCAACTTGTATATGTGTGTGCGTTGTGCGTGTACCGAGAATTGAAAAGATTCATCGAAACGAGAGAATCACGGATGAAATAGCGATGGGGCGATTGTACAAAGAATATCACGAAGGTCGATAAGAGAGACCCGAAAGAGTCTTGCGAAAATAATGGCTTGCAACGATGGAGAGAATGGTAAAAGGAGAAGAAGAAGAAGAAGGGAGGGGGATAGAGAGAGAATAGACAGTACGACGTGCTTCCGCAAATGGGCGTACGCGACACTTACCGAGGTTAAGCAAAAAAAAAGAAAAGTAACAATAACGTATTATTCGCATATGACAACTACCAGAATGGAACTGGCGAAGATTGAGAAGATTTCTGATCGTCGGGCGCAAAGATGAAGCGCGTATCGCCGAGATTTGTCGAGAATTTGACAGCCAGCTAAAAAAACACGGGGGGAGGGGGGATTATATGTACACTTCCGGTAGGAAACTCCGAGCAGCAGCACAGGACACTCTCGAGGATCTTTCAACACTCGCGCACTCTCGACGCACAAAATATACCGACAAAAAAAAATTTGGTCCAACTTTCTGTCTTTCTTTGTATCCGTGTTAACCTTCGCGTTGATTATCGGGGCGCGAGGAGTTTATCCACGGAAATTCGCGAAAATATCGTTCGACCAATGTTTTCTTTCTTTTTACCGTCTTCTCTGTATATACACGAAACTTTGTGGGCTGTTGTCAGCGCGAAATACCACGCGAGACACGAAGAAACTCCATGTTCCACGGGCCACACGTTCATCGGCTGCCGACCATCGCGAGGAAAAACGGATGAGATGCGGCGCCGCCGAACACCAGCGCCGCGACGGCGACAACGCGCAACACTGAGATAATCGATGATGTCCGAGAGATCGATCTCTCGAATTTGCCGAAGAAAAATAGAAAAAAAATTATTAAAAGATTGACAAGCGAGAAAGCGAAGCGAGGAGAGAATGCTCGGGCTGTTGTTCCGATTGTGGGGAGCCGATAACTGACGAGAACGACGCTGTCGCCACCGGAGGAAAATTAATGATGGAGTGATTCGTGGACGAGACCGGTGACGCCATCTTGCGGAAGAACGCTGGAACTGTGCAAACGGTGATCCTGGCGGGATCTGACTTATCGACGGTCGATAATGAAGGAATTTTTTGACGCTCGATCGCTCAAACGTCATTGTGTCATTTATCGACGGCCGAAGCTTGATTCAATGTTCTTTGAACAGTTTTCGTCGAGATTTGGAGTTTTTGCTTTTTCGAAAACGAAGATATGGGATAGGATGTATATTTTTTTACCCTCTCCTGTAAAATCAATGCTCACTTTATGTATAATATAATATATAATTATATAATCGAACGTATTTACATCTACGTATTTACATTGTCAATACGAATCGTATATGTTTCATGATAAAAAAAACTCATTGCCTACACACCTTGCGTTTTCTTTGACCTGGTATGTATATATATGAGCCTGTCTGTGTAAAAAGTGTTTTTGTTCTTCGACGACACTTTCCGAGAGATTTTCAGCTTAAAATGTAAATATGTAACGTACACTTAATCCTACGCTTCTTGCATTGAATCGTTGTGGAAGATACCGACTAAGGTACATATATGGGGCATTCTACTCAGTATGTCAGCAACTTTCTTTTCCTTTCAGAAATTTTTGAAACTTTGCCATTTTCTTATGCTACACGAAAAGACTTTGTGCGAATTATTCCATCCGAATAAATAAAATCGCGAGAAATTTAAATTGCGGAAAAAATACTATCTAACGTAGAAGTTGTAATTTTTCCTTAATTTTTCAATACTTTCATTTTGTAAAAATATTAATGCTGCAGAAGTACTGTCTGAGAATTTTTAAGCAGGTCATGGACAAAAAAGTAGCTGGAATACTGAAATAATATCCCATTATTGATTTTGAGTCCAGACGATGTTTTGTGGAAAATTGTTTTTGTGGAAAATTTTAAGTCTCATTTCCACACTTGGATGAATATTTTCTGAAATTTGAATGGGTATTTTCTCGAGACATTAAAAAAATAATTTTCTATAACAGTTTGTCCCAATGACTTTTGAAATACTTTTTTCCAAAAAACCTGCATGTGTCTCCTGATCGTTTGTAAACTCATCCTAAAGTTTCAAGGATTCTATTAATCTCAGAGAATCAGTGATGAATCGTCGCGAATTATAAAAAATTGAAAAAAAGATGGCAACTTATTTTTCCGACCCACTCATCTAGGACGATAAATTAAAAAAAATAGTTTTTAATGGCAATCTTGATTATCTTTTTATGGCGGATGACGAACACGACCGATGACGTGAAGTAATTATTGAAATTGAAAAAAAATGAAAAAACAAAAAACAACATTATTCCTCAATCATCTTCGCTCCGGTGTGAGAAAAAAAATCTATGAAACTTTTGATTATTATCGGATATTGGAGCTTTTGTTTTTTTTTAATCCTCTTACCTTCTCTCTTGAAATTTCTTGAATTATTCATTTCGTTTCTCGCCGAGTGGGAAAAATAAACGATTGAGTATTATTTCTAGTGACATCCGCAACTCTTGACGACCATGTTCTTGTACTTTTTTAGTATTACGTTGCTCTCGTCGAGAAAATAAAGTACCGATATTGGCGATAATTTCGTTGGTGCGCAGCATGGCTTTGGCACCTTGCCGGGATTAACGAGATGCACGAGAGTCTGCACGATGGCGTGATTCGTCGCATTCATGTGTGCGTTCAATGGAAAATTGCATTCACCGCTGCAATAATAAGCGTCGTAACCGTCAGGCGCAATGATCCAGTCCTACGATCAAGAATAACAAATAATATATTAGTATTCAAAATTTTGCTTCCTCATGATGGTCGTTTTACAGTCTTTTTGAAATTTTCCAGCCATATGGAATAAAAAACATATATCTAAGAATATATATGGGTCATTCCGTGTCAGATCGACCACTTTTGAACCCGACCCTTTTCGATTTGACTGGAATTTCGTCTTCCTTTCCTACCCCATTAAAAGCATTTTTTAGAAAATTTTCAAATATTTTACCCAACCCAAAAAAGGCTTTTTTTCAAATAGCTATAACTTCTTCGAAAATCGACTAATTGGGACGTCTTCTTTTTATTTTCAACTTTAAATGTACTTTCCGAAAAAAATACAAAAAAAATGTTAACATATTAAAATCTATTAAATTTTTCACTTTTTCGAGAAAAATCATCTTTCTCTCAAAGTTCGCCATTTTTAATTTTTTTTTCACTCAAAAAATACTTTGATCAGTTCCGGATAAATTGCCGCCCAACATGGAGTGGACCGACATTTCCTTCTATTTTTTTTATCGATTAAAAAAACAATCCCAACTGAGCTTATTTCACAAATTAAGAAGAAAAATAATTGAAAGCGGTAATTCTCGAAATAATTTTTGATTTTTTTTAAAAAAGTGAAAAAAAACAAAAAAATAGAAGGAAAAGTCGGCTAACTCCATGTTGGAAGGCATTTTTTCCGGAATTGATCAGTATTTTTTGAGTGAACAAAAAATTTTTTAATGGTTTAATTCGAGAAAAAGATGATTTTTCTCGAAAAAGTGACAAATTTCATGGATTTTAATATCTAAATTTTTTTTTTTCGGAAAGTACATTTAAAAAGGAAAATTTTGAAAAAAAAACGTCCCATTTAGTCAATTTTTGAAGCCTTTTTTTCGGGTTGGGTAAAAAAATTTGAAAATTTCCTAAAAAATGTTTTTAATGGGGTAGAAAAGGAAAACAAAATTTCAGCCAAATCGAAAGAGGTCGGGTTCAAAGGTGGGCGATTTGACGTGAAATGACCTATACACATTCGACATATCCAAATTTTTTGAACGTTTATACATGAAAAATAGATGAAAAGTAAACTTTGAATAAGTTTTGGAGCAAAACATCTTATGAAATCATCTATTTTATTACACACATGAATTTATTTCCATTGGGACCGAATATTCAAAAATTTTTAATAGTGATAAATAAAATCGTGCAAATTATGAACTTGCACATGGCTTCCCCATCAACTTCCATCCTGGTTTTTTTGTGGGGAAACAACCGATCACAAAAAAACAGCAAATAGGAAAAAAAATAACGAACCAATGTGCAAATTTATAATTTGCACAATACTTTTTTTTTATTTATTTCCAATTCTCAATATTTATCATCGTTTTTGCCACTTGAAAAAAAAATGGAGAATGACGAAAAAGACTGGGAAAAAAGGTTAATTGTGATAAATATGCGCATCAAAATGAGAGACGTAAAATAAAATATTGCGCAATTGTTACCTGCCACTGAAGATCACGGAAGCTCACGTAGAGAGTCTGAATCTTGCACGTTCTCGAGTTGTATTGAATTGCTGGATCTAGAAAGATGGAAATTTTTTTTCCTTCAATTTCAAGATTCCTCGATAATTCTCGGACAATGATTACGGATTAATTGAAATGTTTGACGATTGATTTTACAATTGAAAAATCTCCAAATTTTTCAATTGTAAAATCAAATTGTAAATCACTCACCCATATAAGGATTGTTTCGCCAATCCAAGCTCGACGAGTCGCTCTTCTTTCTTCTTCTCGCGTCACGTTTTTGTCGCACTTTTGTCTCTCGTATTCCCGAACTCTTGAAGAATCCAACCATGAACGGTTGCTTGTCGGCATCGCCGCGAAAACCAACTATTCCTACGTCTTCCGGTCTCATCTCGTGCACTGTAATAAAACAATCAGGCGAAATATGTTATTACGGTAATTTAAATTACCGCACGTTTCTCCGCACGGATATAAAACTTATTCTTATTAATCAGAGGCGAGACGAGTCTTAGACTGGTATTTATAAAACTGGTACTCGCCAGGACAATGAACGACAAAAATTAAATCTTAAATCTAGCAAGACGAAATGACGTTTCAACGCCTAGAAAAAAATCAATTTAATTCGAGACAACGCTAATTGACAGAAATAATTTTTTTTATTCCTCTAGAATGACATTATTAGTTGTAAATATTTATTTTGTACGTTATATTCTTTTTCAATAGGAAATGTGTCAAGTCCTAATTAACATTTATTTTATTCAAATTAATGTTTGTCCTCAAATTACTGGTCCACTTTACAAGGCCAAAAAAAGCAGAGTTTTAAGATTTTTTTTCTCAGCTCCTTTATCAGATATGGCTATGAAATTGTTTTTACAACCTTGTTTCATCGTTCGAAAGTACAAAACATTTTTTTTTTAATTTCGATTCTTTGAATAATTTATGGAAGGCGCCAAAGTCGAACATGTCGAAACGAAAAAATAAAAAAGCATTTTAAAACGGAAGGTTTCTTACACACAAATTTACCACTGTTGATGAAAAATTTATTTAAAAAAAAATGGCGATGTTTGAAATAAATTGTGAAAAATTCAATTTATCATTTTCCTTTCATACATCCGCCATTTTTTTAAAATCGATTTTTCATTAACGGTGGCAAATTGTTGTGTGAGAAATCTTCCCCTTTAAAATGCTTTTTAATTTTTTTTTTTTCAGACTCGCCAATCCTGAGCGCCTTCAAAAATTATTCAAAGAATCGAAATAAAAGAAAAAAAAAATTTCTTTCGAAGGATGAAACAATGTTGTAATAACAGTTTTAGAGTCATATCTGATAAAGAAGCTGAGAAAAAAATCTTAATAATTTGCTTTTTTTGGCCTTCTAAAGTAGACTAGAACCTCAAGAAATTTACCTATTTTTTATTCACTGGTGAATGTATTGCAGTTTCATAAATATTGTTTTTTATTCAAACTAATAATTATTTAAACCCAAAAAAAAAAATTATCTAGTTGAATATAGTTTTCTTCATACTTGACAAATATATTGAACGGTTTCTACAAATTTTGTTCGACAATTAGTTTCATTATTCATAAATGTATGTCAAAAAAAAACTATGCAACAAAGCTAAATGCTAAGAAAACTGATGACTTTTTAATTTTTTTAGCATTAATTTCTCAGTCTGCTAGTCTATAAATATTTTTTCTAATTTAATCAGGACAAACTGGTCTTTTATAACGAAAATCGTTAGACATTTGAAATGATTGAAAATCTTTTTCGAGGATTCTAGAAACGTTAGGATTATTGCAAAATGTCGTTGTGCGTGCTTGTTATAAATGCATCGCTAACGTTACATTAGAACGTCGAGAGCCTGTCACGTGCTCCTGGTTTATTTATAGTTCAACCTTCATGAATATTTAAACATTGAATAATATCGAAACCTCCTTGGGGCGTATCCCCCACGCGTATTTTTTTTTTTATACCGATCGTTCATTATACTTTGATCTCACGGACTTGGATCGCAGATTCATACACTTCTTTCGTTACTCGATCGATTTTTCTACCCTCGTAGAAGAAGACGGAAAATTATTAATTAGTTTAGTCGAGGACTGAAAATATAGTTGAAATATATTTGGAGAAATAGTCGCTCTTCTCTGGTGAAACCGGAAACTGAGGATTTTCCTCGATTCTTTAGAACGATTTTTTTATATCTTGAGGATATTTTAGATATATCCAAGATATATTTCATTTCAGTTATAAATAATTCCACGTCAAGTCAGCCACCCCATTTTTTGAAATCGCCAAAAATCGCATACAAATTTTTAGAAAGTAGTTATAACTGTCAAGAAAATTTGTGATTTTTTCCGATTTTTTTATTACATTTTTTAGCCGGAAAAAAATACAAAATTTCGTTTGTCCCATTTTGTAAGTCGAAAATTATTCATCGACCGAAAAAAAAGTAGAACATAAAATTTAGAATTTTCAACGTGCTTGTCACTGAAACTTTTTACAAACTCCTCCGAAAGCTCTATATACAATTTTCGGAGCAAATAATGTTTTGATTTTTTTCTTCTCAGAATTGACATCTTCGATTCGTCTGTAGTTTTAAGAGTTTTTTTACTTGATATATTTATAGACTATAACAAAATTGGCGTAGTTGGAGAATCCATTATTTCAAATGCATTTTTATTGATACCATCTATCATTATAGAGTGGTTGCACGAAATTTGTGTATTAATTTGGGATGAAAAACGCATGGGAAGAAATGGATTCTCCACTAAGACAATTTTTGTATAGTCTGTAAATATATCAAGTAAATCACTGTTAAAATTACAGACAAATCGAAGAAGTCAATTCTGAGAAAAAAAATATCAAAACATTATTTGCTCCGAAAATGGCATACAGAGCTTTTGGAGGAGTTCGTAAAAAATTTCAGTGAAAAGTACGTTGAAAATCCTAAATTTCATGTTGTACTTTTTTTTTCGTACGATGAATAATTTTCGAGTTGCGAAATGGAACAAGAAATTTTTTTGTATTTTTTTCCGGCTAAAATATGTAATGTAAAAATCTGAAAAAAATCACGAATTTTCTTGACAGTTCGTACTACTTTATAAAAATTTATACGCGATTTTTGGTGATTTCAAAAAAATGGGGTGGCCGACTTGACGTGGAATGCCTCGTATATCTTAAAATAAATCTAAGATATAGCAGTTTATGCCAAAAATGTAATTCTAAAATATAGTTAATCGCCGAAAATACAGTAAAAATATATTGAGAGAAATAGTGACTCGAAAATTAGCTCCTCCGTGGTGAAACCGGAAACTGAGGATTCTCGGCGATTTTTCAAGACGATTCTTTCCTTTTGAGCCCCCTTCCCTGTCATTAAATTATCGCGGCGAACACGGCAGCACGAAAAGGTTCACGGCTTATCCTTTCGACCGATCTTAAGGACCCTCTCTCTCTCTCCTCTCTCTCTCTCTCTCTCTCTCTCTCTCTCTCTCTCTCTCTCTCTCGCCCTTTAAACTTTAGGGTCATCCTCTTATTCCACCGCGTGGACTTTTCGTACTCCGCCTTTTGGCCTCTGCACCGAGAAACAAAAGTGGCCAAAACTCCAAGTGTATATATGAGGAAAAAAATATATCCGAGCAAACCTGGAAAATGGATGATCGAACTTTAAAAATCTGCAAAAAATGAAAAAATGATCGGAGAAATTGTCACTTTAAGAACAATTTCAATTTTGGCCAAGATGGAAAAAGAATATTTTTAATCTAATTCTCTAAGATATTGTATCAATGTACTTTTTTCAGCGGAATCATTCAAAGATTTTTGTAAAAATCCATAATTTGATGGGATTTTTAATGAAAAATACTTTTTTCGGTATTTTCAATCAAAGCAGAATCGTTCGCCGGATTTGGATGCCAATGAAAGGCTTTTTTTCATTTTCAGGCCGTCGATTATGCAAAATGAAGATTTTTAGGCGAAAGGTATACAAAATTCTCGATGAGGACAATTGGAAAAAAAGAGTTATTTTAACTATCCTGATGAATATATAAGTAAATGTATTAACTGGTCATACGAAGTCAGGAGGCCGAAAAGAGCCATTTTTCAAGAATTTTTTCAGGAAAGAAATTTCAATTTATCAACGTAAAAATTTGTATACATATTTATGTAACTTCAAACTTTATTTTGAAATTTTTCTGTTTAAAAAATAATGATTCTCGAAGCCGCTGTAACGGATTTCCGGGAGATCCTCTAAAAAAACGTGTCTTGTGGTGAGCATATCTCTTCATTGAATCATTCAAAATAAAAAAACATAAAATATTTCGTTAATATCAGGTATAATTTAGTATCAAGTCGAAGAAATAAGCAAAATATATATTTTTATCAAAATGGCGGCTTGTACAAAAAGAAATTCTATTTTTAATGAAAATTGTTGCCTTAAATTGTTAATAAAATGGAAAATATTTATCGGTAAAAAAAACCTTCGATTAATTACTAAAAAATATATTCACAAAGCTTGTGTAAAAGTTTGAGACTGATCGAGAAATCTTGCTCAAAAAAACACAGTTTTGAGAAAAACGCGTTCAAAGTTTCAAAAGCACTTTACACATAGTAATCACATGTTCACAAATTTGCCTATAACTTCGAAAATATTTTATTGATTGACATGAAATTTACTCGGTGCATATACTTAAATATATGGAAATTACGAAAATGAAATATTTTTAAAATCCTGACTCCGTATAACCCCTTAAGAAAATTGGAATTTTTGCCATATGCTAATGATATATATTCCCGCGCTCGCGCTATTTTTCGCGGCAGCGGAGAAGCTGCTCGAGCGTTCGCGCTCACACCGCGCTCTTTGGGCCTCGCCCCGCGCAAGAGTAGCGCAGCAGCAGCAGCAGCAGAGGTGAGTTCGTGAAAGCTGGTAAATTGGCAGCGGCGCGTGGAATGCGCATTTGCCGTGATTGCGGACACCTGCCTCGCGGAAAGCCCGTTACGTTTGCTTCGGGAGCTACCGCGGCGAATCCTTTTTACATGTGTCTGTGTATACATGCATAATTTACCATGGATTTATCTATGAATGTACATATATGGGGCATTCCATACCAAGTCGACCAGAGTGTGACCCTTGACCTCGCTGATTTCGTTTACGATTTTTTATATGATTCTTTCAACTCAAAATAGTATTCAGAATTTTTTTCAGATTTTTAAAACCAAATTTGAGTACGTTAAGATTTTTTGAACCTTTTTTTCGAAAACGTCGAGGGCTGTATTTTAAAAATCTGAAAAAATTCTCAAAAATCCGGTGTCAAAAATGAAAATTTTTGATCCTAAATTCATGATGTCCAGGATTTCCCTTCCACCTCGATTTTAGGTTTTTATGAAGAAAACGTAAAAAAAAAATAGATGCGGAAATTGATCGACCGTGAAAAATGGCTTGAATATTTTTATCGTTAACCAACTATTTTTGGAAATTTTTTCACTTTTTTCAAAAAATAGTTGGTTAATTTCTGCATCTATTTTTTTTACGTTTTCTTCATAAAAACCTAAAATCGAGGTGGAAGCGAAAGCCTGGAAATCGTGAATTTTGGGTCAAACATTTTCATTTTTGACACCGGATTTCAGAGAATTTTATCAGATTTTTAAATTACGGCAGTCGAGGTTTTCGAAAAAAATGTTCAAAAAATCATAACGTACTCAAATTTTGTTTAAAAAATCTTTAAAAAATTCCGAATGCTATTTTGAGTTGGAAGAATAATATGAAAAAATTCTAAACGAAATCAGCGAGGTCGAGGCTCACACTCAGGTCGACTTGGTATGGAATGCCCCATATATACTCACTGGAACAATTTATTTCTTCGCCAACAATTTATTTGCCATTTTAGTTCTTTTATCTTTTTCCTTTTTCTATGAAAAAAGTAGTTTTCCTACGATTGGAGATCAAAATTGATCTTATGGCACGTTAAAATCGTCAAATTGATCACTGAAAAAATTTATTTATTTGCCAACAATTTATTTGCCACTGCAGTTCTTTTATCATTTTCCTTTTTCTATGAGAAAAAAAAAGTAGTTTTCCTACGATTGGAGATCGAAATTAATCTTAAGGCAAGTTAAAATCGTCAAATTGATCACTGAACCAATTTATTTCTTTACCAACAATTTATTTACTATTTCAGTTATTTTATAATTTTCTTTTTTCTATGAAAAAAAGTAGTTTTCCTACGATTGGAGATCGAAATTGATCTTATGGCAAGTTGAAATCGTCAAATTGGTCACTGAAACAATTGCTCTATTTGCCAACAATTTATTTGCCGTTTCAGTTCTTTTATCATTTTCGTTTTTCTATGAGAAAAAAAAAGTAGTTTTCCCACGATTAGAGATCGAAATTGATCTTGAGGCACACTAAAATCGTCGAATTGATCACTGAAACCCGAATGATTGTCCGATTGAAAAATTGTTTCGCCGCATTCCGACTTTCCATTGTATGCAAATCATTGAAATTTATTCCACAAATAAGATATCTCGATATATATTCGATACGCATTGCCACACTTATTTGTGGCTGTCATGGCGCAAATAAAAGTACGGGTTAGCATTTATCACGGCCAATATATGCAAAATGCATAATATTTCACAAGTGAAACGAGGGAAAGAGAGAGCGAAAGAGAGAGAGAGAGAGAGAGAGAAACAGAGGGGTGTGAGGGAGATATTAATATATGCGTGGGTGGCTCTCACGGAGGTGTGACTTGGGATTGTTGGTCACACCGTCAAACACGTTATCCCCGTTGCGCACTTTATCCCCGTTGAAAACCCCGCAATACCCTGTTTCACTTTCGAAAGCGATCGCAAAGCGAAACGCGCGTGAGAGAGGCAAACACCTCTTTGGTGTGATAAAAAGAGAACAAAAAAAACACTCTCCACTCGAATCTGAGCAAAGAGTATAATCGTATTACGGAAATTTCCAAAGGCTTCAAAAATTAAATTGAAAAAAAGACTCATTAAAAAATGCATCGAAGTTGAATTAGCATGGAAAACTGGACTTTTATCGTCACTTGGATCTCTTTATGCTTCGACTATTATTACTCTTCCACTTAAGCTCATTTATTATTAATAATTTACGCCGGATAGAAGCGATATACGGACTAAATGTGTAGAAAAATTCGTATAAATCTCCAACTATCTTGTATTTTAAACGTATATTATTAGTATGTGTGTGTAAGTGTAATTGTGTAAGTGTGTTAGTGTATTAAATGATCAAAGGTAAACCGGTTGTCCGATGAAGTCCAGCAGCACGTTGGCTTCTCGTGGAGGGAAGTAAAGTAAGAAGTAGCAAGAGAGAGAGAGAGCGAGAGAGAGAGAGAGAGAGAGAGAGAGAGAGAGAGAGAGAGAGAGAGAGAGAGAGAGAGAGAGAGAGAGAGAGAGAGAAACCGTAAGCAACCGAGTCTGAGAGAAGCGATTTGGAATTGACGAACTCGTTGCTATAAAATCGAGAATATTCTTTCTGTGTAAGTTTATTTTCCATAAATCGTGTTTATGGATCGGAGAAACAAAATTATCTAGGTGCGGCGGACAACAAACTGAACGCCCGAGTTTGCGTTGAGTTTGAAAGACAATGAAATTTTTATCATTTATTATAATCGTTATTTATCGGCGATAAGAAAATTATTTACTATAAACCGGGAACGACCACTCTCGATCATTTTGATGGAAATGATTTTTCATTATATTTAAACATAATAATTTTTTTAATTTTACTGTATTTATGATAGTTAAATAAAAAAAAATTGATGATTTTATACAAATTTTTTAATTTATCAAATAATTGGCAGACTTTCTTTTGGTGAAATTATTATTTTTATCGTTGATTTTTTTTTAATAACCATCAAAATTATTAATAGTTGAGGCTCTCTCAAAAAAAGCTTTGTTTTTTTTTTTTAAATTTTTATCTCGTTATGTTGAAAATGTTCCAGCTGTATTATTCAATCAGACAATTTGTCTTCTTTTAATCAGCGCACGTTTTTTCGAAATTCCAAGAGAGAATACAAAATTGCATTCAAATTTGAAAATAATTAATTCGATGGATCGATTTTAAAAGATTTTGAAATTTTTGAAAAATGATAGAGAACGTTTTAACTTTCGTAGTTTTGCACTTGTCAATTACAATTTTTTTACACGAATGCATTAACCGATAAGAATGATTAGGATTCAATTTGGAGAAAATTGCTCAAGGAATCCGGATGAAAAAAATTGAAATGTTAAAACTCTAACTTTAGAATCGCGTAGCAATTAAACTCAAATTTTTTGCACAATTGAACATGAAAATTTTTCATTGAATTTTGAAGAAACTGTTTGTGGGGATTTGAAGTTTATATGGATTTAATATTTTCAATGAGTCATGAAAAAATCATGGAAATTGCACAATGTAAAAAATCACCTTTGTAAGTCTTTTTGTTCGGTATTATGGAAATCAAAGGTGTTTGCAGAGTTCATCTCTCACATGCGATCCAAAGAGAAAAAGTGAAAAAAAGAGAGAGAAAGAGAGAGATGGAAATAACACAAACGAAATCTCTCTATCAGAGATGCAGGTAAGTTCTCACAAATTCGCGAGCACTCTTTTGGCTCGCGCGCGCCTCTTTCGAGCTCAATTATATTCGAACAGCTGCCACACACTTGGGTTATATTTAGAGATCGATCGGGAGAATTTCGATGGTTTAGACTCGTGAGCGTTTTTACCTCCACACATACACACATGCTGAAATATATGAGGCATTCCACACTGATTCGACCTTGGTCTGACCCTTCACCTCTCCGATTTTGTCCGCGAATTTTAATTATTTTGTAGCACCTCTGAAAAGAAGTTAGAATTTTTTTTTGAGCGATTTGATTCAACTATAATTTTATAAACAAATTATTTCGCGCCCAAATTTAAAAATCTGAAAAAAATCACAAAAATCCCTTTTTTTATATGAAAAATTTCAAGCGTTGAGCCAAAGTGGAGAAGGATTCCCTTCTGCTTACAACAAATTTATCGAAAAAATAAATAAATAAAAAATAGAAAGAAAAACCTGAATTGAGTGTACCCTTATCCAAACATTTTTTTAAAACATCTTTAATTCATACAAAAATGTTGGAATAACGGTCCACTCAGTTTAGGGTCCTCCTTCTATATGGAAATTTCTTTTTTTTCAAAAAAACTTATTATAAACAGAAGGTCCCGCTCACTTTGGCTTAATGCCTAAAATTTTGCATATAAAAAACGGGATTTTTGTGATTTTTTTCAGATTTTGAAATTCGGGTTGAATATAATTCGTTTATAAAATTATAGGTAAGTCAAATTGCTCCAGAAAAATCTGAAAAAAATCCTGAGTGCTCTTCGGAGGTACTAGAAAACTATAAAAAATTGCTGCCAATATCGGAGAGGCGAAGGGTCAGACCCAAGTCGAATCGGTGTGGAATGCCCCATAGGAGTATTTATAAATCTCGTTATGTATTCGCAATGGAGGAAGTTTGTATTCGTTTTTAGCCATAAACGAGAAACGTTCGCTTATTGCGTCTCAAAGTTACACTCTTCGATAAACATATAAATACATATATACGAATATATTCATAAACCAGGAAACGTCGAATGGAAATTATTTCCTCGAAATAAATTTTCGTTTATTGCGTCTGGCGAATGAGTTTATTTTATTTTATAACAAACTACGAAAAATGAAAAATCACTAAAATATATTATTAATTTAAAATAACAAGAAATTGGTGCGTATTTTATTATTTTTAATTAATTAATTATTTTTTAAAATATTTTAATTAATTAATTATTTATTAATTACTTTCTGAAATCAAATTTGCAATTTCAGTTCAATACTGAAAAGTGAGAGTTCATTTTGTTTGTTGAAATATAATCAACGAATTCCCGGCCCTCATTTTCTTTATTCGGATCCTCCGAAGAGAAAAGAGTTTAATTTACATCTTGAATGCGTTTTTTTATCATAAACAAATGGCTGCAATTTATAAACACTAAATATTATTATAAATATTTTTTGGCGAATCCACAGAAAAATTAATTAATTTACTTATTTATCGTGGAACAGAATGAGCTCTCACTCGTCTGGATCAAACTAAAATTACAAAATTCACCTCACAAATAACCGAGTAAAAGTATGTTCGTGGTTTTACTTGGCATGAAAAGTGTTATTTTTTTAAAAATCATTGTTTTATATTTTTTTCACATTGATTGAAACCGTTTAATCAATATTCCACTCACATCAGGCCAATTTGTGTTTTAAAACGTGTTGGGACAATTTTTTTAACAATCTCAAAACCGTCATTGATAAAATTCAAGCTTACCCGAACGATCAGCCGGATGAACGGACAAATACAATCCTCGATTGCCATCAGGATTGTTTACCCAATGAAGAAGTGGCTCGGTGACGTTTAACGTTAACCATCCTTCTTTTCCAATTGTCGTATTTGCTGAATCGACGTATTGCAATTCTCGAGTACTGAAAACAGGATGCATAAGATCACGCTGAATAATAACAATAATAATAATAGTAATAATAATAATAATAATAATAATAAAGGTAATGATGCAGTATTATTAAATTTATTCATTACTTAAAAATTATTGATCATTTATAGATTGATTTTTATTATTATTATCATAATGCAATATGTTTTTTTGCATAAATAAAAAAATTAGAGAATTATTAGAACAGTGTAAAAAAATGAATGTTTAAAAAGTTTATATTAATAAAAAACCATCAACTTTCGAAAATAAATGTTAAATATGGTAATAATAATAATTTCTTGTAAAATATAAAATAACCAATAATAAGAGTAAAAATCGAAGGACTGATATTGACTCGCAATTATTGGTCAATTATGTTTAAATATATCGTCGAGTGTCTTATGCAACTATACTTCATTCCTCGCATTCCTCCTGCGGTTTACCAGTGAATCATGGCAATCTTCTAGATTTTATCGAGATATCGCGAATTAAAAAGAAAATTTATCATAGCTCGCACGTTTTATCGAACGGAAATACGAAGATTCGCAATTGATGCGAAGAAATAATCTTGTTCGTTTTGCGGATGGATCGAGGCAGAGAGGAAAATTGAAGAATGCTGAGGAGATTGTATTTTTGGGGTGGGCAATCCAGCAATTTATTTTGGTCCTCGTGAGGTCCATCATTTTCCTGCTGGAAAATCAATCAATCAATTAGCTACTTTTAGCAGAATACTCTCAATTAATTTATACTTTGAAAGTTCCATCGAGATCCAGTTTGAGTTAATTTTCTTCGTTTTTTCATGGAGGAAGGAACGATCCAGCTGGAATCCAGTCTGAGACAGAGCTGCATTTTCTACTTGGAGGAAGATTTGTTACGGAATACGAGGGGAAAAAAAATATCGTGTCGCCGGTTTGTCTCGCGCGCAAGAAATCCAACGAGAAAATATCTCTCATTTCGTGTGGGAGACAAAAACAAAAAGGAATATGTTTGATTGGTCATTCGACGAATAGATGAGACGAGAACGCGAGAATGCCGAATATTTTGAGCGAGGAAAAATGGCCGTTCGTGAAAGATCGATCTTTCAGACACAAAAATCTCGTCGAAACGAAGATACATGAGATGGGTTTTTTTTTTATTACGAGTGTGAGAGGGAGAAAGGTGCGCGTCATTCGCAAGAAGCCTGAAAATTTTTAGACTATAGATATAGCGAGATAGCACTTCGATTTATAGGGAAAAAAAGGAATAAAAAAATTCGTTCAGTTTTTTCAAAGCCAAATCAATCATTCGAATCATTGATTGTTTATGGTTTCTATAAATGTTTTATACGTCAAATTTGGACAGTATTTTTTTATAAAACAAATCAGGATTATTTGTATGAAAGAATCGAGATTTTTTAATTGAAAGCAAAATTTACTCTTGTAGAGTTACTCCTCAAGTATTTTTTTTTATTCTTTCGGATTTGAATGAGCAGAACAGTCGCAATTATGGAAGCAACAAATCAAATTTCATTTGATTTAACATAATCAATATAATACATAATCGACATATTTAACATAATCAACATAATCGCCCATAACTTTGTAAATTTTGATACGATCACTTTGAACTTTTCAGGGAACATCGATAAGATATATTGCAGGGAACATTGATAGATATATTGCAAAAAAAAAATGATTTATAAAAAAAAATTGTTTTTCTACTTTTACAACTAGTTTTACCCCTCAAAGTAAGAAGGAGAAAAAAGACGAGCCCAAAGAGTCTGGGATTTCGGACAGTGTCCCAAGTGTTTTTTGATCCGATCTCTTTGAAATTTGCAGGGAACATTGACAAGGCATATTGCAAAAAAATATCATTAATGAAAAAAAAATGACTTTTCGACTTTTACAACTAGTTTTACCGCTCAAAGTAAGAAGCAGAAAGAATAAGAGGCCAAAGAGCCTGGGATCTCGGACAAAGCGTCCCAAGTATTTTTTGATCCGATCTCTTTGAAATTTGCAGGGAACATTGACAAGATGCATTGCAAAAAATATCGTTTATGAAAAAAATGATTTTTCGACTTTTATAACGAATTTTGGCCCTCAAAGTAAGAAGGAGAAAAAAGAAGAGGTCAAAGAGTCTGAGATCTGGGACAAAGTGTCCCAAATATTTTTTGATCCGATCTCTTTGAAATTTTCAGGGAACATTGACGAGATGTATTGCAAAAAATATCGTTAATGAAAAAAATGATTTTTCGACTTTTGCAACTAATTTTGGCCCTCGAAGTAAGAAGGAGAAAAAAGAAAAGGTCGAAGAACCTGGGATCTCGGACAAAGTGTCCCAAGTACTTTTTGATCCGATCTCTTTGAAATTTTCAGAGAACATTGACAAAATGTATTGCAAAAAAATATAATTTATACAAAAATGATTTTTCCATTTTTACAACTAATTTTACCCCTCAAAGTACGAAGGAGAAAAAATAAGAGGCCGACGAACCTGGGATCTCGGACAAAGTGTCCCAAGTATTTTTTTATCCGATCTCTTTAAAATTTTCAGGGAACATTGACGAGATGTATTGCAAAAAATATCATTAATGAAAAAAATGATTTTTCGACTTTTACTACTAGTTTTACCCCTCAAAGTAAGAAAGAGAGAAAAGAAGAGGTCAAAGAGCTTGAGATCTCGGACAAAGTGTCCCAAGTATTTTTTGATCCGATCTCTTTGAAATTTTCAGAGAACATTGACAAAATATATTACAAAAAAATATAATTTATACAAAAATGATTTTTCCATTTTTACAACTAATTTTACCCCTCAAAGTATGAAGGAGAAAAAAGAAAAGGCCGAAAAGTCTGGGATCTCGGGCAAAGTGTCCCAAGTATAAGATTTGTGTCTCGAAATCCACGATATTGCTCGCAACTGCGTAGGCTAAATAACACTCTCGCTTCCAGACTCGAGGGCAACCGGCCACGATGAGATAGTAACGTGGAAGCACACACACGAACACACGAACACAAATGTAAAAGTGGCTAATTTACCTCAATTTACGAAATAGGGTTTCCTGTTACTGTAAAAGAAGCACGAGAAGAGTCGCACCGTCGTGGTACCACGAATTTCACTTTGCAATATCGCGTTCGCCATAATCGTGCAATTAACATAAATAAACGAAAGCCGATAGATCATTAATTATCCTGCTCGTTCCTTAATCCGAAAAAATATTTAAAAAATATCTTTGGAACAATACAAGTGGAAACGTGGAGTGAAGTCGGAGACAAAAGAAACTTCGAGGATCACAAAGATCGATCCTTCCTCGAAGGATCTATACCTGAGACAGGATCTATACCCCGAAAGAAGAGTCTGAGTGTATACCCGACTAATTAGGCGACCCTACATATATATATATATATATTTATACCTCGGGATGACGATGTCCAAATTATACACATAGCCAATTCCAAGTATTTCGACGCAGAAAAATCGAAAGGGCAATTTTCAATATTCGATTCCATT